>OX419635.1:13621327-14273164 GCA_948473465.1 Lithophane ornitopus | reverse complement strand
CTTAAAAATAAAAGAATATTTTGGTTTTGAATATGCCATATTTTTTATTATGCTATATTTATTTCCTTCAATAAACAATCCTTTCCCTGCCAGGCGTACCGCGACGGTTTTGAATTGCTACTGGTCCGTAAACCATTCAACCAGCTTAGGGGCCTCATCTAAAACTACACAGAACTACATGAATCTAATTTATACTTTCATTGCAACTTCTACCTCGGTCTAACGAGCCACCACGAGCCACAGTCTAGAAAACTTCACTCAGATTAGAGAATTGCACCAAGGTAATAAAGGAGTTTTTGTTACGCTGTGGTTGGACAGACTGTTTTAGTATGAGGCAATGAACTTTTCTCTGAGAAGTCTCCTCAGTTATCGTAAAAAGTCTATCTCACCAAAAACATTTTCATGTAAAATGTTTCCAAGACGAGACAAACTACCGTCCGTCACAGGGCGTAAGATAAAAAATGTATTTACTGTTAATTACTTTCCTGTTACACAAAAGTTAATTATTCATTCATTTAGTTAATTATTTATCATGTAGATACGATCGGGCTGGAAACGGCCAAGCTGAGCTTCTAACTCTACACGAAATAGTGTGTAGAGTTAGAAGCTCGGCTCTACATGAGATCTGATAACTATTTGTCTCGTCTTGGCAACATTTTACATGAAAATGTTTTTGGTGAGATTTCACTTCTTTTTGTAAATTGCTTAAGAAAATAATTTTTAGTTTGTTCATTGTTTCTTTCTTTTTTTGTGTTGTATTTCTTGCACATTAGGGGTGTCTTTTTTTATAGCCCACTCTCTTTATTTATTATATAAGTATACTAATGTAGTATATTCTAACGAAAGCCCCATGTACACTTTTATCCCCTAATTTAGGGAGAGGTGATTTAAAAAAAAACTTAAAACGTTTTTTTTATTTGTAATAAGAAATCACAGACTTCTCTTAAGATCTTATTAGGTGTACTTGCATAATTTTCAGATCTCTAGCATAAAATTAAGTTTATATGGGAAAACCCATACAAACTTCCATCCCGTAATTTATAGCGTGGGAGGTGACTTACTAAAAATCCTTAAATACGTATTTTATTATTTATAAGGAGTCCCTATATCAATTTTGATACCTTTAGTATTAAAATTTGCGGAAGTCTCATACAAACTTCCATCCCCTAATTTAAGGGGTTGGGGGGTAAAAGTTCCAAGTTTTAGTTTTTTTTTGTTATTTATGTACTAATACATACCAAATTTCAGCTTTCTAGGATTTCAGGAAGTACCCTAAGAATTTTGATGATCATCAGTCAGTGACGAAATCGGGGTTTTTTAGATATCAATAAAATCGAAAGTATAAAAGCTTTGCAATTGAAACTTTCTACGTTTAATAAGTCCACTATTGGCATCATATCCCGAGAATTTTGGTTATCTGGTATAATCCAAATACAAGTCATGAGGGTTCAAAAAAACGACGAAGCGCTTCGAGAACAGGTAGGTAGTGCCCTCCTTGCGCTTCGCTTGGCTCGTCTTGGCAGGGGCACTCCCGTGCCCCCAGATCAGCATGATGGGTGACACTGACACCTGTCTGCTAAATATGAACTATTTAATTATTGTTGGATTCCAGCTAATTCAAAGATTGTCTGGTAGACATTAGGGCTATCAGTCACAAGACCGCTATTCTGTCACTAGGCAATCTATCTATCTCGGCTAGAGGCTAAGTATTGCCATCCAACGTGGCAATACCGTCACGGACCAATAAAGAGCATGTAGGAAGCAACTACTCAAAGAGATTACTTTAGCTATATAGCCTACCCATCACTACTGTTACATTCAATCGAAATCTGTGTTGGATTTATCGTCGAATTCTATTGTGTGGTTGTGGAAAATGATCACGGGGTTAGTCAGGTCGTATGAACGAAGAAGTAAGTAATTACTTCAACAGTTTACATCAAGTTTATTTTGTTACAAAAAATCTGCCATGTTCTTTTATTGCAGCCATGTGGTCAACTGAAGTTAGTATCACACTTTACCATTTTATTTTATTGTAATGGTAACGTTGGACTTTGCTATAAATCTAATTTTTATTTATTGCCCTCATTTTGTTCTAGTTTGGTCTCCAGTAAAATGTGGGTAGGCCTACATGTAAATTGTAGTACCAATCAAATTGGCTATCTGGAGTATGATCGTAGTCTCTTAGCTCAGAACACATAATTTTCAGAATAGCTTAAAAATATCGTTACATCGGTAAATAATTACGGAAAGTACCCGGTTTTCTTTTTTGTACTGTTTTTAACTTGCATTACATGGGCCACACTGTCATCTAGCGGTGAATGTGATACCTAAAGTAATGTTTGTGATTTGACGCCATCTAGTGGAAGTTTGCCGAAACCATTCCCACGCGGCCGGCCCTCTACCGGAAAAATATTATGATTTCAGCGGCTCGAATTACTAGCACAGACACCGTGGTTTCGTAAAAGCCCGCTAGGTGGTGAAGAGTATGTTTTCATGCTTTGCCTACCTAATACTATGATAGGTGGCGCCAATTGTTAGACATTGAAAATGCGGGATTGGTATCAGTTATGGGTCTATGACTACGTCTATGATGAATCGGAAATGAACTTTTGAATCTGCATTGCTATTCTGTAACCATCTCATCGTGAAAATTTAGGTGAAGTGAGCTTCAAGTGAACTGTCACTGCCTTGGCATCAGTAGGTTTCGATGACAATGACAGCTCACTCCACGTTCACTTCACCTAAGTTGTCACGGTGAGATGGTTACAGAATAGCAATGCTGTTCCAATTATACTTCGTGAATAGTTACAAAATACAAAATATGTATAAGTCAATCAGCAATGCTGCCTGCTGCGGACGTAACTGTTGCTGTAACTGTTAGCCTGTATCATACCACTGCTGGGCACAGGCTGTCCCCATGACTTCCAGTACTTACGATCCAGTACTAATGTGGACCACAGGACGTTTGTTTGTCCAGCTCGTCATGCCATCTGCTACGGGGTCTGCCGCCGACTGCGGACGTACCCAATCGTCGAGATTCTTACCTCCCATTTTTTCGATAAGGCTCTAGATAAGACCGGAATGTGGTAGTTAATCATCATCATCCACAGCTGGGCATAGGCCTCTCTTTGCATGGCCAGTCCCCGCACTCCTGTGCCAGCCCAGTCCATGTATTACCCTGGTAGTTTAAGTGACAGCAAAAACAAAGTACCTACCTAAGACGAATCTGGAGATACCCAGATGAAAGATCATTTCAATGTTACATAACCAGCTTACAATTTAATTATCTCAAACAAAAACTGAAACAATTTTATAACAAGTTCAAAGTAAAATTCGAAGAGTACTTTAGTAAAGAGAAAACCTTTCAACTGTCCAAGTATTTCTACTTTTTAGTTTCATGACGGTTTCCATTCCTTTTCCTTAAGAAGTCTGGAACTTGTTAACGTTTTAGGGTTTCGTAGCCACATGGCAAAAACGGAGCCTTTATAATTTTGTCATGTCCTCTGTCCGTCTGAACGTCTGACTGTCTTCCATCAACCCAGATGTCACACAGGCATTTTATTGGGAGACTTTAGTATATATAAATAAATAAATAAATAAATATTATACTTAATATTTATGAATAATAATTGAAGCCACTTCTCCGGCCATGTCAAATTTTTGGACAATCTTCCCTGTATTCACTCTCGATAGGATATCACAAACGAACCCCTATTACAGTTAAAACCCAAGCTTTTATAAGGCCCGAGGGAATACGCCAGTGAAAGGCTCCTTGACCCAATTGTCCCCGGAGTAAGACCTTCGCCTTCAGAAAGTCATTGGCTGGATGGTTGAAGGTTGAGTATGATATTAGGATGCTTGATTTGAAGGTTTTATGAAGTGAATACTTGATGTCAATTCTTAATGAAAAAGCATGCAAAGGGCCCTCCCCTTCGTTGGGGTAGGTTGTCTTGACAAAAAATATTCGCGTCCACTTGAGAACCTCCTCCCTTTTTTCTCCGGTAAAAACCAGGAATTGGCAGCATTGTCCTTTTAAATATTTAGTACTAGTTTGCCAAATGCATTGATTAATGCTTTTTTGACCTTTCGATACCTATTATATTGAGTGCTACCCATTTCTGCTCACACCTTCGAGAAATCCATATTGTTATGACATGTTCATATAATATTATTTTCAATTCAGTAAAAAATCAGATTGCATTCGAATATAATCCAGCATGAAACATAAGGTGGTATATGTACAAATATATGCATTTTTAATTAAAATTAGAAACATTACATCCCCAAAGTTCAAATCTAATCACCAATTCTTACTAATTTCCCCACCATGCACCCTCAATTTCTTTGTAATTAATTTCGTTAATCTCAATCCGACCAAAAAGGTTCCTGCGATAGACACTTGTCACATTATTCCACCTAATTAAATCCCTAATCTAATCCTTGTAAGGACAGAAATCCCTTAGGGGCAGTACACACGAACACCGAACTTATAAATGGATTATGTGTGTATAAACAGACTATAATGTTTATTGATGTAGTGTGTTTAGTCCCTTGTGGATAGTGAGATGAGCAGATAGATTGAAATAGGACGAAGTTAGAGCAAGATTGTTCTTATGCCCGCACGCGGTAAGGTATAAAAAATAGAAGAAAGTCACAATTAATTAATACTTTTATAAATAAAGACATACGGTCGACTGTACAATGTCAACCATCTACGTACAATGAAACATACTTTTTTTTGCATTTACCTCAAGTCTTTTCACAGTTATTTTACCTCTGATTTTGCATCAGTATCACAGTGATCTTTATTCTCGCCATGATAAAGTTGCTGTGGGGTTGCTGTCCCTGACAAGTCTGTCAAAATCGCAGTGATCTTCATTCTAAAGTTGTATTATGATTGCTACTTACAGAGGTTAAAATAACTGTGAAGGGATTGTACAATTGCTGGCCGGAAACCGCATGCGGGTGCGGAAAAATATAACAACGTAAGTTTAGCACCAAAAAGGTTATAATATATCTTTATAGTATTCCTATTAATTTATTATTCCTATAATAGGCCCCTACAATTTGTTCTAGGTCCCAATCCTCCAGCATGCAGCATGCATTATATTTTTGAACAAACAGAATACAAACTTATTGAAATTGAGAGCAATAGCTTTCAGCATCCTGATGACGTCACTTGTCGATATCAACTCAATTTGCATACTTCATTGGCTATTGTGTAAATTGAATCTTCGTTTCTCAGGGCAAGTTTCAAACTGTTTAGAATTCTGTTAAAGCTATAGTGAGAAAAATGCCCTTATTGTTGATAAATGGCCTTAGTATTTAGTAATAATGGCATGATTATGGCAATAACTTGTGCCCTTATTGTTTTCAAAATATTTCTGCATTATTTTCTTCTTCGAGAGAAGAATATATCATGCCCAGGGTGTGTCAGACCTACAGTCAACCGGTTGACTGTACATTTAAATATAGCCACTCGTGAATATTTGAATGCACCATTATGACAATTGTGTAAATCACCCTTTACGGCTGCATAACACATCAGTTTCTGTAACTTATATGACAGGCGGTACGTTGCACACAATTTATGGGGATATTTTAACATAATTCTTTGAAATAGGCAGCATGACTAAAGGCTTAGGTATTACACTGTCAAGTAGTTCAATGTGGTACTTCACCATCATCATCATTTCAGCCAAAAGTCGTCCACTGCTGGACATAGGCGTCCCCAAGCGTCGGCACGACCGATCCTGTGCTTCAATGTAATGACTATGTTTCACTTCAACTGACGGAATCAATGAGATAGTAAAAGTTTTTGGATGTCAAAGAGGGAGACAGCCAACCTGCTGATAAGTGGTCAGGGACACCATTGGAAATCTGCAAAAACAGATACCTTGCAACTGTGCTGCAAAAACAGCTTCCTTACAAACGTACTGCAATCACAGAGACAAAGCTGAAATCTCACAAAGTGCCTGGAATTATACACAAGTTCCACTCGGTGAAGAACGGGCGTTTTGGGGGACTGTCTTACGTAATTTTGACCTTCGAAAAGTGCTGATTCTTAGCCTAGTTTGAATAAATTACTTTTGATATTTTATTGATTCAAACTGGAACACAGCACCGCCGCTTGATGGCAGAAATATACAGCGTGATAGTACTTTTCTGGAGTTCCTTCACAAAGACCTATATTACATACTTTAACTTACCACCAATGTTTATGAATAACACAGACAGTAAAACTCAACAAACCGTTTCACTCACCTTTCGATCCAAAAAGCTACGCAAACAAATAACATTTGATCTGAATACATATCACATTATCCTCCTTCCCTGCTTATTCCCTTACAGGCAATCTATCACAGCTCGGCCCGAATTCTCGAGCATTTTTGCAAATGTTGAAGAACGCATTAGTTACACCTGACTTCTGAGCCCCGACGATAAAAGTTATGTGTTTAAAATTACAGACATTTTTGTATTGGGAAGGAATGAATAATACTTTGGTGTTTTTAGTACATAAGATTATATTATGACCGCGTTTTTTGTTATATTGGCTTGTTATAGTTTGATTGAAACCGCTGTACCGCGCCTTAGCTATGAGCACGGCGAGATGTGGCAGTGCGGGCAACTTTACAATTTACAAGTTCCAAGTTACAATTTACTTTGTAAATCTTACAAGTATCTGTACCACAAAACTCTAAGCTAAACTCAAAACTCGTAACATAATTGTAACGGTAAAACCTTACAAATATGTAAATTATACTGACAAGTCTACAATTTACATAATGTAATTTCTGTTACGTATTTTTTTTTTTTTACAATTTACATGCAGTAGAATTTAAAGAATTTTAAAGTTTCGAGCTATTAGCGTAGGTGGACTTACTGCCTAGAGAAGTTAATAAAATGCGAGTAATATAGTACAAACCCTTTACGACAAGTTTCGACAAATCACTTTACTACAACACGGATCTGTAACCCCATTTAACTCGCAGGTAACTAAGGAAGCAATATTTCACCATTAATCTTACTCGAACACAAAACTTCAGCCAAATCATGATTTATAGATGAACTTTCGATGAAAACTTTAAAATTCTACGGTAAATAAAATCTTTCTTAAGTTGGGAAAATGGCTTGTGCACCGACGAAATAGCTCGACTCGAAATGAGAAAACTTCCCAAACTTTGGGAACCGGGTGAAAGAATGCATTGTCCTGGTTTCGCCTTTGTTGCTAGTAATTGTATTGACATTTCCGTATTTTCCGTGTATGTACTGTCACTGTATTTTCCAAGTTTTGTGAAGAAGAAAGAGGTAAATCGTCGAATCCGACGGAATCTCGGCTGGGCATCGTTCAGGAAGCTACGCAATATCTTCTCGTCCCACATACCGCAGTGTCTCAAGACGAAAGTCTTTGACCACTGCGTGTTGCACTGATACACTCACAATGAGTCACCCAAAGGGCAATGGAGAGGGCTATGCTTGGAGTTTCCCTACGTGGGGATCTCGTCAGAAATGAAGAGATCCGCAGGAGAACTAAGGTAACCGATATAGCCCGAATAATTGCCAAACTTAATAGGGCACATTGCTCGCAGAACAGATGGCCGATGGAGCCGAACGTACCGGAAGATGTAGCGTCCCGCAGGGTGGACTGATGACCTTGTGAAGGCCGCAGGAATCCGATGGATGCGGGCAGCACATTATAATAAATAATTCCCACCACATTTTGAAAATATACAACAAATAAAAAAACGCTTTCCTGTTCAACTTTCCCAATATTAGGTATGTACTCCCGCTGGCTTCACGCACACGATAAATCCGCGTCAATCAATGTGCATTAGCATGGCTTACCCACGTTCAAAATATAAAGTGATATACCACTGGCTTATATTGTCATGAAAATCAGTAGACTATACAGATTTCTTACCAGGAAAAGGCCTTTGACAAAATTTCTTCGCTTCGGCAAAAATTAAGAGCGCTTAATTACAATTGATTAATCTTCTGGGAGTTGGAATATTCATGAAGAGATACCGAAATTAAGGTGTCTTTTCTTGTTTTTTTTTTGTACTTATGTACCTACTGTTATTTTTTTTTCTCCCGTTGGCGTTTTCTCCCTCTAATCAGAGCGTCTTTTGTTTAAAATAAGCAGCAGCAAGTTGTATGTTGATCAAAATATGATCCGCGACCGTAACAAATATTGTATTTACAGAATTATAATCATTAGAATCATCAACACAATTCCCTAAGTTAGTATTGGCCTCAAATGCTTAGCTCAAATGTCACGATTTCGGGAAAAAGGTATTCAATAGGAGGGCGATTTGAACTTAGAGAGTCTCTAGATTTTGAATGACACGGGCTACCCAGGATTCACGCACTTTCACTTTAAATTAAATAGTTCTGAGCATATGGCGATGCTCACGTACACGTTTTTTCTTAAATGAATGTTCAATCTACAAAATGCCTACCCAAACACCACGAGACATATAAACATATCCCTTCAATAAACATCTGTCGACAGCAGTCAGCTCTCGAGACCCGTCAAGGAAATCGCCGCTCACCCTCGAATGGCCTGGCAGGCTGCCACGCGCGACGTCCGAGCTTTAATCTCATACGGTAATGCCTGCATGCGGCTTAGGCTAAGCGTACACGGGCAATTTTTAGCAATTATGGCCCGGCAATTACAGTTGCAGTGGGTTGTGGGGAGAATGATTGCCGAAACAATAAAAACAACTCAGACAATGGAGCCATCAGGAGTAATCCCTTATGGATCCATCATCATCAATAAAACCTTTTTTTCTGTTTAGCTAATAAATGTTTCATAACTCGCTCCATATTAACAAGAACTGCAACTTGTTTACTGGCATCGGAGTAGCTTGATGTTGACGTCACGTCATATTTGGGCAAAATTGCCCAGACTTGAGCAAACAAGAACCTCGTGTAAGCACGCCTTTACTAGCTGATGCAGTCAAATGGTGCAGAGGTGCAATGACCTGGTTTGGGAGCTGAGGGTCGCGGGTCCGGGCCGGGAGATAAATCTATGGGGCCTTGTCAGGTTTTGGGTATAAATATTTGCACTCGTAAACTATTTGTTACCCGACTGCCTCAGAAGGAGGGTAATGTTTTTCGAGAGTATGTATGTTTGTTGTATGTATGTTTGTCTATTTCTTTGGCACGCTCTGTAGCCTAAACGGCTTGATGGATTTTAACATACGAGGTGTCGTTAGGTTCGTCTTAATTGTGGGAGTGACATAGGCTATATTTTTTATACATTTCATCAGCATAAAAACAAAATGGAGGGGAAGTTTTTTTTTCAAATAAATTTTAACAATATTGGTATCAAATAAAAGCTAGTAATGAGTTAATTCCAAATATATATATTAATAAAACTAAAAACCTTGAAATAAGACCAATTATTTAAAAAACCAAAAACCCGCCTGCAAAAACGCATAACTTAAAAGAGAAAAACAAGCATTATAATCTGTAGAATTTTGGTATTACAGGCGGGGCAATTTTGGTATTGCAAATCAATAACCTGAAATATGATGTAGGTAACTTTTGTTTATGCGTTTTTGCAGGCGGGTTTTTGGTTTTTTAAATGCATTGTTTTTTACTTAAGAGTAACTAAAGACTGACTTTACGATTTTTTCTAGGAATCGTTCTAGTTATTAATCTTATTTACCTATTTGTATTTTATTATATTATAACTTAACAACAATGTTTAATGTTATTCGGGTTACTGTGATACCGTTTAAATAAGGGTTCAATTTATGCATAATATCTTCGGTAAGATTATGATCGTAACACTAACTAAGTTCTCTCTTTTCAGGTAAGTTACCATCATGAATAAAAGCTGTTACTGTAGCGGACCATAAGGTAAAGGTCTTCTTCATTTCGTGTGGTTAGTGACTAACCTGGTGTCAGAGTTATAAAGCCGCCCAAAGGCCTCTGACTTAGCTTCACATGCCGTTGAGAAATATCTCTCTGGTATGCCGGTTTCCTCACGATGTTTTCCTTCACCTTTTTAAACATGAATCCGAAAGTCAGAGTTGCGTGTCTTGGGTTCGAACTCGAGACCTATGACTTGGCAGTCCGACGGATACACCACTAGGCTATCACATCTTGTAAGATAAAGGTTCTATAAAAGAATGAGATTATTGGCTGATTTAAATTCATTCGTTCCAATATCAGGTCAAAATATGATTCACGATGGTATTCAAATAATTTTAATTATTAAATTAAGTATCTTCCTAGTTCTGCCAAAAAGTCAAATTAAATCATTAAAATTATCAATCATCAACATTACAAACATAATTTGTATCAACATCAAACTGACACAAAAAAGCAAAGGTTTTGCAAATTGCAAAAACATCTCCCCTAAGAAACGAGTTAAGTACAAGTTAATAAGTTTAGTAATGCTAATCAACTTTAATATTTTCGAGTCCACCCATTTTCATAGAACTCATACGCCATGCCGCCATACATTTTGCAAGTGGACCCTCCGGGAGGGTTCCGGGCATTAGGTTTCGGCCAAAATTTTTCGGCCAAAATAGACTTTTTTATGCAAAGTATTAATTTATCATTTTTGATTTAATCGTGCTATTTTAGTTTAGTACAACGTTATTATTTTATGACAGCTTATTAACGTTTCGTGTTCTATTATTTACAACGTGTGAGTTATTTGCATTTCACGTAAGGCGTGACACTTAAAAGTAGTTTATTGAAGAATTCACGCCCCTTGTGGCACCCCGCCCAAATGGGTTAGGTTAGGTTAGAACTGTGACCTTCCGCGCGCAAAGAAAAACATATATCTAATATGAACCCTCCGCGAGGGCTCCCGGCATCCCGTATGCGACTTAGTGAACCCTCCGGGAGGGTTCCCGGCACTGAATGTGTTAAAGTAGTACGAGTTAGACGTTGATAGGTTTCTAACAAAAGATTTCCTCACAGCTAGCAGCTGTTTAAAAGTTCAAACAAACTGTCTGTTTCGGATCAAAAGTCACTGATAGTTTTACTCTGCCTGAAATATAATAAAACCGCATATTATTCAACTTTTTCCGGTACATTTTCAGCGCTCAAATGTTAATTAGTTGGTAAAACTATTTTCATTACATTCTGGTGCCTCGTTTGAATTTCAAATTGCTCATTCAGAGTGGTTGCAGATGTTAACTGACAGGTTTTTAGTAACTACCGTAGTTACTTAGCTACCGGGACATTTTGACAAGTATGGACACGAATCAATGTTTGGTCGACTGCAATTTGTATAACATTAACACTAAGTATCGCGTAAAGTAGAACATTAAAATGGTAATTGATTTTAAAATCTGATTTTGTACTTAATATTATGACATATTAAACAATCTATTATTTCGGTAATACGAATCTGCTACTACTTTCCACATGCTGTACGAAATCTGGAATATTCTGACAGAAAAACTCAAAAACAGGCTACGTGGCTACGTAACAACAGCCGCACGGGTCGATTCATCAGGTTAAGCTATGCTTGCCGGGGTTGGTCCGTGGATGGGTGACCATCTTTACATATCGAGACTCCTCCGTGCCTCGTAAAGCACAAGCCGTTGATCCCAGCTGTCAATTGTGGATCTTTGAAAGTTGTTACGGGTCGTCAGAAGCCCGAAAGTCTGACAACCAGTCGTACCAAGGGGTATCGTATTACCCAGTTACTGGGTTGTGGAGGTCAGATGGGCAGTCACTCCATGTAAAATACTGGTATTCAGCTGCATCCGGTTAGACTGCAAGCCGACCCCAACATAGTTGGGAAAAGGCTAGGCAGATGATGACCAAAAAAGTCGTATCGCAGTATTTATCAATTTGCAGAAAAGAGCAAATCTCATCTTAATATTTTTCCAGTCTTCTTTTATAATGGCAGGTTGACCGTGCCTTTCAGCTGGCCTACCGTAGTACAGAGTTCCAGTACATAAAGAGGCCAGCTTATAATGGATTTGATACAAGACAACGGACGTGCGGCCTACTGTAGTCACCGAAAGGCAAGTTGATTCACTTATTCTATTACAGCCACTCGCCTGCATTATAATAATAGTTATACCCTAAATGTAGGGGCTCGGCAGGGTGCGGACTACTTTTTTAATGATTATGCCCTTGGATGTGGAAAGAGCTGTAACTTCCATTACTAAATGGATTCAGAAGTAGAATTTTATGCCTTTTATAAGTTCATGGATATATTTTTAACGGGTTGTGGCTCGTGGCTAACTGATAACAGCCGCTCGGTCGATCGAAGGCTTCGCTTGCCATATAAGTTAAGCCGTTGATCCCGGCTGTTATTCGTAGATCTTTGACAGTCGTTGCGCGAGTTAGAAGCCCAAAAGTCTGACAACCAGTCTTACCAACGGGTATCATGTTACCCAGTAACTGAGTTGTGGAGATCAAATAGGTACCTAATCGCTCCATGTAAAATACTGGTATTCAGGTGCATCCGCTTAGACTGAAAGCCGATAGTTAGGAAAAGGCTGGGCAGATTGTTTAGTATACCTTTCTACCCTTTTATAGTTATTTATTATTAGGTATAAATTAACTACCTTACTTAACTAGCCAGAGTAGCCACTGCTGATTTGAGTTTTTAACCTGTTACTTTTGAGTAATTCGCATCGTGGACCTTAGAGGAAATATAATAGACGTTTAGAAAAGAGTGAAAACGTAAAAAAACGGAAATAAAGAAATATAAAATATTCACCAGATTTAATTGGATTTCCTGAAACTTGATGCTATGGAGTCATCTAAACGACCACATACAGTAGTTAAGCGTAGCGTCACACTGTTGACTCTGTCTCTCTGTTGACAACAGTTGTCATTAATTACACGCCAGCGACATCTGTCAGTGTATCTAACACTACACGACAGATCATTAAATACGTTCAGCTTGACGGCCGATACGATACGTTTGATCTGTGATATGTAATTAATTTGATTACATAAATATTACAATATTATACTTGATTACACGTATTTAGGGTTAATCCCCAAATGACGCAAGCCGAGTCATATTTTGACGAAAATCTTGCCTTTCCGTTAAATCATCAATAACGACATTGATATTTAGTAACTGGTAATGATGACGTGAAGAAGTGACCCTATCGTGCTCTAAGGAGGGAAAGAGAAAGAAAGAAAAACCGCTAAAAAGCTGGCAGGATGACATGGCGAGAACGGCTGAAAAGACAGACTAGACACGCAATGTACAGCTATCTAATTGCGTAACAGATTTTCGTAAACGATTAAGACTAATCTGTTTAATTTTGACAGTTCAACAACATTCATTGCGTTATTTACGTTGTGAAGCAGATTTTTTTTTTAACTTATGAAGCAATGGATTAAAAATCTGTTTCAAAAAGATTCAAATTGTTATTGATCGTTTATTACGCAATTCTGGTCGGAAAAGGCCTTTGCCGATGGGCACTCACAGACTGGAATTTTATACTACTGAAATAAGGCTATAAATAAAATAAAAATCAAAGTCATCATTATCTCTGATTATCTCTGAGTCATCATTAGCTCCGAAATATGCAGAAATATTTTATATATATAAAATAAAATAATGGTGACGCGAAAGCGGTACGGCAGTGTGCCATATATCGAGAACTTATTGCACCGTTTATTGTAGATTTCTTAATGATGACACTGCTAGCGGGTTACTTTGGCGATATTTAAGGAACCGGGCCTGTGCTGTGAATAGGTAGTGCACAAGGAGTCTGTCACACAGTGAGTGACAGAGACGACACTATACTGTGGCGAACTATTTCTACAGCTCACTGTGTGATAATATGATACAAATGATCGCAGCATAATGAGACTTCCTTTGTAACTTTCTGTTTTTTTTTTAAATATTTTTATGATTGTGTTTAGTTTAGTCTGTTATCTTCCTCTGTGAGCCACAGTAAATACATTTTCTTTCTTTCTTTCTTTAATATTTACGCTGAGTAGTACAATGTGTACATGCTTATCTGTCGCCTCCATGTTCCCTCATAATTCACTTCTTATCCATATACAAATATCGGTACAACAAACCCTTTTGAACATCCAAAGTTAGTCAGAAATAAATAGAAAACGTACCCACAAACGATTCGCACAGCATGTTCAAACATTGCTATCTGATTAAATCGCTAACTACGCCAGTGTTTGTATGTTTGTCACCGATTCCGTGTGTATACGGCCGACAGTCGTACGGGAGTCCATTGGGAATCGGTAATGAATGTTTGTATAAAATTCGATTAATTTCACCGCGGTGTTTAGCGTGGTAGTCGTTTGTTTGTGTTTTATTCGCTATTTTGTGCACTCGGTATTTGATTGGGCATTTAAACAGCATAGTGCAGTTCAGTTGTTTTGTTTGTATATGTATATAGTTAACCTCGTTTGGATGTTACGACGAGAAATGCGACAGCATTTTTTTTCATTGATTTTGTATTCTAATTTTAAAGTTTCTAATGTTAAATTGAATATCTAAGGGTTATCTGATTACAGCAATGTATAAAAATAAACCTAGGAATTACAAGAATGTTTTAGTAGTTATAGCAGTTATGACTTCTCATGAGCCGAACCGCCAGCCTGTAAGGAATTACTATGAAAATACAAGGTTTTTATGCGTGAATAGTCTTATTTTTTTTTTAACTCAGTCATATTTTTGTTCTATCTTTCCCACATTTATCACAGCGTGCACATATCCCGTACATCTCACATCAGCTGTCTCAAGACATAGATAAATGACTTGCTGAGTTATATTCTGAGTCCTAAGTGCTGACTTCTTGCACTGAATGCTGACTCTAATGTGGTGAACAGCATTAGGACCATTCATACTAAAAGTATTTGGTCCTTAGAGACGGAGGTCGAGGTTTTAAAATAAAACTTTTAACATTGTACCTCCTACTGGTGGTAGACGAGTGTGCACAGATACGGTTGTCAAATCTGTGGCATTTGTTATTTATCATTTCAATTTCAATTATCAAAAATTTTGGTATTTCCAAGTAGTTATATTATATTATCCTGAAAAGAACCGGAGTTACCGACATAGCTTGCAGAGTAAGCAAAGTAAAGTGGCATTGGGCTGGCCCTGTTTGTCGAAGAAACGATGGCCGGTGGAGCAGACGAGTCCTAGAATGGAGACCGCGTATCGGCAAGTGTAGCGTGGGACGCCCCTCAGCTAGATAGACCGACGACTGGGACAGACTGGATGTGGAAGGCGGAGGACAAGGTTTTGTGGCGCAGTCCGGGAGAGGCATATTTCCAGCAGTGGACTGCGATAGGCTGAGTTCAGTGATTTAAGTAGTTGATTTGAGGAAATCTAAGTGGATGATGCTGATAATCTTTTACTCAGTTGTAACTGCATCAAATCACGTATGTGCTTACCAATTTAGGTATGTTAAGTATATGCTTTATGTATTTATTATATATGTAAATGGTACACCACTCTTCTCGCTTTAATCCATCCAAAAGTTGTCTGTAAAATATCGCTTTTAGCGATAAGACCGCCCATTGTGTCACCCTATGTTTAAATTTCTACATTTATATCTGTATTTTTTATGGTGTACATAATAAAGAGTATTCTATTCTATTTTATGTTAATAAATTTATACCTTAATTATTCTTGTCCTGAATAAAGATAGATGGAAAGATAGAATACTCTGTAATAAGTACACCATAAACACAACCTACTCATACATACCTAAACATATACCTTGAATAATATTACCTACAGTTTTATTAACTTTTCAAAACAAACTGTCAGCTATTTTCTGTCAGAGTCACGAAGTCAGAAAATGGCGAACGTCAGTACGGGGATAAAAATGTGTTACTAACACATTCTTCTTATTAAAAACGTGTCCCGAATATACAAAGTCAAGAATTTAAGTAGAAATAACATTCTAAAGTTTTATATTTTCAATGTAATAATAAACTGGTTCCATACAGTTTATTGCAATATAATATATTATTTCAGAAAAGAAATTCATATTAAAGTTACAACTACACATGCTGGCAGAAAAAATGGGACAAATGGTAAACAAGATTTTAATAACATTTTTGGTTTATCTTTCGACCTTAATTTTATTAGGCATTTTATTTGTTGGTTTTTAGCCTCTCCGTCTAATTTCTATGCCAATAAAATTGTATGGTTCCATTGTGATTGATGTAGGCCTCGCAAACGACGATTGTAAAAAAATCTGATCTTGACAAAAACTAAAATTAGGTAATAACGCTGAGCAGAAAAAGGAAACGACTTTGTCTGAGGTTAAAAAGAGAGGAGAAAAGGTCGCTGACAGTGAAATGACGAATAAGATTTGATATTCACTAGCATTAATCTCGTTTTTTTTTTGTCGTTATTGTAGAAGTGGAAGGTGAGTAGTACCTCCTCCTCTGTCTATCCAGACCTACTAGGGACCAATCTTTGTTGAAGGAGTCCAGCTCATCCCGCCATCTCCGACTGGGCTAGTCGCGACGTCGTTTATCACTAAGCCGTACCCACCGGGTCGTTAGTAATCTCTATTAAAATAAAATCTTGATAAATTAAAGTTATATAGTTTTAGACGTCGTAGGATAATAAAACTTTACATAGGTATAAGTTATATATGGTGCTACAATCTTGTATGTAAAACCAATATTTTGCAAACAAACAAATGAATTGAATATATTTGTTTGTCCTACTTTCCTGTCAACAAGTCAACCGAACTTCGTGATTCGGATAGAATGAAGGGAACCATTCTTCCATAAAAATTGTGGGAAGGTTCTCAGGCACAGATTGCTTTACATAAGAAACAGAAAAAATAAGGAGCAAAAGACATAATGATTGTGTATAATAGACGTTATGTCTTAAATGATACTTCTCCCTACAGATTTATAACTATAAATATTTACGTGGCGGTCGTTAAGACGATGAATGTCTTTTACACCGTTAACTACATATTCGCTTCAAGGCTGGATAGATTCCATATACAACTAGGCGATGTTTTACCAGACACTTCAGACAGTAATAAAGTTACACGATACGCTCAAAATATTTTAATGTGATGTACCTACATAATTTAGTAGAACACAATTTATTAAAGAAAAATATTTATGAGGAAGAGAAAGAAAGGATACAACGAACAAAAACACAAATTATATCAGAAAAATATGCCAGAAAAACAAAAGGTACTCAATAGAATGAAAGAGAACTGCTTCAAAACATTACAATAAAACCTTTTTGTTACAACCGGTAAACAACGAATATCTCTTCCAAGCAGTACCATGACGTCTCAATTATTTCCCCAAAAACTTAATGAAGCCATTCCCTTAAATAATGAGGGTACTATGTCTAACCGAGGCCTACCGCCCTTACCCCACATCTCGGTCGCAAACACACCCGAATATTAACAGCTATATTAATAAGATTTTATTATTATGACCATTATTGATGTCAAAGTAGAAAATAACTCTGGGATCAGACAAAAAGGTCGTTGGCAGAAAGGACCTTTGGTTATTTGCTTCGTAGGGCGGCCCGCCTAGCTGGGCGGGCGGCAGTTAGGCGCCAGCCGCTGGCTAGGCAAGCCGCGTCCCGACGCGATACCCTCGCTTTCGTAAAACAAAAATATCATAAACAATACACTGTGATGGTTTTTTTTAACTGTAGTGTATGTGTAGTGTGTGTAGTTTAGGTGTTGAAGTGTAAGAATAATTTAGGCTTAAACGATTTCGGAGTAATAATAATATCGACGTATTAAATCAAATTTAAGGCGTCGTAAAAAGAGAAAGAAACGCCTAAGTTAATTTAATTTAATTATATTTAATACCCGATATCAAGTTCTGGTTTAATAAATCTTTATTAAAGACAAGAAAATGCAGATATTTTTTCCGCCGAAAAACTAGTTCGTCCATAAGGACCAAAGTGACAAACTGTTTCGTATCTTAGGACAAGAATTAAAATATTATAACGACACGTAGTTAACAGTTTTATATGAATACATTCTCGTAGGATTTGCATTACAAACGATCCGTTCCCGTCCTACGTTGGCAGAGGTCTCGACACAAAGATAAAACTTATTTAGCTGAACATTTTTTTACCGAAAAATAATATTAGGACAAAATCTCGTGAAATTACCCAAAAATATATAAGCTGAAAATCTTCTAGAGATTTTGCTAAAACAATTTTTGATAAACCTGAAATAAAGTATAAAAAACTTTATTTCAGTCAAAGCTGACACTAATATATTTCCAGGAGATAGATGCCCTTATTTTCGTCCCAAACTGTAATTTGTCTAAAGCCTTGACTAAACAGATTTTTAATCTAGCGTAAGATTAATAGTCTTATGTTTAATTAAAAATATTTTTCGCTGGAAAGAAATTCTTTTGTTTTGCGACAAAATGAAATGTATTTTGCCTTGCCTTTTTTTGGTAAATCTTTATGCGATTTTAATTTTACTTTTTGTCTGTTATTTAAAACAAGGCTTGCTTATAATTATTATTATAATGGCCCCTCTTTATCTAGGTTATTGAAAATTGAGACGTTTGATTTATAGTAGATGATCCATCTTAATTTATCCTCAATGTTGTTATAATAACAACTTTCTTTATCTTCTCAGAAAACCTATTTATATACGCCAGACCAGTTTTAAATCATTTAAATCTGCTCTGGCGTATTTAAATAGGTAGTTGTTGT
Organism: Lithophane ornitopus; assembly: GCA_948473465.1. NCBI lineage: Eukaryota > Metazoa > Arthropoda > Insecta > Lepidoptera > Noctuidae > Lithophane > Lithophane ornitopus. The sequence goes on along the minus strand of OX419635.1, from coordinate 14,254,515 downwards.
AGGTTATTGTAAATAAAAAAACATTTGAAAGTTCCACCACCAGCCACCAACCTTCCAGCCACCTTTTTGTTATAATGTTATTTATTTGGTTTCTTACCTACCCCTATTTTTTTTATTTTAACCACCTTCCAGAAAAGAGTTTCTGTATTATCTGATTTTATTATTCTATATATCATTTGACAAGCTGACATGTTGTCCTGCCAACAAAGTTATGTTTGCTAATGCCCGCTAGCATAACAACTCACTAAATTCAATTAACGCAAACATAATTAGTACATCATAGTAAGCCTGTCAATCGTTTTAAATTAATGAAGACAGAGTGACATTTAAAATGATGGTTATTATTTTAAAGGAATTTAGATCATCATCGTTGAATAGCTTATAATCTCCTATTCAAACTTATATTAAAATTGTGGTTTTGGTTCTAATGACTGTTGCAGAGAGTAAAGGTATAAAGACTGAAGATAGATTTGAAGGTTCCTTAACACCCTCAGCGCCACCAGGGCCCAGGTTTTCATTTCTGCTTCATAAATGTGTAAAGAACGTGTGCCTAAGGATACGCAGCCAAGCAGAAAGATGTGTACATATACTTTTGGATACAAAATGTTCCACACATTTTGACAACAAAAAAAACATACACACGAATTGAGAACCTCCTCCTTTTTGAAGAAGTCGGTTCAAAAGATACACATGGCGCTGAAGCTGTTAAAAGTTCTAGAAGTGCATAATTTTATAGACACCTAGCTGCGCCCCGCGGTCCGCGTAAGTCTCGATCCCGTGGGAATATCGGGATAAAAAGAATCCTATGTCCTATTCCAGGTCATGGTCTACCCCTGTGCCATCCAAATCCGTTCAGCTGTTTTAACGTGAAATCGTAACAAACAAATAAACCAACAAACAAACTCACTTTCGCTTTTATAATATTAGTAAGGGTAAGGATTTGTCCAAAATTGTTGTTTTTCTATAAAATATCTCCGAAAGGTTGGAAATAGTAGCCATCCGATCCGTACCTACATATTTATCTTGAGTTTTCTCTCCTCTTTAGAACGTAAAACAATCTATATTTCTAAACCGTAAATAAAAGGGTGCAAAGGATTAGAGGAGGAGGAAAACCAACAGTATTATTTGAACAATATATCAAGAAAACCGCGGGCAAAAGCTAGTAGTAGCAAATACAAGAAACACAGCTGCTTACTGTCCATCACAAGAGTTATAGCACTAGTAAAATAAATAGGCTGACTGATTGTTATCGCCGACGCCGGACTAACGACCCGGCTTATTGTTTACCGATGCCACTTTTATACGTGGCCCTTCCGAAATATTGCTTGGAAAATTTCCGCTGTCTTATCGGACTTTTACTAAGAAATTTCCTTTCCTAAAATGATAGGATTACGAAAAAGTTCTTCGCTCTGTTAGAATAGAATAATAATATAATTATTATGATAGTTATTTTGATAGTTGCTTTATAGGTACTGTCAGAGTTCAAACTCAAAACTCAAACTAAATCTCATACTCAAAGCATTTATTTCAATTAAACCATTTACAGGTAGTTTTGAATTGTCAAGGAGTCAGTCAGTCAGAAATATGAAGCTAGTTGCCCATTCCAAAGCGTAGTAGGTACCTATGGAGAAGAACGGACAAGAAACGCCACGGACACTCTTTTAAATCAAAATATTGTTACAATATATTGGTTACATAATTCATGTTGAAATTAAACATGTGAGAATAATGTAGAAAGCACGTTAAAAGCGTCCGCAATTATAACATATAACAATTCAAAAATTAATATTAGCCATGGCAGCTAAGAGATGACTCGATTACCAGGTCGCGTAAAGTGTTACCTATTGGGTTTTTCCATTTGGATTTTTTTTAATAGCAGCCGCAGCCAAATGACGGTGTACTATTGTATACACCTCTGCCCAACCCTGCATATACACGCATGTTGTTATGTTATTTGAAAGCGACAAATTGTAAGTACTTTTTGCTGTTAAACCAGCGAAGGTATTTTGATGAAAAACATAATGGTAGCTTGTTAAAAGCCACAGTAGATCAAATCCTAACTAATATTATAAATGCGAAAATGAGTTCGTTTGTTTGTTACGCTTTCATGCTAAAACGGCTGAACAGATTTAAATTAAATTTGGTACATGGATAGACCATGGCCTGGAGAAGGACATAGAATTTATCCCGATATCCCCACGGGATCGAGACGGGTGAAACCGCGGGGCGCAGCTAGTATGTAATAAGGTAAACTTTTCGTTAGAATTGCCATCTAGTTCCATCGCTTACACGTGCATGATCCAAATAGGTAGACCTGAGCAAAATATAGGTACTGTAATTTGGCGACAATACTTGGCAGCGTCCTATTGCATATGTGGGTTGATATCACGTCATTATACAACTGGGGTTGTATGACACTACAATATTGCATAATTTTATTGTTACTGTACGATCACTAAAGACAGGGTGAAGGCATCCATTTTAGCATGAGGAGTTGGTTGACATCACGCGTCTCGGATTGTGTCGATACTAACGTCACGTTAACGCCTACGTTCAACGTGAAGATACTGTTAGCAATATCCGTATACTTACGCCGGATCAATAAGGTACGTGTACGCTTTATACAAAACATTAGCTGTGTATGGAACAAGATAAATTATATTTAAAAACCCCCGACAATAACAAAGCATCTAGTAAACTATTTTTTTATAGCTTTGAACACTCTCGATCAATTCACGTTTCAAACAAAACCAAAAAAAATAAAATCGATTCAGCCATTTGGCAGCTACGATGGTGCAGACAGACACACAGATACACATGTTAAACTTATAACACCCCTCTTTTTCCGTGGGGGGTTAAAAATAACTGTAAGTAAAATAACCCGTCCGAAAAAAACCACGAGCAACATTATCATTTCAGCTCGGAATCACCCACTGCTGGGTGTAAGCCTAACCTTTTTTCTTCCATACTTCCCGGTTCCGTGCGTCCCTCATCCAGAGCACCAGTTACCTACAAATTCTACTTAATTGTTTCTGTTGGCAAAATACATCCTTTTAAAAGTATTACAAAAATAAAAACCCAAAGAAACCGTTATGAATATTGATAGGTCTCGATGGGACTCAATTAGAGAATAGATTGCCTTCATTTTTAAAAGAAATCGCTGATTTCCCGACGTGACGGCGCTAAAAAATTAAAAGATCGGATCCATTGTAGCAGACGATACGATAAAATATTTATAAATTGAAATGAAATTATTTCATTCTGTAAATTCCTATTTACAGAATAAAATAATTTCATTTCAATTTTGATATTGGAATCATTTTTACACGGCATATTAAAAAATAAGCTAGATGAGGTCGGCATTTCCTATCTGACTACTCTGAGAAGAAAGGCCGAAACAAACTCAGAGGTCGCAGTCTCTTTCAAAGTCCAGACATAATCTTGGTCAGACTTGGTTAGTTTTCATAAGCTCGTGTGGGCGGAGTACCTACCTAGGTACGTGCAACATCAAAAGACTACTACAACATCTGTTTTTAGGGTTCCGTACCCGAAGTGTGGCAAACGGAATCCATTTACTAAGACTCTACCGTCCGTCCGTCCATCCGTCCGTCTGTCAGCGAGCTGTATCTCATGAAGGTAGGCAGTTGAAATTTTGACGGATTGTGTATTTCTATTGCCACGATCACAAACCGTAATAAAAAAGTAAAAAATACAGGTAATAAACAAGTTTCTTGTACGGGGACACAATAAACTTCTTTATTTGCGGCGGGAGTGTTCATCAACTTTTTTTTACCAACTGTACCTACCAAAAAAACGTAGGTTTTAAAAGTTCTTGAAGCCTGGTTTAGAATATATATCGATTGTTTAGAAAATCTCGCTCGCTCTCTCGTAGCGTAGATCTATGGCCACGCTACGGACGCCGTATATGATCCCGCCTACATTTTCACACAAAGCAAAGCTAGCGTGCATAGCTACGTAGCGTAACGTACGTAAGCTTAGCCGGCGCCGGCGCCTTTATGTTTGGCGCTCTGGATTTCCCAGAATTGTTACTATTTAAATACCGTCGCTCATGGAGGCTTCACCCCATACTAAAATTAAAATACAATGTAAGTTCTTCAACATGTTTATAATGAATCAAATATATTAATTAAACGCGGCGTTATTTGCCCAACCTTTTGCCAACTATAGAATCAGCTCAGTTTAATATTAAAACACAGGTAATTACTGACAGCCAAAATAATGTAAGTATTACGCAAAATCCGCGACTCGGTTGAGCTCAATAACTATTTAATGATAGTTAATTAATTAATCCGATCACGTATTGCTGTCGTTATGATTATGTATTATACTATACATGTTGACTGAACACTATCCACAGTAAGCTGAAAATAATAATAACAATAATAGTCGGAGAACAGCCACTGATATTTTCATTAATATATATTCATTATTTATTTAATTACAACGGTTGTGCAACCAATTGCAGTAACTAAAATTATAAAAATAAAAGCGACAATTATAAATTTATAACACATACAAAATAAAAACATAAAAACATAAAGGTTAACCACACTTTCATAAATTCCTCTCACAGTACTTCTGACATACCAATAATAATATATTCGTCCATCCATCCGCAAACAGATCGCCTGTTGGATAAAAATCCAAGAGATCATTAAGCGCGGCCAGCAAGTGAGAACATTTCTATTCCCACCAACTGATCCACTTGGCTTATGGCCATGCATTTTTTTTTATTACGTTTATTTGTGCATTTATAATATTTCTCATACAATAATTTATCAGTGGCGACCTGCCTAAATTATAGTCCTACTGATATTGTTTATTCGTGTATGCTTTTAAATTGTTTTTTTGTAAACCCTCTGAGAGTAGTACGATATACTTAGTAAAGAGATAAGAAGATGAGCCAATAAATAAGTTTAGTGATGGGGCGCACCAATGCGTTATTACCGACGAGGGATATAAATTACAAATTATCTTCTACCATATTAAAACTTGTATATTATACATTATATACCAATGTATAGTTTTGCACATACATTATCAATATTTTGCTATTGGAATTTTACGTACTTAAGCTGGAAAATTTACAATTGTGTCCAAGTAAATAGCTGTTCGTGGAATTTGCTCACCAGAAAAAAATAGGTTAAAATCAGTACACCCGTGTACAACCGTTACAACCGTTCACAGTGATACTGATGAGATAGGGATAAAAACATGAAAATACAAATAATATAAATGTTACAACTGGACGTTTCTGACGCTATTATCGATAGATTCTCTTCAAAACCTTTCACTTGACCAAAATAGCCTAACCTAATTTTAGCATGACCAGCCAACCAGCTCTTGAGGTGCCCACAGTACCCCTTTCCTTGCAATTGACTCAGTTTGCGTAGGTATATGACAGGCACCTGATGTGGGGTACAAGAGTCCCCGTTTCATCCCCTTGTCAACATCACAAAGGGACGTAACTATATTTTTATAAGTCTACTCGTTCTTTGGGTGAATGGTAATCTTTCTTGGGGATTATTATGAATGATGTATTGCTTATTCAGACTTTTTGTTGATATCATGAAAGGAACTTGTACATAGTGAGTAGTAAAAAGATACATTTAAACATATTTATATATCTTTTTTATTCGTAAATGAGTGTGGAAATCTGAACTTCATAATTGACTGATAAGTTATTGTTACTTTAAGATGAAAGAAACCTATTTAAATTGTTTAATCATCAACAACAACAGAAGCTAAAAAGGACAGCCAAATATTTCTTTAATAAAATCCAATTTTAATTAAAATCCTTCGGTTGGAAATACCAGAAAATTCCCTTTTCGAATGACGTAACGCGCCACAGTGGAAAAACACAACTAATGGGAAATAAACTCCACGTTTTTTCCGACGATATCCGACTGAGCACCGAAACCCGATGACTGAAAGGTTCATTTTTTTAACGCTGCAAATATTTTAACTGTGGCATTTGTTTTATTGTTGCAAATTGCGGATTGAATTATTTAGAACCGTGATTTTTATTTAGTGCTTGTTAAAGATTTTAAAAGAGTTATTTAACGATTTAGGTTAATAAAACAGACATAAAGAAATACTTAAAACATTATTACTGAAATACACTTTTTTTCCTTAGTAATAAATTCGTAAAAGTCGAGTGAAAGCAAAGCCTAATTCGCACGTAATTGGGAGAGAGCGTGTCTTTAGATACTCATTTTAGAAGAAAATTTTGCGTTTCAGAGAATTTGAATAACAAATCAACCTTTAATTCTCCACTGCTTAAATATAGATGAGCGATCGTGAGAAAAATCTGCTTAACATTACTCTCTAATGTTAGACGTAGATAACTACAAAATCTATTAATTAATATCTGCTCAACATCTCTATAAATCAAACAATTTAAAACCTGAGTATAAACAACTCGCGGCTTTAGTGTACAATCATAGAAGCGTTACGCATGTAGTGGGCGACTATGTATGTATCTATATCATATTTAAAGCCTCGGTTCCAATTAGACAGATTATATTTAACTAGGTACTTCATACTGGGAGCCCGTAGTTAGATAGATGCCAGTTAAGTAATTATGTTATGTGCGAGTCTTAACCAAATTTCAACTTCGTCAACGACGACAAAGGACAAACAGTAACCAAGGCAGTTCCCCCGAGCCGGCCTCAAACGTGTATCACAAACTACGGTAATTACCCCACTGACAATGTTATTACCCAACTGACGATGTTACCCCCATTCCGGAAGTATACAACTCATTACTCTAATTCCCCCGAGCCCTCTGCCAGAAGGTACAAAAATAGGTCTAAAATTCATTCTTAAAATAAGAACGATGGTTGGAACTCAACTCAACTCAACTCAACTCAAAGCATTTATTTCAATTAAACCATTTACAGGCACTTTTGAATTGTCAAAGAGTCGGTCAGTTAGTCAGAGAGTTGAAGCTAGTTGCCCATTCCAAAACGTAGATCTCTATGGAGAAGAACGGGCAAGAAACTCCAAGGACACTCTTTTAAAAAATGGATATAGATATTACAAAATCCTGAGTACAGTATTCATGTTGCTTCTATATGTGAGAACAATGTAAAACAAAAAAAGAATCAAAAGCAATTCAAAATATAATATTAAAAATAAGCTCTGGCAAATAAGAGGTGACCAGTCTCAACTGACGGCGCCCGTTCACGAACATGACATGTGGATCAGCACCATCCAGCTCAACCGTTTTGTAGGGAACCGAATGATCCAACACACGTGCCACCATCAGCGAGACATTTAAGTGAGCATGACATACTCTCATCTGCCATGCTATTTCAAGTCAACATACATCATACCATACTAAACGGCTCCATGGTACTCACATTTACAATAATTGAAAAAATGCTTCTAAATTATACAAAACTAGTTTGCAAAGAAATTGAGCAATTAGTATAATATTATTTTCAGGTTAAATAAGAATAAACAATAATTTCGTAATGTCAGGAAAAAAAAATAAAAAATAGTAAAAAGGGGGAAGCAACACTTCCAATTATGAAATTTTAACTAGTGAGCCCAAGTGCCTGTGGAGTAGGACCAGCGTTAAGCCAAGCATTTTTATCTACGATATAATCATCCAACTTATAATATGCTTGTCTACATAGTGTGCGTTTAATGCATGTTTTAAATTTCTTCTCATTTAGTTGAAGAATATCGAGTGGAATTTTATTATAACATTTTACACAATACCCCATAAAAGAAGTATGTACTTTAGACAATCTGAAACGTGGTTGATCTAATTTGTTCCTATTTCTAGTGTTAAAATTATGCCTGTCACTTATTTTACTAAAAAGATGTAGATTTTTCCGAACGTACATAATGTTTTCATATATATACTGACAAGGTACCGTCATGATGTTAATTTTTTTAAACAGTTCCCTTAGAGACTCGCGTCTGCGGAGGTTGTAGATGGCTCGAATAGCTCTCTTTTGCAGAATAAAGATAGAATCAATATCTGCAGCCCGTCCCCACAGCAAAATACCGTAAGACATGATGCTATGAAAGTAACTAAAATAGACCAGTCTCGCGGTATCCACGTCTGTTAGTTGGCGGATTTTCCAAACAGCGTAAGCGGCTGAACTAAGTCGCCCTGCAAGTGATGTTAAATGAGGACCCCACTGTAATTTTGAATCAAGCGTAATCCCCAGGAAAACCGTCTTTTCGACGAATTGTAGTATCTCCTTATTCAGTACAACTTGACAATCACTACTTCTAACATTCGGTAACGCGAATCTAATGCATTTTGTTTTCTTCTCATTTAATACCAAATTATTTACAGTAAACCAATTATGGACCTTAAGCATAGCGTTATTTACGTCGTCAAACTCCTGTGCATGTCTATTTACTTTAAAAATCAGTGATGTGTCATCAGCAAATAACACCATTTGTGGTCGGTTTTTCAGTAGATGAGGTAAATCATTTATATATACTAAAAAAAGGAATGGACCCAATATCGAGCCCTGTGGTACACCCATTTTGACTTTTAAACCTAATGAATTCACACCGTTTATTTGAACTTGCTGCAGTCTGTCATTCAAATAGGATTTTACTAAGCTAAGCGCAAGTTTACCCAGTCCGTAATGCTCAAGTTTCAAGAGCAGTGTTTCGTGATTCACGCAATCAAATGCCTTAGATAGGTCGCAAAAGATGCCTATTGCATCTTGAGCCTCTTCCCATGCGTTAAAGATGTGTTTTAATAAGGTGACACCGGCGTCGGTTGTGCAACGTCCTTTGGTGAAACCATACTGTTGATCGTGTAGGATGTTATTACGATTAAAATGATTGAGCATTTGATTTAACATTACTTTTTCAAACACCTTACTGAAAACCGGCAAAACCGAAACGGGTCTATAATTATTAGTGTCTTTGCTGTCCCCGGATTTGAAAAGTGGAATAACTTTACTGTACTTCATTAAATCTGGGAATACCCCTTGATCAACACACAAATTAAATATTAAAGCTAAATAGGGTGCAATTGTCTCAATAATGGATTGACAAACTTTAGTAGACATGCCCCACAGATCTTCGGTAATTTTGATCTTGAGTTGCTTAAAAGCTTTTACAACGACCCCAGGGTTTATATGTTTAAATTTAAATTCTATAGGACAAGTTGAAACTTTCGCTTTTAGTAAATCAATAGCAAGTGAGGGCGAGGAATTTAAAGTTTCCGTAGTCTTAATTGGAATATTGGTAAAGAAAGTTGCAAATTCCTGAGCAACATCAATGTTAGCGCTAATGAGACCGCGGGAAGTGTCCAGTGTGTAATCAGTGTTACGTCTTTTGTTCTTGTTAGTTTCATTGTTTATAATTTTCCAAACTGTCTTTATTTTATTGTCTGCTGATTTAACCTTGTTGCTAATAAAAGAAGCTTTAGCTGCTTTGCAGACTATTTTAAACGTTTTTGAGTAAGTAGCAACATACTTATTAAAAGTTTCCGTGTTAATATACGGCTTAAGGCCATACAGTTCAAATAATCTTTCCCTACTTTTCCTGATGCCTTTAGTTGCCCAGTCACTGAATAAAAACTTAGGGCAAATAGTTTTGGTTTTTTTCTTAAATGAGTTATTAAACTCTGTTTGCACTAATAAAAAGAATTTTTCATACAAAATATTACCATTGTCTATATTTAGGCCCTGAGTACTTAACTTGCTAATATTTACGAACCGAACGGAACGGTCGGGTCGGGTAATGTTGATCCGCAAAATTAGTTTAATAGTCCCATTTAAAATTATTATTTCAATGGTAGACTGAAGTTTTATTTTTGGTAAACTTGGTAATTTTTATGGTTTTGGTAAAGGTCCAAATTCGGCACTTTAAGAATATTTAATTTTGAACTTACACAACGTTATTTTTTCTTTATGCTAAACCCGAAAAGGGGTCATTGTACTCATCATTTTACTATGGGACCAACATTGAAATCGCGAAAAAAAAATCAGCTGTTCCCTACATTTGTGTTCACTTAAATCGACAAAATGTAGGGAACAGCTAAATTTTTTTTCGCGATTTCAATGTTGGTAAAAGTTGTTCAAAATGATGAGTACAATGACCCCTTTTCGGGTTTAGCATAAAGAAAACATAACGTTGTATAAAACTCTTTCTTAATTTCAGTACGTAGAATTTTAAACTGTGTTTAAACAAAGTGTTAAATGTATTTAAATAAATACAAGTTTTAATAAAAGCGAATGAAACTTTAATTTAGTAACACAATAATTCTTCATGATTCTAAAATCTTATCTAAAACGAAAAAGTTAAAAGCGACAAAATCTTAACATACGTAGCTGATGCCGACAGTGACGAACCTACATACAAACAAAAAAGACATACAAAGACATTCATAACCAAATGTGTGCGAAAATAATCCAAGATGGCGTCATCAAACGGTAAAGAAACTGCTAAAATGACAGCATCAATAGACAGTTTAAAACTATCAAGCAAAAATACATCAGTGTGCTCCTCGAAACACGCATCTTCAGAATCGGTGCTATCAAGAAAAGAGAAGGAATGTCTCCAAATGCAAGAATGCAAGAAAAAACTGCTGGCAATGGAGCCACAGATTATAATAAGGGACGAAAATGTGGTGTTAAGGTCGCCGCCGCAGAAGAAAATTGTAATGCCGCCGACGATCAATGCCGAGGTAAGTGCTCAATATTTAAATAGGGCAATAAGAAGGGATGGGTCTGTGCGGTCCTGAGCGCTCTCGCCCCGGTAACGTGCTTCCGAGGAAACTTATAGCTATAACACGAAATGGGGATAATTTCGGAAAGGTAAAAGTGTATTTTGGTTTATTTTTAACAATATTTGGCTATAGTGACAAATAGCTCAAACAAAAGTCTTTCACAATTATGAATCGATAACTTATAGAATTGGAAGTAAAAGTTAGGGATCACCTTATTAGATTCAATATAAGTAGTGAGAGTGTACGTGATAAATGATTGCTCGATAGATTTGAAAGTTTGGGATGAGCGAAAGCGTAATTTTTCTTTTAAATGCAGTATCAATGAAGCATAGTTAGTTTCATTCTTAGATTTCAATTATAAAAATTACATTTTACATTTTATTCAAAATAATCGTTTTTAGAGGCAAATAAATATAAAAGATTTGGGTTCGGCTTTTAGTCAACTCAATGTTACCTGATTTTCTATTGTAAACTTCTATGAAAACCTTCTTTTAAATTCAATAAGTCTTAAGAAGTAATTGGAAGAAAAATCGAACTAAAATAGATTCGGGTTAGAATTTTGATCAACTCAATGTTATTGTACCTGATTTTCCATTGTAAACGTATATAAAACTGAACCGACTATTCGAAGAAGCCTGAAGAAGTAATTGTAAGAAAAATACCCATAAATTCGTATTTGAATTTCTATCTTAGGTCGTCTGTAAAGGATCGTTTTAGGAAACAGACCGCTCATTGTAACACCGTAATGTAACTCTCAAAAATTCAATTGTAATTTATAATGGTGTACAGTAGGCAGCAGGTCAGTGGTAACTTTGACCTTGAGCTAGCCTAGCGTAGTACGGATTTTTATAAAAATAAGACAGCTTATAGTTTGGGCTCAAATTGCAAACGATAGAGAGAAATGGAAAGATTGAAGATGCGCAGTGGGACACAACAGGCACATACAAATAAAGAGTATGCTGGTTTTGTTGCCGAGATGGACTACTAGACCTATTTACGTTCTTATTACAGTTATCACAGCGCGTCCCAACTCATCTACCATTTATTGTGTGACAAAAGTTGTGTGTTCGAAACTTAAATTGTCTGACGCGACCTCTGAGACTGAAAGTTCGTCTTACTTTGATACTAATTCCAGAATTTCGTATTAAACTATTACTGACTTATTTCTCTACCCGCATTTTCTTGTGTTTGAGTGGACAAAGTGAAAAGGCTTTTCTTTGAAGTGTTTAACATTAATTTCTTTTGCTTTAGAAATGGATAAATTCTTTGCTGATAGCCCTTTCATAATAACGTCTATTATTTCCTAAAATAATTAAGTTAATATAGTTTTTTTATCATAATATCAGATACAAATAAGTTTTTGGATATAAGCTATCTTTAAAAAGGGGTTAGGTACTGCTCCCAATTTGGCAGTGGAATAATCTGGCGCTAGGAAACCTGGGCTGAATCTGAAACATTCTAACTTTGTACAACAGTTGCAAATTAGGTCTAAGATTTTTTAAACAACCATTAATTGCCCGTATCAAATCACAACACTGTGGGTAACACGATACCCCTTGGTAAGACTGGTTGTCAGATTTTCGGGCTTCTGACTCCCGTAAAGACGAACAGTGATCTACGAATAACAGCCGGAACTAACGGCTTAACTTGCTCTCCGAAGCACAAGTGTGCCAATTTGATAAACAATTAATTTCCCTGACTGTACATCGAAGAAATTGACCGTTTAAATCCTACAAAATCATCACGAATTCAACACATTTTCCACCCAACGATAAAAAATTTAACTAAAAATAAAGTAAGTAGGTACACGGTATTCCAGTCGCTATTACTTATAATCCCCCACTTACAATGACCTCATTTAACTAAGAGTTTAATGGCCTGGATCCTATCTTCGTGAAGTTCCATCTGATTGGAGCATCGGGATCTAAGTTCGTACGTAAATCAAGGACTTTTTCCGATATTAGGACGCGCCGGCCCCGGGCCCCGGGCCCCGGGTATTGCTGACGATGTGAAACGTAAGTGCTCTCCATCTTCGATTTCTTTGAGGAGCAAAAGTTTCTTAGTGTGAATATTAGGTGTCAATGGCAATGTGCTTCAAAAAGGTTATGTATCACTTCTGGTTTGATTGTCTGGACGGATATTGGCAAAAAATTAGAATTTTAAAACTTCTTTAATAATTTATTATGCCTTTATTGGTGGTAAAAGACGAACTACTAATCTATTTACTGTATCGATCATCATTAAGCCTCGTGCAAACTGGCGCGATATCGCGGGCGCGACAGGCAGCGCGACCCTTGTCGCGCCCACGATATTGCGCCTGTTTGTGGGAGACTTAACACAATAAAAATGAAATGGAGAATATGCCATAATCATCATGCTTAGCAGACAGATTTTGAAATCAGCATGTTGTTAAAACATGTCGTAAAGACGTTAGCTTTATTAGTGACGAACAAATGAAAGGTTTGTCATGTACAATTAAACAAAAAATTAAGAAAAACAATAACAGTCTGGTATTTAACTGTCCCACTGCACGGCAAAAACCTCTTCTCATACAGAAAATCTCGAATCGTAAAAAAAAAAGAAAACTTTTATTTACACCTTAGTTTTGGTCCTAAGCTGCGAAACAGTTACTTTATAAAGACAGATAACCCATGATAAAAACAAAAGTGCTGTAACTAAAGCAAAATATATATTATCGGCCGTTTTTTCCAAAATCCTGTCTAAACCTAGTTTCAACTCCCCTATCGCCCATTTATCTAACGTACAACAAAGCGCATTCTGCCCTCCTCTAATATATTGCAGTATACGGACGGTTGACGGACGTTTACAAAAGCCACATTTTGGCAACCCGCCGCCGCGTAGCAAAACAACCCAAGTAACAAAATATTACTTTGCATAAAGGTTTACTTTGCCCCAATTTCCATATACCGGGAATTGAAGAATAATATACTTAGGTACGTTTTTTCTTTGGTTTTTTTCTGGTATGTCGGTGTTGGTTTGGTGTGTTACTGGATAAACAAAGATTCTGTTCGTTGGTTCTAGTCGACAAAGAAAATTTTGTCCCTCTATCCAAAAATTGCCACTGCCAGCTGAACCTTGGACATTAATTTGTTTTAACGTTACGCTACTGTTTTTTAGCACGATCCTCGGCTTATACAATTCGTATCATCATAAGTGAATTTAACCGATAGAAGATCTGGCAGTAATCTGAAATAATTTACCTTTAAGTATGAAACTAGTGATAGAGTGAATATTAATTTGTTTTAACGTTACGCTACTGTTTTTTAGCACGATCCTCGGCTTATACAATTCGTATCATCATAAGTGAATTTAACCGATAGAAGATCTGGCAGTAATCTGAAATAATTTACCTTTAAGTATGAAACTAGTGATAGAGTGAATATTAATGAATGACACTTCGACGTTTAGAAAGAGTCTTTTTTCTAAAACTTGACAAACATGTTAGTGGCCTTTTACATTATTATTACATTCATACAGAATGCACTATCATAATCTTAATCAAAAGTGATATAGGGCTAAGTAGACGTTAATAAATTGTCTCCAGATCTAAAAATTATTAAGGCATCTATAGTATTTTTCTTCAGTGAAAGAATAAGAATAAATTACAGATACTTAAACGACTGCAACGCAATAATTCAGAATAACATTATCTCCACTTTGCAGACATCTTTTGTAAAAGCCATGAGAACTTTACGTACAAAACAATTTATCCTGTTGTTCTTGAAAATTAAACTTTATTTGCATAGGGATCAGGTTGTGTTCACCTTTAACAAATGCCTTAAATGCTTTAGTTCAGTATTTTCAGTTCATCGTATTCAATTGAATATCTTTTGTAAATTGGGTTTTATTTTCACACTTTAGCAGTACAAATGAACAGTATATTCTCTTCGTTAAAAAGACGGTGTCGCTTGTTATAAAACCTATTTAATACACATAAAATACTAACTTAATACAGAAATATTTAATAATATACATTTAGAAACTACAACCAAACAATTAAGCATGCTTTTTAATAGTATAATTATGTATTTCAGCTTTAATGTAATCAACCAATAGACAAACAAAGTATAAATAAGCTATCTACCAAATCATGTATTTTAGTAACAATTTTCCTAAACACAACATGCGGCCAAAATATCATAATTTAACCACAACTCGCGAAAGCGTCCCAACCCTAAAATAGAAACTCTATGTATTAAAATAAATCGCGATCCAAATACTTCCATTTCACCCCGAAACTTTTGAAATAAACTCGACACTTTCAACCCCATTCAACCCCGTTTCTACCTACACTACAACCCAGGTCCTCCAATACCGTAATGGACGGCTTAACTGATTAAATTAGGCCCTTTTCACAACGTAGGAGACAAGCCCGGTCTTCGTCCCCGCCTTAGAATTTAGTAAGGCAACTTTATTGCATTACCAAAGGATATTCACGTCAGGTCGTATTAAAATTCGAAGGTTTTCATAGTACATTTGGCTGGGAATCGGCGGGTAAAATTCGTAAAGCGACATTTTAGTGGCTCGGTTGGTCGCGGTAAGTGCCTGGCTTTCTGAGATATATTTCTCTATGAACGGAGTTTAAGCTGTGCTACCATCTTTCTACTATGTAAAATCTACCTTACGCTGATATTATAACAACAGAGACTGATTCTGTATGTTTCTACATTAGCTTCAAGGGCATTTTGAAGTTATAGGTACATGGTGTTAGGTTTAAACGAGGGTCATACTTTAGGGGAGTGTAGTAAGTACCCACCACAATTACTTACCTAGCCTTTTTCCAACTATGTCGGGGTCGGCTTCCAGCCTAACCGGATGCAGCTGAATACCAGTATATTACATGGAGCGACTGTCTTTTCGCAAGACTGGTTGTCAGCCTGTCGGGCTTCTAACTACCCATAACAACTGTCAAAGATCTACAAATAACAACCGGGACCAACTGCCTAACGTGTTTTCTGAGGCGCGGAGGGGTCTCAGTATGTAGTCACCCATCCACGGACCGACCTCAGCAAGCTTAACCTTGAAGATCGACCCGTGACTGTTATTATTTAACCACGAGCCCCTCTCGAGCAGATCAAATATCTTCATATTTCAGGATTCATATTTCATAGTTGGTCCCATATAATATGCACTGCATGCCACTACATTAAAATGGTGTTATCGAGGCATTTGTCAGAAACCAAATTGTATTCTAATTCGAAAGCAAGTGAAGGTAGTTTTTCTACGGTAATGTTCAGTATTTGACCTACAACATGCAATGTTATTGATGGAGGAAATATTAATGTACTTGCTAATGACAAAACGACTTGTTCCTAGGAAAAGCTTGAGGAAACACGAATGCCTGAAGTAGTGTACTTTCTGCTACAAGTGGTGGAAAACTTAGTTACGAGCAATTTGAAAATTATGGGCCTTGCTTATCGTAGATGGATACGTCATAATTAACAATGCTTAAATCAAATGAGAACTATGCTTAACTCAGATACGTCACAAATATTGCTACACTGTCAGTCAACTGTTTTTTTGACTGATTATTATTAAATGACATCGATGAGTGCAGCGGTAAATTATAAAAATTAGTCATAAATAGCTTTGAATATACGCTTTTACAGTACAGCATATCTATTTTTAAAATCACAACACTTAAGTTAAATATATTTTTCACTATTTATTTATTTACTAAACACTTTATTGAACACCACTGATAACAAAAAGGACAAACAAAAAACACACTCTTTAACCCTACGTCCTTAACCCCAGTAATCACCGTTTCTGACGTGAGGATACCCTATTACTTTCTCAGTAACCTCTAAACGGACACACAAAAGTAAACTAAGGTACAGTTTTACGCTCATCCCATTGGCTAGGGATTGTAAAAGTCAACTGTTCGTTACTTTAAACCCGTAGGCGATCGGTAGCGATCCTGCCAATATTTATTAACGTACCGGGACTGAGTTTAAAACTGAAGCCCTAGCATGAACGCACGACGTAAGGCCCCGATCACGACACGGTATTTCGATTTAAAAACTGTTCGACTTTACGATCCGTTTACCCCGTGACCGAACAACACGCGCAAGCGACACACGACTTGCGTCAAGCGAAAAGCGCACGCACTTACCATCTGTTGCTCCGCAAGCCACGTCGCTTGGCTTGATGACTCGTGACATGCTCTATACCACTTCTTTATTTTTGTTTTTTTTTTCAGCAATCGCTGTGGCAAGACGTGTGTCGAGTGTAGTGACGTGTAACTCGTGGTCGCGGGGTAAACGTTTCGAAAATTTGATTAATTTTTTAATCGAAAATCCAACCTACTATTGCATTTTTGCACATTTGCACGTTAGTATTTTTTTTTTTGCGGTAAGTCCTTCCGCAAAATAACACTAAAGTAAATTAGTATCATCATCCAAATTTACGTTATGTTTACGTCGCGCGTTCGTACTAGGTCCACTGAACACGTTATAGCAGTGCAGTGACTGTTTTAATACTATAAGCTACATGCAGTTTCAGTACATAGTAGTTATGTATGCAATTGCAATTGTTGCTATGGGGCTCAGAACCGTTTAGCGGAAAAGGGTATCTATTATTTATCTATAAAGGGTATCTATTATCAGATGTGCAGATTCTTTCGATGATAGCAAACTGCGAGGGAACATTTGATGTGTTCTTAAACCCTTATTTTATTTACCTTGTAGCAATCCACGGCTGAGTTCACTACGGTCATATATATATATATATATATACATTCTATGCTCCTTTCTTATTACGCTTACTTGGGGTAAGTATAATACAGTGTTTCAACTTTGTCTCTGGGTGGCAGACAAATTGTAATAACACGTAGGACTCATCTCGGTAGTTACAGTAGGTGGTCGTGGCACATCGGGTTTTGGCATAAATTACCAGTTTTGTAGAGCGTCATCACTGTCATTCATACATGTGTGACATCTCCTTTCTAAAGCTCAAAGTGTCAAAACACCTCTATGTGTAAGATTGTGGTAGGTAGTAGTACACTCATAGAATGACGTTTAAGAGATTTGAAAAATGGAACAGATTGATAAACGTGTTCTGTTAATAGTAATTCCTACTATTGGCGCCCACTTTAGAAACAAAACGTCTTATTATGCCAATAATTTCTCAGCACAGCCTCTCAAATTGATTGCAACTGCCGAACCGAACAGCTTTCTCTGGCCTACACAGCCGGTACCGACAGTACGCATGTTTGATTGGTCTGCTGCGACACAGGACATTTATATCGGTACTCGAAGACATTATTGTGTTATGTACTTAGAGGACCAAGATTGAAACTCAAATAGATTCTATTCGTAATGAAAGGCTGAAACGCTTAAGAAAAGAGTGATGTGATACTTCGAATTTTGATAGATAAGAGAGAGACCAAAGAATAAAAGATGAATAATGGAGGAAAAGATAGTGAGTGATAAAATGACAGCTGACAGGAGAGAATGGAAGAAAATGGGACATTGCATTGGGTCGAGTTCATTATCTTTTGCACGTGTTTCTGTGACAAATTAATCTATTTTTCTTTCTTTTTTAGGGTTCTTTACCTCAAAGGGAAAATACGAAACCCTTATATGATCACTTCATTTTCCGTCTGTATGTCTATCAAGACCCTTTTTCTAAGGAACACGTGGAGGTTTCAAGTTGAAATTAATATCAATAGATCAACGGTTTCTCGGAGCTCAAAAAAAAATCGAGCTTCTAAGTCTACGTAATAAAAAAATACGCCCATTTATTACCCGACTACGGCGAAGAAAAAAGGAGGGTTATATGATTTTTACCGGTATATATGTATGTATGTATGTTTATCTGTTCCCTCATATCTTCTAAAGCACTCATCACAATTTGACAAGTGAGGTATCGTTGGAAGCCTCTTGATCGTCCGCTGGTTATAGGCCATGTGACGTCACTTTAAAAATGGCGCCCTCTAGGACATAAAGTCAGGAACTAAAAAAAAAAATTTTGTTTAATCGTACCATGTTGGGTATCAAATGAAAGGGCTTAATGAGCATATTTCAAAAATATATATATTATAACCCCAAAAGAATTAAAAAAAAAAAAAGTAATAAAAACTAAAACCAAACTACGACTAAAAAGATATAAACAAGACACCACAGACAGACAAATTAAAATTCCGGAGTCACACGTTATCTGTTTGATTTATGCCGTAACACGTGTGACTCCGGATTTTTAATTTGTCTGTCTGTGGTGTCTTGTTTATATCTTTTTAGTCGTAGTTGGGTTTTTGCGACATAATATTTGTATACTGGCAAATAAATCAAATTCCCCCACAAGGTGGACCGATGACCTGGCGGCTTCTAACATTTCCCAGCTGTCAGCTGTGTCACAATTAATATTATTAAATAAAATTGAACATTACGCAAAAACCTTAACTGTAATAATTCTCAAGTTTTTTATTCTCTTTGAACAAAAGTCTTCCGCTTCATAGGACCAATAATAATGACATTCCTCCCGCGAGCCGAGACCGTATATTCGAGTATTTTCTTTACAAAGACTGTGCCATAAGACGCCCGGGTTTTTATAATATGTTATTTTTACTTGAGCTTTCGCTTTATTCGTTTTTATTGGACGAGGATTATGTAGATAGATAGAATACTCTTTATTATGTACACCATAAAAATATAGATATAAATTTAGAAATTGAATGAATGGCTTTTCATTCTATCATTTTAAAAGGATTTGAGAGGGAACTTTTGCAAGCTTTCGCAAATGATACAATAAAATTATTTGTTTGCGATGAAAGAGTAGTTTTACTGCAAAATCATCCCGTATTCTCCGTAGTTTGATAATTAAACAAGCCACAGCAAATATTTTCATTGAATATTTTTTGATGCAATTGTTTTTAAATAGTAATTTAGTTTTATTTCCAATATTAAGGCTAAACAAAATGTTTTCATGAATCAAAATGTTATACCTACTTTAGTTGCTATTGTATTCATTTACAAATAATTATTACTTTTCACAATAAACCTTTGTTGAATTCATAGAAAATTATACTTGAATAGCCTTGAACAACAAAATACATGTTCTTCCAATGTTTAGCAACTTTTGGTAGCAACATTGTTAACCGATACTAAGTAAATGAGGAACAAAACATGTTTCTGAAACTTGTTTTTAACTTTGTTCTGAAGGGAACGGTCTCGTTTTTGTTAAAACTTAACAGAACTTGGGTTTCGATACAGTGAAGCAAAGTTATTAGTAAAGTTTACTTTGATTTAATGAGGTTAGTCGGAACATTTTCACCTCATTTTGGTTGAACAAAGTTGTCGATTTGAAATAAACTGGCTTCGTTAGCTAAAATTACACGGTGTTTTTCTTCATTTGTTTTATTTGCACAAGAAGAATGGCGTTTAACTAAGATAAAGTTTTTGCAAAATTAAATTTTAATATTTTTTTAATTGAGTTCGTGTGAGCTGCTTACAGAAAACCAAGACGAACCGTGATGTGACCTAACTTTCAATGTGTAAAAATATCTATAACTATGCAGTAAATTGTTCATTAACCAAATTGAACGTCTGTGAGTGCGAACAACAAAACAAGAACTCATGCAAACATTATTTGAACAATCATTTAATATAGAAACCATATCAGTTTAGAAACCCACCCTAAAGTTTTCAAGTTAATTTACAAGTTAGCGGTACAAATGGTTTACATTATAATTTATGTAATATAAATTAATACAACTTTGTTGAATAGTTGGAGGTTGTGAATAGTTTGTGAATAGTTGTGAAACGTGCTTGACGTGAAAAAGGTTTATTATTATAAGGTAACACGTATGCCTACACGTGTCCACTACGTACCCACGGCTATAGCCTACAAATAAGTTGAATCTAGATTTACGCTTTGAAATATAAATGCACTAGCTGCGCCCCGTGGTTTCACGTTTTCAGTATCGGGATAAAAAGTATCCTATGTCCTATTCCAGGCCATAGTCTACCCCTGTGCCAAATGTCATCCAAGTCTGTTCAGCCGTTTTAGCGTGAAAGCGTAACAAACAAAAAAACAAACAAGCAAACTAACTCACTTTCGCATTTATAATATTAGCTAGGGTTAGGAAGTTACGATTAGGATTTATTCGCTATAACTAACTGCCTCTTCGGTCTAGTGGTCGCAAGTGCTACTGCTGGGCATGAGGTCCTGGGTTCGCTTCCCAGGCGGGCAATGTTACTGGGTTTTTCCGTGAGGAATTTCTCAGTCGCAGCCCGGATTTGTGTCCGGTAATTAAATGTGGGGGTACTAAAGGTCATCTCTGCCTTACCCTTCGGGGAAACAGGCGTGATGTTATGTTTAATGTATTCGCTGTAATTTATGTATACAGCTAAGATGGATTAAAAAATAAATAAAAATAGGAGAAGACATTTTAAATGAATAGTGTTTTAAATCGATATGTAATACCCACTCAAGATACTTTATTTCGTGATTACAGTAGACATAAATAATATATGAAGCATAATATAGTAGATAGTGACAAACTTGGATAAGTTTGTGGTCCGGGATCAGATGAAAAGTGACTGAAAATGGAACAACAAAACAACAATGATAAGTGACAACGGCTCTCATTGTTTTGTTCTTTTACCTTTCTCAACCCAAACCATTGTCAACAAGAGTGACACATTCTCTTTTTGACCCCCGAAGGAAAAAGGGGTGTTATAAGTTTAAAGTGTGTATGTGTGTGTCTGTCTGCGCCATCGTAGCTGCCAAACGGCTAAACCGACTTTGGTTTTTTTGGTTTTATTTGAAAGGTGACTTGATCAAGTATAAAAAAAATAACATTTATTAGATGTTTGGTATTTGTCGGGGTTTTTTTTAATTTTAAATTTAATTTAACTTGTTACCTCGAATCATACATCACAGAAAGAATTGAAGGTGGTATATTATTCTCCGGGTCGTTACGGGTCGTCAGGAGCCCGAAAGTCTGACAACCAGTCTTGCCAAGGGATATCCTATTACCTACCCAGTTACTGTGGGATGTGGACGTCAGATAGGCTGTCGCTCCATGTAAAATACTGGTATTCAGCTGCTTCCGGTTAAACTGGAAGCCGACCGCCACATAGTGGGGAAAAGGCTAGGCAGATAGAAACAAGAAAGAAAGAAAGAAAATAAATTTATTTGACCCAGGTAAGGCACACAATATTTATACAAAAAACAAACAAAGAACATAAAAAAATAGTATTGTTCGCCTCACGGCTGCTGATAAGAGATGATGATATTATTCTCCGGGAGAGTACAGTAAGCCGCACATCAATGTTAACAAAACCAGTATAAACTGGCATATTATTCTATTGAAATTCCGTACGCTAGACAATCTCAAGGTCAAAGCTGTCGATACATTGTACTGTGTATATTACTGTACAAGGCTTTACAGATGAAGCAATAGAAATTCATGTAGGTACAACACTGGCTTAAGCACACAAAGTTATGCCAGTTTCCAAAAGCAGGCCTAAACAATCAGAGGGCAGCAATCCTATCATAATCCTACGTTCAAAACGAAAGCCTCCTAGATAAACAGCCCACACATAATAAACTGTAAGCCACAATCCCTAGAACGAAGTAAAAATGTTCAGAAGTACCATCAATCAAACGCGAATCTTCTTATATATAAAAATTAAGTGGTGTTCGTTAGTCACGCTAATACTCGAGAACGGCGGGACCGATTTGAATAATTCTTTTTTTGTTCCTTCTCTGTCTGACATACCCTCCCGCTCCGCCCAGAGCGGGAGAAGTCATTTTTGATGATTTCCCAACCTCAAAAAAAAAAAGGACAAGGTTTGTTCGTTTAGTAGGTGTAGGTACAATAGGTAGGTATGGTATGGTAGGTATGTAGGCAGGTGTACTTGGTGCTACCCGTGCGAAGCCGGGCCGGGCAGCTAGTAGTTAAAAAATAATTATTTGTAGTTGGTGTAACAAAGAAAACCATGTTTGGTACAGAAACACGTGCTAAGACAAGTAAGCTTGAATACTTAGAAAAATAGTACAAATAATTATGTAATTAATTAACAGTATTCGGCAGCTGCACGGCGGCGTCGCGTATGACTGTGACTTCCACTCAGCATATACTGTGCTATGGGGACCCACAGCACAGCGCTGATTTGTATAGGTCTTTGTGAAGGAGATCGGGGAACACCACCATTCTTATTTCTGCCAGCAAGGCGAAGCAGCGTTGCGGTAGTTACGGTATTTCTGCTTGAATGTCAACAATAAAATTAATATCAAGTATCTTGACTTGGCCCACGAGGTTGTCGACATGTGGAATGTGGACTCTGCGATCATTGTGCCGATAGGCGTATCAGCCAATAGCTTAATTGCCTATGGAGGCTCTCGTTGGGCAGCTGGGTTAGGGGCCGGATTCAGAAAGCGGTACTCCTGGACACGCCCGTATTGTTAGGAGGTTTCTCTCTCTGGAGCCCTGACCGCCGGTAGCTTGGTATTCCTGATACCGGTGGGCTACTATTTTTTATATTTTTAAATGTTTATGTATGTTAAATGAAAAAAAATAAAAATGTCTTATAATCAGAATTATTTTCAGATCAATTCAATTACTTAGCCATACAAGCTCATCAACTGTGTTACATAACGTCCCCATGCATGCATGCATGTTTGTTCATCAATTTTTTTTCTCAGTCACCGATCCCTGGAGGTTCTTTTTCTACATACCTTGTGTTTCATATAAAATGTCGAATCTCTGACGTAACACCATAAATCTGCGGTCGACGGTGTTCCTCGGTGCCAGCCACATAGACTTACTGTGAAAAATGCTAGCAATATACAGAAATATCTTTAAAAAACTGCGACATTTTGTGAAGACACGCATGTATCTAGTTGTCTTTATGTCTGGCTGTTTACATAAAAGGTGGTGATAAAAAGAACGATTGGACTGGTTGAATGGCACACTTTAAGCCACCTTGGTGTGTTTTTTATTTATACATTTTTTAGGTTGTTTTTGCTTAGTAACTCGGCGATTTTCACTAAACACCTCTAGATTGGACGAACGAAGGTGGTGGTGTAAAGTTGAAATAAGCCTTAATTGATACTTATATTATGTAAAGAAAGATGATTTCTCTGCAAAATGAAAGTATTGTCTACCTCATAATAGCTATACCAATTTTGACAACAATTCCTAGTAAACTTTACTGAGATTGAAACTATTTTACTGACACATAGAAAAATATACCGTGTCGTTTTGTAACGTGCACAAATGACATTCAAAGTGGTAAAGCAATTAAGAGGTAAACTATAAATGTAAATTCAAAGGCCAATGAAGAGCTTCTTATTTAATTTCCAAAATTATAGGTTCTCGTTGAAGTCCCTTAGTTTGATAAGCCTACGATTTATTTCTTATCAATTACCGTCATAGGGTGAAACAAAGCTCCCGTGAATTCTACAATAATATTACAAATCCATAATTTAGCAGATTAAACTTCAGAAAGCAATTCCTTACAACTCCCAGCTCCAAATTACCTGTAAATGGTCTAATTGAAATAAATGCTTTGTCTTTGAAACTTTTCACATTTTCATGAGCGTTTCCAAATGCCACGACTGAATAAAATGACCTGTTTTAAACAAAAAAAACGATTACTTATTAGATATTATTGTCCGTGGCTCTTGGTAATGGAGCTCGTCCGGGGAACACTGCTTACCACCACATCTAAAGCTTTAGATGGTGCACCATCAACTTATAGAGATTTTTCTGGGTTCATGAACGTTTTACAATATAGTACGGTGTATTGTTTCATTTCTGATTTTCACTTCTAAACATCCGTCACTTACAGATCATTTATTAAACAAACAGTGTTGTACTATTCCGAATTGAACGGTATATTATACATGTCTTTGGTATTGTATATTTCCATGCAACTGTGAGCACTTACCATCCAGCCTTGCAGATTTACCATTGCATGGTTTTTTCATCCAAAAACACTTACTATGTAAAAGTTGGCAGCTACTAAATGAATACAACGACCAATGTACTTCAGCCATTCGGGCTTATTTACAGTATACAGTACACACATGTAAATAACATCTATTGCCAAACATAACAACAAAATTAACACAAATCATATAAAATAAAATAAGATTAAAATATGGAAACAAAATAAATCAAACATGAAATCAAAATAAATAAAAATGAAATCCTCATAATTATTAGAGAAATTGTTCGATATTCTTCATTTCAAACAGTAATATTCAAAGGAGTATTCAAACAGTAATATCAAATTCAGTAAACATAGGAAATATTAAAAGTGCAATGAGTTTAAAGATTATCAGGTTGCGTGTTTTATTAATATGCATCTTGCCCGGGCTTCCGCTACTTATTTATAACCACTTCATTCAATATTGAAGGTCGTATGTCAGGTGGTTACAGTCACAGGCTACCTTAGCCTGTTAGCTGCGTTTATGTTGTGCACTTGTAAGTTCTCACGAGGAAATATCGATGCAACTTCTATAAATAGTAAGTCTGGCTTAGTATTTCTTAGCTGAAATAACAATTTCTTCGCACATGATTGGCGTCACAAAAAGTGAGTTCATAATAACTTCGAGAGAATCACTCAGTCGTTTTTAGGCTTCCATCCACCCTAGAGACCTAACGACGGACAGACACAGGCACGGATATCGAAACGGCTGTATTTTTTAACCGTAATTGCTTATTAAAATTGACATTGAAAACTGGTTATACAGACTTCCATTATGGCAAATAACATAAAGAAATAAACTATAGTAGTTTTGGTGGTGCAGAAACCGTGGTGCGCGGATCTGACTCGCTTTTGGCCGGTTTTAATATTTTAATGACTACTCTAGTCCACAGGCAAGAAACTGGAACATACAAGTGTTACCAACTATCATCTGCCTAACCGTTTTCCGACTATGTTGTGGTCAGCTTCCAGTCTAACCGGAGGCAGCTGAAAACCAGTATTTTGCATGGAGCGGCTGCCTATCTGACCTCCACAACCTAGTTACTTGTAAAACTGGTTGTCAAATATTGCCAATACACTTTTAAAAATAACTAATACCATTCTCCTACATTTTCTCTCATAGTCAAATTAAACTGTACAAGGATCCTTTGGCGCGGCCAAAATCGGAACTAACGCCGCCATGTTGTTTTTCAATACATTTTACAAACCAATGATGCACAAATAATCACCAGCATCTTAAAATCCATGTAGCAGTGTATTCTATTCTACGCTGGGATCACGTTCTATTATAATGCTCAAAATAACATTCATCTGTTGGAAGTTGACCCAAGTTTAATTAACTCAGTGGCGTTGGAAGACAATCACGAATCTCTTGGGATACGCCGCACGTGAGTTCTGCTAGTCGTAGTGTGGATATTCTATCCTATAATTATTTTTATAAATCCAAAAGTGTGTTCGTTTGTCCATCTCTCGTGCAGCGACGAATCGATGTATTTTTTTGCATACTTAAAGGTAGTTTATGTGGGTCGGAAAAATGCAGTGTGTCTGTCAAATTAACATAGGTGCAAAAGAGAGAGAGTTTTCATGTACTTTAAAAGCCTTCGCGAGTGATCTACCTTCTGTATAAAACTGGCAGTAACTAACAGACAATACAGAACGTTGAAGATACAAAAATAATATTCCTAGCTCAGAAGTAAATTACTTTTTAGTACCTACTGTAGGTACTTGCATAAGTAGTAGGTACTAAAAAGGAATTTACCTCTGATCTCCAAAACCACGTCGATCACTCGATATAATTATATTCATAATCAGCCTATAATATTCCCACTGCTGGGACACAGTCCAGTAGGTATGTACTTACCTTAATTATAAATATAAATCCCATCCTCTGTTTGTAACATTTTATAGACCCCGGGGCATTTTCAGAATACAGTCGGTCCTACATTTCACTTAAAGACCCATTTATAATAATTTTAACTTATTTATCACCGCAAGCCCCAAAGAGGCAAAATCTCATTATTTTTATCCGAGAAGCAGCGAGCCGTTTATTAAAATTATTACAGGCTCGGGATTGGTTAATGCAAGCACCAATCAAAGCGATCGATACGCATTTAGATTGGGTACAGATTTAGTATCGGGATAAGGAGCGGCCCGCTTGGGGGTTCGAAGTAAGCTTGGTGTCCGCAAAAATCCCGTGTAGACAACGCGTAGACGCTGCTTAGACACTACATACATAGATGCAGCCGAATAATGCGAACGCTATCCTAGAGTCGTGTAAAAAAACAAATTATTATAAAGATCAACTTTCAAAACTTAAATCGAATTATTTTATCGTATTTAAATGTGTTTTCATAAATTGTGTTCCGTTGCAAAATGAGAAGCATTAATTAAAACGGTTTAGGGTACTGTCCCCTTTTTTATAAAACCAATAAACTTGTTATTTTATTCGTATGGGCAGTAAATAAACCAAATAAAAATATTGTCAATTTTAGTTTGTTAATAAGTTTTAGTTTGGTTAGGATATTATATTTTTATCCATCCAAATAACTTTCTGAGAGTCAAAATAACAATTTTACAGCAGACGTTCCATTATTTCTTTCTCGGTGGCTTATTCTGATAGCTAAATCTCAAAGGACAGCAACACGGGCGAGTTCTACGAACTTACCAACTTCGCAGAATTTTAAAATAACTGTCTGACTAGTATTCGAAGAAAATACAGAACAATACCTAACTGTTTCTGAGAAGGCTTAACGAGAAGTTTTCTAGAACTTTTTCCATAGCATAGCTTTTTATTCTTTTTCGATATTGAAATACAATTTTAAAAGCGCAGACAGAGTTTATACCCACTTTGAATATACTTTGCTGATGACGGTATATATTTTCTCGTAATATGAAGCGAGCCTATTGCGTAGGTCACAATGCCAAAGACCGTATTAGGATAGAAAGTATAGAGAACAATAGGTAGGTACCTACACACGGAACTACCGAACTAGGTGGTCTGCGGTATACCACCTAACCTTCCATACCAGACCAGTGTATTTCTGGAGATGCTACAGATCTTTACGTTAGCTACCTAACTCTACCACCTACCTAAAATACAACAACTCAGACCGATTTTTGAATCCAACCCATGAACAAAAAATATCCTGGGCGTTAAAGAGAAGGAGAATAATTTATGATATTACTTTTAGCGAAGCGAATATCGTGGACCGCACCATCGCTACAATAGTGAAAAAAAAAAAGATAAAAGCTGAAATCCACCTACGACAAAAACGCCATCTAAAATGGCATAAAAAAACAGCACAGGCAGACAAATTAAAAATAAAAACAATTTTGTGACAATATTTAGTCGACGTATGACGATAGACGTATGATAATAGGCGATATATTTTTAATCCTCAAGTAATATAAAATTGACGCAAGTGAAGCCATACTCAGTCACTAAGTATGATAATCATACCTACATAACATACACATTTTCTATCTTGTTACTCACCGACATCTCATACTATTACAACCTGTTGCAGAAACGAACTTAAACTTTTAAAGCTGTCATTAAATACTAATCTTCCATTAATTTGTTTTGACTTGTTACTTGTTAGACTCCATTGATGATATAAATAAAATCATTAGCGTTAATGATCCATTACATTATGGGGCATTAATGTTTGTCTTTGTGCAACTGGGTTTTCATCAAATTAATAACAAAAGAAAAGACGGAACCTTGACAAAGTCATCAATAAATTCTACGGATAGTAGTTGTGTTGGTTTATAGGAACAGTATCTTATAGGCACAGAATAATACAGAAGGTCGGCTCCATACAACGACACACACTTCAACTGGCGCACGCGCGCATAGACGCGTAATGTCGGTTCCAAAAGTATTTGGTGAGCGTGTAAACAAACCCTGTTCAGGTTAAATTCTCACTTAATAACTCATTATAGGGAAATATTAATAGTAATACATTCATTTGCATCTATAAGGTTTCAAGTTTATAACTTACCACTTTTTCCAAAAATTGTTGTGAAAGTAACATAATTTAATTTTGATTGAAAAGTCATCGACGAAAATGAAGGTTATAAAATTACCCTTGTCAAATGAAATAAGTAAAATTTTGGGTTTAAGTATTCCAATAATCAAATCAAAGCATTCAATGTGTAAGAAAGAAAAAGAAGGCTCTAAAATTGGCATCACCAGGTAAGTTTTCAAATCTATTTGTTTACATTTTCATCAGATGCTTTTGGAACTGACTATACGTACGACAATCTCGGTCGAATGCCAGGCGCGTACGTTAGGCGTGTCTATGTGTGCGTGCGATTGCGCTTGTTGTATGGAGCTGACCTTCTGTACCAATCTATTCTGTGTTGTAAGAGTTTACGATCCGAGCGAGATTTACTACGTTTACTTTCAGTTCCGATACATAGATAACACACCGCTCGATAGCTCCACGGATTTCGTATTTCTTGTCTGCGAGAAGGTTCAATAGCAAATTGAAAATATTTTTCTTTATTATGAAATTGAAGACTGGGAATTTGATTTCAATGGTTGGTATGGTTTTGTTTAAATTGATTTTGATTAAATAATTAAATCTTCAATATTCCTGATACTTTTGTAACAAAATGATTGCACTGTGACCAAAGAACCTATACTAACCCGTAGCGTAGTGAAGTTCATAGCGCGAGATAGAGCGATTTAGGTACCTCCTACGAAAAAATTCTCAGGATTACAAAGGACTTTGGAAATGACCTTGCCCATACCCCTATTCGATTTGATCCATACTTCCAGGGACACCCTGTATAGATACACTACAATAAGAAAGAGACAGAGTATGAAAAGCCATAGGTGATGTAGTACCAAGAGTCCGCGCCACCACTCAAGTCCGATAGACGCGGCGCTAGTGTCTATGTCATTGCATTAAAAAAAATGTAGTTCCATAATTTTCCGCTGGACTTCCGTGGTGGCGCGGACTCTTGGGCTCTTGGAGGACCTCGTGGCTAAGTAACAACAGCCGCATGGGTTGATCCATCAGGTTAAGCTACACTTGCGGGGGTTGATCCGTATGGGTGACCATCTTTACATACCGAGACTCCTCCGTGCCTCGGAAAGCACGTTAAGCCGTTGGTCCCTGCTGTCATACGTGGATCTTTGACAGTCGTTACGGGTCGTCAGAAGCCCGAAAGTCTGACAACCAGGCTTACCAAGGGGTATCGTATTACCCAGTTACTGGGTTGTGGAGGTCAGATAGGTAGTCGCTCCATGTAAAATACTGGTATTCAGCTGCATCCGGTTAGACTGGAAGCTGACCCCAACGTAATTGGAAAAAGGCTAGGCAGAATATAACATAATAATCAGCCCTGCTACGGAATTTAACAGATACTACACTCAGCATTCGCACCCCGAACTAAAAAGAGATACGGTACCACATTTTCTCACAATTACATTCATATTTTTCATAACAATATACCGTTTCCACATCCAATATAATGTCGCTTTCCGCTCGCAAAATATGTAACCGCCTAATTTGAATATGAAATGTGGCTTTAAACGATCATTATAGCAATAATTTAATTTAAAATACCAGGCCGTGGCCTGGCAAGTGGCAACGTGTAAAACGAATGACACGTGAGGCCACTGTTTAGAACACCAGCAGATAATGCCATTTATTTTATGTTTCGTCAGGTAAAATGTCAGGTGAATATTCTACTGAGAATTTAAAAATATTAGCTGGATAAAAATGTAGGTATGTGCAAAACTCGACAAAAATGATAAAAAAATCACATGTAAAAAGTTGTCCTCATTTTAAGGGTCCGTTTACATGTCCGTCAACAGAATTTACATACATCACTTTTAGTTAGGAATTTACTAATGCTAAGTCTTTTTTGATAAATTAAGTACCTACTTGAAATTGTAATTTCCGTGTCCAGTCACTACAGGGAGTTCACTTATAATTCTACAAGTGAGTAGGTACGTCTGACTAACCCTTTGAAGGTGCCGTACGTGACTGACTTTGTAAATACAGGTCCCTGATATTTATGTTTGCATTCTAAATGCGTACTTGCGTAGGTATATGAAAGTACTTCTTTATAAGGTGGACCAATCTCATGCAACTAGATTGCAATTAATCGACATCAACCAGTCGATATTGATCGCCTCAAAACATAGGTACGACGTAATCCAGCAGCCATCACCACATTAGATCGGTTTTTGTATAAAAAATCCCCGAAAGGTGCAGTTCCACGTGTAGCATGACCTTCGTGCTGCCAGGGTAGCGGGAAATCTTTGAGGAGTGGCCGGAGAGGCGCCACGGCGTCCTCACCTTCCGCCTGACGCAGGTCCTCACCGGACATGGCAGCTTCGGTACCTGTGTAGGATTAGGCGGGAGGAAACACCCGGGTGTCACCACTGTGCGGATCGTCCGGAGGACACGGTGGCGCATACGGTGGAGGTGTGCCCTGCTTGGGCGGAGCACCGCCGTGTCCTCGTGGAGGCGATTGGCGGCACTGACCTGTCGCGTCCGGCCCTGGTCCAGGCCATGGTACGGAGCGAGAGGGCATGGGAGGCGGTCACCTCCTTCTGGGAAGCAGTGATGCTCGCGAAGGAGGAGGCGGAACGCGTGAGGGAGAGGCAAAGCCTGCGCCCTCACGCCCCTAACCGCCGCCGCTGGAGACACCCTGGGCGTCGGGAATCCCAGGCGGATTCCCGGCCACCATAAGCGTGGGCTTGCGGATGGCGGGCAATGGGTAGCTCGCCGTCCGATAAGGACCAGGCCCGGGTCGATGGCGCGTAGTGTTCCACGCGCGCCTCAAAGAGATATCAGCACACCTGACGGGGTCCGTTAGGACCGATTCCTGCCAGGGTTGCGGAATAGTCCGAAAGGGATACCGGGACCCTGGCAACAGGCAACTGAAGGGACACGGGTGGGTTTTAGTCAGTAAGAGTCTGACACGACCTTCCGCTCCGCCCAGAGCGGCAGAAGTCATTTGATGATTAACAACCCACAAAAAAAAAGCATGGCATTCGTAGACACAAAAGAAACTAATAACAACGTGACAGATTGTAGAAAAACTCCTACGGCACGCTGTCAAAAATTAAGAAAAAAAAGGAGATAAGAATATAAGGAAAACGTAACAGGCGAAAATAATAAGGAATACTAATCCATTCGTTTTGCGTCAGATAAATCTGCCAACAAAAACACTCTTTGTTTTTCCTATCAGGCCAGACAAAACAAAAGCTATCGGCCTAAGTCGAGGCCTCATCTTATCTTCACTCCATTAGCCCGTCATTAACAGATTATCATCTCATTTATCTTCAAAGCGAGATGACAGTTCAAAGGCCAAACGTATCATTAGGACTTGGGGACTAAACTGTCTACTAAGTACTGGTTTTAGTAATGTTTTGATCTACTTTAGCATTACCTACTTAAAGTGAAAACCCACTATTAACAACATTACATTGCTACAACCGTAAGACGTTTTAAATTTCGCGGGCTACATTAAAGGAATCACCCTAAGTAATGCTAACGTAGACTTTGACAAGTTCTCAACTTCACATTCTCATTTTAGAAACCACTATAAGTTACAATATTATCTATAATTGTATCATAGGTATGCTGAAAGATTTTTTTAGAAATAAGCTTTACTTTTTAATTTAGTTTTCTTTACGGCAACAGGTATCATGTGTCCTGCTGATAAAGGAAAGAATTTGATAACTGACTAATGTTTTGGAAATCTGTCTGTGTACATAAGTGGTTAAATAAATCAAAATTAGAGGATTATATCCAGGATAACAATGCTTGGAAATATGCTGATCTTGCTCCATAGGACAATATTTGAGTCTGGACAAAATCAAACTGGTTGCTAATCTAGTTGTATAATTTAATTTATTTGTATATCAAACATTTTTACACATTTTGTGATTACTTAACCTCACACACTGTCGTATTAGTATTATTTGTAAAAATGTTGGGAATATTGTGATATTGTATACTTTTACAATGTTTGTAAATATGTGAGCACCATGTATCTATCACATAATTTTATTTGTCATTTTTAATAATTTTTACAAATTTTGGTACAGTAATCGTATTCTAGGTGCATCGTATTCACATGTAATTATAATTGACTAGCTGCCCGCCCCGGCTTCGCACGGGTAGCACTGAGTACCACGCACGGTGGGTTATTTACGGCGCACTTACCCTACCTACCTACCTAACCGACCTACCTGCCTACCTACCCTGCCCTACCTACCTACCCTACCTACCTACTCTACATACCTACCTACCTACACCTACCTACCTACCCTACCTACATACATACCTACCTACCTATCTACCGAGATATCATCAAAAAAGCCAGCCGGTATTTTTTGGAGCTATACTTACATTTTTAAACTCGTGATATCTTTCGAATAGAATGTCCGAATTGAATAATTCAAAAAGTAATATAAAGGTAATGAAGTATTTTTTTTGATAAGGATTAACACCAAGATACAAATAAAGAGCCTTTTCTAGCGGCGTCAATTAAATTAAATTTTCAAAATAAAAGAACACTTATTGTGGCATAACTATAATAGTTAGACATATGCTGTCGCGACACTTTTTATAAATAATGATGTGTTCTGCAAAGTCGTAGTACATTATTTTATTCTATCATCAATAGTTTTCGCAGCGCACGCGATGTAAAGAATATTTTAGGTAATTTTTTACACCTTGGATTACATTATTGGAGTTTTAGTAAGGATCCCTAATCTTTGCCTATTTGAAATAAATGATTTGACTTTGACAAACTAGTAATGTTAAAAGTTCGAGTTATTAATTACTATCTAATGCCTGCGGCTTCGCCCGCTTCACAAATTATATACTCAAACCTTCCTCGAGAACCACTCTATCCATTGGTGAAAAAAGCATGAAAATCGGTGCAGTAGTTTTTGAGTTTATTGTGAACAGACAGACAGACGCGGCGGAGGACTTTGTTTTATAATATGTAAGTAGTGATAGAGATAAGACTTGAAAGCATCTTATTTCATAGCAGGAGCTTAGTAGGGATTTCGTAGTACTAATACTACAGACATGTGGTTGACGATACAAAAAATCCTTTATGAAAACAAGTACCTATTAATAAAATCCATGTATGTTCTCACCGTTGATGCCCCAACCATCCTTTTGTTCTCAGCAACATTATCAGGCCATTATAGTTTATTTTCTAAGCCTTGGCCTGCCCCGACAATACTATTAAGGCCAGAAAATAGTAATTATTACCTTGTCAATGTCTGCGATGTAATGAAGCGATGACAATCTCAAGAAAATGGAATTACTTAGTACATTCTTCGAAGATTGACGTGGTGGTGGGGGGTGACGTAAATGCTTTTGTTTTTTTTATGATTGATGTACCGTATTCTGCTAAAAGTATCTTTTGGAGCTCAAATGACATGGACATTTGTGCATTTGTTCAATGTCACTTGAAATGTATTGAAAAACATGATGGCGACGTTAGGTCCGATTTTGTCCGCGCGCCAAAGGAATCTTGTAGCGCTGTAAGTAGGCCATTGGTATATTGCTAAGCCTCAAAGAGCATTTCAGCGTTTCATCGTGTTCATGTCATTCAAGATTAATTTTCATGTAGTATGACGCATACATAATAAGTAATATAAGCTCCTATATAACCTTTAATACCTACTTATTACCTGACTCTTTAGCATGAATAATTATTTCTAACCATTCCATGTATGTATAGTCGGAATTGCTTAACCACTTTTGGACAAAAATTATTGTACATTAAAACTTCAACCTTAGGGTGATAAAGCAATTACAAGGTTGATAATACAATGTATTGTGCCATAAAAGAAGTGAGGAGACGTGGAAAATTGACAAAAAATAAATTAAAGAAAGAACAGCATTATTCCTATGGTGTACGTTACGAGTACATAAAGAGTTTTATTCACAGCTAATCTATCTGGCGAATAATGTCAAAATACCTTGTTTTAACCCCTTTCGCCTGCAGGTTGAGTGCATTACGTGAACCTGCTTATCATGCAGTGCACTGAATGATAAGCAGGTTCGCTCAATGCACTCTATTGAAGCTTCACAATATCGTTCGTTTTGGAGCCCAATCTACTATCCTTTTGTACTGGGGCCTGAAGTCATGATATAGATGATGAGATGAGGGCAGAAGGCACACGTTTGATCACCTACACTCACACAGTTAAGCTGGACCAAAGTACGGACAAGAAATAAATCATAGCGCAATATTGATGGAGTTTATTTCAACGGTAGTTTGATCTCTTAGCGTTTCAATTGAATATGAACTTTATTTCAGTGAAATAATGTTTATATTCGTATAAACGAATGCTAGCTTTACTTAATACTATAAAGGTTCTTTGATATGAAACGGTAACTTTACAAAGCAAAGTAAAGGTTTGTGCAATCCATTCGAAAGGTTTAGGAACGGAAATCCCATGAGTGACGTAACATAAGCTATATCTTATGATGAACGATGATACATAGTTTTAATTGTACCTATATTATGTTACAATTTTGATTCATAGATACCGTTTAACTTATCCGAAGAAACTTCATTCAAATCATGTTTCAGTGCTGAAACGCACAGTATGAAACAGCTTCGCAATTTTCATGACAAAATGTTAAAAAACTGCTTCAGTCTCTTGTACTTCAGAATTATGCCTCCATTAATATTTTGGAATAATATTTCTTTTTGAGCGAGAATTTGTTTTTTTTAAAGTGCCAGAAAACTGTGGGAAATTCAAAAACTTGAAAAGCGACGCTATTAGTCAGAGCAGATGTGACGTGTGTTTTGTAGGAGTGTTTGACATTGACTTGACGCTTGTTTGTTTGTTGCCTTATACTGTCACTTCACCACACCGAGCGCGCCAAATGGAGGGCGTTAAAAAATTAAAGAAAAGGAAACAGACTGTGTATTTTTTTACTATTATTTAGCGATGTAAACTATCGAATAAAAATATTTAAAAAATACATGCATATTCCCTATTAAAAAATGCCTGTACAACTTTAGAATTTCTTGTGTTTCATTCGGAGTGGATCCTCTTCTCTGTATCTGTCGGAGTCTAGAGAATTCGCATGAATATTAATATCCTTCATTTCTTTATGTCCGCCCTATTGTTTCTGCGATGGAGCGATATCCAGTACTCTAGACAAATATGAATGCTTCTTTGTCGTTGCTATAAAACAGTCATCTGCTTCTGAATTTTATAGGTCAGTGCTTTTCGAGAGATCGGATAAATCAGGAATGTAGGTCGATTTATTCATGTTTTATTATGCACTGGTTTCTTTTATGTTATTGGATGACAACGTAAACTAGACGGCGACGACGGCCTACCTGATAATAATAATATAAAAATTATTAATTGACATAAAATAAGATGTACCACAAATCATGGAACTCACTGAAAACCCCGCTAATTAAAACTGTTGCAGGAGCCAGTGTCCTCCCGTAATAGACAGTCACAATTTTGTTGTTTTATGACAACACAATGAAAAAAATAAGAGAAATGAAATGAAATGAAATTGTTTATTCTGTAAATAGGATATTGGAATCACTTTTACACGTCGTATTAAAAAATATTAAAAATAAGCTAAATGAGGTCGGTGTTTCCTATCTGACTACTCTGAGAAGAAAGGTCGAAACAAACTCAGAGGGCACAGTCTCTTTTAAAGTCCAGACATAATCTTGGTCAGGCCATATGAGGACCATGTAGATTAGAGTCTGAAATAGTCTTTTGAGGAAAGAACCACACAAATTTGAGTCATTTTGTATATCATAATCAATAATGTTTTGTATATAAAACTGGTAGGTATATTTTGATGATTTACCACAATATTCAAAATGTCACAAAGCTTAGCAGAGCGAGCAGCTCAATCCCATGCTTTTTTGTCTTCTAAATAATCTGAAATGTTATAGTACCCTTTTCTACAAAGTTTGGTTTTAATACAGCTTTTAAATCGTTTAATGGATAAGTTTCGTATGTCAATGGGAAGAAGACAGACACTTCTAAAAATTTTAAAAATAAGTTTTGCTAACTGTACCGTGAACTACCGTGTGCCATGTCAAATGAAAGGTCTTGTTGTGAGGATCTCAAATAGAATGCTTAATATTTTATAAAGTTTAAAAATATTTAAGAAATATATGTCGCACCTTTTCTCTGAAACTACTGAGAAAAAAATACAGAAAATAGTTCTTTACCTACACTAATGATACTACGATTAAAAACCCTATGAGAAGCTAAAATCTATGAGCTTGCATGTTTACTTGTGTTTGCGTAAGTAGCGTAACAATTGCAGCGTAAAAAGCAGTGTAACAATTGTAGAAATGGCCTATCTAAATAAATAAATAAATAGAAGTCTATGGTCTTAAAATAACATGGTAAATCTCATAATATTGTGCGTGCAAACTTATATTTGCAGTTGGAATGTATGGGACAACTTATTGTTTTTCAACTCATCCCAACTACGGAACCCTTCATCGTGCGTGGTCTGACACGCTCTTGGCCGGTTTTTTTTAATACATACGTCATCAGATACACTCTCAAAAGCAGTCAATTCGATAAAGTTTCATATTTTAAGTGAAACTCTGTGTTCTGAAGCGCTAAGTGTCAAGGGGTCAAATAAATAACACTATCTCAGAAAATATCATTTTTTGAAAGTACTAAATGTATATGTGGTAGAAAAACCGTATCTAAGCCACAAACCAAGTTATCAGCTCTTCAGAATTAAGATTCTCGGAACTAAGCCAGTAAATTCCGATTTAAGGCATCGATATTCCGGATAAAGGCGTGTCCGGACTTAAGTTTCCAATTCCCGGAGTTAAATCCGCAATTCTCGCCTTACACCTTACCGAGGATTTCTAACTGAAATCCAAAGACGTAGGAATACAACCCAAGGATCTTATTCTACAGATCTAGAGATTTGACCTACTTAGTAAGAAACTGTTTTCGCGACCAATTCCCGTTCTGTTTTGCTCTTTTACTTGACTGTAGGATATTATGTACAGTCACGGACTTTAATTGATGAGCCACTTTCAAACTTTTCAATTTTGCAATTTCATATATTCACGAGATTACACGATTAAACACGAACTCGAATGGCATGTCACATGCACACACGTCAGTCATGTCAACGTCAAGTTGCCGATCATAGTCACAACAATTTCTGGGACGAGCGTCAACA
The DNA here is from genome assembly GCA_948473465.1 of Lithophane ornitopus. Classification (NCBI taxonomy): domain Eukaryota; kingdom Metazoa; phylum Arthropoda; class Insecta; order Lepidoptera; family Noctuidae; genus Lithophane; species Lithophane ornitopus. The sequence continues at coordinate 14,216,620 of OX419635.1, read as the reverse complement.
GATAGTTATTCAGTCAATCAGTGAATCATAGTCACTCAATCGAGCTTGATCGAGCTGTTGAGCTCCTTAAGTTCTGAGTTGAGCTCCACTATTACTGACAAATGCTTGCACTGACAGGACAGGTCCACTCAAATCTGTGTGGTTCTTTCCTTAAAAGACCATTTCAGACCCTAATCTACATGGTCCTCATATGGCCTGACCAAGATTAGTCTGGACTTTAAAAGAGACTGTGATCCTCTGAGTTTGTTTCGGCCTTCTTCTCAGAGTAGTCAGATAGGAAACGCCGACTTCATCTAGCTTATTAAAAAAAAAAAAAAATGAAGTGTAAAAGTGATTCCAATATCCTATTTACAGAATAAACAATTTCATTTCAATAAAAAAAATTATGTCCATGTTTCGTTCGTAGATAAAAGTTTTGACTTGCCGGTGACGCGACGTCGACTGAGACGCGCCGGTAGTGACCTGAGTGATGTGTGTAGCCAATGTCCTATAACTTCAGTCTACGTAACTATATTTTTTGACGTGACTGATCGGCGACCTGACGTTGACGTGACAGACGTGTGTGTGTGAACCCTAAAAACGTCTAAAATAAATAGTTTGATATGAATTAAGACGTACAGCCTCGTTGGTCTAGTTGTCGCAAACGTTGCTGCTTACATGTGGTCTTGAGTTCGTTTCCCAACTCAGGCAAATTGTTATTGGGGCTTCTGCATCAGCAATTGCACAATAGCAGCCCGGAGTCCGTATTTGTGCCCGTTTGATGGCTATAGGCTCGCTCCTATTACATGGGACATCAACATAACCAGCGAAATGTGGGTTAACTATAAGTAGGTAGGTACCTACGCGTCTGACGAACCCTTCGGGAAAAAAAGCGTGATGTTATATAATAATAGTTCTAGTACTCATACTATGAACAACATTTACTTTTAAAGATAATCGGCTGTTCCATGCAAAAAAAAAAAAATCAAAACGTAAGAAATCGCTGATTTTGATTGTAATCTTTCAGTCCGGCGGGAATTGCGAAAAGGATATTGCTAATCCCTTGCTTCATAAGTTCGAAAAATTTGTCTGCACAACAAAGTAAATAACGCAATGAATGTTGTTGAACTGTCAAAGTGAAAGCCATCCCGCTAATAGTAAAATCTAGTCCTTTATACATTTTTATATATTTTACTAGCCGTTCTATATATGAGAAACAATAATTGAATGACTCTCTTCATTAATTTTATTACATATCCAAGTTGACTGTCATTTTCTTCTACTTAGAAACAAATTAACAGTCATGACATGTGATCGCAATGTACCTTCTATTAGGCCCTAAGTACCATTTCACGACACTCCAAGTAACTTATAAGGGAACAAACAGTTGGTTCTAACACTCCGAACTAGGGTTACCCTCCGTCCGGATTGGTCCGGACTTGTCCAGCTTTTTGGCCCCCCGTCCGGATTTTATCCGGCCTTGACATTCCTCCAGACTTTTAGACTTTTTATTACAAACTATAGAAAGGGAATGCTGAAAAGTAGAGTCCGACCGAAAATGTTAGGTTTTTCTTTGGTAAAAGAAATGTAGTGTAGTCTTTTAATCATTAGAAAACTATACTTTTCTCAATGAAATACTGTTCTTTTTACCCGACTACGGCGAAGAAAAAAGGAGGGTTATGATTTTGACCGGTATGTATGTATGTTCATCTGTTCCCTCATATCTTCCAAACCACTCATCATAATTTGACAAGTTAGGTATCGTTGGAAGCGTCTTGATCGTCCGCTGGTTATAGGCTATGTGACGCCACATTAAAAATGGCGCCCTCTAGAGGACATAAAGTTAGGAACTAGACAATTTTTTTTGTTTAATCGTACCATGTTCGGTATCAAATGAGCACATTTCAAAAATATATATAAAATAAACCCAAAAGAATTAAAAAAAAAATAAAGTAATAAAAACTAAAACCCAACTACGAGTAAAAACGTATAAACAAGACCCCACAGACAAACAAATTAAAAATCCGGAGTCACACGTAATCTGTTCGATTTATGCCCTAACACGTGTGACTCCGGTTTTTTAATTTGTCTGTCTGTGGTGTGTGTTTATAGTTGATCGATTTTCTTTCGTATGAATTAAAACGTTTTTTTTTTTTTTTGGTGAAAATCGAAAACAAATAATAAGTATAGATTCTACTGAAAAGAAAGACTAACAGTCAGTTTTTGTCAGGACTATTCAAATTTTGAAATGGTAGCCCTACTCCCAACAGGCTTCCTATTGTTACTGCCCTTATTACACCCAGCAGTAACATAAACTTGCTCCTATTGTACTAGAATAAACAGTTAGGACCAAACAGTTTGTGAACTATAATCTGTAGCGGTGATCTGTAGCGGTATAGTATTGGTATTTGATACATATCTGGGGTTTCAAAGGGTATGTGGGTAAAGTTTTAAACTACAATATTGGAAGTTTACTATTACATACTTTCTACCTCGTTGTAGTGGTAGTGTAGTGATCGCAAGCGCTACTGCTGAACTTGAGGTCCTAGGTTCGATTCCCGGGTCGGGTAAAGTGTTATCGAGTTTTCCACAACACACTTAATATTGTAGTTGAAAAACATGTTCTCATACATTTCAACTACAACTATTGGCAGATTTACCAAGACATAGACTTCTTATTTTTCCTGTCTATTTTATCTATAAGTCAGCACTTTTTCAAAGTTTTAGGCTCAGTAGTTTCGGAGATAAGAGCGTGATTGGTAAATTTACATAAATTCACCATTTACGTTACTTTAAAACTATTTATTTTAAAATTATAAAAAATATATTTCAAGAAACCCGCACAATCACAGCCCTTTCATTTTATATGTCACACAGTACTGTTTGCAAAACTTTTTTTATTTTTTTCTTATTTGCCTCCCAACAGTGACCCCCATAATCAGAATTCATTTATTCACGTTACACGTTCGTGTTTGGGTCACAGAATTTCATATGACTGTGTACCGGTCCATTAGATTCGGAGCAAATTGGCTGTAGTGAGTGATCCTATAAGGGTTCTTTTATTCGCATGTACGAATCCCTAAAATGTATTTAAGTATTATCTTACTTTTAAACACTTTTTTGATAGGGCTCCCGTTTGACCACTTAGCACCTGATGGTAAATGATGATGCGATCGACGAGTGCGGTGTTCAAGATTACTTTTAGGCACTCTTGCCTGGAATCTTGAACATGGCATGTTTTTGTGACCAGAAAATATATAATAATATAAACCTATACCTCAGATAATCTTTATGTGAAAAGCCTTAACCAACCACATAATAATAAAAAGCGATATAACGAGTTAACATAAACGTAGGCACAGGTGTTCAAAGCGACTTTGATTGCCCATTTAATAGCTCCGGGAATCGAACCCGAGACCGCTAGTACAAATAAATAAAAAGCTTTTTATGTCCCGTTAACGTTACACGTTACAGACAGATAAAATTCATTTGAATTTTTTATCTTGTTATCTTAAGGACGTAAAGCTGCGTACACATTTGTGACATTTCAATGAACAAAACGCCTTACAATTCTGCATACATATAGCATAATCAGCCTATAATGTTCCCACTGCTGGGCAGAGACCGAGAGGAGTCTCGGTGAGAGGAAGTGGGCCGAGCCTTGCCATAATACACCACGCCACGCGAGCCCAGAGTGGGTTGGTAGATGAATTTTTGATTCTAGGACACGGTTTCCTAACGATGTTTTCCTTCACTTTTTTTAAAGCAGGGGTGATGAAATAATTAACAGAAAATAAAGCGCCTGTTCGGGTTCGAACTTAAATTTTCAATTCATAATTGCATTCCATAATGTTGGTAAAAACAGTTGGTGGACTTTAAATTAATTATACAATTATGGACCCTGTCGGGCACAGCATACGTAGAAGGAAAGAGAGGAGGAATAGTGCTTATTTGTGTTTGTATTATTTATGTATTCTAGTAATTGTATTTTAAATTTTATTTCTACTTTTTCTTCTAACGTACGACCTGCAACTCGTAAGTATTTTTTATTTTCAGCTTCAATTTTATGGTATTTAATCCACAATATTTATATTAACGATGTTCTGATTTTCACATGCTTAGCTAGTTGAGTGAGGCAAGTACGCAAGTACACACATACGAACAAGCCACAAAATTCTACAGAAAAGTAACTAATAACTAACTTCACTTAAGCATAGTTCTCATACTTAGCAAGTTGCTAACTTCATGCGACAGTCTCTTCACAGTCGCAGCATGTATTTCCCGAAGGCATGCCACTTTCAAGCGGTGTGCGCTGTTCATTTTACACTTACATTATTTTTATAAAGTTTGCTGTGCATGCGGTGAGTTTTTGTTGCGACGAAGACGTAACGTAAGTAGAGAAGTGACTTCAGTCGGTGGTAGTCACATAAAGTCACTTTTTTTTTTATATGGACAGTAAGATATAACTCTTTCAGGGTCAGAGTAAGCGATGTGAACCATTTTGGTATGGATAACGTTGCAAATTATCATTTTCGCCAAACATAACTCGACAGAAGGTAAAGTCAAAGTCATTTATTTGCTGTAAATTCAGTGTATAAGATGGTAAGATTATAAATTGTTAACTCAACGACACATTTCGCCATAAATACTAAGATACGTACTAAGTACTAAGATACTTAGGATTAAAACATATTAACATTTTCTTGTCACTTTTACGTCATCATTACGTACCGCCATGTTGTGGTTTGAAGATGTGGTGGAGACCCCATGAGAGGACGACACCCTTGAAGGGAAAATATTAGGTCTTTACCTATGAAATTGCCGTTCTGCAGTACTGGCCATTTCAAATCAAAATAATTTTTGTTTGGCTAAGAATTCTAATTTCAAATTAATTTTATTTTAAAAACATGGATTTTTTTTTCCAAAAGTAGTCATTTCTTTATTGATTAGTGTTACATTTTCATCGCATTTCAATCTTTTTCGTCATCATGGATACGTTAAAAATTCGAGTAATTATGGAATATGAGTACCGTCGTGGCAGCAACGCGGCACAAGCGGCACGCAACATCAACGACGTTTACGGAGCTAACACTACAAACCAACGCACCACCTGTTATTGGTTTGCTCGCTTCCGTTCTGGAAATTTCGACCTGAAAAATGAACCTCGCGGTCGTCCGAAGACTTTGGTCGACAATGACGAATTAAAGGCGATTGTGGAAGCTGATGATACACAATCTACGGCTGAATTAGCAGCAGCTTTCGACGTTAGCGTCAAAACAATATTGGTCCATTTGCGTCAAATTGGCAAGGTAAAAAAGCTTGACAAATGGGTGCCCCACGAACTCAATGATCGCCAGCGCGAAGTACGCGTCGAGACGTGCCTTGCACTGCTCAACAGACACACAAATGAAGGAATTTTGAACCGCATTGTTACCTGCGATGAAAAATGGATTCTGTTTGATAACTGCAAGCGCTCAGCAAGTTGGTTGGATCCTGGTTCAGCACCTAAACAATGCCCTAAACGAAAACTTACCCCTAGAAAAGTGATGGTCACTGTTTGGTGGTCTAGCGCCGGTGTGATTCATCACAGCTTCTTACCAAACGGGGTAAGCATTACTGCAGATGTGTACTGTGAAGAACTGAACACAATGATGGAGAAGCTGGCGCATCTCCAACCAGCATTGGTCAATCGCTCGTCTCCGCTGCTCCTGCACGACAACGCGCGACCTCATACTGCACAGCAGACGGTCTCCAAGTTGCAAGAACTGGGGTTGGAAGCTCTCCGTCATCCGCCCTACTCACCAGACCTTGCGCCTACAGACTACTACTTTTTCCAGAATTTGGATAACTTCTTGGCGGGAAAAAAATTCAATACCCGAGAGGCAGTACAAAATGCCTTTGAAGAATTTGTTGCTTCCCGTCCAGCTGATTTCTTTAAGAAGGGCATCAATAAACTGCCACTTGCCACACGTGATTACTTCGATTAATACAAATAAAAAATTCATGAAAAAAATTCGTTTAAATTTTTTCATACAAAACGGCAATTTCATAGGTAAAGACCTATTATATCTTTGTGTACATACAACAGGTTTTCAAATATATATTGTGAGGCTACAATCAGAATATCTACTTCTTTAAATTTTTCTCTAAGGGAATCTCTTGGACCTAGGTTGTAAATGGCTCGAACAGCCCTTTTCTGTAAAACAAAGATAGTGTTAATGTCCGCACAGTTTCCCCAGAGAAGAATCCCATATGACATAAGACTATGAAAATAACTAAAATAAACAATTCTGGCTGTATCTACGTCAGTTATCTGTCAAATTTTTTTAACAGCATAGGCGACCGAACTCAGCCTTCCTGACTTCCTTTAAACTGTTCTACGGCCCTAGGGTGCAGCCGAATGTGTGTGTGTGTAAGTTGACTTCAAAATCAAAATCAAAAGTCATTTATTCAAACTAGGCTGAGAATCAGAACTTTTCGAACGTCAAAATTACATAAGGCAGTCCCTAGTGCTTTAGCTGGAAAGAAGAAGTGGCGCAACAAACTCCCCAGCAGAGCTGAGAGCAGAGCTTCAGAATCAGACTGGTACAGTCGAACAAGCTATTTGGTATACAGGCAAAATATATTAATTTTCCGCTACACTTACAAAATTCGTTTTGAATGTGTGTATAATTTACCTTTTTGAGCTTATGGCTTAGGAGAGTGACGTAAAAGGATTGTTGATTACTTAAAACAGTCACAATTTTTTTTTTATGCTTTCTTTTTAACAGCTACACTTTCTAGTAGTACAGTCGAACAAGCTAAATAGCTTGTTGGACTGTACTACTGAAAAAGTAATTAAAATATTTGAAGTTTTAGCGCAAAGTAAACTTAGTAATTTTTCCTTAAATGCAATTCGGTTTATATTTTTCGAAACTAAATTGTGAACACAGTATAGGAGAAATTGTCACACATGTTTTTAACGACGCGACGCTTACCAAAGCTGAACTTTTTCTAGAAATGCCTTCTCTACGGCCGAGTACTGAACCCACTTTCAATCTGTGATCCTTCTGCATTACTAATCTTTGGTGGTTATACTTTGCCTTGATTTCCCCGGGGCGTGGTCTGATCAAACCGCTTTGAACCACATCCGGAGATTCTGACGCAAGGGAACTATGCTTAATTGGTCTGCCATCGGTCTTGGATTATCTGGGTTTGCATTGGACTATAATATTTTAAAGTTATTTTTTTACGTAAAACCATAAATTATTTACCCTGCCTATATCTTTAGGGGTATGAGGAACAGGGTGTAAAGTTCACTCATCCACCATAGAAAAGGGAGGATCCTCCGACCAGACGGTTGTTGTGTCCGGCGGGCAACTGCCCAACGATTGATGTCGGGTTCTTGTATATCCATTGCATTGCATTGCATATGTCCATTGCACGATAAACTTTAATTGCGCGATGCAGGATTTATGTGACGGATTTTTCGGACGTCAGGTCTTTGACGCGAAGTTCGCATGTGGCGATGTAGATACCGCCTCATATCTATACCTTCTTACTTACCTTATAATGCTAAGGAAAGGATTTTTCGATAACTGCCTCGTTGGTCTCGTGGTCGCAAGCGCAAGAGATCATTGAGTCTTGGATTCTATCCTCAGGTCGGGCAATTGTTTTTAGGTTTTTAGCATTTTTTTCAGTAGCAGCCCGGAGTTTAGCATTTGTTTTCAGTTGATGGCGAAAGGGTTGTTAAATAAATAAAAGTAAGGTGCCAGGCGGCACAGCTAGGGCTCCAAAGAGACGGATATACGCCTCCAGAATGTATTACTGTAATCCTTGGAGTCTGAAAGCTTTCTATTTTAATCTAATGTTCTAATCTCGTATCAATTAATATGAGTGGTTATTTTGAACAGCCAATCACAACAGCATAATTAACGTAGTACGTCTAACTGCTAAGCAGAACATTTCCCTGATACATTCAGTTCTAACAACTTCCTAATGCTACTGTCATGTGTATTAAAAATCCACTACATAATAATAATTTCTATGAATAACTAACTATTCTCTGCATTTAAGTTTCATGCATGTCATATTACACTGAAGTTTCGAGAAAACTGCGAGGTTCCTAGACGGTAATAATTTAGGAAATAATCTGACAAACAAGTTTCAAATATAATCACGTAAACGTAATTAAGCACAGAATAGTAGTAGTACAGAAGGTCGGCTCCATACAACGAGTGAAAACGCACGCACACGCTTCACGTAAGGCAGTGCAAGTGCACTCGCGACCGGCATTCGTTTGAGATCACCGTATATACGCGTCTATGTGTGCGTGCATTTGTTAGAACTCTGCAATATCAGAGGCATTACAGATGCGCTGCCATTCCAAAATCGAAGCAGAAATGTCTCATGTGTCGGTATTACTGCCGCACTGTGGAACCTGAACATAGCGAAGCTGCTTGGTGGCAGATATAATTGTAGTGGTAGTATTACCCAAGAAGAGCTCCTTCACAAAGATCTTATAAGATCCGTAGAAAGGTTATTATACAAATACTTCTTTGCTATATTTTACACCATTTAAATAATAACTACTGTGGCGGTATCTACATCGCACATGACGTCACATAAATTCTGCATCGCGCAATTAAAGTTTACCATGCAATGGACATTTAAACAAGAACCCAACAACAATCGTTGGGCAGTTGCCCGCCAGACACAACACCCGTCTGGTTGGAGGATCCTCCCTTTTCTATGGTAGATGAGTGAACTTTACACCCTTTTCCTCATTCCCCTAAACTACTACTAACTCCTTTGTCATTGAAATCAGTGCGGTAGTTGGTTTTTTTCATATCTGTATAAAATATCATAATGTGCCCATGCCGTTATAAAAAATTGGGTCGTGGAAGTAAAAAACGTCATAAGAAACATTTTTCAAAAAGCCACGATTCTCCTACATATTTTCTTAATAAAATAGTGCTGATAACCGCATAACGTCTCAGTTGTAAGTGTTCTAGTGCATTCGAGGACGAAGTGCTATGTAGCACGATACGTTTCGCAGTTTGCACGTTTTCATTCTGTTTTTATATTCTCATGATTTAACCATTATTCTAAGTTTCCATAATTGGCAACTTTTTGCAGTGAAACATTTGCGCAGAAGTTGCTGTGTTACTCATTGCAGTAATTCTCTTTTTATTTGCCAGACACACCAAACGAAACAGAAGTAGAACAAAGTTGTAGATGTTTGTGACTCAATCACGCCTAAACATATTTGAAGATACTTATTGGCACACAGATGATAACCTATATCATGTCCTGGATAAACACGGAGAAAAATTAATACAAAATTGTTAATAATTACTTCCTATTAGAAGCAACCGAAACCATGGGAAGCTGGGAACCTGACTAATACTTTCACGGTAGACGAAAATAATGTTAGTCAGGTTCACACATGGTTTAAACCAAATATTCAAAAGTTTTGATGCACCACAGAATAATATGCCGCTTTAAACATGCTGAAGTTTGGCTTAATATTGTCAACTAGTTCAAACAACTAACTTTGCAGACCAGCTTATTTTAAAACCACGCTAGTCGAGTAGCTCGCATCAAAAGAAGAAGAACAATAAGTCTGACAGCTTACACTGAAGTTTTATTTACCCCAATGCCAGAAATAGCTTGAAATACCAATAACGTCACGATATGTGGCTGATATACACACTCTACAAACTCAAATTTCAAAACAACAATTAGTGTTCATATGTTTGAAGCTATCTAAAAAAGCGAAGAATATAAATGTTGATGCATGGAGCGGGAGAGAAGGCCAAAGAAACGATGGATGGATTGTGTGAGGAATGATATGAAAGAGAAGGGAGTAAATGATAGCGTGACGGTTGACAGGGGAGAGTGGAAAATAGAAAACGTGTTGCGCCGACCCCAAGTAACTTGGGATAAGGGCAGGAAGATGTAATGATGTTTGAAGCTGTTTCTAGCGTCGGCAGGCCACAGGTCAGTATGAACAGGCATTTTCTGGGCAAGCTTGTTCCATCGAGAAAATGATGGATGAGCATCTCTTTCCATCAGGTGAGATCGAAGTCAAGATCAGACCCGTTTATAGATAAATAGATACATAATCTAACGTTAAAATATAATAAACAAACGAACAATCTTTAACAAACCATGTCACCATGCTACAGATATCAAATAAAAAAGGAAAAGCTTATAGTGCATCAAAACATAATTCATCCACATAGCTCATAGCTTCTGTCTCTTTTTACTTTTATGTGCCAGTGAAAGACAACAATACTTTTAAACAGAATTGGTGCGATATACGATCAATTTTGCGTGTTCTGTTTATTTTACATCCACACGACTGCACCGCGGTACAATTCTGGTTTATGGGCGACACTAGCGATTGTTTGAATGTAGTAGAGATTTTATCGCGTTGTTGTATTGCGCCAGCATAACATAGATAAGAAAGACAGAAAGTCTGCTCCGTTAAACGAGCAAAAAAAGCCGCACACACATTATTATATATTTTTTACCAGACCACACCTGGGATCCTTCTAGTTTCGGAGGTATTGAAAATGGTCTAAGTTCCAACATTTTCAGAAGTTTTTTTTAACTTCTACGACCAATGTACCATTGAGTGCATAGAAGCACAATGTTTTTACCCGACTACGGCGAAGCAAAAAGGAGGGTTATATGATTTTTACCGGTATGTATGTATGTATGTTCATCTGTTCCCTCATATCTTCTAAACCACTCATCACAATTTGACAAGTGAGGTATCGCCGGAAGCCTCTTGATCGTCCGCTGGTTATAGGCCATGTGACGTCACTTTAAATTAAAAATGGCGCCCTCTAGAGGACATAAAGTCAGGAACTTGAAAAAAAATCTTGTTTAATCGTACCATGTTAGGTATCAAATGAAAGGGTTTAATGAGCACATTTCAAAAAAATATATATTATAAACCCAAAAGAATAAAAAAAAATTAAAGTAATAAAAACTAAAACCCAACTACTACTAAAAAGGTATAAACAAGACACCACAGACAGACAAATTAAAAATCCGGAGTCACACGTAATCTGTTCGATTTATGCCCTAACACGTTTTTGAGCGCTACCTTGAAAATAAAAGTCGTTTCCCAGCAATTTTTGTGCAATGTTACTTAGTTTGATGTACAGGTTGCGTAGTCGACAGCTACCTATGTTTTTACATTCGTACGGCGATCTTGAACGAATGCCAGTCATGAGTGCGCTTGCACTCGCAGTATGTAGACGCGTGTAAATGTGTGCGTGCGTTGTCCCTCGTTGTATAGAGCTGGCTTTCTGTTCAGTATCTATTCTGTGGTAGGCATTTTATCACGCGGTTGAATCGCTCCAGTGTCTGTTTCGGTACACGAGTAGTTGCAGTTTTAGTTGATGTTGCGATGAGTGTTTATGTTACAGTCTGGTTGTGTATTCGAATGATGTTATTTGATGAATTATTGCATCGTTGGGTTGTTGGGAGATCATGGTATCAACAGGTAAGATGAGAGTACCTATATAATAGGTCTTTACCTATGAAATTGCCGTTTTGTATGAAAAAATTTAAACGAATTTTTTTCATGAATTTTTTATTTGTATTAATCGAAGTAATCACCCATGCAATCAATGCATCTTTGCCATCGCAGTGGCAGTTTATTGATGCCCTTCTTAAAGAAATCAGCTGGACGGGAGGCAACAAATTCTTCAAAGGCATTTTGTACTGCCTCTCGGGTATTGAATTTTTTTCCCGCCAAGAAGTTATCCAAATTCTGGAAAAAGTAGTAGTCTGTAGGCGCAAGGTCTGGTGAGTAGGGCGGATGACGGAGAGCTTCCAACCCCAGTTCTTGCAACTTGGAGACCGTCTGCTGTGCAGTATGAGGTCGCGCGTTGTCGTGCAGGAGCAGCGGAGACGAGCGATTGACCAATGCTGGTTGGAGATGCGCCAGCTTCTCCATCATTGTGTTCAGTTCTTCACAGTACACATCTGCAGTAATGCTTACCCCGTTTGGTAAGAAGCTGTGATGAATCACACCGGCGCTAGACCACCAAACAGTGACCATCACTTTTCTAGGGGTAAGTTTTCGTTTAGGGCATTGTTTAGGTGCTGAACCAGGATCCAACCAACTTGCTGAGCGCTTGCAGTTATCAAACAGAATCCATTTTTCATCGCAGGTAACAATGCGGTTCAAAATTCCTTCATTTGTGTGTCTGTTGAGCAGTGCAAGGCACGTCTCGACGCGTACTTCGCGCTGGCGATCATTGAGTTCGTGGGGCACCCATTTGTCAAGCTTTTTTACCTTGCCAATTTGACGCAAATGGACCAATATTGTTTTGACGCTAACGTCGAAAGCTGCTGCTAATTCAGCCGTAGATTGTGTATCATCAGCTTCCACAATCGCCTTTAATTCGTCATTGTCGACCAAAGTCTTCGGACGACCGCGAGGTTCATTTTTCAGGTCGAAATTTCCAGAACGGAAGCGAGCAAACCAATAACAGGTGGTGCGTTGGTTTGTAGTGTTAGCTCCGTAAACGTCGTTGATGTTGCGTGCCGCTTGTGCCGCGTTGCTGCCACGACGGTACTCATATTCCATAATTACTCGAATTTTTAACGTATCCATGATGACGAAAAAGATTGAAATGCGATGAAAATGTAACACTAATCAATAAAGAAATGACTACTTTTGGAAAAAAAAATCCATGTTTTTAAAATAAAATTAATTTGAAATTAGAATTCTTAGCCAAACAAAAGTTATTTTGATTTGAAATGGCCAGTACTGCAGAACGGCAATTTCATAGGTAAAGACCTAAATTTTAAGAAAATGTCCGATATTCATAGTATAAATACCAGGAACAAACACAATCTTGCTGTACAGCGCACTCGTCTCCACAGAGTAGGCAACTCGTTCATGGGTCAATGTATACGCTTTTACAACAAACTTCCCATTGATATTAGAAATTTACCCATTAAACGATTTAAAGGCTGTATTAAAACCAGAATTCAGAGGGTCGATGTTAATGGCAAGAGATCTGCAGGATCTGCGGTCACTATGGGCGTTCCACAGGGTTCAATTCTAGGTCCTTTCTTATTTCTAATTTATATAAATGACTTACCTTATCATATAAGGGATAATAACAAAATCGTATTATTCGCAGATGACACTTCGCTCATTTTTAAAATCAAACGTCAATTAGTCAAATTTGAACAAGTTAACGATGCACTCTCTAAAGTTGTGCATTGGTTTAATGTAAATAATCTTCTCCTTAACGAAAAAAAGACAAAACTGATTAAATTTTCAACGCCAAATGTCAGACAGCTGACTACCAATGTTCAAGTCAATGGAATAGAGTTGGACCCTGTTGATTCAACGGTTTTTCTTGGAATTACTATTGACGGCAAATTACAATGGGGCCCACACATAGAAAAACTGTCAGGACGGCTTAGTTCGGCCGCCTATGCTGTTAAAAAAATTAGACAGATAACTGACGTAGATACAGCCAGAATTGTTTATTTTAGTTATTTTCATAGTCTTATGTCATATGGAATTCTTCTCTGGGGAACCTGTGCGGACATTAATACTATCTTTGTTTTACAGAAAAGGGCTGTTCGAGCCATTTACAACCTAGGTCCAAGAGATTCCCTTAGAGAAAAATTCAAAGAAGTAGATATTCTGACTGTAGCCTCACAATATATATTTGAAAACCTGTTGTATGTACACAAAGATATATCAAATTTTAAGAAAATGTCCGATATTCATAGTATAAATACCAGGAACAAACACAATCTTGCTGTACATCGCACTCGTCTCCACAGAGTAGGCAACTCGTTCATGGGTCAATGTATACGCTTTTACAACAAACTTCCCATTGATATTAGAAATTTACCCATTAAACGATTTAAAGGCTGTATTAAAACCAAACTTTGTAAAAAAGGGTACTATAAAATTGCGGATTATTTAGAAGACAAAAAAGCATGGGATTGAGCTGCTCGCTCTGCTAAGCCTTGATAAAACCCTAGAACTTGACATTTTAATTATTATCTAAAATCATTACAATATACCAGTTTTATAAACCTACACATTGTCATTGTTGAATATTTTATACAAAATGACATTATTACTTTGTAAAGTATTATTTTATTTTAATTATTGTGAATGTGAGGACTATGTGGATCATTTTTATTATCTCCTCTTTCTTTAGTTTTAATCTGGCAGTTTGAGTACTTTTTGCGGCCTACCCAAATGTCCTTTCTTTGGTATTGTTCGTCGAGTCGTTGAGCTCCTTAAGCTTTGAGTTGAGCTCCTCGGTTACTGACAAATGCTTGCACTGACTGGACAGGTCCACTCAAATCTGTGTGGTTCTTTCCTCAAAAGACCATTTCAGACTCTAATCTACATGGTCCTCATATGGCCTGACCAAGATTATGTCTGGACCTTAAAAGAGACTGCGACCTCTGAGTTTGTTTCGGCCTTTCTTCTCAGAGTAGTCAGATAGGAAACGCCGACCTCATCTAAATTATTTTATTTTTTTAAATATGACGTGTAAAAGTGATTCTGATATCCTATAAATTTACAGAATAAACAATTTCATTTCAATTCATTTCATTTCAAAACAAAGTAAATCCCCATTATTCTGAGTGATTCTTCTGTAAATATGTTGATGGTCAGTCTGCGGTTGGATGGCTCAACGTGTGCTTGTTATCATTAAACTTTGGTTTCTATAACAATGTGAGCTGGGAGTAAGTTGAACCGCAGATTATAACTTAACCGCAGATTAGTACTTGTATGTAGAATATTAAGGTTGAAATATGAATAACTAGCTTTTGCCAATGGATTCGCCTGCATGCTGCCTCTTTAACACCCTCGAAAACCATGAAAACGACACCCATAACGAAGAATTCGCCGCCACCATTTTGAATTTACATTTTGACCTCATTATCGGCTTTAGCACCCTCGAAAACTATGAAAACGACAGCCATGATCATGCTAATGGCTTCGCCCGCATAGAGGTCGGATTATCCCATGTGAACTTAGGTCATGGTCTATCTCTGTGTCGTGAGTCATGACCGAAATCCGTATAGTCGTGAAAAGTTTATTGACAGACAGACAGACAAACTTAATTACTTTCGCATTTATAATATTTAGTATGAATAGTAATGCGATACGTTACGTATCGCATACGTTATACGTTGCAGTCGTTGGTCCCGGCTGTCATTCGATGATCTTCGACAGTCGTTAAGGGTCGTCAGAAGCCCGAATGTCAGACAACCAGTCTTACTTGTTACTTGTTGAGGTCAGATAGGCAGTCGTCCATGTAAAATACTGGTATTCAGCTGCATCCGGTTAGACTGGAAGCCGACCCCAATATAGTTGGGAAAAGGCTAGGCAGATTGAGTATGGATAGTAATGATAGTATGGATATCTGGATAATGCATCAGTAGGTATCTTTTTAACCAACTCCAAAAAACGATGAGGTTCTCAAATCGAACCGTAACTATGTTTTTTTTGTTAGAATCAATAATAACTCCAATCGTTTAGCTAGTCTCGTGATTATGCCCAGGCAAGGGACGAGCCTATTGCTATAAAGATACATCTAGACAGTGCGAGACATATGCTTCGAATGGTAAGCCAGCATGTCCTGCCAGGGTTGCGGGAAACCTGCCAGGGTTGCGGGAAAGTCCGATAAGCGATACCGGGACCTTGGCAACAGGCAACTGAAGGAACACGGGTGGGTTTTAGTCAGTAAGTCTGACGCCCCTCCGCTCCGCCCAGAGCGGGAGAAGTCATTTGATGATTTCCTAACCTCAAAAAAAAAACCAGGTAGTGACGCATGCCTCAGGCTGAGGTATCTAAATATGAAAAAATGCTTTTTGTGACCTCTGAGTATGTTTCGTTTTTAGGGTTCCGTACCCAAAGGGTAAAACGGGACCTATTACTAAGGCTCCGCTGTCTGTCTGTCTGTCCGTCTGTCACCAGGCTGTATCTCACGAAACGTGATAGCTAGACAGTTGAATTATTCACAGATGATGTATTTCTGTTGCCGCAATAACAACAAATACAAAAAAAAACAGAATAAAATAAATATTTAAGGGGGCTCCCATACAACAAACGTGTTTTTTTTTCCGTTTTTATAGATAATGTAGTACGGAACCCTTCGTGCGCGAGTCCGACTAGCACTTGGCCGGTTTTTTTTTCTCTTTTTTCTCAAAGTAGTCGGAAACACTGAACTCATCCAGTTTTAAAACATACTTAGCTCATTTCTTTTTGACGTGTATTAAGTGCTTTTTCGAACCAATTCACAGAAATAAATATAATTTATCATCATTTGCGGTGCCTGCCTCACACTGTCTGGACGCACCTAAGTTAAACACAAAGAGGATTTCTTACTGGAAGAGACAGAGATATTTAACGGAAATACAAACACTTGACTACAACATTATTAATCAAAAAAATTAAAGTAATAAAAACTAAAACCAAACGTGTTTTAAAAATAAAATGTGTTTTAAATTCTTCTCGGGTTATAATATATATATTTTTGAAATATGCTCATTAAGCCCGTTCATTTGATACACAACATGGTACGATTAAACATTTTTTTTTTTAGTTCCTTACTTTATGTCTTTTAGAGGGCGCCATTTTTAATTTAATGTGACGTCACGTAGCCTATAACCAGCGGACGATCAAAACGCTTCCAACGATACGTCATTTGTCAAATTGTGATGAGTGGTTTAGAAGATAGGAGGGAATAGATGAACATACATACATACATACCGGTCAAAATCATAACCCTCCTTTTTTCTTCGCCGTAGTCGGGTAATAACTGTGCAGATTACCGAGTACAGTACCCATATCATTCATTTCAATCGCTAAATCGCTACAGCCGCTTAACAATCCCATTTGTAGGTACAGCTAAAAGGCTAAACACACAGGGGCGCTGCGGAAAAAACTCGGAAAAGGATAATCCCTACAAACAAACGTAATAAGTGATAGCTTTATTAATGACCGCTTTGCTGCTGCGTTCCCGTAATTGGGTCAATGAAATTAAAGCAAAAAAGAAGTGTGTTTGTTTGTATAATATAATAATTGGAATAATCCGATTCAGTAAAAATTCTTCCGTTTAAAATGTTGGCGCTGGTTTTGCTACACCGACTAAGCTAAATTATGTTATTACTGTCTCTTACGAACATGCTTAGCCAAAAAAGGACAGCGATACTTTCGATTTCTTTACACTGAGACATCTTAGAAAATGAAAACAGTAAGTTTTCGATTAACCAAAAAAAGAACAGGTGTAGGTCAGTTTTAAACGAAAGAAAAACGTTATTACATTCCGCTGGTCACGGGTCAAGGAATGCTTTATCTAGTTCTGGAATCCTACGCGTTTGATATTGGCGTACCGGCTGACGTCAGCTGTCAGTGGCCTGTCAAGGAAGATATTGTTCAGCCTGTAGCTGCTTCACTGCAGAATAGAGGCACAAGAATATTTTTTTTGTCATGTGATAAAGACCTTTTCTCGTATGAGAAGTATTTATCTATAAAGAAAAACGATTTATCGCCAGGATTGCTCATAGTGTTGTTACTAAAGTAACAGTGTATCAACATGACACCGCCTTTTCCCCCCAATTAATTAGGCAAAGGTGCACAATTCGTGGGTACACCAAAATTTCGCCAGTTATGTTTAAGCCCCATGTAATAGGGAGTGAGCTTTTTACCATCCACCGGGCACAAATCTACACTCAGGGCTGCTACTGAGAAATACCTGACGATAAAACGCAATAACATTTTGACTGACCTGGGAACCGAACCCAGGATCGCACCAACAGCAGTGCCCTCACAAAATATCAAGAAACACATTGACTAACACAAAAGCAAAAAATAACACCAACACAAAATATAACTACCAACCATATTTTTTTACGTATGAAAAATTGCCACCCGTTATGTTAACTGCGAGTATAACTAACACAACTCTCGTCCCAGCTATTAAAGTTAACTGCAAAACCTAACGAGATAATATACAATGTTGATATTAGTAATTGCTTTAAAAAAAATCACAAACATTCAAAATAATGACTTTATTATATACGGTCTGTGACGTGATACACGATAATGGGGAGAAGGTTAACAAAATGATGTAAATAAAAGGTAGGTAGGGATAGTCGACCGTAATTCATTAAACACCCTAAGGCCGCGTACTAAATAAAAAATAGATCAAAAAACGAAAATATTCGACACGAAATCGACAATAATTGTTTGAAGCAGCACTAAGACAATTAATTAATCTTTGATTCAGTGATTGTTGAAGCCACCACGCCACACCATCTCTACCTACACGTAGGTATATGCGTTTGAGCTCGTGACAATGTTGTTTCAAGTGGCTCTTCTGTTCAAGTAGTTTTATTGTTCTCTTGTCACAGATTGGCAAGTTGATTTGAATGTAAAGTGGATTTTATATTGTTTATTTTAAGAGGATATTGCACAACGAATTGAGACTTGCTCAGCTTGTTTGTCGTTTGTAATACGGATGCTGTTTAGCGATCCTGCAAAATGATATAACTTTTTTTTTACATAACTTTTACAGGCTTATAATTAACTTGCCTTATTAGTTAGTATGTGTGGGTCCATTCTTGCAAGCTGAATTAAAACCGCATCCTCTTAACCTACGGAGTTGAAATTTTATTGTTACTAAGTTCTAGAAGTCATGTAACGAAAACGCGTGATACCTGAAAAAGTCAGTTTTAGGGTCTGAAGTTTCAAGTTTTTTGTTTTTTTAATATAGAGCCATCTACTATAAGGTTTAGCTTCTTAAAACTTGTACTAGATGGCTCTATATTAATACAAAATATTATACGAAAGGAACTTTGTACCAACCGGGTGTTCCACGACGGCTACCGACTAATGTTTCACAATTCATCTTCGCCAACATCTTATATATTAGACAAAATATACACTTATACACTAAAACAGTGATATTCACAATGTTAACACTAGGAATAAGGACAAACTACGAGTTCCCATTCACAGGCTTCATAAGGTTTATAACTCATTTGTTGGGCTTGGTATAACCTTTTATAACAAGCTACCCTCTTCTATGCTAGATTTGCCATATAATACGTTTAAAGCTAAAGTAAAAAGCAACCTGTGTTCAAAGGCGTACTACTCCATTAACGACTACTTAAATGATAAGAATAGTTGGTCGCTGTGATTAACTCAAGACAAAGCTCACCTACTGACAGGTTATATGAGTTCATATAATTTATTTTATTTTATTTGACTGTACACATAAATGACACACTAAATGTAACAATAAATGAGATTCAAAATAATATTAAATTGACTATCAATTTAATATTATTTGAATCTCATTTATTGTTGACATAATCCACTCATTACAGTGTTTTCTATATGAGTTGTATTGCAATATGTGGTCAGCTAGTGACCTCGACAATTGATCATTATTGTTCTTGCCTGAGCAACCGGCAGCAGGTTCGTCATGCTCCCTTAGACGTCACTGCTTGCGGTAGCGTCGGGGGTCGGATTGCCTCCTTCCCTCAAATATGGCGAGGGGGGTAATGGCTGATCTTTGCGTTATGCTCGTGAACGGGTGCTGCTTGTGGTGACTGGTCGTCTTGCTGATCTTGGTTTTGTTATTGTTATTAGTAATAAGTAATTAAGTTTTTATTTATTTTTTCTTCGATGGTCCCAGTTTATCATTTATAACTTCTAGTTATAGCTATAAATAGCTATATGGGCACGCCCTTTGTGCCTGGAGGCTTTTATTTAGATATTATTTTATGTTTCCATTTATATTTTATTTCTGCTTGAGTACTTACAGTTCTCGAGTTATACTGGTATTCAGCTGCATCCGGTTAGACTGGAAGCCGACCCCAACATAGTTGGGAAAAAGCTAGGCAGATTGATTTTACTTACAGTTCTCGATATTTTTTTTGTTTGGTATAATGGCGTGTGCTAGCTGGCATTATGGCTAATAATTAGATTTATGTTTTTTTTTATTTTTGTTCCGTAATATGAATGATTTTGCATACTATTATATAGAATCATTTTTTTCTAACTAAACAGACAGCCGTGCTGCTGGGGAGTTTGTTGCGCCACTTCTTCTTCCCAGCTAAAGCACTAGGAACTGGTGAAGGGTGGGCGTTTTGGGGGACTGTCTTATGTAATTTTAACGTTCGAAAAGTGCTGATTCTCAGCCTAGTTTGAATAAATGACTTTTGATTTGATTTTGATTTAATTTGATTTGTTGGTTTTTATTCAATTTCTAAGACTTTGAACGAAAAAGAAACGACGTAAAATACTCATGCATAAGGTATAATAGCCAGTAAAATATTATTATATAGTATCATTTTTCTCACGAAAAATGTCAAGTTATACATGCGGTCATAAGCACAAGCACAGCAAGTCTATCTCTACATCTACTGCGCTCGCTTCCAGTCTAACTGGATTTAACTGAATAACAGTACTTTACATAGAGCGACTTTCTGATCGATCTGACCTCCACAACCCAGTTACTAGGTAAGACGATAACCGTCGGTAAGACTTGCTAACAGACTTCCGGGCTTCTGACTACCCGTAACGTCTGTGCGAGATCACATCATGACAACCAGGATTAACGAGCTTTCCGAGACACGGAGGGGTCTCGGTATGAAATCGATGGTTACCCATCCACGGAACGATCAGGCCGTGCGGCTGTAATTACGTAGCCCTGCTTCTATCTCTGCAGCTATTAATTAATAATTCAGTAGATTTATACGTAGGTTTATCTTTAACATTAATAAAGACACCAAAGTGATGTGGTGTATTCATCACACTGGATTATGTCGCGATATTACGTCATGGTTATTGCGTCATCGCTATGACGTGTCTTATGGTGTCATACATTCGTGTCGTAATGATATGTGGTCCGACATATACGGGAGATTCCTTACGGAGACAATGCTTTGTCTGGGATAAGCAAAGGTTTTTTTGGAATTTTCCTGGTTTGGTGATAATATTAATTATGTTGGCAGTGTAGTTGCATTAGAAGCAGGTATTATTTTCAATATTTCTAGGAGGATATTAATGATATTGCAGCCTAGGCAGCATACCTATGCCATAGTCATTTTGGTGGGCGCTTTGCACCTTTATATTGAAATGGCTGCCCAACATAGCACTTTAGAAAAACATTTTTTTTTTTTTTTTTTGCCTTTAGCCCATTTGTAAACTCCACGCCTCAATTATCCCGGCAACTTTTCAAATGTTTCTTTCCGTAAGAATCTGATTCGGACTATTAAGAATAAGAACATGGTAAAATTTTACCAAATTGGTCCAGCCGTTCTGAAGTGTTGGACTTACCAACGAATAGCAATGGATTATTATTATTACGGAACTCCGACACGTGTTTATTACGACAATACTTTAGTTCGACATGCCCTATGTGCGCCATCGTCCATCCCACAGTAGCGCTAAGTCCACTTCTCATACAGAGAAGCTGTTTGTATTTCATTTTGTGCAACGAAAATGCTTTTGAAGAAATTTAGTTCTATTTTTGTAACTAGATGGCGTTGTTCTGTTACGTCATATTACTGAATCGCGATGCTTCCGGCGATTACGTCAAGGTTAATGAATGCATAAGTTTTTTTTGAGTTTAAGTATTGAGGTCTCGCCAAGATCTAGTACTAAGAATATAATACTGTACTGTCAAGGTATCCGGTGTTTTATTTATCGAAGTTCCGGGAAACAAAGTTCATTGGTCCTTATCGAGTCGGATAAGTGAGATCCAGACAGTGTTTAGTGATTCTTGGCGTAGAAACCAGGGTGGATCGCCCTGAAGCGCCGCACACCCAAGCTGGTGTGCACAGTGAAGTGACGTGGAGTTGGCGTGAACCAGCACCAGACGGGTGGCGCAGGTAGCAGGGCGAACTGAACATCATCATCACCAGCTGAGTGAGGCGCAGTTGAGGTCGCCATCGCCAGCGCGGTAGTGGAGTTTACACTTGGGTTCCAACACCTGAGTGGCGCAGTGGAGTGAATACGGATTCAGTGCTAGGGAAGTGCGGGTAGTTGAAGACCAAAAAAAAAAAAAAATCGTGAGTACATTTATTGTCATATATTTGCAATTCGGGTTTTTTGAAGAAAGAAAATTTCGTCTGAAAAGGTTAAATTGGACTTTAGTAGATTTTATTAGACTTTATTCATAAGTTGTATAATGTGTACCTGCTTAAACTTGTATTTTATGTGCCAGACTGCGCATTGTTGTACAATACTGAACCAATTGTAAAAAATTGAATTTATCTTTGGTATATATAATATTTAAACTGGTTATGTTTAAATAATTATTATTGTTGCTGTGTTATCTTGTGGTAAATATTTGAAGTAGGGATTTTAAGATATCTTTAAACAGCGAATGTGGTTATCATTTTGTGTAGTGCTTTAGAAAAAAAATTATTTGTTAAATTAAAAGATTCATATTAGTAACTTATTACGGTCTTTAAATACAAAAAAATAAAAAAAATATATATATAATAATATGGAGGCTATGTATAAATTGCAAAATAATACAAAACTTCTTATTGAAAAAGCTCAGATCAACTTTAAAAAAACACCTAAAGACAGAGTAACTAAAACATACGTTGAAACTAGATTGGAAGCACTTGAAGTTTTGTGGAAAGAATTCTCGGCAACTCATAAAAACATAATACAGATTGCTATAGACGCGCAGCAAGAATCTGATAAGTATTTTTTAAACGATGTTTATGATACCACTGAAGAATCTTACATTTTCCACAAAACACAGTTAAAAGAAGTTTTAAATACATATGGCGATAATAATTCAGATCGAAGTCCAAGAGCAAATGTCGACCACACAATATCAAATAGTGTCAGATTACCAAAGATAAACATTCCAAAGTTTTCGGGCAACTATGCAGAGTGGACAACATTCAAAGATTTATTTACATCTTTGATACATAATAATGATAGTTTAGAAGACGTGCAAAAATTGCATTATTTAAAGGGTCTATTGTCGGGAGAAGCAGAACAACTTGTCAGACATATTGCGGTTACTTCAGACAATTACAAAGAATGTTGGTCATTGCTACATAGTAGATATAACAATAAGCGATTTCTATCGAATTGTTTATTAAAGCGTTTATTGAGTCAGACTAATGTAACAGAATGCTCAAATAGTATTAAGGGACACCACAATGGAATGTCTAAATGGTCGGAAAAATCTCGGAGTCAACGTTAGCACGTGGGACATCATAATAATTTTCATAATTAGTTCCAAACTTGATTCTGAATCACGAAAGCAATGGGAGACAACAATTAGCTCCAAAGATGAATTGCCTGTGCTCTCGGAGTTTAGAGATTTTTTGGAAGCCAGATTTCGTGCGCTCGAGTTTTTAGACACTAGATCAAGTAAACAAAAGAAACCAAACCAAAAGTTCACCATTTAGTTAGTACCGACAATAAGGCCGTTGAAACAACTTGTCCATTCTGTAAAGAAACCCACAAAATTTCTAATTGTAAGAAGTTTGCTCAAGAGAGTTACGAATCTCGTCATAGCTTTGCACAAACCAGGTGCTTATGTTATAATTGTCTAAACGCGAATCACTCCATTAAGTTTTGTCGAAATACTGCGTCGTGTCATATATGTAAGCGAAGGCATCACTCACTACTGCATCCACCATCAGTCTCAAACTCCACAGTAGATAATGAAAGCTCTAATACAGGAGCTGAAGTTAAAGCAGCGGTGTCTAGTGTTCAGGCATCGTTATCAGCAAGCGAACCATCAACATCAAATATTGTTTCACATTTTTCTAAGGGTTCAGTACCTAATCAAGTTTTGTTGGCTACTGCTCTTGTCGAAGCACAGACAAGAAATGGCTCTACACAACTGCTAAGAGTGCTATTGGATCAGGGGTCTCAAGCTTCATTCGTAGCAGAATCAGCAGTGCAGCTACTCGGACTAAAGAAGAAGCCGACCAAGTCGGTTATATCTGGAATAGGCGGTGAGAGAAGTGCTCTTGCTTCAAAGTTTACAGTCACGCTGACTATTCACTCACGCTCAGATCCAAATTTTAGTGTCCAGGTGCATACTTTTGTATTAGGTACCATAACGTCGTTTTTACCCTCTGAAAAATTAGAGCAGTCCTATTGGCCCGAGCTAAAAGGGATACCTTTAGCTGACCCAGAGTTCCATATGCCAAGCAAGATAGACGTCTTACTTGGTGCTGAAATATATGGACAAGTTCTTAGAGATGGTTTAATTCAAGGTCCACCAAATTTACCGGTAGCTCAGAATACTGCCCTGGGTTGGATACTTTCTGGACAGATATCGTCAGGCCGTGATTCTATTCGTTGTCATCACGTCATTCACAGCAGCTCAGATCATGACGATGACAACGCACTGTTGCGAAGGTTCTGGGAAATAGAGTCTATTATCTCTGACCACAAGATCCTTTCTGACGAAGAGCAAAGATGTGAGGAGATATACGCACAAACCACGCGGCGGGATAAGGAAGGTCGCTACGTGGTTAAACTTCCCTTTCGCGAACAAGATTCGCAGTGCCAGTACGGGAGTTCAAAGGACCTCACAATAAAAAGACTCCACTTTCTTGAAAACAAATTCAAGAGGAATCCAACAATTAAAGCTCGATACTCAGATGTATTCCAAGAATACATCGATCTTGGTCATATGGAACCTGTCCACGGTGATGAGCGTAATATGAGTACAGCAATTTATCTACCACATCACGCCGTGGTACGTGAAGACAAATCTACAACCAAGGTTCGAATAGTGTTCGACGCGTCAATGAAAGGGTTAAATGGAGTATCTCTGAATGACGATCTCATGGTTGGTCCCATGTTGCAACCTCCATTGCGACACATAATTATGAGATGGAGAATGCATCCCATAAGTCTCTGTGCTGACATCATAAAAATGTACAGGCAGGTGAAGGTTTCTCCTGAACATGCAGAATTTCAGCGAGTAGTGTGGCGCGATGATCCAGAATCTGAAATAAAGGAATATAAATTAGTGAAATCCTCGCAGTGAAATCCTTACAGCAGGTGGCAGTTGATGAAGGCGGAGGTCATCCTGAGATATATGATATAATAAAAAATGAGTTTTATGTAGATGATTTAACAACAGGATGTCAGACAGTCGAAGAAGGTTTGCACATACATAGGAAATTAACAGATTTACTTGCCAAGGGTCAATTTCAACTTCAGAAATGGGTTAGCAGCTGCGATGAATTAAACAATAGAATTCAAGAAAATACAAAAGAAGAGAAAGAGGAAAAGGGAAGGGATATTAAGTTGGACTCAGTTGTAAAAATTTTAGGTATTACGTGGGATCGTGCGAGTGATGAATTTAAATATTCAGTGCAACTTCATCCACAGCTGACCCCAATCACTAAGAGAAAGGTAATATCCGATATCGCACGCCTGTTCGATCCGCTTGGCTGGGTGGCACCTTGCATTGTCACCTCCAAGATCTTCATTCAAAAGCTTTGGCTCGCTGGCCTGGAATGGGATGAAGAATTACCTCCGGAACTTCTATCAGAATGGGAAACTTACCGTCAAAGCCTTGTACAAACGAACAAGTTCAGCATTCCCAGATGGGTTAATATAAAATCCGACGATCTATTAGTGGAGTTACATGGATTTTACGACGCGTCAATTGCTGCTTATGCCGCCGTAGTGTATGTTAGAGTCATCGATGCCCACAAAACCATTCATGTTAGTTTAATAACCTCTCGAACTAAGGTTGCACCAGTCAAGCAGCAGTCAATTCCGCGTTTAGAGCTAATGGGGGCAGTGTTGCTATCTGAACTCATTTCTGAAGTCGCTAAAGTAATGAGAATCGCACCCCCTCAAATACACGCCTGGACTGACTCGTCAGTAGTTTTAGCATGGATCAGTAAACATCCCAGTCATTGGACTACTTTCGTTGGAAACAGAGTTTCCACTATTCTTTCTCACTTCGACAACTCACATTGGGCTCATGTCCAATCGACGCATAACCCTGCAGATTTGGCATCCAGAGGTGTAATACCACAAGAACTAGTATGCAACTCACTTTGGAGTCAAGGGCCATCATGGCTTCACGATGAAACGATAGAATACACAAGACCTAAGTCAATTATGACCAACACGGAACAAAGATCAGTCAAGGTTCACGTTGTAACTGAACCTATTCAGGATGATCTTTTCTGGACAAGGTATTCATCGTTACAAAGGTTAGTTCGGGTTATAGCGTACTGCAGAAGAGTTTTGAGTTGGAAGAGGCAATCACGTGGTAAAAGGGGATTCGAAAGGTATCTAACGAAGGAAGAAATACAAGATGCAACAAAAACATGTATAAAACTTGTTCAGAATCAAGAGTTTTCCGAAGAAATGAAGGATATAAGAAAAACAGGAAGCGTGAAAGCGAAAAGCAAGCTTAAAAGTCTCTGTCCAGTCATCGATGATGAAGGTATTCTCCGTGTCAGTGGACGCATTAATAATGCTCATTTAGATGAAGCTGTCAAACATCCCATCATCCTACCACCTAACAGTCACTTCACCAACCTAGTGATTGATGAAGCCCATAAGAGGACGTTACATGGGGGACCAACACTAATGTTGTGTCAGCTGCGTACTAGGTATTGGATAATTTCCGCCAAAACAAAGGTTAAAGCTCACGTACATAAGTGTGTAAAGTGCAGGCGGTACTCTGCATCGATTCAAACCCCATTCATGGGTCAGTTACCGGCTAGTCGAGTCATTCCAGCAAGACCATTCCTAAAAAGTGGCGTGGATTTTGCTGGTCCCATCAGCATTCGAACGTCAAAGGGTCGAGGCCACCGATCATACAAAGGGTACATTTGTGTCTTTGTATGTATGGTGACCAAGGCTATTCATTTAGAAGCCATCAGTGATTTGACGTCTCAGGGCTTCATTGCTGGCTTTAAGAGATTTGTGGCTCGGCGAGGTCTTGTAAGTGATATTTGGAGTGACAATGGAACGAATTTTGTTGGCGCTTCCAAGGAGCTTCGGCATTTAGTCGCTGCGGAAAAATCTTCCGTGGCTGTAGAGATTAGAGAGTGGTTAGGTAACAACAGCACTTCTTGGCATTTCATTCCGCCTCATGCCCCTAATTTCGGTGGCTTGTGGGAGGCTGGGGTGAAATCGACTAAATTCCACCTAAAACGAGTAATAGGTAATTCTACACTTACGTTCGAAGAAATATCAACACTTTTATGCCAGGTAGAAGCGTGCCTTAATTCCAGGCCGTTATCAATGTTGCCTGACAATTCCATAGATCCCACTCCTTTAACACCAGGTCATTTCTTGATAGGTGAGCCTCTGATAGCAGTGCCTGAACGTAATTATGAGAATTCTAACATCAGTAACCTGAGACGTTGGCAGGTTACACAACGCATGTTGCAAGACTTTTGGAGGCGATGGTCAGATGAGTATTTGGTTCATTTGTTACAACGTTATAAATGGACAAAAAATGTTCCAGAACCAAGTATCGGAGATGTGGTTTTAGTCAAGGATAATTTACCTCCTGCCCGTTGGCTTTTGGGCAAGGTTATGGATAAGCACCCTGGTTTGGATAAGGTTACACGGATAGTGACGCTCAAATGTAATGGATCCTCAATTAAACGACCTATTTCAAAATTGTGCATTTTGCCAATTGCAAAGTAAGGTAAAATCTTACACATAGTACTTGTTAACATTTGATTAAGCTATTTTTATTTGTAAATTCCCATAAATTTAGATAAACTTATACAGTCCACAAAGCTTTGTTGTAAGTTAGATAAGTATACAGTCCACAAAGTATTGTAAGTTTTGTACCAATGGAATAGGTACTTTCCATATAGTATTATAATTTTGTTTTATGTCATCACTTATCGTTGCACACGTAACTTATTGTCATTCTAGTTTGAGCCCCTGACCTCATGGTGGGCGGTCTTGTGTAATGAAGGACATATCAGAATGTCCTTGGTGGGCGGTATGTTTGTATTTCATTTTGTGCAACGAAAATGCTTTTGAAGAAATTTAGTTCTATTTTTGTAACTAGATGGCGTTGTTCTGTTACGTCATATTACTGAATCGCGATGTTAAGAGCTTCCGGCGATTACGTCAAGGTTAATGAATGCATAAGCTTTTTTTGATTTTAAGTATTGAGGTCTCGCCAAGATCTAGATCTTGGCGAGACCTCAATACTTAAAATCAAAAAAAGCCGGATACCTTGACAGTACAGTATTATATTCTTAGTACTAGTACTAAGAATATAATACTGTACTGTCAAGGTATCCGGTGTTTTATTTATCGAAGTTCCGGGAAACAAAGTTCAGAAGCAACCAGTATTGATAATATCGTGCCTGCGGACAAGAATATTATTAATTAGATATGTTCCTTCAAAAATAAGTATATTATTAACTTCAAGAATAGTTCTGAAGAGTACATGCATATCGCGTCGTGAAAGTTCTGAAATTCTTTGTATAAGCGCGACTCACCGCTGAAAGTTTTTAGAGGACTAACTTTTAATAAGATGTGCATACGTGAGCTTAGGAGTTGGTTACAATCACTTGTTTCTTAGAATAAATTACTGTGTGGGAATGTAAGCAGATGTTATCGTTGGAATATTTTTTACACATTAAAGTAGTTTGTTTCAATAATTATAATTATTATAAGTATCTGGTCGATTTTTGGTTCCATACCCAAAGGGTAAAACGGGACCCTATTACTAGGACTCCACTGTCTGTCTATCTGTCTGTCTGTCCGTCTGTCACCAGGCTGTATCTCAAGAACCGTGATAGTTAGATAGTTGAAATTTTCACAGATGATGTATTTTTGTTGCCACTATAACAACAAATACAAAAAAACAGAATAAAATAAATATTTAAGGGGGCTCTCATACAACAAACGTGATTTTTTTGTCGTTTTTATAGATAATGGTACGGAACACTTCGTGTGCGAGTCCGACTCGCACTTGGCCGGTTTTTTTTCCAATTTTCCTAGATCGATTTTTCGCCCCCTATATTGCAACTTTCATCGAAATCGTTCGAGCCGTTTTTGAGAATGTGATTACAAATATATAAATATTGCTCATTTAAAAGTATAGGTTTTTTTTATTAGAATATTCTCAGTAGCAGCTAGAAGTCCGGAATGTTGCCTCGTAAATGGAAATAGGCTCGCTTCCTATTACATGGAACTTAACGATACGTTACTAGTAAAATGTGTTAGTACTAAGTATACACTTTTGCCTACGAAGTCTCATAATATTCTAGAAATAAGAACAAAAATACGTCAGCCTTTCATGTTCACAATTTCACATAATCCCACTATTAAGTTTGTAGAGAAAGACTCATCTTGTTCGCAGGCATTTCCGAAAATCTGGACTCAAAATCAGTCAAGTCCGGAAAAAAGTCGGTAAAATTGTAACCTGTAGATGAACATCTGGTACATACCTAGTACAGTCGAACAAGCTATTTGGTATACAGGCAAAGTAATTTAACTTTTTAAGCTTATGGCTTATGAGAGTGACGTAAGGGAGGATTGTTGACTACTGAAAACACTCATAAAATTGTTTAAAAGTAGTTGCAAGTTACCTGCCTGTATACCAAATAGCTTGTTCGACTGTACCTACCTGAATTATGTACTGTTTTGCCCATATACATCCGTAAACACTCATTTATGCCGCAGTATTTATAGGAGCTTATGTACCGAGCTGTGATAATACGTACCTATAGGTGGCCGGGACCGTACGAGTCGGCTGGCACATTTTGTTTTGAATGCAGAGAAGTGCAGTCCAGCACTCGTCGTTAGTAACACTCGAGCTGGCCTGGCGTCGTACGGAGATTCAATAGAATAAGAGGTCAGCTTATACTGGCTATGTTACCATGTGCTGCTTACTGTTATGAAACTACTCTTTCAACGTTTTAATGTAGTTTTCTTTATTGAAATTATCCAGGCTGACTTTGAATTCATTCACTTTTACTAAATGAACAATTCTAAATTAATGGGAAATGATTTGCACTGAACTTCTGTACTTATGTATAATATAAGTCAAAATTTCAATAGAAATTAATTAATGATCAAACGGAATTACCTGTTGTGAAGTTCGATCATTATTATTTATTTTACGAAGTGCCAATGTATTATATCGAGAACATAATACATAATAATATTGTGCGTGCACTACATACTTACTTGCGAGCAGTACATACATATTTGCAGTACATACTTGCGAGCAGTACATGATGTATACTTACAAAACAATTTTCTTTTTTCAGGTAAGTTACATTTTGGAGAAACAGCAGTCTTTGCACCTCCTTAGCGAGAAATTCTTTGTAAGGTAACATTAATTATACTTCATAATTTTATTATAATTATACAAAAATGTTAATACTTTAATCATTTTTCCGACAAATAAAAAATAAAATCATTACACAAAATAATGATGTTGGTAAGTTCTATGTTATTGTTAACGTTAGCTGCTTATTCATCATATAATATACCTAATTATCTTTACGGCTTCAATTTTAAATAACAGTCTCTTTTCCATGTTTAATACAGTATAAATAAAAATAATAATAGGTCACCTCTGCCTAACACTGCGGGGAAAAGAAGTGTGATGTTGTGTTTATCAAAAATCAAAATCTGTAACGAGCTTGGCACCAATTCATTAACAAATAAACTAGCAGTTCACACACACATTACCTTTTTTTACCACTAGAATTTATTTTACAAAAACGAATTATGTATCAAGATTTATTTATTACGTTGTGAGTATCTTCAATCACAAATCAGTGGTAATTGTTACATTATGAAAACCGTCCTTGCTGCTACGATATAACGTCTCAAAGTCAAGTTTTTTACTACAGACGTGCAGTTGACTGTACCTACTTTAACTTTTTTAACATTTTATATTCTGTGGCAGATCTAGCACATAAGTTTATTATTCTGTAGAATTTATTATAATATTATTTCTACACGTTAGGCATGCTAATGAGAAAAATAGGATAAGCGAAAAAGAACATGTTTGTGAACCGATCTGTGAAAGTATCTTGGAGGAAGCTTAGGAACTCGGCTGCTCAAACTTGAAATCAAGTTTTTTTATTTTATTTCGGTCCCTTAACTAATGGTGCATATTTCTACGCTGAATTATCTTTAAAAAGTGCATAGTTGCAGAATTATTCACGAAACATTGTAGTACCACGAAACAAGTACCTATCTGTTTTCGGCTATAAAAACTCAGCTGAATTCATGTAACTTTATAAGGACAAAGTTAAAAACGGTGTTCCCTTGTTTCGCAGACAGAAATTTCATAGAATTTCGTTTCGCAGAAAATGTTTCATATAATATTTAGTCCTTGTATTTTTATTTCGAATATTATTGTTTTAACGACTATTTACTTGAATGAAACATATTTCACAGAAGCACAATTCAATTAATTTTATAATGACATTTTTTTATTTGACAAATTTTTCAAACAGTAGAATTATTTTTTTACGAATATTGTTTGTCCGAAAATCATTATCCATAAC
This sequence comes from Lithophane ornitopus, assembly GCA_948473465.1. Lineage (NCBI taxonomy): Eukaryota > Metazoa > Arthropoda > Insecta > Lepidoptera > Noctuidae > Lithophane > Lithophane ornitopus. The sequence continues at coordinate 14,185,105 of OX419635.1, read as the reverse complement.
ACGTTTGGTATAAACCTCAGTAACCATAAAAATCAAATTCAAAAACTATTCTGTCATAATATTGAGTATTATAATAATTCAATCTCATAATTTTGCATAAACTAAAGTAATATGTCCTAAGTATTGTTGTTTCATAATGTGTATTATTCCGAATCTTCATTCATAATATAATTATTAGTCCTAAAACATTTGCTAAAAATTAGGTTTTAGTGCCACAAACGAACCGCTGTAAATCCGACACCACGTAGTCTTGAATGCCCTACCCCTAGAGTGTAATTTAAAATCGCGTAGGCGCGGAGGGGCGATGCGGCCCGCGAGTTGAGGAGCAGGTGGTTGTAACGCTCGCCGCCGCGGCTGAGGCTGGCTTAAACCATCTGCGACGATAAGCTCGCGTGGGACCGCCGGAGCCCCGCAGCGCCGGAGCCGTGACAGAAACCATGCCTGCTGCATGTTGCATGCTCGCTTGTATGCTGCATGCTTGCTTGCATGCTGCATTCTTACTACATGCATGGTGTATGCTTGTTTGCATGCTTCTTACAGTGGCCGTGGTGTTGTTATTTTATAAGAGGGTACATGAGCAAAGGTATAAATTGAAACGTTTAGAATGTGACACTCGATGAAATGTTTTTCTTGGTAATATGTTTTATATAAAGAAGAAGAAGAAAAGAATATTTGATTTTTCATTCTATGATATGAATAAATAAACATTAAATTTTCTTTGTAACAAAAATTAATGTATTAAATTTCTTCAAAGTAAATATTCTGCGTATTGATTATTCTATGAAATGATAATATGAGATTTTTTTTATGTGAAACGTAATTCTATGAAAATATAGTCTATAAAACAACGCACAACCGTTCAAAACAACTCTTAATTTTTTTTCAGTTCTTAATTTTTTCAGTTTTTAGTTTTTTCAGTTTCACAAACCCGCCCCTGCTTCGCATTTATGGAACTTTTGTGCAAAATTTCATGCTTCGAGCAGTTCAGGCTGTGCGTTGTCTGTCAATCAATGAATTTAAGATTTTTATTAAATAGTTTGTGTTAAAAACACATTAAAGTGTCAATCACTGATTAATAAATACGTAATACGACTCACATCAATGCGTAAATCACACAGTGACTTCAAATAAGTCACAGATTTGGCACTACAGCGTAGCATCATTACTTACAATTTGCGCCTGACAGCCGGGCCGACCCTCGGCTCGCCTGTACCTACTACACATACATAAATATGTACGTACATACCAGTTTCTAGATCAATTTGGAACTTGACTTTAAACCATTTTTATATATATATATTTTTTTTTAGATAAGACTGTCTATCGATACCTCTTAAATTGCTGGTTGCGTACCTACTAAGTGTAGCAACACATCTTCTGATTTTACGAATTATGCCATTTTCAAACTCCTGTGACACAACAGGCCGAACTTACCCCGCATTTACAAAGAAAACACAAGCACTCTTATACGCAAAATTATCAGAAATCCGTCATAAAAACGAGATTATACCTACTAAGGGCTTACGAAAATCGAGTGCCTCAACTCTCCGTGAACCAGAAACACTTTTCACGCGATAAGTCTCAAATTGGATACATTATAACCCCTCGGCTGCCAACGCGACGTTGCCAAGAATTTAATGTACCATTTCGAGTATAATATCTACCATTGTGACCGTACTATTATCGAATGTCCCATTTTAGGGACGAGTTTATAAAAGTCTTGTGTAAAAGGGCTATTGAACATTCTCAATTTTTGCCATATTGAAATATTTATAATGATGGCAAGCAACATCATTATAAATATTTCCCGTACGACGACCTTTTTTTTGATGAAAAAATGCCCGCGTTCAGCATAACCAAGATGTTTATATGCTGACCATAGATAATGGCCACCTAGCAAGGCGTGGTGACGTCAGCCGAAGCAAGGATGAGACCGAGTGGCTTCCAAGACCAGAAGATGGGTGGATATAGGAGTGTCGATCGATAGCAGCGGCGAGTTGGGCAGAGTGAGATGAGGCTGCAGGAGTGTTGAGATGGGCACAAGCAAAGAGCTAAGACCAGTAGCAGGAGAAGTCAGATTGTTCTAAACATAATTATTTGCCATGTAAAAAAGGCCGTAATAAACTACAAAAGATATTTATATTCCACTACTCCAATATTAAATATTCAATATGTAAATAAAAGGTCCAGATATAGGCGCCGCCGAAGCTCGATACTCCCTACTTATTATTCCGTTAGAGTGGTTTTGGACACGTTTGACACATACCTATGTCTGGCGGTATCTAAAAATACATTTGGAAGCATTTGGGGAACAATGGCAATAACATTGAAATTGGTCTATATGTGTGGTATTTTGTTGCAATACACTCGCTTGTATAGTCGACCTCGTAATTGCTTTACCATCCTAAGGTTGAATGACACTTGCCCGACATTAAATCTTTTTTATCATGCATCGTCATCATTATTCTCTTGCTCCTATACCAATTTATTTGGGGTCGGCGCAACATGTCTTGTCTGCGCCTCGCGGTTTCACCCACGTAAGTCTCGATCCCGTGGGAATATCGGGATAAAAAGTATCATATGTCCTATTTCAAGTCATGGTCTAACCCTGTGCTGAATTTCATTCAAATCCGTTCAGCCGTTTTATAGAGATAGATAGATAAACGTTTGGTTGACATTGGCATATGGGTCATCAGGGGCATGTGTACTGCATATGGAATATGGGTCATCAATTCATCATGGTTGACATTTGCATATGGGTCGTCAAATAAGTCTACACAGGTAATATCTATGTAACAGTTTGAAATTTTCAGCCTTAGCCTTAGTTTTAATTAACTTTGAATTGTTGTCAAAACTCAAAAGCGGAAAAGCAATTCGAGGTCGACTATACATTAAAACTCCTAATATTCTGCTGTTGTACATTTTGCGGTTTTCATAGAATTTTAGCTTCAGATTTATGCTAAATGTGGTTCCAAGTAATGCTTTGGCAGTCATTCGTACTGAAAATCCGCAAATATTATATTTTACGTTTAGACTGTCTGGTATTTTGAGAATGTAAAGGGTTAAGAATAAAGCCTAACTATAATATATATAATAATATATAATAACTGTGTGTCTTTTTCTAAGGCCCGAGGTATAATATTCGATGTCTACAATAATTTAGGCACTGAAGAACTACACTAGACCGACATAGCAGTCAAAATTCGGTCTTCTTTTGACCGTTTGAAGTTATTGTATTTTGAACTTTATTCCGATTAGAGTAAAGTTCTTAATACAAAATCGAAAACTTAGACTCGGTTCAAAAGTAACGATGGTTTTCCTTCTTTCGGGAACTCCCCGGTCAAGAAACTTTATAAGTAGGTACGAAAAAGTAGTTCGTTCGCACATTACTGTCTATCGAGACGGTCTACGAACGAAGCACTAAATCAGACTGGGGTTCGCGCTTAAAATGACATTTGGAAGATTTATTACCGTCGCTGAAGTCTGGGAAATTTATGAGTGCCTGTGGGCGCAGGACTTGGGTTACCAAGTTGGCGGGAAATCGGGGCAGGAATGGTCTTTGTTGGACCGGTTCTTGAATTGAGTAATAGTGGGGAATGTATGAAGTTTTCTGTTTTTTTTTTTCGTAATCTTACATTCATCCATTCACTGACTGACAACGCACAGCCTAAACCGCTGATGGGTCTAAGTCCGGATCACACCTATGAAACCGAACGCGATCAGCACTTCTAAACCGAATTCAAGAGCAATATTCCAATAGATATTCAATATTCCATAACAATTTTAACCCTTACAGCTCTTGAACGCAATTAAGATGTGTTGAACGCGTTCAATTTCATTTCGTCGCTGCGCCTGCCAAATTCCATATGTGGTTTTTTTTATTTTTGGTTTTTTCGCTTATCGTAATCTCCGTATCATTCTCTATGTGTTAGTAAAGTCCTTTTTGCAATTTTCGAACTAGAAACAAGATTTTCAAATTCCATTTGTGTTTTGACCATTTAAGAAAAATTCGTATGTGCAGAAATGCACATAAAGGATTTGTGTTCCGGCTTCTATCGCCCGCCAACTGTGTTAGAGACGTGAGTGTGATGTGTGAGGTATGAGTTTGTAGAGTTAAAACACAGTAAAAGTGGTGGTTCATAGTTTTATTTTACTTCATAGTTGTTGTTTGTCATAATCTCTTCAAGTTCTAGATAAATTATCATTCATAACTTGGCAATTTAAAATAAATAAAGCTCTAAACTAATCGCATTTTTATGACCAAGTTCAAAAAATATAGTAAATTATCTGTTGACTATTATTTGAATTTTATCTTATTAATCATACTATAATATTCATCATCATCATTTCAGCCGAAAGATGTTCACTGCTGGACATAGGCCGGGCCCAAGTACCGCGTCTTCGACCGATGCTGTGCTTCCCGCATACACCGGATTCCTGCAGCCTTCACAAGATCATCGGTCCACATTGTGGCCTTCCAACGCTACGTCTTCCGGTACGCGTTCGCCACTCCAGAACCTTTAAGCCCCAACGGCCATCTGTTCGATGATTCATCGAGCAATGTGGGGCGCACGGCCTATTGTCACTTAAGCCTGGCAATTCTTCGCCGGGCTATGTGGCTTACCTTGTTTCTCCTACGGATCTCTTCATTTCTGATTCGTATGGAAACTCCAAGAATAGCCCTCTCCATTGCCGTTTGGGTGACTTTTAGCCTTCTAATAAGGCCTATTGTGAGCGACTACGTATCGCCATAGATCATCACTGGCAACACACATCGGTCAAAGACTCGTCTTGAGACACTACGGTATGTGGGACGATAGATAACGCGTAACTTCCCGAACGCTGCTTAGCCGAATCGGATTCGACGATTGACCTCTTTCTCGAAGTTGGACCTATCTAACTGGACAGTTTGTCCTAGGTAAACATACTCGTCCATAACTTCGACTGTAGCGTCTCCGATCGTCATGAGAGTGGGTTTTACATGGGCATTTGACATGACCTTAGTCTTGTCCGTGATGATTCTTGAAAACAGCTTGTAGACATGGCTCAAAAGTGAGATGGGCCTTTAATTCTTAAGTATTTTGTCACCCACACCTCTGTTCCATGTCTGTGGCGTTTTGCCCTCGAGTATGACGGAATCAAAAAACTTCTTGACGGCGTTAAGAACGGGTTTTCTGCCGGCCGTGGAGTTCGGCCGTAATTCCGTCATCACCCTTAAAACTTATTATTCTTATTGTTTTTGAGCTGCTTCAAAGCCATCCTAATCTCATACAAATTGTCGTACGGGATGTCTTCGGTATAGTGTCAGATCAATCTGCTCTTGGATCGTTTGCCAGATTCGTAACGGGGTTACTTGTTGACGTGTATAACTGTCCATAGAACCTCTCGATCTCTCTCAACAGCTCAGGTTTGGCGGATACAATCCTGCCATAATCGGTCTTCACTTTTGTAAGCTGGCGCTGCCCAATAGTCAGATTTCTTGCAAAGACCTTGAACCTTTACTCTCCTCAATCGCGTCCTTAATGCGGTCTGCACTAAAACGGCGAAGGTTGCTTTTCAAGGACTTAGAGATTCGACTATTGAGCTGCCGGTACTTGAGTGCATCATCTAAAGACTGCAGGGTCACCTCGCGACTCTCCTCCATGAGCTGTATAATAGGATCAAAGAACTTTTTGTTTCGATTTGCACGACGGGTCTTGAAGATCTTAAACCTGAATAATGGACGGTTTCCACAAACCCATCATTATAATCGTTCATGGAGCTTCCTAGGCACGAAACGATTCTGAAGCTCAAAGCTCTCGCGGTTTTGGAGTTGGATCGGTGCTGGGCGGAGCGTAAACTTCATCAGTCGAGATCTTTCCAGCTTGATATTTAAGTTCAATGTGCCTCTTACTGTGGTGATCACTTTCGGTTTTCACTGCATTGATCACAGATACATCATTGAATACTGGTTTCTTCGACAACATAATGCAGTCAATCTCATTTTTGTTGCACCATCAGAACTCTGCCAGGTCCACTTTCTGTGCTCACGTATTCTGAAGAAGGAGTTCATGAAAGAGGCCTTCCTTCTCCATAATACTGGCCAGTAGGTGATTCTTCGGTCCCAATCCTCGTGATTCTCGATTCCAAATTGCCTCACTCGCAGCTCATCACGGTCTCGTTTGCCCAGTTTCGCGTTGAAGTGAACATAAAAAGTGAGTTTTAGAGCCATTGACGACACGGTTGGCGCAGTGGCTGAGCGATGGACGGCTGCGCAACGTGTTGCGGGTTCGATCCCTGCACGGAACAAATATTTGTATGATCTGCAAGTAGTTGTTCCGGGTCTGGGTGTTAGTGTATGTGAGTTTCTATGTTTGTAAACGCACCCACGATACAGGAAGAAATTCCTAGTGTGGGGCAACGTTTTAAAAAAAAAAAAAAAAAAAAAAACATGGCTCTGGAAATATCCTCATACATGGTTTCTATAAATGAGGATAATTTAAAAATGCATAGAGAACGCTGCTGCCCATTCTCCCTTTTACGACACCCGCGGGAAGAAATAGGGTAGTGCTATTCTTTAAGTTGGGCACCACACGGAAAATAACATATACAGACTAATTATTTTATAGTTCTAGTAGTTCCTAATCATTGTATTGTATTTTTTAATCTAGGAAAACCTAAGAATCACATAATGATAAACCTTAAAATAACAAAAAGTCTCACATTGCCAAATCCTTCATGTGCAATATTGTACACACGTTATTTTTTTAGACGGTTCTAAACCAGTAAAGTGCAGTTTTTGGCAAAAAAAAATTCAAGCTCCTTCAATAACTAATATTTGTGGCAAATTTTGTATTCCTAATATGTCCCAAATAAATGTCTTTGATATTGCATTAATAATTTTGCAATGTTTCCGTCTGTTCAATAACACGTTTTTTGTTGTTTCCCAAAACCTTAGAAAAATCACATATGGAACTTGTCAGCCGCAACGACGATTTGTGAAATTGGCCCTAAAAGTATGAGAGTGAGTAAGATTTCCTGACGAAAGTGAGTACCAATAAGGGTTGTTTGAAAATTCATTGCATAGAGGGGTTCAATAAATGTTTGTACAGAATTTCGTCATTTTCGCCGACGAGAAATCCTTAAAAACAACAAAACTGGAAGTACTAGGACTTCCAGTTTTGTTGTTTTTAAGGATTTCTCCTTCTAGTAGAAGGATCTTTGATTTCTAGTAGGACTTTCGAGGTATTTTAATATTGTGTTTAGTTTTCATACAAAAATAAATAATGGAAGTATACAGTAAATTAGCAATATAAACAGAACATGTTAATAGGCGCAGTCTATACCCGCAGCTGTTGACCTTCCCACGCTATCTATAGGGTCGATGCATGACGTTGACTCAATACTGAAGACCAACCTTGAGGGGTATGCTAGCGAAGACGTATGATAAACTATAGCTACTATACCAATTATGTTTTGACATTCTTCATTTCAATGGGAAAAAATACGTATTATTGAAGCTAACTCAAAAACAACGCAACCAATGTTAATAAAAAAATTATGGGACCACCTCGGAAGCATGACATTTTTTACCTTTTTTTTTTTTTTTGGATGGGAAATCATCAAATGACTTATGTTGCCCTTTACGGGGCACCGGTGTGGGCGCATTCCCTTAGGCTGCGGCCAGCCCGCCGGCTGAACGCGTCCCAAAGGGTCATGGCCATACGGCAGGCCCAGGGATACCGCACGGTCTCCCGTGAGGCAGCGAGCCTCCTTGCCGGATTACTGCCATGGGATCTTGAGGCAAAAGTCATCGCGCACATCTGGGAGTGACGCGAGGAATCGTGGCACAGCGCTCCGGCAGGATCTCATGGCGGCATGGAGAGTGCGATTGTCGCAACCCAGTGCTGGGCACGCCACAATTGCGGCGATAAATCCTCTCTTTGAGGAGTGACTGCAGAGGCGCTACGGAGTCCTCACCTTCCGCCTGACGCAAATCCTCACCTGACATGACAGCTTCGGGAGGTACCTGTGTAGGATTAGGCGGGAGGAAACGCCCGGGTGTCACCACTGTGCGGATCGTCCGGAGGACACGGTGGAGCATATGGTGGAGATGTGCCCTGCTTCGGCGGAGCACCGCCATGTCCTCGTGGAGGCGGAAGCATGACCTACGAAACAAATAAATAATCATCAAAATCGATTCATAATTGGCGGAGTAATCGCGTAACAAAAATACAAAAAAAAACATACACGAATTGAGAACCTCCTCCTTTTTGAAGAAGTCGGTTAAAAATGGAAATATAATATAATACTGGTATTCAGCTGCATCCAGTTAGACTGGAAGCCTAGGAAAAGGCTAGGCAGAATGACTCAACATTTTTAACTAATGAAACACGATATCTACATTAGGCCCATCATCCTCATGAACAAAGAGTTATTTTATTTCAGAAAATAGAGGTGTTACCTGTTTTCAAAGTAAGCGGTTTATGTACAGACCATATTTTGTCTATTTAGGGCTTGCTAATTAATTTTAAATTCATATAGGTAAGTGCCTATTTATCTTAGTAACTTAAAAGTAACCAGTAAAAAAACCGAATTACTACTGAGAAAGTAGCTAAAATGTCACAGTACTAGCATTTTAATGGCGTTTCGTTCACGACGCAACCAATCACAAACAACGTGTTAGTAAATCGCGTCGTAAAAGAGCCATTGAAATACTGAGTGCTGTGGCATTCTGCTATCTAATTGTGTAACTTGTGTTCGTAACTTTCTTTTTAAATATAATACTTTATTTATTTATTTTCAACAAAATAATTAATAACTAAGAATATTTAACATAAACTAACAAATTATACCTACTAACTATTTACATTATATACTAAATTAAATTACTGATTAAAACCAACAAACTTGTTCGTAACCGATTAAGACTATTTTCATTTTGACAGTTCAACAACATTCATTGCGTTTTATACGTTGTTGAGCCGAATTTTTTTTCGAACTTAAGAAGCAATGGATTAGACATTTGTGTCAAACCGATCCCGATTTTAATTGATGTTGTATTACGCAACCAGAGTGCTGGCTGGTGATTTGAGTTTGTAACACTTTACTTTTGAATAGCTAGTGAACGATAGGCCTTAGTTCCACAGAATATTTAGTTGTATAATAATAATGTATAATGAACCTCTTTATATAAATCGAAATAACATACAAAATGGAAGCCCACATGACTTGTTTATTTTAGTTGTGTTTGTAACACTGTACATATTGTTTGCATTTCAAATAATTTCTTGTGACTGACGTTTTCCTGATTATTGTTAGCATAATAAATAGTATTCATGATAGCCGTTTTCCACAGTTTCACTCCCCCAAGGAACTACTTAATGTACCTACCTAATAAATATTCCAACCCACGGCACAGTGAACCTGTGTACATTTCATCAATATCCTAGATTAACAAACAACATACATGCTACACTGTATGATCAGCATTACCTGTTTCATGGGTGACAGAATTTTAATAAAGAGTTTAGAAAGTTAGATTAGGTAGTAACAATTTATCCTACATTTTACTTACAATATTAAGAATAGACAGTATTAGAGCAGTGAGTGATGGCCCAGTGGTAACGGGGGCGACTAACAAATTGAAGTTTGTAGGTTCGAAACCTTCTTTTTTTTTTGTGTGGTAAATCATCATATGGCTTCTCCCGCTCTGGGCGGAGCGGAAAGGCGTGTCAGACTCTTAATGACTAAAACCCACCCGTGTTCCTTCAGTTGCCTGTTGCGGTTCGAACCCTGACAGGCGCTTTACTTTGTGAATATTGTTTCATGACCATTGCTCTCAAAACGGTAAAGAAAACATCGTGAGGAAACCGGCATGTCCTAGAACCAAAAAATCGAAAAGATGTGACATCTACCAACCCGCACTGGGCCCGCGTGGTGGATTACGGCCCACTCCCTCTCACAGAGAGGAGGCCTGTGTTTCAGCAGTCAAATCAAATCAAATTAAAATATTTCACATAAACACATGGGCAATTCAATTCAATTCAATTCTTTATTGCATTCCAAAATGTATTTGCTTAGGTGGTAAATATTTGCGTATGAACAATCGTGGACCATGTCGTGCACAGCAAAAGAAGTATAGGTAGAGAGGACTTATTGTTCATCTTATAATCTAACATAATAATATTAAAACAAAAACATTTTGGGCACATACAATTGGGCACTTATTAACCGTCAGAAGTAGTAAAGTACATTAAGAATAGGACATTATTTTGTAGTTTTTTAAGTAAAGCTCTTTCTGATAGAGCTTGTCAGGTGAACTTTACCACCTTATCTGCTTCTGTTACTAAAAAGCGTTGCTAATGTCTGTTCCTCAAGTATGCGATGAAAATGTAAACAAAAAGGCCAGAAAACGTGCCTATGGATGCCATTTGGTAGAGCCACTTACAAATTGAGTACTTTAATTTGATTGTTTAAATACTAATAGGTACCAGAAATTATAATTTTAAATCACCTTATGTTTTACATTTGACATGAATTTCAATTATAATTTAATAATGTGTTTGAAACATTAATTGTAAATGAATTTGTTTGCTAATTCCCTTTAGCGAGTGATTGCGTAAGAACTGTACAGGGTTTACTCTTTCGTCAGATACTTTCGGAACAGACCATAATCAGTAATTTTAACTTGGTCTACAGATGAACAACACAACTACGATGCCTCTGATGACCACTCAACCTCTGATACCACCCAACGGGCAAGCAGCTTATTTCTCACCACAACACTACAAAACTGTCATGTCTGATTTCACAGAAATTCTCTTCATAATAAGCAATATATTTTGTATCATAATATAGCATCACGTTTGTTTTCCCCGAAGGCGTTGGCAGTGTTTATAGTATAACTACATATTGGCATTGACGAGCCCATTGCCAGTAACCGGCCACAAATCCGACTCCAGGCTGCTACCGAAACACTGATGAAATACCCAATAACACTTTGCCCAACCTGAGAATCATACCAAGGATACAGTGGTTTCTGTTGTAGTAGATGCATACCAGCGTCTCTCACTCACTGTCAAATCTAAAGAGAGCTCTTTGCAAACAAAGCGACGATAATAACTCCGGCCCTTATCACTTTTTGATAGCAACTAAACTAATAACGGTAACTAAAGACATCTGCTGACCCGCGCTCGATAGATATCGGTAAAGATAGATATCGATACTCGGTATACATAGATGCTATACTCAGTTGTTGGAGAACTGTTGCAATTAACCCACGCAGTGTATAGGGTGGGGACACCGACTTGTTCATGGAAAATACAATATTAGTTAGTAATTCGTTATTGATGTACTCGATTGTTAAACAACATAACATAACAACACGCCTGTATTCTTCGAAGGGTTAAGCAGAAATGTGTAGCACACATTTCGTCAGTAATAATCCCAAGTAAAAGCGGGCGAGCCAATCAATCCGGCACGTATTCAAACTCCGTTTAAAAAAAAACATTTACAAAATGGATTAAAATACTGGAGTTTATACTAATAAACCACTGAGAGCGTATGGAAATAATACATATAAATTACTGTATAGTATAATTAATGTTATTCGTAATCATCTTATAGTATCCAATCTATATAATTATTATAAACTCATATACCCCGTTTCTGAATTGAAAATTTGAAGTTAAGAATTTGTGAAACTCTACTTTAGCATGGTGTCTTCTTCGTCCTTCAATGTAGTCCGTGAAAATCATAATTTCTTATATTTATTGCAAAGAAATTTGAATTTCGTGGGCCACCTTAAGTAAAACTAAAGTAGATTTTAACAAGTTCTCAACATCAAATTCTCAATTCGGAAACCGGGCCATGATACCGACTGATTCGTGGCAACTTTCAATTTCGTAAGGTAGACATAACCTACTAAATTTTTTACCTTATTTAAGGAAGATTATGAATCCAACAGGTTTCTTTTTTACGCTATAGTTTTGTCTGTATGGCCGGGATCTCCTTCTGCGTGATGTCAAAAGTATTAAACTTTCATCGATTTCTCGTTTTTATTACTAGGTAGGTTTTTTTCTATTTTTTATCGACAAATGGCTAGTGCCATCACTATCTCATCAGTATCACGCAGATAGGCCGGGGAATTACAACAGGCCGCCATTGTAGCAAACTACTTTCGTGATAGGCTTCCGCACGTGGCCCTTCACTACTAATTTGGTTTAAATCCTGGTCTATAACCAGCCTAAGGGGCTAGTTCAGTGTTGCTTAGAGGATATTCTTTTGGAAGGTTTACAAGTCGAATTGAAAATGTATGGAAAATAAATAGAGGGTTTTCCCTTTGCTTTCCATACAAAGAACTTTCCATTCATTAAGGTATGAATTTCTCAAGCATTTCATGCTTCTATACCCAGCGGATTAGGCAAGGCATCTGTCAGTGAGTGAACGAATGAATGAATTTAAGATTATTACTTAGTAGAAGATATCTAAAACATAATATTGTATAAACCAGTGAATAACCTCTCAGTTAATGTATGACAAGTTAAAGCGCATACCTGAATGTGACTGCGGCTCACATCGACAGGTATCTCACCGACCATTATTTATATTTAGGTAAACAGTAAAACTATCCGAATCTATTCCCGAACACATAAACTTGCAATGTTTTGTTTATATAGCGCAGACTTCAAACGATTCTATTGTTTCTTTAGGAGCCGAACATTTAACTGCAGTATTAACTAAAACGTAAATGTTGGAGACTGTTCTATTGATTTTCACATAGTCTTTGTTTAGTTTTGGAGTATTTTTAATAACGGAATTAAAGCGCTCATTTTAAGATGGACACCATCTTAGGATATATATCATTGGAGATAAGTAGAAAAATCACTGATTCCATTTTCCCATATAAAATACTTCGGTGCAAAATTAATTGACCCCAATTACTAGGCCAGTTCCAATGTACGGCCCCTGCTAGACTCCCTCGTGCTCGTATTACTAAGCCAGTTCCAGTGTACTACCCATGCTAGACTCCATCGTGGTCCTATTACTAAGCCAGTTCCAGTGTACGGCCCCTGCTAGACTCCCTCGTGCTCCTATCACTAAGCCAGTTCCAGTGTACGGCCCCTGCTAGACTCCCTCGTGCTCCTATCACTAAGCCAGTTCCTGTGTACGGCCCCTGCTAGACTCCCTCGCGCTCCACGTGCTCGTTGCACCACCACCCCGTAGAGCAGTACTCGGTTCTGTCGTCCCGCAGCTCTGTAAACTGTTAATCTTCATCTACAGCGATCTTGTTGACGTGCACTTCGGCTCATTTGCCAAGTTCCGTGTTTTATTTAGTTTGATTTTGATGTTATTTTTAAACTCTTATTATAATAGGTACCTATCACCTTACTTAGAACTTGTTTCGTTTGTTTTTCCTATTATTAATTTAATAGTGTAGTGTGGTATAGTGCTTGTGGCATAATTATTACGTTTATGGGGCATGCGGTGCTAACCTATAAGAAATTGTTACACTAAGCTTAGATTTAAATAAAATATTATTTTAAAATTGTAAACAAAATAAATAGATAGCGTTGTGCTGTAAACGGGTAAAGTAAAACTTGGTAATTCGACTGACCGACAACCTGCCCGCCCAACTGTTGATAGGCATTTAGAAGGCCGTTAACAATTAAAATTCTATTGTGTCTCGTTAGTGACGGTTGGAAATTTAAAGAGGTTAAAGAGGGGATGACGTTTTGCTTACCTAAGTTTCTATAAATCTGAGATGACTAAGTATGGAAGACATGTTGCGCCCGCGCCGGCCACAAATCAATGAGACCAGATATTATTATACCTTTATAATATTTTGAACTAGCTGCTGCCCGCGACTTCGTCTACGATCCAGGATGAACAGTAGCCTATGTCCTTCTCCAGGCCATGTACCAAATTTCATCCAAATCCATTCAGCCATTAACTCGGCTCCAAACAGCTCCAAGTTAACAATAACAATTCTCGTTGTGAATATTGCATGCCACCTTCTCAACTCAACTCATAAGGAAAAAGACGTGAATACTCGTGTGAGCACGCAGCTGACGCCTCTATATTGGTACAGTAATTTAGACTCAATGGGGCTGGAGGGGAACATAGCCGAGCGTTATATGGCGCACCGAGGTGGACTGACACATGATACGCGTTGCAAAGTCGCTCAACGCTCTCTTTTTAGAAATCAAGAAAAAATATCTCGAAAAGTGTCGTGTTTAATGTGGTCGAAAGTTGACAAAACTCCAAAACGAAGCGATTTTTTGCAACCGATTATTTCCGACTGTGTCTAGATTCTTCGCCACTGTTGTGTATGTAGGGAGAAAAGTGAAACCACGGAGTACCATTACCACACTGTTTAATTAATGTATAAGAACCCGGTGGGGCATGTACAGCCCGCAAACACACACACATACATAACAATTTGTAACAACAAAAATGTAATACGGTAACCAAAAGCCCATTCGAAAGAAAATTAATAACAAGATTTATAATATAGAAGTCCTACCTGAAATAAATAAATAAATTATTGTTTATTTTTTCAATTTCCCGTAAATAATAAGTACATTAAAAAAAACATTATACTAACTCGAACTCAAAGCATTTATTTCAATGAAACCATTTACAGACACTTTTGAATTGTCAAGGAGTCGGTCAGTCAGAAATATGAAGCTAGTTGTTTTTGGAAGGACCTATGGAGAAGATCGGATCCGATACAGCAAGTAAGCACAAATAGGCTGGTATTATTATATTAGTCTCATGTAATAGGGGTGAGTCTGTCGCCCGTACGAGATAGTCCAGACTTCTGGCAGCTGAAAGAAAATCCAAATGTCACTATGCCGGGCCGCGGCCGCGCGGATGAAACCCAGAGGATTCCCATGAAGAGGAGCTGGCACGAAGCTCCACAGTTACTCTTTTAAAAATAATTGGCATTTGCAATGTTTACAAATTACACTGTGATAGGCACACGATTAGCCAGTCCTATCTCAAGCAGTATTTATTTTAATACTACGCAGCTATTGATCGCGGCCACGGGGAGGATCTGAAGGGAGGGAGGGAGGTCTAATAATGGGTGCTTATCCCTCACCGTATTTATACATATTATCAAGATGAGTTTCGGTAATTGTTTCGGTTACTTTTCTACAGGCAGTGTAGGTAACTGGTTGGGGTTTCTGAAGGTTCCTAAATAATGCTCAGGACACCGTCCGTCTCATTACAAAACGACGACGAACTTTAGACCCAGGTCAACCAGCGAGTCGAATTCAGCGAGCGAGTCTACCCATGTGCCAAATTTTATCCAAATCCGTTCAGACGTTTTAGCGTGAAAGCGGACAAACAAACTCAATTTCTCATTTATTTAAGATTAGGATATTCTGTGATATATTAGTTTTAAATAACGTTTATTTTTGTGTACGTATATCTTTTGCAGCTATAATATTAACTAAAAGCTAGTAATAGATCTATGTGTCAGTTTGATTGTTCAATTTAAAACAGGCAAGACGAACATACTTGCTGGGAGACTAATTCATTGCCGGAATGTCATAGAACACGACACAATGTCATATTTTTTTAATATTTATTTTTACGTAAGTGTCCGTATTTACGAAGGTTTCTCAAGACCTTGTATCAAACGTGTTGTGCTGCCAATCAGGACGTGACAGCGTGTCACAGCTCTGAACATATTGATAAAGTTTGGACACGCTCCCTTTTGATCAAACACTCCGTGTTCACGTCACATAGTTGAGAAGTTATCACACTGCAACATCGTGTATTCCTTTTAAGACAATACAGGGTGGGACATCGACGTGCACACTATTACCATGAATTCAGTACATCATTCGAGACACATCAGCGTTAAAATATGTCTACAGTCGTCGGTAAGCGTACAAAAATTTACGCTGATGGGTCTATATTCCGTCCCACTGCAGGGCAAATGCCTCGCGGTTTCTCCTTAAAATCCCAGCAATACTATCCACCTTCGCCGCGGTAGACTTCGATAACGATAGCCTTCCCCAGGCTTACCTACAGTATGTCGAAGATCGACTGGCTATCAGAAAGAAAGAAAAAAAGAAAAATATTTTATTTGGGGCATGCACAGGAAATATAACAATAAAAACAAACATTAAAACAAATAAAATCAATAAAACATATAATAAAATAAAATAAAACAACGTTTAACGGGAAAAGAAAACCTGTGCGAGGCCAAAAAGGTTCCTATCTCAGCATAATGCTACGATATTTGAGAAAAAATAAACAAATACCGCAGCGCTGGTATTCAGATAGGGCCCACTGTGATGCCACGGACACATCTACGGACATAAAATAAATCCCAGAGGGGAATAAAAGTAATAATAATATCACCTTATTGTACTACACCCCCCATAAACCATAAAGTAAGATGTTATTGTAAACACGCAGCAATTAAGCTGAAGGGTAAGGTTAAGCTATATTAGCTTAGCTAGTTATTATGATATATTTATAAACTCTATTTTGCATGTCATTTTTTTTTCTTTTTGTATAATGTAGGTACGCTACGCTAATTAAAAGTGCCGTGCTTTCCTATTATTTTGCGAGATCTATAATTATGAGACAGATTGTGGGTAAATGCTGTGCCTGTATTAAGTTGGTAAGTCTTAATATAAATAAATAAATAATAAGTAGGTATCAAAGAAACTATTTTTGTAATTTCTTAAATTAACATAATTAAATTACATTATACAATAAAAAATAAAAAAGCATCCTACCATACTTTTACCATACTGTTTATGGGTTAATCCAGGTTATGATCTATGTAACACATTCATAACCATCATGAGTTGAAATGTGAAAATTTAATCGATGTCAAAGACAAAGTCAAATAATTTATCTCAAATAGGCACATTGAACGTCAAAAACAAAGAAATAGAACTGATTCTAGTTACCCCTCCTGAAAGGTAGTTTTCGTATAGAGATGAATGGGCAAGAAACTCCACCGTCATTATGAGCATAATGCCGCCAACTTTAAAATTAATTCTCCTTCATAAATTTACGATAGAACAGTTCCCACAAAAACGATAAACTTGTACTAAACCATGGTTTTACAGCGACCACGAGACACGGCTGTAGGCTTCTGTACTTGACGGATATAAACGATGCCAATTTCTCGTAGCCGCCGATTTAGGCACCTGTTCCACCGGCGGCGATTAACGAGAAGCGAGTATAGCTAGCAGCAACAAGCTGCGAGTACGGGATAGCGACGCGCGACGAGCGGTTACCCGCTTAGCGTAGGTATGTGCGTGTTATGCCTGCTTAGCGGGCGTTGCTCTTTGATAGCTCTTGTCGCAGCGACAAACGAGTACTTGCTGACGGCGGTGTGAACACTGTGAACAGTCAACGATCAACTATTAATAGGTATCTCTTTACCTCACACGGTACCCAAGCGAAATAATCGTTGATAGCTAGTCGCTTCCTCGTCTGCGGTGGGACAGGTGCCTAAGAGCGCGATAAGTCATTTTAACCATTTATACAGTGGCTGGTAGCAGCTGGGAGTGCTGAGAGATGCTGAGAATCGAGCTGAATGGCGTGCGATTGAGAGACCTATGTCCAGCAGTGGACTGCTGTCGGCTGATGACGATGAAGTCATATTGGACGCAACGCAGTTATATTCTAATTCATTGATAGTTTCACGTGTACGTTTGCACAACTAGTTTCGTAATGTACATCCGGCTTTATGTATGACGCGATTTGAAACTATGATGTCTTATTTTAGTGTTACAAGTAACTTAACTTAGGCACTGTGACGTAGACTGTATATGGTGGACCTCGTAATTGCTTTACCACCTTAAGGTTGAATGTCACTTGCACGTCATAAACCAAAAGGGTCGATTCGTCTAGATGTGGCAATTTAGATTGTTCAAATTTAAACCTTGATGAAGTTTCAATTTACTGGGAATTGTTGCCAAAAGTAGTAAGCTATTACGAGTTCGACTGTCAGTACTATTTATTCTCTTAATGCTGATGCCAACACACAGAAGGAAGGAGGAGAAGGACAGGTAGATCTTTGACAGTCGTTACGGATAGTCAGAAGTCTGACAACCATTCTAAGATTAGTTGTTAGACTGCGTTGTGTAACAGCATAGGCTGTCGATCCATGTTAAATACTGATATTTAGCTGCATTCGGTTAGACTAGAAGCCGACCCTAACATAGTTGGGAAAAAGGGGCCAAAGCAGGCAAAAGATGACCAACACAAGAGAGTTGCGAATAATATCCATTTAGTAATGAAATCTTTGCAAAAAAATTTAAAAGAGCGACATAATATGATTAATGAATTGATAAAGATTGATAAATCAACAATGACGATAATTGAGCGGTTTTATTACCGCGCCAAATGAATGATTGATTGATTCAGATTCGTTTTATGTCGTTCAGTTCCGTAAATTGATTGATAATGGCGTTGGTGAATGAGTAATTTAAACCGGTTCTGTTTTTAATTTGTGCTTTCGAATATGTATTGTTTTTACTCATCGTCGGTACTGTCGACCGAACATCTGTGGTAGCAATTTGACATTGAGAGCGCCTTTATGTGGTAGTCAGGAGAATTTTCACATAACACTGGTGTGCGTGCGGGTAACTGTATCTATGTACGTATTTGAGTGAGGCAATTTCAATCTCAAAAACTGTAGTGGTATTCTGTAAAAATCGCACTGAATTGAGCTGTCACTTCACCTGACGCTAAGGGTTTGACAGCTCACTTCACCTAAGTCTTCACGGTGAGGAGGATATATACCGGTAGATATTAGACCGGTAGGTCAAGTCCGAGTCGAACTAGCGCACCATGAGTTCGTTCCGTCTTACCTTTTTATTTGCCACGATAAAAGCCATAGTAACACGTATTCTGTGATTTCAGTTGGATACCCATTACGGACGTTTAAAATGATACAGCCCTGTGATAAACAAACTGACAGACAGATGACATACGCTTAATAAGTAATAAGGTTCGTTGGCACGAAACCCTTTTATTTTATTGCTAAAACGGATCGTTTTGTTGACAACAGTAACTTTACACTCAATCGCAGCATCTGTAGGAAGCACAGCAAGATGATTAGTAAAGGATCGGCAAACTAGCTGTTACCCGTGACTTTGACTGCGATCCAAGATGAAAAGTACCCTATGTCCTTTTTCAGGTCAAGGTCTACCCATGTGTCATCCAAATACGTTCAGCCGTTTTAGCGTGAAAGCGTAACAAACAAACCAACAAACTCACTTTCGCATTTATAATATTAAGTTAGGATGCTATTCATACAATGACATGAAGATCTTTTAGATCTCGCCAGTGAACGCCCGCCCTATTCAAATGTATTGAAGCCGTTCTCATTCAAATAAAAACTTCGTTCAATGGACTCGCGATCCGTTCAGAAACCTCATTTCAAATCCGCGGCTTTATGAATGGAACGTTTTATATTGCTTGGGGCCCCCCAGCCCCTTTCACAGTATTCATCATAATTATGATATGAATGGTACTTCATAGGTATGATTGACTGTACTTACTTATATGTATTTATTTGAGTACTTTTCCGTTGGTATTTCAATGAAACTGTACATAGATCTGGTTCTGTTTCTATTTTTCTTTCGAATAAATTAAGCCTAGGTTTACCCCCTTGGTTTAGGTTAGTATGTGGAGACGACAATACAACAATAAATGAAAACACTGGCAATACTAATGCATAAGAGTATTATGGACCTATCAAATAAATCCTAACATGGAAATAAAAAAAGTCATTTTTGCAAACAAACTAAATAGTAGTGATGGGCCGACTATGGGGTTTGCCGATCTTTGACTAGTTATCGTAACTAAACTATTGGATATATTTGTTTTTTTTTTTTAATTTAGACCAAGAACGTCATTAGCTATACGGAGTTTTATTTTTTGTTGTATTGTCGTCCCCACCTTGTATTTATATAAGAATAAAATAAAATAATTATTTAATTAAAAATAATTATATAATTAAAAAGTAATAAAAACTAAAACCCAACTACGACTAAAAAGGTATAAACAAGACACCACAGACAGACAAATTAAAAATCCGGAGTCACACGTGTTATAAATCAAACAGATTACGTGTGACTACGGATCTTTAATTTGTCTGTGGTGTCTTGTTTATACCTTTTTAGTCGTAGTTGGGTTTTAGTTTTCATTACTTTTTTTTTTTAATTCTTTTGGGTTTATAATATATATATATATATATATTGGAAATGTGCTTATTAAGCCCTTTCATTTGATACCCAACATGGTACGATTTAACAATTTTTTTTTTTGTTTCCTGACTTTATGTCATCTAGAGGGCGCCATTTTTAATTTAATGTAACGTCACATAGCCTATAACCAGCGGACGATCAAAACGCGTCCAACGATACCTCATTTGTCAAATTGTGATGAGTCGTTTAGAAGATCTGAGGGAACAGATGAACATACATACATATATACATACATACATACATACCGGTCAAAATCATAACCCTCCTTTTTTATTCGCCGTAGTCGGGTAAAAATTAAAAAATATTGAGGCTTTTGAAAAAAAAAAATAGAGAACGGAATAAAACAAATAACTGCTAAAGTTGTAAGTACAAGGATCTTATCGCGTGTGGCCGAAATCGGAACTAACGCAGCCGCCGCCATATTGTTTTTTCAACACACTTCACATAACAATTTTACAAATATTTAGCGACAGTTCCAACCTGTCAACGATATTCAAGCGCCAAGAGATCCTTGTAGTACCCTTTTGACTACCTTGCGTTATTGTGTCTGTCTAACCATCAACACAATTAGCACATACGGCAAGACACGCAGCGTACATCAATCTTAACGAACTAATCACAATACACTGTGTGACGTCACCACATAGGACGCTTATCCGCACGCTGCTAATTGGTCAGTTTGGAGTGACGCGTGACGGGAATGCTCACCACTTTACGTTACGGTTGGAGGCACTCCAGGCATGTCAATTAGTCGCTAATAGTCTGGTCTGCTGATCTGCAGGACTTAGCCACGTTATAAGTATGACGGACGGATTGACTTAGGTAATGCCTAAACAACAGTAAATTATCATACAACTAACTGCAATCTACCTAGCCTTTCCCCAACCATGTTGGGGTCGATTTCCAGTCGAACCGGATGCAGCTGACTGGTAGCCGACCCCAACATGGTTGGGAAAAGGCTAGGCAGATTAACTATTTACTAAATTAAATAACTAACTAAATATAAACATACAGGGTGAGGGTCATTGTACCTACTCATAATTATGAACAACTTTCAAAGAGACTTTCACTAAGTATGTTTTTTTTTTGGCGATTTCAAGGTTGCTCCTATAGTGAAAGTGGATCTTATAATGATGAGTAGAATGACCCCTTAAGAGGACGCCCATGAATTAAATTTCACCCTGTATACAAAAACAAAATGACACTTAGGCGTCTAAGTGGGTCGGTCGAAGTACTCCTCCACATCGCTGTCAGCCGGAAACGTGCCCGAGAGAGTGCGTGAACGAGACTGGCAGCATTGCCACGTATTATCTTAGAAATAGCATAGAAGTCTCGATGTTTAGACATGTCACCACATGAGTAGATCACACCACCACGAAACAGGGGCGCGTCCGGGCCTAAGATAGAAGATGCTCAAATTATTTTATAGAGACTTGATCGAATGATGTGCTAGAGCTAAAAAAGATGGAAGGCATTCAGCATATTACATGGGATTGACAAAAACGGAATTTCATTTCTGGGGAACTAGCATTTAACGACGGCTAATAAGCCGTTATCAAACGCTTTAGTTATTGCTGATCATGGAGTTAGCTTTTGAACTTTGGCCACGCGCCAAAATATCAATGTACATTAGTGATACCTTGTCACGTCAAAACTACAAACTATTAACAATAAAAATGAAGACTGTCCCTCAACCATTCTCAAACAATAACTTAAATAGTCACTTTGTTTCTTTCCAGGAGTTAGCAGCAGCGACGCCGACGCAGCGGAACTGGCGCGGTATCCTGATCGCCCTGCTGGTGATCGCTGCAGTCTTGGGCCTGATCGTCTTCAGCATCGCGTTGCTGACGCCAGCCGGTGACGGGGGCAGAGTCAGGGGCAGGAGACCCACGCTGCACGATGTGTTGGGAGAGCATTATAAGCCTTTCAATGGGACTTGGCTTACAGGTAAGATTTTGATCTTAAAGAATAGAATAGCATTTATTATGGTTTAAGAAGTTTATTATTAAGGCATTTACGATGTTATGAGCGTACAGAATGCACGTTAAAAATAATAATAGCTGTTTTAGCAACCTCGCATCCTTTATCTGTGTATGTGCGCCAGATGTGTACCAAATCTGTGTAACAACAAAGTAAATCATAATAATAATATACAACGTGCCGCTACAATGGCGACATTAATTTAACACACGTATACGATTTCGCGTATTCGTTTTATGAAAATATTTGAATTTCATTAAATGTTATTATTTATTGATTTATTTACAATTTTCTAAATTACCATCCTTGAGCAACCTGTACTTAAAGAACTGTAGCAAAGAGGTCATTTGCCGGGGTCACGGATCATATGGTAGGCGAATAGAGGAAAGCCGCGCAATTTCTTAGAAGTTATGCCGACAACAAAGCATAGTACCGAAAAGCCGAAAGAACGTAAGCCAGCTGGTAGGTAGCTTCATGAGTGAATCTTTTACACAGAGTGATCTTAATTTTGGTTATGTTTTTGTTATTTAGTTTGTTCGAAAAACATTTTTTTTTCCATTTACGAATTATTTTATTTTATTATAAGTTTTATGTTTACTGGCCACTAGCCCTACCCGTGTGTTAAATTAATGTCGCCATTGTAGCGGCACGCTGTAGATTATTTCAGGCACACATAAAATAAAAAAGTACAAAATTACGGAATGTTAAATTATATTATTAGGTACAATATCAGAAGAGATTTCATAGTAGAATTTGAAAACAATATTAAATTGGTGAGAATTCCTGCGACGCAGGTAAAAAAGTAGAATACATTTTTTAATAGTGTATAATAACGTATTTCTACTTTTTTCTGTAACTGTTAACCTCAAAATACCTACATAATTATACTGTACGCAGTAATTTACGTCTACTTTCTACAATTTATTAACATTCTATTCATTAATAAGAATGTAAACAGGCTATCATATTTTACGTACATATTTATTTCAGTACAGATCAAATGCATTTTAATAAAACTTAGTACATAAATTAATGTGGGTAGTCGTAAAAAGGCGTTATCACACCGTTTATGACGTCATTAGGTATAAAATACGATGTTCAAGAAATGTTTAGCGTGATAAATTGAAGCAACTTTGTCTTTCAAAATATTGCGAAATGTGTATTTTTGTAAATATTAAGGAAAATCTGATTTGTTTCTGGCTTTTGATTTTTTCGTTGCAAAAAGCATTTAGCTACAGCTCGGCATGTCAAGCGTTTTAATAGGGAATATGAATGTACCTACTTAAGTTACAATTATTCTATTAAAAAACAGCAATAAAACTATAAACCCAAGAAAACTATTAAAAATCAAATTCAAGGGCCTACTTATTGCTTATTGTTTTTTTTTTTTAACTCAAACAATTTTCTACTACTACTCAAACATCCGTTACTGTTATGGTCATGATGACGCATCATTATCCACGATACTACTTTGTTTATAATTATCTCTTTTTTAGGCCCAAATCATTAAAATTTATTTATTATTTTTACCCAGCTGCCCCAGAAGGAGGGTAATGTTCTTCGAGAGTATGTATGTATGTTTGGCACCCTCTGTAGCCTAAACGGCTTGATGGATTTTAACATACGAGGTGGCGTTAGGTTCGTCTTAATTGTGGGAGTGACATAGGCTATATTTTTTTTAAATATTTCATCTGCAAATACAAAAAAAGAAGGGGAAGGTTTAAAAATAAAATACTACAATATTGGTATCAAATAAAAGCTAGTAATTAGTTAATTCCAAATATATATATTAATAAAACTAAAAATGTTGAAATAAAACAAATTATTTAAAAAACAAAAAACCCGACTGCAAAAACCAAAAGAGAAAAACAAGCATTGAACTTCGTGTTTTGTAAGTTATTGCAGGCCCCCGGACAAACCAATAACCTGAAATATGTTGTAACTTTTGTTTGTTTTGTTTAAATATATATATTTAAATCGTTACAATTATTTTAATATTGATATTAATTAATTAAATAATTCTATAATATGTACAATTATATAACAAAATTTAAAAGAAATGTTAGCCCAAAGAATCAGCATTGCCATTCAACGTGGCAATGCTCTTCCCCTTTACAAGGTTCATTTGAAATTGAAAACGTCATGGTCACGTAAAGGGTCACGTCATAATAAATTCATAGTTTCACCGCTCTCCTTACACCGCCCCGAATATTCTAGGCCTCTGAAAAATTCTTATTCATCTGAAAATTGTATGCAGACCCGGGACACGGTTTTAGAGCACCTCCGGGAACTCACGCCCAAAAATAACACAACTTTTATAGATATTCTTCTTAAATATTCTTTCAGCTAGTATTTTTGTTTCAGACCAATATTTTGGTGCTCCGATATGTATGTCTATCCATCAGAAAAAAAGTTTTTGGCATAACTCGACAATGTGTATGAAACAGCTGAGTTTTTGTTGATCAGATTTCTGGGTTGTTTCTATAGACAGTTATTCATAGTGATGAGATCAGTTACTTTAAACATACAATACAGTACCTATTCTTGAAGTAGGTTACCTACTTATTAATTATTAGCTTTTGCCCGCGGCTTGGCCCGGATGGATTATATATACTAAAACTTTCCTCGAGAACCACTTGGTGAAAACAGCATGAAAATCGCTGTAGTTTTTGAGTTTATCGCGAACAGGACGACAGACAGACGCGGCGGAGGACTTTGTTTTATAATTGTAAGGATTGTTCGGGCTTAGGTAATTGATTGTGTCTTATCATTAGTCAAGGCTAGAAAAACTCTTAGTTCTATCTTTCTATCAAAACAATTTTTCGCTGCTACACTGAATATTTTGACACAATCAGGCATGAATGTATAAAGGCCAACGCAGACCGGGACGGGATGGCAAGGAATTTAAATTTTTACCAATGGACATTCAAACGTATCGATATAGAAATACGACATAAATTGCTAAGCTTTAAAATGATGCCGTGGCATCGAAAGGGCCACGATCGATATTTTTTTTAAATCCCGTCCCGATCTGCGTAGACAAACTCAAACTCAAAGCATTTATTTCAAATAAACCAATTACAGGCACTTTTGAATTGTCAAGGGGTCGGTCAGTCAGAAAGATGAGGCCTTAAACGACCTCGTAATTGATTTATCACCCTATGGTTGATTGTCACTTGCACGTCATATAACGACAAAGTTGTAATTATGTCTATGTGACAGTTGGATATTTTCAACCTTAAGCTACAGTTTCCGAAAAGAGCGGTAGCCGCCACAATACGGCCGCAGTGACGTCATCAAAATGATGGCACAGGGGTTTGACTTTACCAACTTACTTTAAAAAATAACTTTTCAGTGAAGTCATTATTCGCCAGTAAATTGCGGACGCTATGTGTCGGCCACCGCAGTCTTAGGAAACCTTTAGTGAAGTTTCAAAATACTGTGAAATGTTATCAAAAATGGTAAAGCAATTACGAAGTCGACTATACTAAAACAACAGAAGCCATTACACGAAAAATGGTGGACCCCTTTTTCATCTAGAACCAATATTGACAAGAGTGTAACATCCTCGAGACCGCACCAGTCGTTGTTTGTACAACACTCGAACCACGGAGTTAAGAGGGAATGGAAAGTTAACGTAATATTTCAGTTGATGTCAGCGTGAACACTGCACATAGATAACCACGCCCGACCATCAAAGTGATAAAATTTATTGTTATCACCAAAGGCAACAAGAAACCAACACATACCTACATATCCACACGCCTGAATTCGCCGAAGGGTTAGGCAGAGGTATACCTGTATACCCACAGTCCCTCACGGCCCTAGCCGCCATAGGAGACGCCCAGGGCGTCGGGAATCCCAGGCGGATTACCGGCCACCGTAGGCGCGGGCTTGCGGACGGCGAGCAATGGGTAGCTCGCCGTCCGATAAGGACCAGGCCCGGGTCGACGACAGCGACGGCGCGTTATGTTCCACGCGCGCCTCAAAGAGATGTCAGCACAATTGACGGGGTCCGCTTGGACCGATGTGTGCCAGGGTTGCGGGAATGTCCGAAAGGGATACCGGGGCCCTTGGCAACAGGCAACTGAATGAACACGGGTAGGTTTTAGTACAAGTCTGACACGCCCTCCCGCTCCACCCAGAGCGGGAGAGGTCATTGAGGATTTCATTTTTCTATCGCTTTATTTAGCCAAACACATAAAGAAGATCTATCATACAAAATATACTTACTTACAATTGGAAACTTTCCCTCTGGGATTTATCGGAGTCTGGATTTTTGCGCAGTTGATGGCAATAGACTCGCCCCCTATCACATGGGACTTAAACATGTTGGTGCACCTCTGCCTGACCCTTCGGGGAATAAAGCCGTGATCTAATATGAAGTAACAATATAGAACCCCCCCTCTCTCCCTTTACCTTTCAGAAAACTATTTAATTCTCACACAAGAACAAAAGTGGGACTTTTAATTGGACATTTCGCAGACAGATGTCGCTTTTCGGCACAATTTCCGACACAAAGAAGTGTAGGCTCGAGATGGCTCGAGCCGGTTCGAATGGAGTGTTGGAAATAGGCCCCAGAGCACCTAACTTCGCCTTTTGTGCTCGAATGTAGAGCACTATTTGATAAGAAAGATAATGAGGTTTTTCTTCCTTTGTTATTTCGACTTTCTGTTCTTTTGCTGTCGTAGTTAGTGAGTTCAAAGCCAAAGGAATGTTGTTTTTAAGGGGAATGGTCGGAATAAAATGGCTACGGGATCGATAGAAATGCCTTTAGAATTCTTTACATTTTGGATATATTTAATTGTATGAAATACAAATGTGAATACTGCTGTACTCTTATAATCAACTGTTTTTCGACTTCTCCTTTACGAATAAATATGCGATCTTGCGATACAATAAAAATATTTCAGTAAATAAACAAATCACCCCCCAGCCACGTCGGGTTACGTTAGCCAGTTATACGGGTTGAAATAAACGTTAATACTAACGTGTTTCAACCCCTTAGGGAACCGTTCATTTTTACCCTTTTATGAAAATGTATATAGGATTGTAATAAGCGATGTTCGGCGATCCTGATCTGGGATTCAAAAAGGCAGAGTTTAATTCACTGGAAGGTTAATAAAACATAAAGGCACAGAGCGACCTCCTCTGTATGAGAAAAGGTCATTGCCCTGCAGTGGAGTAATAATAATACGCTGGGTCAGACTCACGCACTACATGTGCTAAAACTTGACAAAGTGTCAAGCACGCGTAAACTGCCGCGAGTGGCTCTTGATAAATCATTAACGGCCGATTCCTATAATTTACGGACCGTTATTGGTTAAAATTAAGACTCGTGTATTTTTACCAATAATGAAGCAAAGACCTCATGGTTTTGCACAGTAGACCCGTTGTTTGCCCTGTTAGCGGCTTCAGTTACAAGTATTCCGTGCTTTCAACCCGCTAACTATTTCAGTTCTAAAGATTCAACCCTGAGACTGACAGACGGCGTAAGTTCAAAGTGTCTTTACGGTTCGACGCTTTTAGTCTCGTTACTGTGATGTTTATCCACGTGCATTAACATCAGGGTAACTTGAATGATTTCATAGAATACCGCATCTCGCGCGCGATTCACCTAAGTGTGCGCAATTAGGCTCTCCTAATAACGCACACTTTGTGGCTATGGCCAGAGGGCCATAGCTACACTACTTATGATTTTGATTTAAACAGTTCCACACCATACATTGCGTTGAATTAGTTATCGCGACCACGGATTTTTTTAAACATATAGCGTAATGAAAATTGTTCAACTGTCAAAATCAAAGCGTGTTTTGCAATAAGGTGAAATCATGGGCGAATAACTATTGTTACCTTAATTTGAATTATTTGTTTATTTCATTGCTTAAGGTTTACGAATGTTGTACACCTATTAACTACTGTGTAAACAATTTTTTTACGCCTTGCAAAGCTGCATAAAGTGACACAATATTTTTTTTATTTTATACAGGGTGTTAGGGTAGACACCGTTTTAGACTGAAGATAATTGTGTATTGTACGTAGTAGAACAATATACAACACTTAACATAATTATAGCAATATTATTATATATATATTGACACACAGCACTTTAGAAAGATTATAGCACAAGATTATAGGATTATGACTATAATTACAAACAGCAACTAGCCTCGGCAAGGTCCGAAAGTGAAGTGACGACTGGACGGAATGGCAGTGCATGGGAGTATGTGGCGTTCTGAATTTGAATTGAAAATCGAATGGTGATTTGGCCAGCCATAAAAGCATTGGCAGCAATAAATGATCGGATGAGTATGGAAGGGAAGGACCTCGTCACAAGATTTTTGGTGGTGGCGGAATTATTTGCTTTTTAATCAACCACGGATTTTTTGCATTTGAATCGGGTCTTAAAGGAACCTAACACCAATATGTTTGTAGTCTAAACTTTAAAAGTTTTAAAACACTTCAAACCTTGCTGGTAGAACATATTGGTGTTAGGTTCGTTATAGTTCGTTCATGAATTATAAATCTGTTTGAAACGGGTAGAACCGGCTTGGCTTATCACTGCCTGTGGGGATGCAACCTGTCTATTTTCAACAGAGACTGAAAGAAAACTTGCACTTCATCTTCTTTGAATTACTTATGTGAAAACTCTACTTTATATTTACCTTTGAGTGACTTTTGAGCGGTAAACTTTATGCATTTCCAGCAACAAACTTTTTAACCCGATGAATAATAATAATTACACTGAAGCAAACTTCAATTCAAATTCATATTTATTTATTTGTACACCTATAATGTGGGTTCATGACGCTATACAGGGTGTTAGGGTAGACACCGTTATCCTTGAAACTAGTGGTTTGGTGGCATCTATAATATACTTTTTCTATGGGACCAACTTTGAAATCGCAAAAAAAAAGTCAGCTGTTCCATACATTTTGTCGATTTAAGTGAACACAAATGTATGGAACAGCAGATTTTTTTTTTTGCTGCCATTCCTTTTATGGCTGGCCAAATCACCATTCGATTTTCAATTCAAATTCAGAACGCCACATACTCCCATGCACTCCCATTCCGTCCAGTCGTCACTTCACTTTCGGACCTTGCCGAGGCTAGTTGCTGTTTGTAATTATAGTCATAATCCTATAATCTTGTGCTATAATCTTTCTAAAGTGCTGTGTGTCAATATATATATAATAATATTGCTATAATCATGTTAAGTGTCGTATATTGTTCTACTACGTACAATACACAATTATCTTCAGTCTACTTCGTTGCTTTACCATCAACCAACTAACGTTGTCCGGCGAGATTCCCTCATTTGAGCTAGCCAGCAGAGGGCTGAGGGACTACCGGTACAATCTGAATCGGAATCGGTTTGAAACAGATGTCTAATACATTGCTTCATAAGTTCGAAAAAAAATCTGTTCAACAACGTAAATAACGCAATGAATGTTGTTGAACTGTCAAAATGAAACAAATTACCTAGTACTCAATTAGATAGTTGAGGGCCACAGACAAGTGGAAATTGCTTCCAAAGCGTTTCATATTTCTTTCCGACGACTTTCAACATTATTGACTTAGGCTTTAGGGTAGCGTATGTCAGTCCCAACATTTCGACTTTTTCATTATCGTTATCGCTGATAGTATGGTCCTGAACCCAGCGAATTCTCACGACCATCACCAGATTTTCTGTTTCCTTTCCAAAACCTGAAACAAAGTTTATTTTTAGTAAGAAAGAGGTGTGCGACTTTCTTACAAAAACTTTGAACAACAACTTTGTACAAAGGGATATTGTTGAGAGCCTCACCTACCTTGTAAGCTGTTGTACTTATTGTTATAAAGCCGCGCATTATGCATCTGCCAAAATGTTTTTACTTCCTTTTATTTGCTATAATAAGAAATCATCTTCATCATAAATTCATGCCTTTTTCTAAAGATTTAAATCGTAGATTCGCCCTACTGCGTCAAAAGGTCGCATTTCTGTTTCGTTTTGACATCTTTGACACACATAATGTGGCAGAGACTTGACTTGACTGTCATAGAACTGTTATTATTGTGAAAGGTTCTCGGTATAAACACCTTTTCTCGCGACTTAGTATGATGAGGAAAAATCTAACGATTTTAATCTTTGCCTTATCCTATAGACAAGTTACGAGCAAGCAAGCACATATTTATGTATTTTTATCCGTTAACTGTCACCCATTTCATCACCTGCCTAGCTTTTTCCCAACTATATTAATATATAGCTATATTAATAAATAAATAAATATGTAGATCGATTTCTAGTCTAATCTAATGTCGTGTAGGAGGCGCCATTTTTAATTAAATGTGACGTCACATAGCCTATAACCAGCGGACGATCAAGACGCTTCCAACACTTCACTTGTCAAATTGTGATGAGTGGTTTAGAAGATATGAGGGAACAGATGAACATACATACCGGTCAAAATCATAACCCTCCTTTTTTCTTCGCCGTAGTCGGGTAAAAATGTTTATTCTGCACAAGTTAGACGCACATTAGGCTTGATTTCAGGGCAGGTCACAATAAGACCACAGACAATAGACCAGACACCTCTGCCCGCACCTTACCTTGTTCAGTTTTTTTTTTCCTATAGACAAAATGTTACCAAACTTACCGTCACGTATGTTCCAACCCATATAATAACGTCTCACTCATTATGTAACTTCAGACATTTATTACTATCGTCAAGCCAGTCGGTCGCAGTGCCTAGTTACGGTGGGCTTACTGCCTTGTCTAGACCAGACTGATTTATTTTTCATGCTAAAATGGCGGACGGTATTGTGGCTAGCAGTGGCGCCATCTGGTGGGGCTACAGCACATTATAAGGCGTAAATATTGTTATCATTAATAATGGAAATCTTCATGAGGAAGCTTGGTTAATGTTCAGCTATGTAGGGGTGATCATTATGGTGATCAATGCTCGTTCCATCTTTGATAGGAGGCGCTTCAAAGTAGGACAACAAATTGCAAATTAATATTACAATGTTTATGTTAGGATCGTAGCAGGTGACGGTCTATAGTATCTGCCTACACACACGGGAAATAGCCGCGAGGTTATAGTTTTTTAAATAAATACTTTGTTTTTTTTTCCGCTTTTATGATTCATATGCGTTGAGACGTAAAGTCATCGGTCCACCTTGTGAGAGGCCTTCCAACGCTTCGTCTTCCGGTACTCGGTCGCCACCCCAAGAACCTTTCGGCCCCATCGGCCATCTGTCGAAAGTGGCGGTGCTCGGGGGAGGCCTATGTCCAGCAGTGGACGTCTTTCGGCTGAAATGATGATGCGAGGTACAGTCAACTGCACGTCCATGTTAACAATTGAAATCAAAGAAGGAAGGGTAGCAGTAAAGATGAATTGCATAGTTCTAATGATACTGCGGGCGTTCGGTTGATCGTACCAATGTCCGGACTCTCCACAGTTAACCTTGCTGATTGGCTAATATATTTTCACTACAACATGACCCATTTCTCAAACCGCTCATGTCGACATTAGAGTCCCCGAAAGCGACCACAAATAAAAGTCCTTTTCAAGCTATAAGTTATTCAAGCAACATAAGTTATTCAAGCTGGCATATAATCTACTATTTATACCTATATTCCTCGTTCTGAACTGACATTTATGTTCTGTACAACATTTTAAGCTGCACTAACTGTACAAGAGACATTTTTATTGTATTTTAATGTCTTTTTATCAGACATAAAAATAATGGAGTTCTCTCTCCACTTGACTGTATTTCTAATGGATTTGAATGATTCCTTGATTTAACTTGGTAAAGTATTCAGTATTGTTCAATAGTGTAGTTGGAAGGCCCCCTATAAGGTGGACCGATGACCTGGTGAAGGCCGCAGGAATCCGCTGGATGCAAGAAGCACAGAACCGGTCGAAGTGGCGGTGCTTGTTGAAATTATGACGATATAGTAGTAAGTAGTGGTATCACCAGAGCAAAACAGTGAAGGAAAAGATCGTGAGGAAACCGGTATTATGTGTACCAAAAATACCAAACAACCCGCACTGATTACGGTTCTCTTGGGCCCAGTCCCAAGTAGTACTTATTTGTTAGAGTTGTTAGAGAAACTGTTTTTTCTGTTAAAACATAACACCTTTATGAGGTGATTTTTAAGTCCTATCCATAAAAACTGACTAACATAATGCCTCTTCATTCTTGTGCTGCATTCGGCTGAAAATAGTGGACTTTATCTTTTAATATTTCAGTAAACAATCAACACAGTTGCCTCTACAACTTTACTATTTAGAGCTTTGCAGAAGCTACTCGGGTGCTATAGCCGTCCTCGAATCGTTTTTCAAAAATAAAAAATATTTTCTTGCAATTTTATTATTGCTTTACTTTTTTTTCGTTGTTAGACGTAGAAGTATGGAAAGTTTTTTTTAGTGTTCTGAAGAAAACTAATCTAAAATGCTATGATTTTTCATCCTTGGTTCTTCGGTTTTTGGCACACTAAATCCCATGTAATAGGGAGAACCTGAAAAAAACAATCATGATGTAGGTAAATATTTAAATGTTCAGAAAACTAATTCGTCTCATTACAAAACAACTTTAGCACACCATCGAACCAGTTTCTGTATTTAGAACTTTATTCCGACTATGGTAAAGTTCTTAATACAAAACTGACAACTAGTACCAGACTTATTTGTCGATTTTGTTAAAGAACTATATTTCAATCACAATTACGTTCTTATTACAAAAACTGATTCGATAGTTTCGTAATAAGAGCGTTTGAGTCCTAGTATCAGAGTTAAAGTATCAAAGCATTAAGGCGAAATGGGACTGACGAGAGCCGAGGGGGGTGGTATGACCCCGCCCGCGCGCAATTCTAGTGCACTATGTTTACAAATATTTAATTTTAAATTTGTGTTTATATAGAAAAAATAAGTCCATAATCCCTTAAAGTATTTAATAGTGAACACGTAGACAAAATTTTATTACGATTGCTTTGATAACAATCGAATGAAATAGGTTTTTCTCTTTAAAAAAGCAGATTTTAAGGAAACTTTGCGGTTTTTTTGTATCGAGGAAAGTTTTGTCAATCGTGTTACGGGCCTCATACTTCACTAAATACACTCTTAAATTTTCGTAATCATAAAAAAAAACGCAAATACGTTGTTATTTTGAGAGAAACATTGATTTTGCGTGAAGTCGAAACGCGTCAAATCATCTGCTTTGGAACCATTTCGCCTTAAGTATTAGAGTTCAGACCAATAAAACACAATCAAATAGATAAATTCCGGTTTCTAAAGTGGTTCATCTGACATCTCAAAGTACCTATCACAACACATATTCAAAATAGTTTATTTTTTCACGTTATCAGCTTTCAATCCAAAAACAAGCCGCCGTGAATTTCGTAGTAGTCAAAAATTTTGCTTTATTGAAAAAACATTGAAGGCGGGTCTGCGTCGCTGACTCGGAAAATTGGACAAACGCCGCGAGCGATCAACAAAATACGCGGGCTAGGGGGCTAGGTCATGCGCGTAATGTTTGATCAATGTGAGGAGTAATCGGTGTATAGAACAGTTTGTTGAGTCGTCGTACTGCCATAAAGGCGCTTCTAAACGAGCCGTTACTTTTACGGCAGATACAGGGCTGCAACCATAGAACGTATTTTGTTTATGTGTGCATGTAATGGTCCGGGGGTCGTGAGGGTATTGACAGTTAAGTAAAAACTTTTTTTTATTTTTTTTTTAAAGTTCAACAATTTCATTTATTAACATTTTAAATAAAATATACAATCTAAGTCTAGCAATATGTACAAAGGGAAAAAATTATATATAAAAGAAGGGCTCATAGGGCGTCAAAAAATTCTTCCGCACTCTTTCTTCCTAAACATCCAGCGCCTGCCTATGGTCTCACCTTCCCCGACCCCCCTCTCCCTCCTGACCCGGATTCAACACCTCTCAGCGTTCACGCCCCCCAGCTGTTTGCTGCCGTGAGCTCCTTCCGAAGTGGCTCCGCTGGCGGCCTCGACGGCCTAACTCCTCAGCATTTAAGACTTACTGAGTTCAGGCGCCGGGGAAGCTGATGAGACACTTTTGAAGGAGCTTGCGGCTCTAATTAACCTGATGCTCAACGGCGGCGTGAATGATGCCGTCGTCGATGTCTTGTACGGGGCTAATCTGTGTGCCCTGCGCAATAAGGACGGCGGCATCCGTCCCATTGCCGTTGGGTGTACCTACAGGCGTACGGCAGCCAAAATATGCTGCAGATTATATGGAGATGTTTTAAAAACCAAGTTCCAGCCCCTACAGCTTGGCTTTAGATCCAAAGGGGGCTGCGAGGCTGCCGTACATGCCCTTTCCAGTTTTTTAAACTCCGGAAAAGGGGAGATCATCCTCAAGGTTGACGTCAAGAACGCCTTCAACTCCGTTAACAGGGACACCCTGTTGGCCGAAGTATAAAAAGAGTTACCGGATATTTTTGGCTTTTTGTGGCAGTGCTATAGGCGCCCATCAAAATTACTCTATAGAGACAACGTTTTGGAATCTGCAGTCGGATGCCAACAAGGTGATCCCCTCGGGCCAGTTAAATGTAAAACTGCAGATATTGGTGATAAAAGTAATTATCGTCCCATCTCCCTTGCTACGATCCTAGCTAAAGTATTGGATAGTCTAGTCAATACTCATATCAGGAAAAAATTAAATCTGCATCACGCGCAATTCGGCTTCCAACCTGGCCTTTCTACTGAGAGTGCTATGCTCTGCTTGAAGCACACAGTTAGGTATTATTTAGATCGTAAGACACCTATTTACGCTTGCTAAATAGACTTGAGCAAAGCATTCGATCTGGTTTCTTATGAGGTCCTGTGGGATAAACTTCGTAAACAAAATGTACCCACAGAACTAGTGGAGTTATTAAAATTTTGGTATGGCAATCAATTAAATGTTGTGAAATGGGCTAATTGCTTGTCTGAGGAGTACAGACTAGAATGCGGTGTGAGGCAGGGGGGAATTACCTCCCCCACTCTTTTTAATGTGTACATGGACGACCTGGTTGGCGAGCTCAGCAGCATGGATGCTGGCTGTCACATTGACGGCGTGGCCGTAAATAATATAAGCTATGCCGATGATAAGGTGCTGCTGAGCCCGTCAATAGGGGCGCTTCGCAATCTACTGAGGGTTTGTGAGCGATATGCTGAGAGTCATGGCCTCATATACAATGCGACCAAGAGCGAGTGTATGGTTTTCGGCCCTGATGGCAGAACCTTGCATGAGCTGCCGCCTATTTGTCTCAACGGTTCTCCTCTTACTAGAGTAAAAAGATTTAAATATCTAGGGCATATTATCACTGACAACCTGAAGGACGACGATGATATTGAACGTGAACGCAGAGCGCTGGCTGTTCGGGGTAATATGTTGGCTCGCAGGTTTGCTCGTTGTTCAGTTGAAGTGAAGTTAGCATTATTCAAAGCCTACTGCCAATCACTATACACGAGCAGCCTGTGGGTTAATTATACTCAAAGGGCATACAGCGCTCTGCGGGTACAATATAATAATATCTTTAGGATGTTGTTGCGGTTGCCGCGGTTCTGCAGTGCGTCCACGATGTTTGCCGAAGCGCGTACAGACGACTTTTATGCATTAAGACGCAAACGAGTGGCGTCGCTGCCGGGCAGAGTACGCGGCGGTAGCAATGACATTCTGAAGATAATTGCTAGTAAATATTATCAGTGTCCGATACACTCGCTTTGGGTGAGCATTGTTGTTGGAACAGTAAAATGAAATGATTCAATTATTGTTATTTTATAGTTATAATATATGTATTTTGATATTGTGCATACTAACATAGTTATAAGTTTCTGTTGTTACTAACCATTATGGATCAAAGTTGTCTAATATAATAAATGAATTGAATTATCAGTTTAGCTATTCACCCCATAATACAACAACTAAATTCAAAATTTTATGCATGATATTAGATGATGGGACTCTAGGAGGTGACGTAGATACTGTTCTAAAAGATCTCCAATTCCTAAAGCAGCAGTTCCAATCCATCGGCCTTGACCTCGAAAAAAGTTCACTGCACCTCCTAGGTTCCCCAATTTTAGACGACAGTTTCTCACCTTTCGTTTATGAAAAAATTTAACATTTCAATGAAATTTCGGATAGACTTTCTAAAATTAACCTACATTCGGCATTCACCCTCATCAGATACTGCTGTTTCGGTCCAAATTTTATGTATTTTCTCCGCTCGTCACCTTTATGGAAGAAGCCACAGCTTTTAGACAAAATTGATCAAATCATTCGGAGCACTCTTACATCAATCATAAATTTGGCATTGGACGACCGTGCGTGTCTGCAGGCCACACTACCCATTCGTTTCGGTGGGCTCGGCGACCGCAAAATTTCCAGTGTAAGCTTACCGGCGTTCCTGTCCTCGGTCCACAGCACCGATAAGTTAACCAGAAGAATTTTAAACGCTTCTCAGGTTGACTTTGAAGTGCCTTGTTTGACTGATGCGATGAACGCCTGGAAAATGGCTTGTCCGGATACGGAGTAGCCCAAGAACCCGTTCTCCCAGAGACAGTGGGATGAGCCGCTCTGCAGGTTGGTACGGAATAACCTCATTAATACGTCCACCAATACTGCTGAGCGTGCCCGCCTACTGGCTGTGGGAGAGTGGGAGTCGGGCCTCTGGCTTCAGGCGCTACCGTCACCCAACATAGGCACTATGCTGGGTGGTGTCACCCACTTTCCGGCTCGCTACAAGTCTGCGTTTGGGCGCTCCTTGCGCACCACATCGCTGTCAGTGCGGTGAAGCAGTCGACCGCCTCGGACACCATGGCCTTTCCTGCAGCAAGAGCGCTGGTCGGCTGGCACGGCACGCAAGCATTAATGACATCATCCGTCGGGCTCTTGTCACCGCCGGAGTGCCAGCTGTTTTAGAACCCAATGGCTTGGCACGCGACAATGTGAAGAGACCAGACGGAATGACCATAATGCCTTGGGAGATGGGTAGGCGTTTGGTGTGGGATGCAACCTGTGTCAACACCCTTGCGCCATCCCATCTTCCTAGCACGGCGGGCTGTGCTGGGGCGGCTCCTGCAGGTGCAGAAAACCTCAAACGGCGCAAATATAACAACCTTATTGGCAGCTATATTTTTGAGCCGTTTGGGGTTGAAACACTAGGGCCGTGGAGTCCCAGTGCTCATCGAATATTTCGGGATCATCGCCCAGCGGTTGGTCGGCTCTTCACGTGACCAGAAGGCTGGCCAATTTCTAGGTCAAAGAATCAGCATTGCCATCCAACGTGGCAATGCTGCCAGCCTTTTGGGTACTTTTCCCACTGACAGCGATGCGGAAGAATTTTTTGACGCCCTATGAGCCCTTCCTTCATATATAATTTTTTCCCTTTGTACATTATGGCTAGACTTAGATTGTATATTTTATTTAAAATGTTAGTAAAAACTTGTTTTTGTTACTAAAAACTTCAGACCACTGAAACTGCAGACCTTCAATATCTCAGTAACCTCAGGTATGATCCAGTACAAAAAAAGGCAGACAAATGGGGACTGCCGACAGAAGTGAATACTTAAAACTGGTATTAGCGCCATCTATATTCTAAAGCCCAGCTCTACGCGAATCCAAAAGTTTACCCCCCTACCAAAAATAGCTCAACGCGCCTAAAGAAGTTTATGCTATGCGTCTTTTACACGCGGTATTACTAAAACGTCAAACTATGTCTGTTGGCATAGGCCGGTTACGTGCTAATAATACGAAACTTTTTGTTTTGCTGCGTTCATTCAATTGTGCGTTGATATGAAACGCTCGGGAGCTTTCAATTGTTTTGCGTTTACGTATTGTGGATGTTATTCGTATATTTCGTTTGTTATTTTTATTAATTGTACAATGTACCTACTAGTCTCGAGTGGCTCATGGTTGCCACTTTAAATACAATAACAGATTGGAGCTATCGATATTTTAATACCAAGGATTGGAATGGATAGAGTTTTTTTAAGTTCCAACTGGCTTCTATAGTACGAAAGCCTTATACAAGACACCATAGACAGACAAATTAAAAATCCGGAGTCACACGTAATCTGTTCAATTCATGCCTTATACGAACGTAGGGATTACCTGATTTTTTTTCGCGATTTCAATGTTGGTCCCACACTGAAAGTTATTTATAATGATGAGTACAATGACCCCTTGAGGATTTAAATGACTTACATTTTACCTTGTATATGTTATGGACCAAGTGATAAATACGGGCATTTTTCATAATGCCCGCGCATTATGAATAATGACAAGCTACTTAGGGCAAAATAATAAATTATAATTTGAACTTCCTTATTTATCACATTGCCTCGTCATTATAAATATTGCCCTGTGGTCTTTGGGCAATCTGATAATACACAGGTATTTTGCACGGGGTGCGGGTATCGCGCGGGGTGGGGGCTCGCATTTCGGAGCCGCGCCCGCTCCAGTCCGACAAGTCAGTTTTAACAACAGTTTAACATTTAATTATGGTAAAGTCATCATAGGTCGGCAGAGTGTCTATGAATGGAAATATTTTATTTGATTTTAAATATTGATTCTGAAATGAAGAGATCCGTAGGAGAACCAAGGTAACCGACATGTCCGACATAGCCCGAAGTATTGCCAAACTTAAGTGGCAGAATGCCAACTTTCTAGTAGAGTTCAATTAAAATGAGTGAGTGTATTGAAGAGTGCTCAGTGAGTGAGTGTTTTTTTACTTTATCTTTAATGTGATGTAACCTAACTTAACTGTTTCCTTTTATTTTAACCGCCGACGCCCGGTGCGCCTGCTGCGGGCTGGGTGAGTGGACGAGATCTCCCTCTCCCTTTCCGCAGCCTCCTTCTGCGAGACGACCGTCTCGCAGTAGGAAACCACCGCGTCCCACGACTCCTCGCTGCCGACCATGGCATTGACTACGGCCGACAGCGACAAGTCGCTGCCTACTTCTGGTCATACTCTAACCTAACCTAACATATCGTAACCTAAGATTGAAATGTTTGACAAATGATAAATGTCCCAAACGTTTTGTGTTATTATAATAATCAGCATTACAATAAGTCTACCAAATGAAACGTTGTCATACAAAAATTTGCTAGTTGTCAAAGTGAAACATCGGCGAAACGTTGGTTGGCAAGTGATAATCTGCCAAACAATTTTTGGCGAAAAGGCAGGATACCAGGCCTATGTCGAGCAGTGGACGTCTTTCGGCTGAAATGATGATTCTACGTTTGAAAATAAAATAATAGTATTTAAATCTGGTTTTAATTATACTGCCCCATAGGTGACTAGCATTATAAAAAATGCCCGGTCAATTTGATTATTTTAATAGTTGTTATCACATTGCCCTCTCATATTGGGCATTTTTAAAACTGCCCGGGCATTTTTCATAATGTCCTATTAATCACTTGGTCCATAACATATACATATTATGTCCCATGAAGCTAAGAAAGAGACGCTCTAGCCTTGTACTATAAGTACCCTACTTCACGCAAAGTGACGATCTCCAAAATTTCAATTAATTCTACCTCATTGAAGATTCTGATTCAACACTGACTGTCGTTTGATTGAAAAGAATCTAATTAACTGGCCGCCATTCTGTTTGAAGTTTTAATTTGACAGTTAGGCCCATCGTCCACGACGCTACTCAAAAGTAACCAGCGGTAACTGCGTAACACACATAAAATGTCAATTGATCGCAATAGGTTTCATTTTGACAGTACATCCACTGTCATGCGTTATTTACGTTGTTGAGAAGACGAATTTTTCAAACCTACGAAGCTATGGGCTAGCAATATACTTCAAAACTCTCGGATTATGATTCAAATTGTGTTACACAATAAAATTAGAGTGCAGTTACAATCAAGCCAGAATTTCACAGCACTAGTATTGTACACGACACGACTTACTAACGCGTTATTAGGCGCACTACACACACGCACACACAACCATAATCACAATTAAGTATAGCCTTTTTCGAAAACTACTTTAAAAATATTACTTATGTATTTATTTAGTAAACTATTTGCAACACAATAGGTACAAGACGCACTTAATGCCTTCAGCATTTCCTATTCTCTTCCCATATCTGTAAAAATTAAGCTTTTTACCTTTGTAAAATTATAGAGTAGTAGTAAAAGTAAAATTAATATTATAGATACTATTTTTGCAACATAAGTTAATACTGTCCACAATATTTATTTTTCAATGTCCTTATATTCACGATTTTTTTTTTCCTTTCAAAATATAAAATAAACCCCTTTCAGAAGTAAACTCTTGTGTCCCCGCGATCTGAAAGCTTCAGTCGGAGCCATATTTAATTTGCGTCACATTAATTATACAGGGACTTAAAACGACCGGTGTACTGTAACTTTAGCCCACACCGGGTGCTAAGTGACGTCATCGTTTTAATATTATACAATATTAACAGCATTCGAGAGTTAGATGCCACGTCGAGCTTTAGAAAGAGACACACGTATGAGTGAAAGAGATGAAGCTATACAAAGCTGACCTTTTTCTAAAACTCAAATGTACCTATATACTTTACCTTGACTTCATGTAGTACTGACTGCTTCGTTGGTCGTTGGTAGGTGGTATTGGGTTTATCCAACAGGAATTTCTGAATAGCAGCCCTGGGTTTGGATGTGTGCTCGGTTGATGGCAATAGGCTCGGCCCCGGCGAAATATCCTATAAAAGTACATCTCTGCCTAACCCTTCCGGGATTAGAGGCGTTATGGGGCGTTATACTGTACATACAATAATTTTAAAAGCGTTTAGGGAACCTATACGGAAAATCATACAGAAAAATCGACACGAAACCAAGCGTAAACTGCGTTCGCGATCTAGTTTCCAAATATGTAAACGAATATTATTTTTTTTTAAAACAACCTAATAAAGTTCAGTTTCGATACAACATCAATTATTTTTACGATTTTTTCAAGTCATTCTGAATTCAACTTAAATAGCATAAAGTTTATATTCGTTTAACCTCAATTGTAAAAAAAGACTTGATTAGACTTTAGGTGCATTTTGACTTGAGGTTGTGCTTTCGATCCCATAGATAGCCTAACGACTAAGCACCGTCAGTTTGATGGGGTTGCTTACCAGGCATAAGACAATATGAAAAAAAACACTTTCAAACAGGCTCCTTGTCCCAAACTTCACACAGAATGCATGACCAGCGTGTTTTTAATTACAAGGCGTAACTTTAGCCACGAAACACTGTGTCACGGTCATAAGACACAATAGTCTAATGACTGTGTAGAACTCGAACAAAAACCGTGACGTCAGCGCCAGCGTAGGAGGACCTGTCACGGTTCAGTCTGCGGTGGAACGAGACAGCTGTTGGCGGTAGGGGCGCACCGATCAAGAAAATAAGAGTCTTGCAGTTGAGAAATCAAGAGTTATTTTATTTGCAGAAGATACAGACCATCATCTTCCGCCCGGCCTTTTACCAACTATGTTGGGGTCGGGTTCCAGTAAAAACGGTTGCAGCTGACTATGTTTCATTGAGCGACTGCCTATATGACCTCTACTATCAGTTTGTGGGTAAAACGATACCGCTTGCTAAGACTGGTTGTCAGACTTTCGGGCTTCTAACTACCCGTAACGACTGTCATAGATCTGTCACGAATGGCAGCCGAGACCAACGGTTTTACGTGCTATCTGCTATCACGGAGAGTATCGGTAATTAATGGATGATTGGACACATTTCAGCTTCGTTTCTTGGATGCAATGATCGCCTGAAAGTCTTGCAAACCTCATCATCTACCTAGTCTTTCACTGTTGGGTTCGGCTTCTAGTCTAACCAAATGCAGCTGACTACCAGTATTTTACATGGAGTGCCTATCTGAACTCCACAACCCAGTAACTGGGCATCTTGAAAACCTGGCAGCCCTAATGAAAGCTATTTCGGGGCTCCAACAACACTGGTCGTTGGACCCGCCTGAAACTTGGTAATTGGATTCAAAAACTTTGTATTGATGAGGCAATTCGATAAGTTCGCGAGCGCCAAAGAGTTTGTGCCTTCAAGGATTTATTGAGTTTTTGGCGCCTGACGTCGTGGAAAGTCACCTTTTTAAGTACTATAGTACAGTCAAGCAAAGAGATAAGTATTAAGGCAACTTGCGAGTCATCATCATCATTTCAGCTGAAAGACGTCCACAGCTGGACATAGGCCTCCTCCAAGCACCGCCACTTCGTCCGGTTCTGTGCTTCTCGCACCCAGATTGAATCTTGCGGCCTTCACCAGGTAATCGTTCCATCTTGTGGAAGGCCTTCCAACGCTACGTCTCCCGTTACACGGTCGCCACTCCAGAACCTTT
The DNA here is from genome assembly GCA_948473465.1 of Lithophane ornitopus. Classification (NCBI taxonomy): domain Eukaryota; kingdom Metazoa; phylum Arthropoda; class Insecta; order Lepidoptera; family Noctuidae; genus Lithophane; species Lithophane ornitopus. Next base: position 14,142,557 of record OX419635.1, on the reverse strand, counting down.
CGACCCCATCGACCATCTGTTCTGCGAGCAACTTGCGAGTACTTCTAAGCAATGTTCTGATTCTACTGCTAAGTAATAAGTAAGTCAACCCTTAACATGTATTTATTTATTTACTCATGACTCTCGTCAGTCCCACATTCACATTAAAATTTTAATGACATAAAACCATCAGTAAGTTATTACAATGTTACTCTATCTCATTGTAATCAATTAGAATGATTACCGTAAGTTTGATAAACTCTCGGCAATCATTCTAACTTATACCTAACCGACATAGGAGTTACATTGCAATGAGTTACTAATGGGTTTACGTCGACCGTCAATGTCCTTCCTTAATTGCCTTCTGCTTCAAAAACGAACACTTCCATAATTTATTTTTGTATGTCTCTTATAAAAGTTATAATGTGATATACAAACACAAAAATGAAAGATGAAAGTGGAAATATGAATATTTTTACCTACCTGTTTTCTTTATTGTTTGGTTGACTGTACCACACAGATTTTTTTATGCATTGACTAAATTAAATATTTGAGTTTTGTTTTTCAATTACTGATGTAAGCTATGCAGGCTATGCTAAATGGTTCAAGTTTTAAAGTGCTTTAATGGCATAACTTTCGCATATAAACTTAAATCCAGTCAGAGGTTGAGTTTCACAAATTCCATTCTTAGTGCAGCTGTGCACTTTCTACGGAATTTCATTATTTTATAGTCTTTAGTAGACATTACTTTGTTTGTCAGCGAGCTATGTAGAACAGTTGTATAGTATAGAACCCATTAAATCCCGCAGACAGACGCTACGCGACTCCGTTATTACAATTTCCATGAAGTTTTCATAGAAATTGTTCCACCAGTGTCGCGTCGCGCCTTAAAACGTTTAGATAAAAAATTATAACATAAGGACATTAGACGACAAGATCATTCATACCACTATCCCTCACAACAACAATGAAATCGTGAGGAAACCGTTATGCCTAATAGATATTTCTCGACGGCATGTGAAGCCAAGTCAGAAGCCCATGTGCGGCTTTAAAAACTCTAACACCAGTTGTGCTATTCTGTAAAAAACTCACCGTGAAACTCACTCCACGCTCACTTCACCTAAGTTTTCATGGTGAGATGGTTACAGAATAGCAGTGCTGGTTAGGCATTAACCACACGAAAAAGAAAAAACACCAGTATCCCTTACTTTCTCTTCAGTCTTATTTTCTCCGAAGAGAGCGATATAGCTAAAAACTTTTTACAAAAAAAAACAACCAAAGTTACGACCACCAATTAAAGTTATTTTTCACTTTTTTAGTGTTTTTTTGGAAGTCGGTTGTTTTTTTTTGCAAAAAGTTTTTATTTTTCACTTTTTAGTTGTGGTACCTCCCCCACACAAATTCAAATACCACTACCTGGCATGTAAATAACAGTGACGGAGTCAAACAATATATCGTCTACATACACAAAGTGGGAAAAATACGTAATTATTGAAGCTAACTCAAAAACTACGAAAGCAAAGTTAATAAAATTTATATGGGACCACCTCTGAAGCATGAAAGCAACCAACCAAACAAAAAAGAATCATCAAAATCGATTCATAATTGACGGAGTAAACGCGTAACATACACACAAAAAAATTAAAAAATCATACAGACGAATTGAGAACCTTCTCCTTTTTGAAGAAGTCGGTTAAAAAACTATTTTCCTCAATTGAACAGATTTAGCTTCAAAACTTCATAATATGGCTTTAAATTGCAATAATATAATACAGTTATCTTTGCCAAAACAGTCCATACCAGATACAAAAAACAAATAGAATTCTTATTTAAAACTACTTAAAAATTTCAAACTAAAAAGGCGAAAACGTAAATTCTGCAATAAACAGCATTTCGTACTGCATTCCACAATTTATGGTCAAAGTTGGTCTAAAGTTGGCTCGTCAGCTATATACCTCTGCCTGGCACCTATCCAAGATGGCGTAATAACTAAAACAATTCTCTTACAGTATAACTGAAAATTTCCACAAAATGGTTGGGAGGCTTGCCGCAACGAATAGCGAAATTGTAATAGGTTTTAGAAGTAAAGGAGTTCTGGAAATGATCCCATTGGAAGCTTTGGAACTTTTGTCACAGCCCAAAATATTTAAATATCCGACATAATGTTTTAACGTTCACATTTTTTTTTTTATATTTGGAAATCATCTAAATTTGACTTCCCCCGCTCTGGGCGGAACGGAAGGGCGTGTCAGACTTCTACTGAATAAAACCCCACACGTGTTCCTTCAGTTGCCATTTGCCAAGGGTCCCGGTATCCCTTTCGGACTTTCCCGCAACCCTGGCAGGCATCGGTCCTAGCGGGGGCCAATTGTGCTGACATCTCTTTGAGGCGCGGTGGAATTTAACGTTTATCTGAAGCTCCGCAAATAAAACATTACTTATTTACTCTGGGACAGTCGGATACAAAATACAATATCGTGTAGATCACGTGTGTAAGCTGCATCCGGTTAGACTGGAAGTCGAGCCAAGATAGTTGGAAAAACGCAGATGTCTGACGTGTAGATCATGTCCACCTTATATGTGCCCTACGTGTCCTTTACATTGTACCGCTCACTCCAAGGCAAGGTGAAATAATCCTACGATAGTTGAAATAGGTTAGGTAACTTTGTCAAAACAAGCTTTACTGGGAGTTAATGGCATGCGTTTATTACGGGAAAATATTCTTCTATACCTAGCTTATTACAGCAAAAATAATAGTATTTATCAAATAATTGTATTTACTCACCAGCTTCTTTCTGCCCGCGACGTCGCGGGCTTCCGCGTGTATCGGCCCCCGAACCACCGCGTTGCATCGTATCGCCCGCCCGCGCCATTAGCTGTTTTTTTGGTCGGCTCCAAAGAGTCGTCGATGATAGCCTTCCTCAAGAATTGGGCTATACAAATCAAAAATAATTTTTCAAGTCCGACTGGTAGTTCCAGAGATTATCGCGCAAACAAATAAACAAACACTCTTCAGCTTTATTATTAGTTTAGTAGTTTAGATTTATGAGTTGGTTTGGTAATGGCAAGCGTTTCTGCCGAGAGTGATGTTCTGGTTCGATCCTCGAGTCGTACAAAGTTTTTTTGGGATTCACCATTTGCCCAGGATCTGGATTTCAGACCGGATTATGGCAATATTCTCGCTCCCTATTATATAGGACTTGTAACATACCTGGTGGAATGTAGGTCTAGAATTGTAGATGCTATATACCTCTGCTTACATCCTCGGAAAATACAGATGTGATGCCTATGTAAGCTGTATATGCAAAGTTTATATAACAAAATTTTGATTTAAAAGAGTGTCCATGGAGTTTCTTGTCCGTTCTTCTCCTACTACGAGTCGACCAACTACGATTTGGAATGGGCAACTAGCTTCATATTTCTTACTGACCAACGACTCCTTGACTGTTCAAAAGTGCCTTTAATTTGGTTTAAGTAATAGAAATAAATTGAGTTTTATTAGCTAACTGCCTAATGTTATTTATAAGCTTTCAAGACATTTGAAGCGTTTAATTTATCTAAAACATGAGAGTTCCTTGCCGAATAAGCGAGGAGTTATCATTAGAGGCTTGAGAGGCATTCCAAAACGACATGCCGGAAGGAATCAAATTCCTGAAATCATGCGACCGCTTTACTTGAATTTTGTGAAATTCCCACGATTTTGCGTATTGAAGGAGTAGCTAAATGGAACCGGCATGCCTGAGAGATATTTCTCGACGGCATGTGAAGCCACTACAGAAGCCACGGCATAAAAACTCTCGACAACAGGTTAGTCATTTACCACACAAAAAGAAAGAATAAGCCAAATGGAAATTCTAAGGGGCTTTTATTTATGTATTTCGGATAGATACTAAAAAAAAAATCGTACTAAAATTTTAAGCTCATTGTCAAATATCAAACTTGGTTCAGCAGTTTAGTTAATATTGTGACAATGCATTGCTACTTCAATAGCGTACCTACAAGAATACCTAAAATAACTTATCAAGCTCTAGATTTCCTCTTGTCTAGTTTAAGATACGCTTGCCGAGGTCGGTCCTGGGCCATCCATTACATAAACCTGTGTGTTCCCGACAATTATATATTGCAAAGGTGACAGCCACGGCGCGGTGAACGCGTACCTTGCGTGTACTTAATGACGTACCAGACAGCATAGATCTTTTTACTTATTCTCTGAGTGAGTTCACAAAAACCACGATGTATTTATGTTATGGTAAATAATCAAACTGTTATTATGGCCAAACTATCGAATTAGGAAATTCCTGTAATGATAGTGATGATGAGCTAATTAATAAATAACATGACGAGACCCCGCTGTGCCTCGGAAAGCACTTTAAGCTGTTGGTTGCGGCTTTCATTTCTATTTCTAGATCTTTGACAGTCATTACGGAGAGTCAGAACCCTAAAAGCCTGACAACCAGCCTTACCAATAGGTATTGTGTTACCCAATAACTGGGTTGTGGTTAGACAGACGACCCCAAAATAGTTGGGAAAAGGCTAAGCAGATTGATGATTGTATTCCATCAAATTAAATACATCCCCGCTTCTAAATACGCGGTGCATATCGTCTCGTAAGTGATATGCAGACTCAGTTCGCATGAGATCGTATTTGCCGCACAGTTGGCCACAGACCTCCGAACTAGTTTATTTCAGCATCAGCTACGATTTTTGAGCTGCTCCTGAAAATGTGGGATGAGATTTTTATTGTTATCGTTTTGGAAGGAAGATTACTAGTTATTACAGCAGATTTAAGTATGAAATGTCTGTGCTATTATGTATTTTATAACCGACTTCTTCAAAAAGGAGGAGGTTCTCAATTCGTCTGTATGTTTTTTTTTTGTTGTATGTTTGTTACGCGATTACTCCTCTAATTATGAATCGATTTTGATCATTCTTTTTTTGTATGGTAGGTCATGCTTCCGAGGTGGTCCCATATAAATTTTATAAACTTTGCTTGCGTAGTTTTTGAGTTAGCTTCAATATTACGTATTTTACCCACATAGTTTATCAAGACGATGTATTCATTTACTCCTTCACTGTTATTTACATCAGCTAGTGGTATTCGAATTTGTGTGGGGTAGATACCATGACTAAAAAGTGAAAAATAAAAACTTTTTACAAAAAAAAAACCGACTTCCAAAAAAAAACACTAAAAACTGAAAAATAACTTTAATTTCGGAAGTCGGCGGCAAAAAACGAAAATTGAAAAGCAAAGACACCGAGTGTTTTTTTTTTGGAAGTCGGTTTTTAGTAACTAAAGTCAGCATCTATATCTTCTACATATATCTACACATAAATAATTTATGTGTAGATATAGATGAAAAACGACTTTAATTATTAAAGCCATTTTTCGTGTCTGTCTGTGTGACCTGATTGTTCTAAACTTCGCAACGGATTTTGATGCGGTTATCACCCATCAATTATTCCGGAAGGTTTAAATTTATTATATTGATATTAAACTTATATATAAGTAAAAATAAATAAATCTCCATGTCATATCAAGTCGTAAAAACCTTGCAAAGCCGCAGGCGCAACATGCAATGAGCAAATGAGGTGATTTCACGGTGAACAATGCTGGGTGTTCTCTTTTTAATAAAAAAAAGTTAATTGTTTAACAAGTTACGAAATGAGGACTTCCTCCTTTTCGAAGTCGGTTTAAAATAGGCAGGCACAAAAAATACCAATGTCGGTTTTGCGTATCCTAAAATTTCTCAGAGGAGACATTACCTACATACATTAAATATTGATGTAAACATAAGTTGTGCCTACTGTAAAATTGAAGAGGTAATATAATTTGAGCACAATCCTAGAGGGCGGGATCTCATATCGCGGCTCACATGAGCACGGAGCAATCTAGTTAGTGTTAATGCGATGAGCAGGCACAGACGAGCGTTCACTTACACTTTGCAACGCAAACGTTTCATCGATTTAAGTGAATTTTCTCTAACTCAAAGCATTTATGCCAATTAAACCAGTTACGGGCAGTTTTGAATTGTCAAAGGAGTCGGTCATAAAGAAAGGTGACGCTAACTGTCCATGTGTTTATTCCAAAGCGTAGTACATTCCCATGGAGAACAAACGGCAAGAAACTCCATGGGACAATTTAAATTATAATTGCTACAAAATATTAGTTACATCATAAATTTTCAAGTTATAATAATAGTATCTGTTATGTTACATGCGACATCGTCTGCGATCCAAGATGCAAAGAAGCCTATGTCCTTCTCCAGGTCATGGTCTACCAATGTGCCGAAAAACCATTAGGTACTTCATTGGGGGATAAGAAAACAAAGAAAAGACAGATGTGAGAGGGATGATATGAATGAAAAGGAAGTGAATGATAGGGCGACGGCTGACAAAGCAGAAGGAACGGCTAGACCCCAAGTAAGATGGGACAAGGGCCGGTAAAAGAAAATCTTACTTCAGCTATCTAATTGCGTAACTACTTTCGTAACCGATTAATCTGTTTCATTTTGACAGTCCAACACATTCATTGCGTTATTTACGTTGTTGAGCAGATTTTTTTTTCGAACTTATGGAGCATAACGAATTCTTATATATTAGGAATTCGTTTCAAACCGATTCAGATTGTGATTGATCGTGTATTACGCAATTAGACCAACTTAAATATTCCGTATATTCAAATCTAAACTGTCCTTCTTTGATAGGTGTATGAAATGGCTATAACACGACAAATATACGTAGGGTCAATTAAATTTTATTTTTCTCCTGTTAAGACGGTCGCAACCGCAGCGTTTAAACGCTCGTCTGCTCAGACATAAGAGCGTGCAATGCAGCCTTCAATCCGTTTAAGATAATGCTTTTAGCTCGCATCGACCTGGCTTTTATTTTTAAACCCATTCTTCCCACTCTTGGTTTATATCTTAGTGTGTGGAACTTGACATTGAAAATATATCGTCTTGTAGTCAGCTATGAATCATGTGGATGATTATAAGAGTAGGGAAAGACCATAGAAATATATTTCTATAGTGGGGGTGAATAATAAAATGACGGCAAATAGGTAATTATAATGGAGGATGCTTCGCCGACCCCAAATAAATTGGAATAACGACAGGAGGAGACAATGATCCGCAATCAATTTGAAAAGTATAGAAATACGCACACTATTGGCACAAACGTTATCAGAAATAATTTGGTAGACTTTTGAAAGAGACACAATTTTTGACAATACTTTCTTTTCTTTAATCGAATATTTGATTTAAATTAAGAAATGTAGAATTATGAAGTCCTTTGTTGGTCTTCCGAGATGTATCTCATTTTATAATAACATTTTGCCTGTTATCATCATCTTCCTAGCCTTATCCTAACTATATTGGGGTCGGCTTCCAGTCTAAGCGGATGTAGCTGAATACCAGTATTTTACATGGAGCGACTGCCTAGCTGACCTCCACAAACCAGTAACTGGGTTGGTTGGTGGACTGGTTGTCAGACTTTCGGGCTGCTGACGACCCATAACGAATGTCAAAGATCCACAAATGACAGCCGGGACCAACGGCTTAACGTGCTTTTCGAGGCACGGAGGAGTCCATTTACAACAACAACATTTAACAACATACCATAACAAAATTTTGCCTGTACAAACATTAATTTCAGCTTCCCAGCACATTCTAATCATAACGAAACTCCTTGTTACATCCAACCCTGTTATAAATACACCAGCTCACCTTTGAAGTAACGCACTGCCTTCAGAAAAAAATAGGACGAAATACTGGCCACTGAGCAATTAGGTCGAGCAGTCAGTGACGTGGGAACTTCGCCTGTTTTGAAATACATTGTTGGGTTTACTCTGACGGTTTGACATCGGTGACGTAGTGGAGCAGCAATGATGAGGTTGACTCTTTATTGACGGAAGTCGAGTAGTTTTTGGATCTGATTTAACTAAAGGATTATGTGGAAATAGGTAGTTTTGTTCTTTGAATTGAATTTTTGGGGATAGCGTTTGGGATAGTTTGAGTGATTTAGGCAAGTGATAGCGTGATAAACGGTGTGGTGTTTAGTTTTCTGTAAGGGTACCGTGATTTGGGCTTTCGCATTTGAGTATGTAGGTACATTAAGACTGCATAATCATAGGCAAGTATAGCATATAATCACTTCTGTATCCCAGCACTCCTCTCTTTAAGAGAGGTGCGGGTTGGTGGTTGTCACACATCGTCTTGGAATTTTTGTTTCTAGGACATGCCATTGTCCTCACGATGTTTTTTAGTGGTGAGTGACATGTCTCACCATGGACTGGCACACAAAATATTTGAAGTTATAATTATATAGAACTAGCTGACGCCCGCGGCTTCGCCCGCTTGACAAATTATATACTAAAACCTTCTTTGAGAACCACTCTATCCATTGGTGGAAACAGCATGCAAATCGGTGCAGTAGTTTTTGAGTTTATCGTGAACAGACAGACAGACGCGGCGGAGGACTTTGTTTTATAATATGTAGTGATGAGCTTTTGGTAAAAAACTGAAGTTTGTTTCCAAAACCAAAACGTTTTATTCAACATTGTTTTTCCTCATTCCAATTCAGTTAACATCGAGTCTGCATCTCCAACTTTCCCTTAAGTCCGTTACGTGATTGATTAAAGGAGCCGCACCAATTACACAGCCTACAGACAAGGCACATCGATCAATCAGTAGGACCATCGACAAAAATCAATGAACGTCCAAAAAGGAACATGACGAATGACACAATGTACTGACATGCGGCCATCTTGTTTATTGACAGGATAACATGTTTTTTTCGTGGCTATATTTTTGTTGTTCTGAATTCTGTGGGTGAAGGATAAATTACATCCACGTAGACTTTTCAACTTCAATTCTCTCTCTGGATAAGCTGGTATATTTCCTCTTACCACGAATAATTGGTAGGTGTGAATATATTCGAAGGGTAAAACCGCCAACAGATAATTCAATGAAAACGGATATTATTTAAAATTGAAAATTCTAACTCAGGCCCTCGTTAACGAGTGGAACTGATCCTCATCTGAAGGTACAATCGGCGAAGTTTACGGTCGACCCCTTGTAAGGGAGACTGATATCGGTCGCACCCTGCGGCAGACCCAACTCCTTAAAATTTTGTGGTTATGAGTTGTTGAGATTCATTCAATTGATATCACTTGACAAGACGCGAAACACATTATTAGAGCCACGTATATTAAAATAACGACAAAAGTTTTAAAACATAAATGACATCGAAATTCTAAAGTGGGCGTGACTAGGGTTAGCTGTGTGTGCAAGTGTATAACTAGGAACTATTATAACTGTCCTATTGGTTATTAAAGCAAAAATAAACCTTGACTTTTTTTTACGTGCAAGTGGTATTTCATTAAACCTACAAAAAAAAAACCGTCAGGCAGCCAATAAGGACACAAAATTACCACGCCTAAGTGGTTTGTAGTTCGTGCACGTGCTCCTAGATGGCGCTGTTCTATAAAACACAACGCTGTGCAATTACGCCCACAATGCGCTTAATCCGCCTCATAGCAATATAGGGGCTATGGAACTATTACCATAAACACTGCCTTAGTACTAGTAGTAATGGAAGTACTGTTCTAAGTTAATTGAGTGCTTAGTGGAAGGGGTTTTTTATTTGTATGTTAGGTTATAGATTTTGTAGTGGGTATTGTTGTTCGTGAAGTGGTTTCAGGGGCTTGTATTTAGCTAACGGGTGCCGTGACATGCCGTGACCAAATGGTGACAATGGAACCTCTGGCTATAACTAATCCTAAGCCCTCTTTAAGTATGTACAGTCACGGACTTTCATTGTTGAGCCACCTGGCACTGTTTGTATTTTAGCCGTGTAATGCAAATCGGGTTTATTCGGTTCCCGACACGGAAAGTCATAATGTCTTCGTATTAGTAGAAGAAAATTATATTTAATAACTTTACCGGTTGGCTAACCTGAGAGCCAGAACTACAAACTTGACAGCAGAGTGACTACCTAAAGTCAACCAATTGCAGGTCTAGCAACAGTAACCTAGCAACGATTGTTTAAGCGTAGCGATAGTAACGTTAGCGTACGGAGAAATATTAATAGTCATTTCGGCAACTTCAAAATTAACGTCTCTGACATCGACATTTCAACTATCACTGTCTTTAGTTATGTTTTCAGAATAACCGAGCTCTGATTCAAAGGAGGTCAGTATCAAATAGATTGGATAACCTTAATGCAACATTTTATTTATATATAACTTATTAGTCAACCTCTATGGATAAGACTATTTCCGATTATAAGTAATTTATTTGTCATCTTGTTTACGAGCGTGCGGTTTGAGTTCGTGTTTAATCGTGTAATCTCGTGAATGTATGAAACTGTAAAATTGAAAAGTTTGAAGGTGGCTTATCAATTAAAGTCCGTGACTGTACGTCACGAGGCTGTATTTATTTAACGATAATGGTACAGTTAAGATTTAAAAAAAGTTTTAAGTAAAGTTTACCATCGTCTCTCTCTAGTATGGAAAAAAAAAGTCATTTATTCAAACTAGACGCGAGAATCAGCACTTTTCGAACGTCAAAATTACGTAAGAGAGTCCCCCAAAACGCCTTTCGTTCACCAGTTCCTATAGTGCTTTAGCTGGGAAGCAGTGGCGTAACAAACTCCCCAGCAGCACAGAAAAGTGTCTGTTCAGTTAGAAAAAAATGATTATTTATAATAGTATGGTAAATCATTTCCATTACGCAACACAAAGCATAAATAATAAAAAGAATGTAGTAAAGTTATAGTTTTGGTGACACGGAACCAAAGAGAATTAAATAGTCATTGTACGGATATAGTCATTGTAAAAAAAAAAAAAAACAAAAATTATTTATTTCTCCAACATAAATTAGAATAAACAGATTAGTGATTGAAGCCTCCCTTTAAGCAAGTAATGCTGTGTTGGGAGACTCCGCATGTCTCCCAACACAGGCATTACTTTGTACGGAACACTCGTACGCGAGTCTGCCTCACACAAATAACCGTTTAAAAAAAAGTTGTACGATAAAACTTTCTTCTGAGTACGAATAATTAACCCATAGAACGAAAGCTTTAAAAACAAAAGCAATACCACTTTGTAACTCAACCCTCATCAAGAAAGTCCGGTCACTTCACTAATTTTATAAAGCACACTTTATTCATAAAAAGTGGTTACAAAGTTTAACTTAGAGATTATCTTCTGCAGCTGGCATATTCTCAAACTTAGTGTTCATTAATTCAATCGGTTCAATAGCTCGCAATGCCAGCTCAGCGTAATCATTTTAATGACTTTTGCTAGAGGGGTGAAAGGTCCGTACAGGACGGGGTGAAATAGCGGGCCCGCAATATTTGTAATGTTGAAATGTTAGGCTATGACAGTACAGCAGGATTACTTGTTTTGTCTATAGTAAAACTGACTAGGTTGTGTACCGGTTTAATGTAATCGTAATAGACTCTGTTTGCTCGCCTGAATATTGACTCAAACTTCAATCTCTATTAAAACTGTTTGCTCACCTGAATTGTGACTTAAACTTTGCAGTTGTTTTCTCGTAATTTCAATCCTCCGATTTAAACTACATAAAGTGTTGGTTTATAAATCTATAAAATTATGTTTCGCTATTTCGATTCAAACATATTCCACATTGTTTAAAGCAAACCGAGGGAACTCAATTTTCCGTACAAACACTTTAAACCTATTTCACCCCTTAGAGGGGTGTAAACAAAATGGGTCTTAACTTGAGTGTCAAATCATCCACACCTTCAGAGATGACGTTTAGCCGTTGTCACCCAAAAAAAAACTAATCAAAACGTGCCCATCCAAACTGCGTCCGCGTATGTTTTGAACAAGTTGACTCAATGAGCTAGTATTTGCGTTGGTGAAGCGTACGCTGGTAATTGAACGCCTCACATATAGTCTATTTACAGTAGGTATGTGTTTGATGAAGTACTCGCGAACATCGCATTCAGAATCCTGATATGGATGAATTGAATATGATAGAGACTCTCCCGCATACATTCTAATCTGTTGTAAAATAGTTAATAATGTATGAATAGTTTAAGACTCTATTATAATACCAGCCTATTATTGACCCACTGCAGGGCAAATTCTTCTCACACAGAGAAGGCACAAAGTCAAAGTCAAATACCTAATTTATTTTAATTAGGCACATAAAAGGCACTTTTAAACGTCAAAAACAAAGACATTGTTTCTCTGATTCTAGTTGCCCCTTCCAAAAGTTAGTTTTCGTATGGAGAAGAATGGGCAAGAAACTCCACCGTCACTCTTTAAAAAATGTTTTACAATATTTTGTATACATTAATTATCTTATATATATAAAACAAAGGGTGACTGATTGACTGATCTATCAATGCACAGCTCAAACCACTGAACGGATTGAGCTGAAATTTGGCACACAGATAGTTATTATGACATAGGCGCGCACTAAGAAAGGGTTTTTGGAAATTAGACGTTTAAGGGGTGAAAAGGGGGAATTTCGTTTGTATTCAAAATCTTATTCCTTGAGTTAATAGACTTGAAACTTGGCACGAATACTTATCTAAGTAAAGGGTATAGCTTGTCATTTTTACTTTTTCTAAATTACCCCCTAAACGGGGATTGGGGGGTGTCAAAGTTTGTATAGATTTTTTTTAACGCGCGGTCCGATTAAGTCGAATCTCGGTATTTATACTTAAAACCAAAAATAAAGAATAATGTGTAACAGGGATTTTCAAAAATCTACCCCTAACGCGGTGAAAAGGGGTAGTCTATATCCCAGCTCCAACCAATGAAAGGATAGGGCTGAAATTTGACACACAGATCGAAGATTGTTACTAGGACGTAGGTATCCACCAAGAAAGGGTTTTTTTCTTTTAACATAGAGGAATAACGGGGTGTCAAACTAAGTTAGTAAAAATTTTGTCGCACTGTCGGATGAACTCGAAACTCGATACGGTACCTACCTACTAATACGGGGTTTTTCGAAAATCTGCTCCTAACGGGGTGTAGAAGGGATAAAGTTTAAGGGGTAAAGATCGTAAATAAATTATAAATATCGGAAATATTAATTTCAGAAAACTATCAAAGGGGGTGGAGGGGTTGTTGAAGTTTTTAGAGGGAAGTACGAAATCCACGCGGATGAAGTCGCAGGCAAAGTGCTAGTATAATTATATGTGAAGACGATGCACTGGGTCGTCACGAAATTTAGCCTAAGCCTCTATTAGTTTTTTTACACAACTGCCCAAAAAGGAGTGTAATGTTTTCAGAGTTCATGTATGTATGTATGTATGTGAGTTTCTTTATTCCACCATAACTTTAAAATGCCTGAACGGATTTGGATGTATCGAGTATCGTTAGAATCCTTATATTATCCCCATTTTTGAAAAAAATCATTATGGCGGCAGTATGGCTCATTTTCAAATGTGAAAAAAAAAACTTCAATTATTTACAATATGGGTATCCAATTGAAGGCCTTCATGAGCACTTTCCAAAACTAACTTGTCACTAAAATATATAAAATAAAAATAAATAATTGTTTAACGTAATCAACGTAATTACAACATGTGCATTAAATAAAAAAATAAAATATCCTAATACTAAACCAAAAAAAAAACCTAAACGAATGAATGATATGCATCGAGCCCAGCGTGGTTTAACAAGACTTGATAAATCGAATGAACCCCAGGATTTGCACTAGCCCCTGGAGCCTCATGGTTCAAGGGGCTACAGAGAACCTACAAACAAAGTAGGTAAATGGCGTTGAAAAATTCCTCCACATCGCTGTCAACTGGTAATGTACCCAAGAGACTGGCGGCATTGCCACGTTGTATGACAATATTTATGATAGTGAATGACAATCAAATGGCTTAACTCTACATACAGGGCGACTCATGCTATAATACTTTCACGCATTCGAGTCCCACATGGAAGAAGTTTGTTTGCCTAAAGACACTTTCGTATAAGTTTCAAGTCAGAGTTTGACATAACGCTTGTAATCCCCGAAGGATTAATCAGAGGTATACCATAATACAAATACGTTTCGCCAGTTAATAGGGGCGAGCCTATTGTCATCAACCGGGCACGAATTCTGACTCCAGGGTGCTACTGAATGCGGGAAAGTCCGAAAGGGATACCGGGACCTCGGCAACAGGCAACTGAAGGAACACGGGTGGGTTTTAGTCAGTAAAAGTCTGACACGCCCTCCGCTCCACCCAGAGCGGGAGAAGTCACTTGATGATTCCACACATTAAAAAAAAAACAAGGTAAATTTCTTATGGAAAGCCCAATAACACATTGCTCGACATGATAATCGAACCCGGGACCTCATGCTCAGCAGTAGCGCTTGACCAACGTAGCAGTAGGGTTTTTATTAATTAAATTGACACTCTACGTCAATTTGCCGTGTTATGCCATTTCATACAACTATCAAAGAAAGAAAGTAAAAAATAGTAGAAAGTTGTAATTATAAATAAACGGGCAGTTTAAGTTGGGAGTCAATTTGCTGTAACAATTTAATTTCCCTGATTTTGTTTCCTATAAGTAAGTACAATAATAAAACAGTAACAATTTTTCCTCTCTAAACTCTGCAATTACCCTTTTGAACAAAAACTGCAGCTGAAAAAGATAAAAGATAAATCTGAGCAGTGAGCGGTCAGAAACGCGAACTTCTTTTATTTCTTCTCTCAAAGGTACATAATTAGCTGTCTGTCATTACCGGTAGACAAACAGCTTTCAAAGACTTTTAAAAGTCTTTTAACTGTGGAATTAAAGGAATTAGTGGCAAGTTCTTTTGTATTTAACAAAGGATTTTTTACGTTTAATACAAGAATTTGGTATTGTGTGCATTTTAAAAGGTTTATGAGTTGAGTGGATTTCTAAATATTCATTGTTGTTTTATACAGTTTCAGATACATTACATACTATGAATTTATTTAACTTTTTACCCGACTGCCCCAGAAGGAGGGTAATGTTTTTCGAGAGTATGTATATATGTCTATTTCTTTGACACGCTCTGCAGCCTAAACGGCTTAATGGATTTTAACATACGAGGTGTCGTTAGGTTCGTCTTAATTGTGGGAGTGACATCCTACTAATATTATAAATGTGAAAGTTTGTGTGTTTGTGTGTTTGGATGTTTGTTACTCAATCACGCCGCATACTTTTTATCCCGATATTCCCACGGGATCGAGACTTACGCGGGTGAAACCGCGGAGCGCAGCTAGTAGGCTATATTTTTTTATATATTTCATCTGCAAACAAAAAAAAAGGGAGGGGACGGTTTAAAAAAAAAATTACAATATTGGTATCAAATAAAAGCTAGTAATTAATGAATTCCAAATATATAAATTAAAAAAAAAAGTTTAAAGTTTTTGGTTCCATCTGTGCCATTGTGGTGTGTGCTAACACAACAAAATAAAATGAGTGAGTGACTCTTTTCATCGAAGTGAGTAGCTACAACTGTGCTAGCACGTGTGGTGAGTTACCCAACACTAATCTATTCTTCATCTCCAAACTGTGTTGGTGTCGACTTTCAGTCTAAACGCATGCACCTGACTACCAGTATTTTACATGGAGCGACTGCATATCGGATCTTCATTATCCAGTAACTGGGTAACACGATACCGTTGGCTAACCTATGAGGTATATTTTATTACATCCTAAAAAAAACTTTAAAATACCAATCTCCATTTGTAAAGGCTCATAAAGTATTCCGTTCGTTATGCATCGGACAAATTGACGTCCGGTGTGAGCGAGCCACTTCCGGCTCGGCCGGATGCGCCGCCATATTGTGCTGCAAACAAAATGGCGGCTCATTAGTAAATTGAGGTGTGGATTAGACTAGGATATTGTGATCATAATGGCTTCTTATCTTTTAGATTTGGTGATTTTCAAAGTAGTTTTTTTTTTGGTATAATTAAGTAATTAAGTATTTGAAACCTGAAACAAGTCTGGTTTTAGGGTACTTTTTTCTTTAAATATACATCAGCTTAGTTTATATTTCATTTTTAGCACACCTTTTTATAAGTAGTTCGTTTTTAAATGACATTTTTTTTTTTTACTGATCCTCATTTTTTTACTAAGATTATTGGGGTGCCTACAAAATTATACTATAACCCTAAGTTATTTAGATAACCCTTGCCTTACTTCACAAATTATTCAAATTAAATAGCCACGAAGAAAATATTCCTTTGCATAGCAATGTTACGGAGCAAAATTGTTGCTACGAGAGCGTAGTACGCCAGCTACGCACGTAGTAAACGTAGCCATGACGTCATCCTGTCAGCTACGCCGTAGCAACAGTGAGCTGTCTTGATTCAAATCCGAAAATAAACATGTCTATTTCTGGTTTTACGGAGAGGATACTTTAGCAATTTTGGAAAAAAATGCCATAATATTATATAGCTATATTGATAGAAGTAGATAATGGGGTAGTAATTTTTCTTTAAAAGTTACTGAAGTTTTAGATGGAGCCACGAACACAAATACTTAGTTTTTGATACATGCATCGTTTGTTAAACTCTAAAGACACGCCTAGGAAAAGAACCCCACTTTAAAACCTTCTAAACTGCTTAAAAACACAATAAATCTGAGCCCATAACTCTTACAAACCACTTTAATTATTACTACCCACATCCGGATGAAAAAAAATCCCGGCCCAGTTAGAGTGTCCTTAACCGGATTTCACTCCGAATAAGCCACTCCCACCCGGTTAGTTATATGGATAGATATTAGGGCTTGTATAGATAGAGAACCAGCTTTAGCTTGGCTAAATACCAACTGTATAGGATTGATTACTAAGGTTTAGCTACGTTTACTGCGGTTTGTAGATGGGTAACCGTTATTATCTCATCGATTTAGGAGAGCTCGTTGAATCGTCAGTGACACGTCACCAGTTTTTAGTGAACTTCGGTAAACTACTGGCTTGGCAGAAATGACGGTCCGAACAAAACACCACAAAATGTTATAAATGCGGGATGGAATTCAGATCCAGTGCGAACCGGTCATTCAAATACTACGGACACTTCGTATCGACATTTTTCGGATTAGATTTAGATGCAGTGTGCAAACCTTAATATTAGGTATTATTTTTTATTCGTCTTTGACATTTCTCGGGACCCTGGCGTCCTGTCGAGGGGCCGAAACCAACTCACAGAAGCCCGATGGGCCCGAAAGACGTTTATTATCTATTATCCCTGTATGCATTATGCAAGTACACCCGAGGACAACCCCCAGTTTAGTGCAGGACTATTGCAGAACATGGAAACAAAAAAATATTGGACTATAGATTTGGTTGGCTAGTGGATTGGTAATCTTGATTATTAGTATTATAAGTCTATTCTGGCCCACTGCACGACACACTTCCCTCATTCCAGTTGTCCCGCTCTAATGCAATTTTGGGACAGAGCTTAAAAAAAGGAACCAATTCATCCAGCCGTCTCCTTCTGGGCCTGCCGCGTTGTCGCTTTCGGCCAGTTGGGATCCAATCAGTTGTTATTTTTGCCCATTGATCCTCCGACATTCGATATAGTCAGCCCAGAGGCCCTCAACAAAGTGTAATTCTATCCGCGATAACGATGATGGAAAATGTATAGGACTTACATAAGCTATCGAAAAGTTTATGTCGATCCTGTTGAAAATCCTTGTAGAAATACGAAACCTACTTTCGTACATACTTTCATACTTTCGAAGCGAATTGTCACTTGTCTAGGCCCTCAGAGGTCCTAGACAAAGTGACATTCTATCAGCGATAACGATGATGGAAAAGGCAAAAATGTATAGGACTGACATAAGCTATCGAAAAGCTTATGTCGATCCTGTTGAAAGTCGTTGTAGCAATACGAAACGCTTTGGAATCGATTGTCACTTGTCTAGGCCTGTTCTATTTAACAGCTGTGAGGCCAGCGTCAGCTATTTGTGTTTTGAAAAGAAAAAACCGCTTTCTTGAAGAAAACAAAAAGTTCTAGTGAATGGCACGTGTACGTAATATTATAGTGATCTGAACAAGCCTTTACATTTGCTCGTACATACCCGTTCGGGCGCCATATCCGGATAGTTAACTGTGTAATAGGGTGTTAAATATTCTGTTTCTGATAGCAGCGTTTGAAGTTGTTCGTTTGTGTGAACACTTATAATTATTAAAACGATTTGTTAGATAATAGTTAGTTATTACTACCTATAAATTTATTAGTAACTATAAATTGAAAGTATGTTACTGGATTTTTTCTTGAACAATGTCTGAATTAGAGCCCGGATAGGGAATAGATTCGCCTTCTACATACATCATCTGCCTGCCTTTTCCCAACTATGGTGGGGTCAGCTTCCAGTCTAACGGCATGCAGCTGAATACCAGTATTTCGCCTTCTAAATACATGGGATTTGAATCACAATTGGGGAAATGTGGGAGTACAGGCGTATTTTTACCGACTTAAAAAAAAAGCAGGTTATTTGTAGGTATGTTATAAATTCAAATTCCTGAAACTTTAGTAATGGTGGTAATTTTCTTACCACTCTTGGGTTTCAGTCAAAAGACTGATAGCAAATGTATTCAAATAATCCATAACAAACATCTCGTGAGGTTGCTTCGAAAATAACAACAGCCAATCAAAAACATTTACATGTGATGTTACTTTCAGAAACTGTTGAACAAGTCATGTTAAATCCATATTTTTCCTGAAAATTCTTTGCAGTATTTTTTCATATACCTTTAACCAAAACAGCAGATGGTTTTGCTGTTTGTTTTTTAGCATTTTACAGAAGTTTTGCCCTTATTTTCTGCGCCCCAGTTAACAGGAAATAGTTAAAAAAAACTTATGTTTTCCGTGAAACTAGTTTTAGCTGTAAAACTGTTTCATTTTAGTCAGCTAGTATATTTGTACATAGCTTCACTGTATTTGGTGTTAGTTGAATTTGTTTTTGTTTTTGTTGAACTACACGCATTTCTTTAAAATTTGCGGATTTTTAAATTACTATGTAACTACTAATACAGTAAATGTAAAAGTACTAATAAAAATAGAACATTGGGTCTAGAAATTAAAAGGAAGGATTTCTGCAGTAGGTAATTGACTACCCTCCCCCCACCATTTCTAAAGGTATTGGGACGAAAACCAAATGAATACAGGCGTTTATATACATGTATTCATTGTAATATACACAGAGAGAGTGATAATCTGCTAACTTAATCACATACTAAAGGCTACGACAAGACAAATACTCCGCTACGAAAGCGTAGCATGCGTAGCCGTTACGTCATTGCGTAGCTACGTCGTAGCATCATATTATTCTGCTTGAGGTGGATGCGCTAGGGTAAATTCAAATTTTCTTACGTTTTTTGCAATTTGCAGGTCAGTATCAGGTTGTATATTGAGAAAATTTTAATTGCGCGGGCTACCCTAGCGCATCCACCTTAAAGTTCCAGGACAGAAAATGATCCTGTAGGCAGATATCAGTGCGCTACTTCCCATTCTCTGGACCCCAGAAATTACCTACCCCACATTCAAATCTCATACATACATTCAAAGCCCCTTACCAAACAAAACAGCATCGAAGAAAAACTCTTCCAGAAACCCTTGAATGGTAACAAAAGAGGTTTTACTCCAAACTGAAGGCCTCAGGCCGTAACGAATTACATACGTAAGTATGCCACTCACGTACTCAAGAGAAGGTGCTAAAATATGAAGGTTTTCCGAAGGGTAGTATGAGTAATTGTAGGTATAACATTGTTGTTATCGGTTGGCAGTTTCGTAAAAATTTTAGAAATTCCGAGATTGACTGATAAATAAAGCATAGCCATAGGTACTGAAGACAGTAACATTTAATTGGAAAAATAAAATTGTGAAAGTGTATTAAATACATGAAGTGACCAATTAAACAGGTTGATTCTTTGACATGGTCTCATTAATACCCAAGAGATTGAGATTAAAAAAAAACACATTTTATAAAGTTATTATCATTAATTAAAATCGCTTTTTGTGCTTGTCTGTGAGACGGCGCTGCGTTCTTCTAAACTAGGCAAAGGATTTTGATGTGGTTTTCACTATCATTTAGAGAATATATTCCGGAAGGTTTATTTGTATAATACATTAATATTAAACATACATAATAAAGAAATCTCGTTATATTGTTAAGTCGTAAAAACCGGCGAAGTTGAGGCGGGTCCGCGGGTCACTAATTTAAAATAAAATACAACCAAAATATTCATTACGGAGCGGCAGGGATGTCGGAATCAGAGACAATAGCGGAGAGCTTTTAAAATGATTCGCCGCGCTAAACGACGTCAAGTATATTACGTGATGTTATTGCAGGGCTGGCACGGACCTATTTTAATACGTTTGCGATTAGTTATTTAATTTCAATATCATTGTAAATCATCATCATCATCATTCATCATTCACTTGCCTATATCCCGATTTATTTGGGGTCGCAACATCTGAAAGAACAAAAGAAAAATAGGTTTATTTGTCACAGAAACACTTGCATACAAAAAGATAGTACTTAATCATAATTATAAATCATAGAAATATGATATGAGGAGTACATAAGAAAAATAAACAGTTGGCAGCTGCACGTCATGACTGTGACAAGAAGGCTTCCACTCAGCAGGATGCTGTGCTATGGGGACCCACAGCACAGCGCTGATTTTCAGTGGTTACCCGAAAAAGACGTACGGAAATCAAGTCAGGTTCAATGATTTTTACATAATAAAAAGTACTTACATAGTAAATAGGAAAAAATAGGTAATCCGCAGACATCACTGTGCGTACCTACATAATTAAAGTGAGTACCTACCTGTATAAAACAACACGAGAATATCCAGCGTTCTGTCTCGCTCTCACCCTTACCTTCGTGTCGTCGCCGTTCGCCATCGTACGCGCTGCTCGAGCTTCGTGTCGCACATCTCTTTTTCTTATATACTTCTCTATTGGTCGTCATCTCGTATGCTACAGTACAGCTGTAGTACATCTCGTATACTCGTATACTATACTACATATTTCATCTTTCAGACAGTCCACTCATCGTTTCTTTGCTCTTCCCCTACTCCTATAGCCATCCACATCTCGGAAAGCACTTTAAGCCGATCTTCCTTCGCCTGATCTCTCTCCGGTCGTGTCGGATTGCCGTCCCATCGGACTATGAGAGTGAGGGAAGAGAGAGTGCACCTGTGTCTGCGCACACACTTGTACACTATAATATCTCCCGCGCCGAAGGCTAGTCTCCGTTGATATTGGCCGCCGTGGCCGAAAATACGATCAGGAGGACTATTTGTTTATTTATTTAGCCATCTACATTAATACTCAAAACTCTCTTCACGGCATTTTCCTCATTCCTCCCCATCACATGCCCATACCATGACAATTGATTTCCACAAGCGACTGTCCGTATTCCATCCCAAGGCAAACAGTTACTGGGCTTTCTATTAGAAAATTGTCCGGTTAATGGCAATAGGATCGTCTCCTATTACATATTTTACATAAGGGACTTAAACATTACTCGTTAAATCTGGTTTGAGACTCTTTGCCTACCACTTTGAGGACTTTTTACAGACGTAATGTTAAGCAAAGTTTTTTTGCACTCGATCTTGGATTTATTCATAGTTATAGCGTGCAGACCTCTTATTCAAGACCTCGTTACCTTTCCTAGCCATGTATTGTGACACTCGTTGTTTCACCTTTTCTAGCCAAGTTATTATTACCCTGTTTATACCATGAGGTATTTGTAATCTCGTATAACTCACGACATTATAATTGAGTTTTACCTATCCAAACAACAACAACTCCTACCCTTATCATCCCACTATCAATCATGTCCGATGACGTCAGAGCAACGGATGAGTCATTATGGCAAAAATAGTCTACTTAATGTTATTTTTTTTCCATTTGTAAAGATACTTACGGATAATCAAAAATTCTATGTATATTGTGTATGGTCCTTTCCATAATTTTAAGTGAGCCTTAATTTTTTTTATTTTTATTCAGGCATAATTTAATTTACAATTTTAAATAAAATATACAATCTAAGTCTATCTATGATCTAATCTAATTTTTGACGCCCTATGATACTCCTATGATATTCCTTTATACCTATATAATTTTTTCCCTTTGTACATATTGCCCTAAAATTAAATGTCACTTTTTTATATTTTGCTAAGATTCTTGTAATAGCACAAAAAAAAACAATAATTTGACATAAAAGATTAGGTAAAAGAATGACGATAAACCAAATACTTACGTTCCACAGAGTTGCTTTTAACCATTTTACACTAATTAAATGAAATTAAAACTTTATTTATTGAGATAGTTATTATTTTATATGCGCGACAACCCTGACGAAACGCGTCAGCTGACAGATGGCCGAGTCATAACATAACTGTGACATTCAGCATTTCTATATTGCCATTATACTTTTTGAAAAGCTGTATAATATTATATCATACTTTATTGTATTGTACACACTACACATCTTTTGTAAGATTGTTGAACTATAGACGACTATTAATGTATTCTTACGTAGCTATATCTTCCTAAATAGTTTTTTTGGCAGTATACATATACAGAAAAATCTCGCATCGAAAAAACGAGATAGTAAGGGGGACAGAAACAGTACCTAGTATAGTAGTGCAGTTCAGGGGGATATGCACATGCACTAAATCTAACTAATGTCAAAGGATTCTGAACCATGTGTGGTGCAACATAACTGTCAATTTGATCTGCCCTCCACTTACAAAATATGACCAAAATTGGAACTAACGCCGCCATACTGTTTTTTCAATATATTTCATCGAACAAACACAATGTATACCGACTGCGCCCCCCTGACAACGTCATTTGAGGTCCAAAAGATCAGGCTGTACTCAGTAAACTGCCCTGCTAATGATTGTTACAAACAGTCCATTAAAACACGAAGTGTATCTAGTAATTAGCAACTGTGTAATTATATTGTCTGGTTTAAATCACAGTTAGCAGTCTTATGCGACAACTTCCTCGCTTTTTAGCTAAAAGATAATACACACGGACGATCTGATTGACCAAGATGCTACGTCGAGGAGATGTATTAAGTTTACATGGATATAATTATAACGCTTTATTTTAAATGCGACTAACTTATGGACGCATAATTTGTCTGACATGCTACGTCGGAAAGGCGTACTGTACATGTAAATAGCACTCTATTATGTGGAATGACAACTTTCTAGCTAAGAGTTATTGTTTTAAAAACACTTAGTCAACAAAATTGTAATTAGTATTTGCATGCTTTGATGATTTTGTCTTTGTTTGCTTCTCTTTTGTTTTGAAAATGTTTTCCACTTAAATTATGGTTGTTTTAGTTTTAAATAGCATAGTTTGTAAAGATTATTTATTAGTATTCCGTGGAAAATGTTGTTGGTTACACATTTAGCCGTAATTTTTTGTATATCTTCCGACCCAATGTAATGTGTCACTGTTTATTTTCCCCTAATAAATAAATAAAATAAATAAAAATAAGAGAAATACGTGGTGTTCTTTGAACGAAAAGTTAGCATCTAAGTAGGCAGTTGTCCAGGGCTTTGACATGTAATTTTTGCCTCAAATTCTTTTGCACGATGCAGAATGTTGTGTTATGGTTTCGTCATCTTTTGGTTCTGATTGATAATCTAACCAGCTACCTAGATAATTCTTATAGCGATAACACTGCTAATTATATCTCCTGTTTTGTTAAACTCTATTTCTTTCCGTTTATTTGCTGTGGCTTATAGAGTATTCTTTCCATCTGTCTCGCAGGAAAAACTTCCCAGTGCACGCACTGGGAAGTTTTTAAGGTAATTTTTCGTGTCTGGTCACGACCAGACCCGAAAAATTACGAACATTTATACCAATATTAAAACTACTTCGTCGTCCGAACTTAGCCCCCGTATGTCAGTGTCTGGGGGTAAAAGCCGACCTGTGTACTTACCCCTCCAGTGATTGATTGAGGTAACGGTCCGGTGCAAACAAACTACTTTATATTACGGCCTTGTTTTGGTAGACCCACCAAAATTGAACCTCTACTTAGTATACACGGTTTTGGTAAAGGGAGGTAGGAAACCGATATTTTGGGGACCAACCTTTTGTTTTGTTACCATACAAAATATAGTTGCATAATAACTGTGATGAACGAAAACGTTTTTGGTTTTTTTTTAATCCAACGGATAATTTATGTCTCTCGCGATTTGAAGTTTACTAACCTTATCGTACCTACTTTTCCCTGCGAATCAGAAAGATTTACTACTTATACATATTCTAGTTTCGACAACCTTTTTGATGTGAACACATCTATTCGCGCCTTGGGGGTAAGATCGTCTCGTATGTCGTGACGGCAAAGGGCATGATGCTGCCTCATGCCGTTATGCTCCCTCTCCGCCATGGTTCACATCTGTCGGGTGTCCAGTGAAGGCTACATTTTTTTAAGAATTATTTTTCCAGCCTGACAGCCTTCATATTTTTGTGCAGAATTGATTTCTTTCTTTTTAACAAACACTCACTACGTTTAAACGACGCTATAATAAAAAACTGCCAAGGCAATCCAGCATATCTGGATCGCTATTCGTAACGCATCAAGTTATACTGGGAATACCTAATAATTTATTTATTATTTATGTACACACAGTAAAATACAAAGAGATATGACATAATTATGATATGAGTACAAATAATCTTATTAAAGCCAGTATAAGTTGGACCGTGAACATTCTACCGTCGATTTAAGTTGTAAGTAACCCTTCTCCCGTCTTCTTTGTAATAAAACCCTCGTTGTTTCCACGCCGCTGTACAAATCGCTTTTTGTAAGGTAGTTGAAAGCTCTGATAAAAGGGTTAGGTTACATACTTACCAATTGTATACTTGTCTGACTGTTAAATTATTCGCTCGTGGCTAAGTAATAACAGCCACACGGGTCGATCCATCAGGTTAAGCTACGTTTGCCGGGGTTGGTCCGTGGATGGGTGACCATCTTTACACATCGAGACTCCTCCGTGCCTCGGAAAGCACGTAAGCCGTTGGTCCCGGCTGTCATTTGTGGATCTTTGACAGTCGTTACGGGTCGTCAGAAGCCCGAAAGTCTGACAACCAGTCTTGCAAAGGGTATTGTATTACCCAGTTACTGGGTTGTGGAGGTCAGATAAGCAGTCGCTCCATGTAAAATACTGGTATTCAGCTGCATCCGGTTAGACAGGAAGCCGACCCCATCTTGGTTGGTAAAAGGCTAGCAGATGACTGTTAAAATATTCGGATATTTGTATAATTCGTATACTGGTTTCAATAGAATCCCAAGAACAGCTGCCAATAATTGTAAGCGACACCTTTTTTTTCGGTATTTCTGTACTTATCTTTATAACATAACATAACGCATTTAATTCCCGAAAGTTAGGCAGAGGTGTACCTAAAGTACACCCACATTTCGCCAGTTCTGTTTAAGTCCCATGTAATAAGGGGCGAGCCTATTGCGATCAACCACTTATCCAGACTCCGGGCTACTACTGCGAAATTCCAGATGGTATATCCCAAGAACACTTTACTCGACGCGGATATCGAGCCCAGGACCTCATGCTCAGCAGTCTTGTATACTAAGTGCGTCCACTAGAGCAACGAGGCAGCCTCATCTTTATTTAGATAAATGTAGTATCTAATACAAATGACATTATATACCTACAATTTAGTTTCAACTCTTTATTAGTGGCTTTTGTGGACATGATAATTAATCAGATTTGTTACAGTTGTAATGGCAATCATGTCATTTGGTTTAAATAGGTTTTTTATTTTTAGTATCTTATTTATCTTTCCTCCCATAACTATTAACACTGTAATTCGAAAATATTGTAAAAGACATTTTTTTTTTTAAAGAAAAGCCGTGGCGTTTCTTGCCGGCTCTTCTCCATAGGAAACGACCAATTGGAACCGTGTACCTACATAGCTTCTGACATTTCATAAGTGCCCATGTAGGCTAATGTGAAATAAAATATTTTGATTTGGATTTTGAAATAACCCTTTTAGGGCTCCGTTTTCAAATAGTTCCAACAAGCCCTATTACTCAGCCTATCGACTGTCTATCTGTCTGTTTGTTTGTATACCTGTGTGTCTGTCACAGTACTGTATCTTATAAATAACCTTATTATGTACTTATGATTTGTCTCAATATAGGTATTTCTTTCGTCTTTATCACGACAAATACATAAAAATATAAGACTAGTTGCTGCACGCGGAATCGCCCGCGTGGAACCTAAAATAAAAGTACTGTATAGTAAAAAGCTGTTAGTTTGACATAACAAAGAAACACTTCAATTTTATTGTATAGATAATAGTTTTGGTGAAGCCACGAGGCCAATTTGCACTTAGCCGGTTTTTTTTTTGACACCAACATCTCAAGAGTCATCAACTTATGCTTCCACAGTAATGCTGCTCCTCTCTCACGTGAGCAGGTGACAAAATATCCTCTTTTAAAGCATTGTTTCTGTTGTTTCAGATGAGGAGTTGGTGTTCAGAGACCGATGGGGAGGCCTCACGCTGTTCAACGTCAAGAACTTCACCACCAGACTACTCATGAACAACTCTACCTTCGTAAGTAGTAAGAATTTATAATTTTTGATATAGACAAGGAAACTACCAAATTAAATTGTCCGCATATTCAAACCACAACTGTTATATTTCGACCAAGGCTCTGATACCGGTTAAACAAACCATTATGATTTACTTGAAGCAAAAACTTTTATATTCGGTTTCTTTCGATTATACGGATACGGTTTTTTCAAACCGGCGTTTGGAAAAGTTTTATCGGATTTACCGGTTAGAACAATAAAAACCGGTTGTTACTTCAATTTTAATTCAAATCAAATCAAATTATTTATTTGCTTAATACAGGTAGGTATAAACAGATGTTACAAATAAATATAAAGTACTCTGTATCATTACCTATTATGGTTTGCAAATATTTACATTATTATTAATCCAATTAAATAATTATTAAAGTAACATTACAAAAATTATTATACATAAAACAAAAAAATAAAAAAAATAAAAAATGTACTTAATTAACAATTTAGAATACTACTTACACATGTCAAAGGTTTCAT
Organism: Lithophane ornitopus; assembly: GCA_948473465.1. NCBI lineage: Eukaryota > Metazoa > Arthropoda > Insecta > Lepidoptera > Noctuidae > Lithophane > Lithophane ornitopus. The sequence goes on along the minus strand of OX419635.1, from coordinate 14,115,501 downwards.
TTTATTCAGCGCGCATCCTCATACTCATAAGTAGTCACAAGTTGCAACGCTTTTACCGACATGCCGTGCCGCTCGTCGAATAAACCGGTTATTTTAGGTTAAAATAAAGTTCTCTTAACGTTCGCGTTCTTTAGAAAAGCTCAGAAAACCTAAATAAATCGATATTAACCGGTATTTTTTAAACCGGTTCCGAGGCTTGATGTTGACAGTATGAACTGGCTATAACTCGGCAAATTAAGTATCTCACCTTTAACTGCCATTAACGAAACACAATAGAATTTTAATTGTTATCGGTATTTAAAAGCCCGATTGACACATGATGGGATACATATTAGAAAATTAAAGTCGCCGCTTCACAGGAGCCCACGGCTAAGCTACACACGTGTACTTACCCTCGCTTTGTATGAAAATGTACGCGGGGTCGTCCACTGCGACCCACGGCCACGGTACGCACGGATGCGTGGCTGACAAACAAATGAACCGCGCCGCTAACGAGCCAATCCTCTCCGTGCATATCCTACAGTGGAGGGTCGATTTTATGCCGCAAATACTTATGCCTGTAACTTGCACGAGAGTATGCGAGTAGTTTGCATGGCATTGTGCCTTCAACTTATTAGTAAATGTCACAAGCATGCAGACTTTAGGTCTGTGCTTAATTACAGACATGAGTGTACGATTTTTAATAGCTTCAAGGTTACCTTGTCAGATTACTAGTGGGTATAAAAACTCTAGCCAGGGAACATCAAACGAACTTGGTGAGTTTATTAGTCATTCAAAAACAATAAGTACCCTCCATTGGGGCTTCGCCGCAATCGGGAAACAAAGCTGTTTCATCGCAACATCTTGGCCTAATTATATTCCAAGAGTTTTAAAAAGCAATACTGTACTGTAAATATAGGCAAGCATCCTGTGTCATAACTTGATTTCCTCTTTAGTAAAACTGGTTTCCTCCGCGGTTAAGTGGTTTCTCCTACATTTAAGTGGGTTTTCCTTTCTACCGCAAGGAAGTTCGGGTAAACAATATCACAGTTAAATTCAATTGTGATGAGAGCCTAAGATAGTGCAATCTTTTAATAGCCTCTCACGACGATGACGGAAATAGACGATAAACAGAAAAAATATACGGATTTTATAGAAGTCGTAAAGTAAAGCCGTATTTTCAAAAAGGTTGTGCGATATTGCGCGGTCAAGTCGCAGGCATTTTTCATTCATTTTTTATTTGATACACTTACATTACTTGCATAAAATAACTTGTCATAATACATTCCAAGCCACTGTGTCATAATACATTCTGACAGGAATAGAAGTTAATCTGTAACGCTGTTTGTGTTGTTGTTCATGTTTGCCACATTGTACAGTTTGAGCACTTATATGTTTCTTTGGTATTGTTCGTCGACTCGTTGAGCTCCCTATGTTCTGAGTTGAGCTATACGATTACTAACAAATGTGTGCACTAATTGGACAGGTCCACTTAAATCTGTGTGGCTCTTTCTTCAAAAGACCATCTCGTATCTTTATATAGCCAGACCAAGACTATGTCTGGACTTTAAAAGAGACTGTGAGCTCTGAGTTTGTTTCGGTCTTCCTTCTTAGAGTAGTCAGATAGGATACTCATCCGAACTCATCCAGTTTTAAAACATTAATGGCATACAAGTTGCTGGCAGTGCCATGTGTATTCATGGATCGAGTAACGTCCCGCGATTTTTAACGTGGAATTCAAGCCAATATGTACTATTATATAAGTCCTACAATGCGAAATATGGTTGTACTAAACGTGCTGAACCTCCGGGAACTTCAATTTTATGAAGTAAAAGCGTGATGTTATAGTATGTTTAGATAGTCATCTAGTGAATAGCCACCAATATATGGCTGGTATTAAATAAACAATACCACAGAATACATAATAGTTCAAATACAGAACATTCACTCCGCAAAATCATTTAAATAAATAGCGACTCTTACTACGGCAAAATATGTTGCAGTACGGGTCACACAGCGTAAATTACCTACAGTTATATTCACCTAGCAGTTCCCTGTCTTTCTATCGCGTAACTTTTACATCTTCTGACTACGTTACCACCCACTAAATAGGCCCGACAAGTCGACCCCCCTCGTACTTGTAGCTTCATACCTTAAATGCGGAGTGCGCCTGTCCTGACAATACCAGACTCTTGAAAATAATGCTTAGTAATTTAATAAACCGAACCTACAAATAAACAATTTATTTATTTATTTTACACCAAGCAACGAAGTAACTTCACCTTTACGTACGAAAACTTGGCAACACGTCGAACAGACGTATTGAAGAAAACATTCACTTCGCTCTCATTTCCTTTGAGTTACGTTCAAAGCTGTACGTAGTAGCTGTTATCAGTAAATACGATCGAACGATAAAGTGAAACATTCTTGTATACACCTTCAAGGGTGTGTTCACATTTGGAAATGAAACAAGTACCTAGGTATTCGCGCTGAATGCGCGCAGTTACTGCACAATATTATTTACTGTTATTATTATAAAAGAAAAAAAGTAACAAAAGAATGAGCTTATTATAAGGTCCTGGGTGCGATTTCTAGGTTGGAGAAAGTTTTATTGTGGTTTATTTTAATTTAGGTATTTGATTAAACTTTATGCTCGCGTAAAAAAATACTGTACAAAGGCTGACTTAATACCTCTACCAGGTGTGTACGGGGTGCGTTTGTCATTTACGATTATGATACAACAGTATTATTATAAAAAATAGTTTTTAGACTTTTGAACCTGTGACAACTAAAGTCAACTTCAGATCAGTTTTATAAAACCTCCATCCTCTCATGCTTCTGGTAACTAGCTTCATAACCTCACAGTCAGCTTACCTCGCGATGCAGAAATAGCGTGCAGATAAGAAACACGTTCGATCGTGCCACAGATTACTACTCAACCCGCTGTCGGAGGAAATGAGACTGCAACGATACGGCGGGTACGTGACGATCTCAGATAACATTTAGGTATACGAACCTAAGATTCCCAAGAAAAGTAAGTGCCTCGTGGATCGTCGTCTATCTTCGGAAATCGAACACGCGATGCTGATATCTAATATAGAGCTGTTACAACCATGCAAGTACTTGCCTGTTTTGTTTTACATTTTTACAAAATTAAAGATACTAAATCAAAATGACAAATTACGATTTGAGACCGGAGTAGGTAACCCTACAAAGAGAAAACTACATACAAACGAACAATGATAGATGCCTACAAAGTGCGATTGTATCAAAATAATAAGCATTGCCTCTGTTATGGGTTACTCTGTGGCGCGACGTTCGTGCTAATTCGACAAAACGAAGATTACCGAATCGCATTATTTTCTTTGGAAACCTGTGTTTTAATAAATAAAATCAAAGCTTCTGAAGTTACTAACAGAACCCGGGAACAAAGTACGTAATACACTTGCCTGTAGCTTGCACAATATAGTATGCAGGCATCTTGCATGCCTGAGACATTCTTCAATCAAAAGTTGTTATGTCATCGGCATGCAAGCTTCTTGTTCACTACTCTGCAAGTTAAGCCCGATTTACACGATGCGATTTAATTGCCTGTGGCATACCATAAATTTAAGCAACAATAACAAGTCATTTGTCGTATTAATTTTAGTTCTAGCCACAGCCTAGGCAAGAAACTTGCATCGTGTAACTGGGGATTAAAGAAATTGAGATTTTAGAAGGACTTCTGGATGAACTGACACTGGTAATAACAGCCGCACGGGTCGATCTTCAAAGTTAAGCAACGCTTGCCGAGGTCAGTCGGTGGGTGGGTGACGATCTATAACATTCCGAGACCTCACCGTGTCTTGAAAAGTACGTTAAGCAGTTGTTCCCGGCTGTCATTCGTAGATATTTAACACTCGTTACGGGTCGTCAGAAGCCCGAAATTCTGACAACCAGCCTTACCAAGGGGTATCGTGCTACCCAGTAACTGGGTTGTAGTGGTCAGATAGGCATTCGCTCTATGTAAAATACTGGTATCCAACTGCATCCGTTTAGACTGGAAGCCGACCCCCGGAAGCAAAAAACCCCGGGAAAAGGCTAGGCAGATTGACACAAATATGTGGGAGATAACGTTCAATAAAGCCGAATTTAAAAAAAAACTTGATGTGTCACTTTTACGGCCGCGTAGGTACTGAACAATATGTACACGATGACAATAAAACATACTTCGGTGGTCTCAAATAAGGCTCAGTTTACATTGTCATTACAACCATGGTTGCCCCAACCATACAATGTTCAAGAAGTCTTAGGTAACAACTGAAACCTGGGCGCCTAAGTGACTATTAGTGTTAGAAAATGTTTGAAAACAATTTTAACAGCAGTATTGAGCACCTTGACTCAATTGACATAAAGTTCATTATGCTTTGACTCAATTTCGTGAAAAAAAATCTCTTCTATACCAATGTAAACTGAGCCTAAGCCTAGAAACAAATAAATTCGTTTAGTTCACAAGCGATTTGTAAAAAATTCTAACTTGAACTAAGTCGCTGAAAAATGGCCCTATTCTTTATCCGCAGAATAAACAGCCTCACATATGTTACAAAGGCATCGGATAAAGTTAATACGTATCTCCCATATATTATATTATTTGTCAAAGTACTGTTGAGCACAGAGGTAAATCTGCGTGCGATCGGATCCGCTCTTACAAAAGCAATATATTTTGTATATCTCATCTGCTAGGGCGTTTATAAGAAGGCGAGTGTCACACCGACGCGTAACGTGAGAACTTTAAATATGATGAAATAAAATAAAAATATTGTTGCTACGTTTGACGTATGCATGTTTTATTTTTATATCTTAACGAGATTTAGGTGAAAACGCAGTATCGTGTTACCCAGTAACTGGATGTAAAATACTGGTATTGAGCTGCATCCGGTTAGACTGGAAGCCGACCCCAACATAGTTGGGGCTAGGCAGATTGATTAATTAATAATTACCAAATTATTCATTCCTATTTTGTACTTCATAACTTTTAATCCAACAAATAGATTGGATCCTATTGTTTAAACCTGAGACCGTGAAAATGATTGATGAGTTTAGTATTAACACATCTGAAACACGCACAAATTAATGTACACATTGTTCAGCAAAATGTTCATTATTTCAATATGAATAGAAGTAATTTTATAGTGTAATACCTATTATAGTATTTATGCTGATGAAATAAAGAGGGTTTAAAGTGTAAGTCCTCTGCTCTCCGCCATTTTTTAAAGCTTTTTCTTTTTTATACTGGTAGTCATATTGTCAAAGAAAACCTGACTTTGATGAAGATGAAGTTGCACGGGATGCAGTGAAAGATTACATAGAGAGGAATTCTTGTCAGTGAAAGATGACATAGCGAGGATCACATTGAGGAATTCTTAATCTTTCTCTTCAAATGTCGGTTAAAAGAGATAAAATTGCGGGGTTCGCTGGAATAAAACTTTTGCCTCACAATTCATCACAGGGAACCAGTAGATGACATTTCAACTTGATACGTCAACAGGATCTGTAATTAGTTTAGAGAATCCATCTTCACATATCAACAAACAAAACTAAAAGAATTTCCATACTCAGCACTTGCTACGGTGTAATACACGCCCAAACTCAAACTCGATCACACGCACCAACATAAAACACTTGATAAAGATTTATCAGTATTTTTCGTGAACGAAAAGTGTGTTGTATTGTATTCTTTGCTTTATTGTATTGTATTGGATGTATTGGTTCTCGGTGTACGCGTGCTGAACGGCTTAAGTACTTTCTGTTGAGAGCAGGAAGCTCTTTGGGGATTTATTGATCGAATATTTTATTGTATGTTGGGATTTCGGGAACCGATAATGTTTTTGTATAGAAAATCTTACACCAGAAATGCGTTACTTACATAATGGTGGCTAGAATGTTTGGCACCCCTGCTAATGTAACTTTTTCGTCGTTTTTGTATCTAGAAACTAAAGAAACATTAGAGCTATAACCAATTCAGTGAGCTGATCCCAGGTATTTCAATTTGATAAGTCATATTCTAGGTAAAGTCATATTACAGGCTTTCACGAAATTAAATACCGGCTGCTTTCATAGAAAACTTTTTACGTAATCGATGTTAGTGGATTTTCATACTTATTTTTTGAGCAATTTGATCAGCTTTCTGTATTTTGTAAGTTATTTATTGCCTACAATAAAAATATATTAATTGAATTGAATTTTCCGACCTGGTTATTGAACCCAGTACCCCCACAGTCAGCTGTTGCTCTTGCGATTACTAGATCAACGAAGCAATATTTCATAGAAAGTAAACTAAAACTTATAGCACGAACATTTTCCTTAGAGTTAGTCAAAGTTATTCGCACAATACCATGACGTTGGTACTGCCACAAGTTAAAAGTGAAAATCCGTGTGTCCCGCACCTGTTTTTCCGTTCCGTTTTAATATCCGTTCATTTCATTATGTATTCAGTGTGCGGAACTACAACACATGTCTGCCAGCGTTGCTCCGATATTTTGGCGCCAAACTGTCAGCTTTATTCAATATGGCCGCCATCAAACTACGTGTCTGTGGTGTGAAGATATCTTTATAAAACTTGCTTACATTCTTACCATATTCCCAACGTGCGTATTTTCTAACTGGTTTTGTTTGGTACAGACAAGGTAAAAATATTATTAGTTTTCGCATTCATCATACCCTGTCTGGTATGATTGTCTTATCTTTGTAAGAAATACCTACGGTTTGAATAACATCCAAAGGTTGCTTCAAATCACACAAAATTGTCAAAATCGGTGTCTCAGTGCGCTATTATTTCTTTGCTACACTCATATCCGTGACAGTCTGTTTCTAAGACAAGAAGACGTGTCACATCTAGGTACACCCAAACTGAGCCTATTGTGTAGTCAACCTCAGAATTCTCTTACCGGGTGGTAAAACAATTACGTTAAGTAACTGCGACCGAGTTGGAAGTAGCGCTCACCGGCCGCTGCCACGGCACTGCTCGCTTCGCTCGTTCGGCTCGCGCGCGATTTCTCACAGACCTAACCTAAACCAATTGGCCAGGTGCCCTAGCTTAGTTACTGCGACTGATTTGGTATTAGAAGCCAATCAAATGCTTGTGCCTGCAGATAAGCCATTCTGCATTACTTCTAAACGTGTGGGTAGCAGTTTTGTTAAACGTAACGACAATCCAGCTAAACTTTGTTCAGCGATTTTACATAACGGAGCTGTTTTGTAAAACAGCTAGCGGTTATGTAAAACAGCGGATTCTACAATCTATCTGCGATATATATATATTCCTTTATCATCCACAGCCCGACTTCACCAGCTGCAGTGCTTAAGCCTCTCTTTTTCATTTATGCATCTCCTAAATTTTTCGTAATTGCACCAACACTGTTTTTCTCTGCATCGCCCAAAGGTTGACTAGTAAGTAGAAAATGACGCCATAAGCATTTTCTCTATTTTCTCAACATATTAAGTCCGCCTCTATACATTCGTGTGCTTAAAGTATCTAATTAATAAATAAATAGAGCCATTACGCGGTCGACTATACAAATAAATAAATCTCTTCTGAACTTCATAATCATTAATGAATACATAAAGCCTGAATGCTGTCCGTTCATGTGATGTCGTTAATGTAAGCCACAGAAATAATGAACGGTATTTTAAACGAGAGACATTAATGGTGACGATTTAAAATGTAGCGCTTAAATGTACTCGGTCACTTTGTGGGCTCGCTTCAATAAGCTTCGGTGACATACAGCGGCCATGTCTGATTGAAATTATAAATGGACTATAATACATTACATTACATATAATACTCTTAATTGTTAATAAATGTAGATAGGTATGCACATCATGAACTCAGTTCAGTTCAGACACTTTAATATGATAAATTATATTTATTTGCACGTCAAAATAAATTGTTTTAGACTACATAAGTTCGGCGTTTTCTGACTATTCTGAGACTAAAGACCTAAACAAACTCAGAAGTCACAAATATGGCTTTACAGAATTAAAATTGCAAAATACGTAAGAAAATTTGAATTTCCCGGACTACCCTGAAGCTTTTATAGACTTGGTCAAGCCGTATGAGGACCAGGGAACAGAACCGGGATCATTTGTTGAAATAACAAATAACTTTCCCAAAAGAATAAGCAGGGCTGCATATTTCGCACTCCCATGTACCTAAATAAACTGCGGAACTCCGGGCTGCTACTGAAACATTCCTGCCGTTAAACCTCAACACTTTGTCCCATCAGAGAATTGAACCTAGCTTACTTCACAGACAAATATCTGTAACGAGTATTTTTATTGTAACAAGGATATTCGATGTATTAGTGTGTTCTTGTGCCAACATCGTCTTTGACCTATGTTTCTAGTACAGTATAACATCGAGAGCAGTGGTGGCCCAGTGGTAACGGCCGCGACTTACGAGTTGTAGGTCATAGGTTCGAACCCTGACAGGCGCTTTACTTTGTGTAAATTATTTCATCACCACTGCTCTCAAAACGGTGAATGAAAACATCGTGAGGAAACCGGCATGTCCTAGAACCAAAAATTCGAAGACATGTGACATCTACCAACCCGCACTGGGCCCGCGTGGTGGATTACGGCCCGCTGCCTCTCACTGAGAGGAGGCGTGTGTCCCAGCAGTGGGAACATTATAGGCTGATTATGCATTATGCATAACATCGTGCGCAGTACTGTACTAGTAATGTACAAATATTTTGGTAATCCACCTGTTTATTTTACTGTACCATCCATCTGTATATTTTTTTTTGTTATGTAAGTAAAGGCTATACCTATTATATTATTATTGCACACAAAAATAACTAAATATTTCATGTTATGTACTACGTACCAACCCTAACTTCGTAAATAGTCTAGGAGCTAGCGCGTGCTACACATTTATCAACAATAGACGGCCATGTTGAAATATAGCAAGCTTAGTGTACACGTTGAATATAGCTGCTATATCAAACTAGTTGATTTGTTGCCTCGGCTGTTAGACGAATGGTGTCGTAGGTAAGGCGGTGAAATGGTAATGTGAATCGTGTTGTTCAGGCTTATGGCACACGGTCTATAATATGACGTCATATTTTGTGGTTTTAAGAAAACATGTCCCGACATCTATTCTTTAGCAAGTGTCGTATTCAATGCTCATGCCTTCTCTGAATAAGAAGAAGTATTTGCCCTGCAGTGGGACAGTACCAGCCTCGTATTTTTAAGAAAAGGTGTTCCAGTGTGTCTCACTTTCACGTTTATGTAGTATTAACCCTTTTAAATTCACAGGAACTAAGCCTAATACCTACTAGCGAAATAGATTCGCGAAAAAGAAGTAGACGTGCGTTCAAGACAACTGTGATAAGGGTTGGATTCCGATTCATCTATTTACTGTAATTACCTTGAGTATGAGTCACACAATATAGGAGTGTGCTTCGGTCAAGGGTGTTGAGCCCTTTTTTCCCCCCCTAATTTTTGATATGACCAGAATGCCAATTCCCGTAATTAAAAAACGTTCAAAATCTAGCCGCAACCTTAGCTCAGCGATAATCTGTGCCAAAAACATGTCAAATATGAAGGTAAATTAGAGGTATTTTGACAGATTGAGACATATTATAAAATGAACGTTCTAAAGAACGCGAAATGAGAGGGGCATTTCCCGCTCTGACCTAATTTCTTGTTAACTTTCTTTTTTTCAAAAGTGTCAGTACAAATAAATTACTTCCACATCACAGAACGTCTCCTAAATGAAACATTCCATTTACGTTTTTTATACGCAACTTTATAATGATTAGGTTCAGATAATCATAAATAAACAAAAGGCACTCCGTCCCACTCAATGCGAGGCACTCGAAGGCAAACATTTAAAAGATAAATCGTTGAACAGTCGCGGCACTACGTAGGTGTCAAAAAGGCAACTCGTCACAAGCGCCCATTAATTTGCCCAGGAAACAATGTGGAGTTTAATGGCTCGTGAGTTCTGTTGTCGGGTGACGAGCGTGTATTTTATTTAAACGTTATTTTTATTTTTTGAAGCGGAGGGTAGATATATTTTTTTTACACTTTTTGGATCGTAACTCGGAGAATGCTTGTCAATGCACACAATTGCGGTTTTAAAACCTGCGGTTACATATACCTATGTGACGTTTTCAATTTCGATGGAACTTTAACCTTCATTTCCTGAAAAGTCAACCGAAGACGTGCAGCCTGACTTCGCATGACACATCTAAATATGTCGAAAACAACAAAATCTGTCGTGAGACAAGGGGGTTTTATAAACCTAAAGTTAAGTGACGTTCAAACGTCAAAAATGTATAGTTAAAGAGTTGCTAATCATTACATAACTTTAAGCAACGTTTATAATTATAAACCCTTGATGTTTAATATTAGTTTTTTTTTCCATCACAGAAACATCTAACATTTACCCTGCATAATCTATTCAACTCTGATTCCTTGTTGCCACTTCGTCCAATTCTGATAACTAACAACTTGTTTCCAGAGAGAACTAAACGCGGTGGACTTCAAAGTGTCAGCGGACCTGAAGTTCGTGCTGCTGATCTCTGACGTCAGGCCTGGGTGGAGACACGCGCGTCTCGCCCGGTACCACGTCTATGACGTCATCAACAGGTCAGTATCTCCCTTTAGAGTCTTAGCTAATGATTTGAGGAGCCTTAACAATCAGTATTTAACTCAGGAATACGTTTATTCTGAGGGAATCTACCTTGTAATATATCCTCCGGCAGACAAATGCTTCGATGATTCATTTGCAGAAATCGTTCCAACTCTGTTCACTGTGGCAATTTTCGGAGGTTCCCATTTGACTCTAATATGGCATGAATACTATATACCTATCCTCTTCTCTCACTTGACCGTGAGTGATAAAAGCTGAAATGTACCTATTAGCCAGTCAGCATAGCATTTGATCTCTTTCTTTCTCTCATTTGATTTGTTATCTTCGGTCAATACCCACCTTTAATTGTATATTATTCATCCACCTCCTACACTATTAACCTTTATCATTTCAAACTTCCACTCCATTTCTTACATTTTCCTTTTTGCATTAAATGTATGTTTATCTTAATCTTTCAGGAACAAGATCCCTGTGTCCCCAATCGAGGACGACCGCTCGGCGCCTCTCATCCAGTACGCCGAGTGGTCTCCGGTCGGAGCCACGCTGGTGTTCGTGCACGACAACGACATCTACTACAAGCCTAAAGTTTTCAAGACGCTGGTCTGCAGGATCACGAATAATGGTAAGTTTAATTGCATAACCATGACCCCAGTCGAGTCCGTATATTGTGCTTGGAAAATTGCACTTTGATTTAAAGAGTAAAAAATCATGAGAGAATAATGCAAAGCCTGTATTTCCATTAGGCCAAATTCAAGTTGTCTTACGACACTTTTCAGTCAGTAATCGGACATTCATATTTGTTTCTATTTATGCTATTTACGAAACCTACTCCTGAGGGTGGGCTTTGCAACTCGCATTTTTTTATCAAGAAGGATTTTTTGTCAATCTAACACTGGTTTAACCATACTTTACTATCCATAATCCATATTAATATTATAAATTTGAAAGTAACTCTGTCTGTCTCTCTGTATGTTACCTTTTTACGTTACCACTGAACGGATTTCGATCAAATTTGGCAAGGAGATAGATGGAACCCGGCGAAGGTTGTAGGGTACTTTTAAAATTTGTTAACGTTAACGCATAAAGGATTATTAATATGTAGTCTAACGTAGTTTATATCCTTTCCAAATTACAACTAACTCTTCTATCCACAATTTCAGGAATCCCAGGGGTGATCTTCAACGGCGTGCCAGACTTCCTATACGAGACGGAAGTCCTGCGCCTGGATAAGGCACTGTGGTTCAGTCCTGATGGGCAGACCCTCATGTATGTGACGTATAACGCCTCGCTCGTCCAGGCACACAAGTATCCGTGGTACGGGTTAGACCTGCAGGAACCGCCCGCGTATCCTACCATACGGGCCTTGAGGTATCCTAAGGTGGGTTGATCATTATTTTATTTTAATTTTGGTAAGTGTATTTATAATTAAGTATTAATAAAGTTTAACCAACAGCTTCTGTAGTTATTCAATATATCATAAGTATAGCTAACTAGTAGCCTTGGACTTATACAGTCGCTAATTACAGTGATTACTGATTAAATAGAAAAAAATAAAAAAACTAGTGGCGCTAGAATTCAGAACCTATATGAAAATATATGAAAATCCGAATAGAAATTATATTTTTAAATATTAGAATAAAAAACTATACAACGTTATTTTTTTTATTGAAATCGCGAAAAATAAATCAGCTGTTCCCTACATTTGTGTTCACTCAAATCGACAAAATGTATGGAACAGCTGTTTTTTTTTGCGATTTCAATGAAGGTCCCATAGAAAAAGTTGTTCAAAATGATGAGTACAATGACCCCTTTTCGGGTTTAGCATAAAGAAAACATAACGTTGTATAAAAACATTTAAGATTATTTTTACTCATATCATTAAAGTTTACGTTGTAATACCCAAAAAATAATAACTAGGCTAGGTAAGCTAGGTTTGAAAAATATTTCTTCAAACCTAGCTAGAAACAAAAATAAGGCAGAGTAACAAGCAGTCCCAATAATATGTGAGTGTGATACAAACTACACCACTTGCTCTTTCCGAAAACCCATTCTGCTAATAGTCCAAGCTTAGGAAATATAGTAAAATGTCTGGTAGACTTACATTTTGATGAAATAGGGCCACTACGATCTTTCTGTACTTTTTCATGATACCTACATTAAATGTCATGGTTTAACAGGTGAACACCAACAACCCGGTGGTGACTGTGAACGTGGTGAGCGTGAAAACGCCCAAGTACCTGTTCTCACACGCCATTCAGTTCAACTCGCAAGTTGATGACAGTACGTATGATTTGTAGCTTTATCTCCGAAAATATTTCAGGTTACACAGCCTTGTGAGTCACTGTCATTCCCATACTTAATCTTTGAGAGGGCGGATTAGAAAATAACGATGGAAACATCACAGTTTGCGGCGAAAACCCAAATCCTTACCACAACACTGTGTTTTTATACAAATAAACATGATTTTGCGATAGTAAGGATATTGTTCTCTTTGACATTGCAATATCAAGACTGCCGAGTCAAATTATTGATACGCGGATAAGCTGCAGTCAAAAATCGGGATAGCAATATCTATCCTGAGTTTTCCGACTATCGTCTCAATATACCTAGACTTTATTTTCAGGCGATAGATGACAGTGAGGCGAGTGTGGGATGTATTTCGTAACCAGTACAAGATCTTCTTAAAACACTTGAGTTTAAATTATGTATTTGATGGTATTTCTGCAGGTTGGTACGTGAGATGGACCGGCTGGACGTCGGAGAAGCAGCTAGCGGTGCTGCTGCTCAACAGGCCGCAAAACGTGTCCCTCATCAGCGTCTGTAGCGCCGTGCATTATAACTGCCAAGATGTTAGTATTGATACTGTTACAAATGGGCATTTCAGCTGTCTGCCAGCCTGGCACCTTTAAACCTTTTTATTCTTGGATAAATATTAAATAATTCTAGGCTACTCTTGTGTCAGCACAGACGAGACTGGTTCGTATCCTAATTAAGAAATCAGCAGAGTTAGCCGCTGATCGAATTAAATCCTCAACCATCTAAAACCGAAATAAAAACGATGATTTCTCTCTGTTTAAAACACACCATGATCCCAGACTGGTTCAATACAATAACAACAAAAAAAAAACTAAACGATGCAACTAAATAACGGTCAACCGTTCAGAGCGATCCATTTGACTGGTGCTGGTGGCGTAAAGAACGGAAACATTTTCTTTCTTCACATTATCCAGATTTACCGCGACGAGTCCGACGGCTCCCGCTGGTCGGGGCTAGGCTCCGAGCCCGTGGAGGACGACTGCGGCTGGTGCGGCGGCATGGCGCTGGTGGGCCACGCGGCCACCGTGTACACCACCATGCCGGTGGGCGACCTGCCGCCCGGCGGCGGGGGCGGCTGGTGGCGCCACGCCGTGCGCCTGGCGCACGACACGCGCACCACGCTCACGCTGGGCAGCTACGAGGTCACGCAGCTGATGGGCTGGGACGAGCGGAGGAGGTTCCTGTGAGTAGTATACACTTTATGTATTTCTAATTCTATGTTCGGTATTATCTATGACTATCTGGTTTAAAAAAGGAATTAAGAATAATTTAACATTGATGATGATATTATTTTATAAGAACCGGTGTAAATAATAATAATTTAATAATAATTTGTTTATTTATAAGAAGGGACACGTTTACAACAAATACAATAACCTTTTAAAATAGAGCACAGTTGCTTTTTTGCCTGAACTAGGTTGAACCTGTGCTTCAGGCTAGAAAGTGCATAGATACTTATTTTAATAAATTAACAATGAGTACAAAATTAAAAACTAAAATAAAACTTAAGTATATAAAAGCAAAAAGGCATGTTAGTGGTTCTATTTGCAGACAACAAGTAGATCTTCCGTCTGTGCATAATCTAGGGTAAGTAAATAATTAAGTATAATTTTTTTACAGCTAAAGTAATTTAAATTATAGATACTAAGTATTCTATTTAATCTATTATGCAAAAATATCCTAAAAATTTAAAAACGTAAAAAATCTTTCTACAAAGACATGCTTTGAGGTTGCATTTGATGTGCACACTATATCATTCCGTCTCTTGTTAGTATTGTCAGCTGTAAAGGTAAGCATGGTGTTCTGTTTTAATACTAAGTGCATAATGAAAAGCTGGCGAACTGTCAGTAGGTACGTTACAGGATCTATATGGCTGAATAAGGGGATTGGTGTTAAAAGAAGAAAAAAATAAGTAGTTGTAGTGTTCTAGAACTACTTTTGAAGGAGCTAGTCTGGGAAGTGCCCCTCCAGTCCCCTTTCTGCCGCCAAGCAGCGTTCCAGCGTTCCGATTTGACACCTTAGATTAGATATCTTAGCACCATCAGACATTTTTTATGATAGAAATGCATTTGTTATAACTCTGGCCCATGACCATTATGTGGCGCTGACCACTTTTTTGGCGATTATGTTTTTGTTTATTCACATTTCTTAGCTATAAGTCTTCAATGTTCAAAATAAATAATGAAATAAACATTCCCCTCTCCACAGATACGTGATCGGCACAGCTCCTGAGAAGGCGGGCGAGCGTCACTTGTACCGCGTGAAGGTGCCCAAGGACCCGGCCAGCTGGCCCGACCCGGCCGTCTGTCTCACGTGTCCCGGCACTGACCTGCTGCCACCTGATGCTACTGCCGAATCTGTTAGTGATGACCCGGTGAGTGGGACTTGTTGGAATGATGCATAGGTACAATGTTGCAGTGCCTGTTGCAGTTTAAACCTTTGGAGAAACCAGGTTGATTTAATTCCCAGCTTTATTGTATGAAATCAGTTTTACTTGTCAGTTAGATAGCATTTAATATTTTTTTAAATTTAATCTAGTATAGCATTAGAATTGGGGCAAAAAATAGCACGTAAAATCTTCTATTTTCTATAAGATGATTATTCACAGAGTTATAGCCTGGCCTGGTCTGTAAACCAACAGAAAAACGCATTCTACATCGATGATGACCGTTGGAGTAGATATGTGTTCATTAGTTTCGAAACTGCGAATCGGCAAACGTAAGGACTAAGGACACCCTCTGACAAGCTGGAACGACGATCTTTCCAGGGTGGCTGGTAGCAGCTAGAAGACAGTACCCGAAGATGAAGTTACATAAATGGCGAGGGATTTGAGAGGCCTATGTCCAGCAGACTGGCGGACTGCTATAGGCGGATGATAATGAAGAACAACAAATAACAATAAGTATAATTATATAAATAAATAAGAACTGTTTGAACGTTTCCAGGAGTTCGAGAACGCAACATCAGCGCTCCCGGCGTGGCCGACGTCGACGGTGCTGCCACACATCGCGGACGAGAACGACACGCTGCCCACAGAGTGCCTCTACAACCGGATAATGTTCAGCAAGAACTACTCGTATTACGTACAGGTAAAGAAGTTCAACTGTTTGAAGTCTTAAGTATACGCAAACGTGTATTCAGAACTCGAATATTGCCAGAAATCTGGGTGAATCTGGATGGATTACAAGTTTTCATGAATTTTCTAGAACAAATCGAATCAATTACATGTCAGTATGTTCATCAATAAAATTAACAGTAATTTTGTGTCTTCAAAACCCAAAAAGTCTTACAACTGGTCCACCATTGGAACACCGTCGTTGTCAAGTTAAGGAGAAGATGAGGAGGATTTGAGCAGGAGTTGTAGGATTGAAAACTTCTAAAATTACATCTACAATTTTTTCCCTTTTGGCAACTGAGCCGATGATATATTAATACTAAAATTAAGCCAGCTGCATGTCTCTCTGAAGGTTTGAGTTGACTAACTACTAAAATACCCAACATATAAAAATCAAAACCGAAAGACTATGTAGTTTTATGTAATTCAGCCTTTTTAGAAGTCCTCGCAAAGCTATCTCTATACCTCCGTAAGCTCACCAGCAGTTCGCCCGCAGGAGTGCCTGGGCCCGGGCCCGCCGGCCACGTTCGTGGTGTCGCACTGGGGCGCGCGCCGCGCCGTGCTGTGGGACGGCGCGCCGCTCGCCAGCCAGTTCGCCGCGCTCGCGCAGCCGCAGGTCAAAGACTTCCGAGTCGAGGTATGGACATTTCGAGTGGCTATCTTCTTCATAACTAGGTTTATTTTATTTTATCATTTGCGGGCAACTTACAGCTGCTAGGCATGTTCATTTGTTAGTAACACGAATATGAACACTTACAAGTTTTCTCAAACAGAAGTTTCTTTCACAATAATTTGGGTAAAGTAACGTTAATCTGGAAACAAATCTATTTAATACTAACCTACCTACTGCTGAATTAGGCTCAACCAAATGCTGAATTAGGTCCTGGATTCGATTCCTTGCTCTCTGGAGCCTTAAATGCCTTAATTGACTGCCTTAGGAGAGTCTGGATTTGAACAGAACATTAAACTCGCCCGCTATTACACAAAACTTCAATATAACTAGCGCAAGGTGCCTGTAGCTCTCGACATCCATCGGGGGATACATAATGTTACGTAAATGAATTTGTTGTATAAACCAGGTGCAAGCCTACAGAGCGGCCCGCGTCCGACTGCTCCTGCCGCCAGGTTTCAGAGAAACGGACGACCTACCTCTACCACTGGTGTTGCACGTGTGAGTTAATAAGTGTTATATTGACCCATCAGAGGTTGTCTACGCCATCTATTGTCTCTTGTGGAGTACTATTAAAAGTCCAAACTCATTTTCCATTAAATTATGTTGCAATTGTTTGATCCTTACAACACAACACCATGCCCATGGTTGAGAGGGCCTGTATGTTGTTGATCATAATGATTGTTGCACAGATCTGCTCAACCCGGAGGGCAGCTGGTGACAGAGCGGTGGAAGCCCAGCTGGGGCTGGTACCTGGCGGCGGCGAGGAACTTCATCGTCGCTGAGATAGATGCCAGGGGTTCTGGTGGACAGGTAAAACTACTGGTCTTCTCATTACGTTACGCAGGCTATTTACACGTTAAAGAAAAAAAGACAAAACAGAATCAAAATGCCGTTTTGAGGACTGGCCTATTTTGAGGCCAAATTTTTTTCATACCCTATGATTCCTACCCCTCCCTCTTTTTATTAATGTACATTATTATTTTAAAATGATTAGTTTCTGTCCGACACGTGCTCGAAAGCGAAGCAGCTGACTAACTGAGGGAGGGGTCGCGTTCGCAGCCGGTCTGGTCACTTCCCGCGACCCCCACCCTTGTTGAGACGTAAGTTCGTTGCCCTAGCGCATAGGTGAAAGGGTGAAATAATCCAGTGGTAAAATGTAATATAAATAAAAAAAAGTTTTAATTTTCCATTGATTTTACGTTCTATACATGACACCAAACCACTGGTTTCAAGGATAACGGTGTTTACCCTAACACCCTGTATATACATATTTCGCAGTAAACAAATAGTTTTCATTAAATATTTTCAGGGAGAGGAACTCAGAACGGAAATCTATCACAAGCTTCTATCAGTGGATGTTGAAGATCAGATAGCAGTGTTATCGTAAGTATATATTGAACAAAATAGAATTAGCAAGTACTTAACTGATATTTGGGCTCGTATCATAATCTGTTGCAGGGCAGTTTGACTGCAGAGGAGGTCAAGTTGATATTATTAATTTCATTGCTACAAAATCGCTTGAATTGCATTGCATTTTTCTTGTCACTCTCACATCTGTCAATTATTAACCAGCACCGTAATAGCGTAACACACCATCAATCATAATCTGAATCATTTTGAAGGATAATGTTGTTTAAGAACAGGACATCTCGGTACCTTCAAAGATAATGGCGCAGTTGGAAGCATGCGAGTGTGTTATGAGCTGACGCTACTTGTCTTCACGCACACATTTACAGCATTTTTGTACTGTTGGTTACCACAAATAAAGCGCGCGTCGCTTCGTGGGATAAAAATATTGTAAGACTGTAGCATGTTTATGCCTTACCTCCGCAGCTACCTGCGCGACAACCTGAAGATGGTGGACGGGTCGCGCGTGGGCGTGTGGGGGCGCGGCTACGGCGGCGGCGCGGCGGCGGCGCTGGCGGCGGGCGACGCGCGCAACGTCACGCGCTGCCTCGCCGCCGTGGCGCCGCTCACCGACCTGCGCCACCACAGTGAGTGCTGACACCCGATAGCGGACGCTTCACTTTTCGTTCATTTTTTACCCAACTGCACAACATGGTGCCTGTTTTCCCTGAATAGTTTGGTGAGGTGGCAAAAGTTATGATGTGTTTAAATCCCATGTAATAGGGGGAGAGCCTATTGCCATCGACTTGGCAAAAATCGAGACTCCGGACTGCTACTTAAGAGAAATTTGAGATGGAAAAACCCAATGGTGAATTTTACTGGGTGTACAGTCACGGACTTTAATTGATGAGCCACTTTTAAACTTTTCAATTTTGCAGTTTCATATATTCACGAGATTACACGATTAAACACGAACTCAAATCGCATGCTCGAAAACAAGATGAAAAATTACTAGGAATCGGAAATAGTGTTATCCATAGAGGTTGACTAATAAGTTCTTAATAAAAAAATAATACAATGTTTATCGAATGTATTTGTGGAGAGAGAGGAGATTTTTTTTGAGGAGCTCGTGGCTAAGTAGTAATAGCCGCTCGGGTCGATCCATCAGGTTAAGCTACGCTTGCCTGGGTTGGTCCGTGGATGGGTGACCATTTTCACATATCGAGACTCCTCCGTGCCTCGGAAAGCACGGTAAGCCGTTGGTCCCGGCTGTAATTTGTGGATCTTTGACAGTCGTTACGAGTCGTCAGAAGCCCGAAAGTCTGACAACCTGTCTAACCAAGGGGTATCGTATAACCCAGTTGCTGGGTTGTGGAGGTCAGATAGGCAGTCGCTCCATGTAAAATATAAAATACATTAACTCGATAATTCTGAAAACTTATCCGAAGACAGTGACAGTTGAAATGTCGATGTCAGACGTTATTTTCGAATTTGTCGAAATAACTAATTATAATTTCTCCGTACGCTAACGTTACTATGGCTACGCTAAAACAATCGTCGCTAGGTTACGGTTGCTAGACCAGCAATTGGTTGACTTTGGGTAGTCACTCTACTGTCAAGTTTGTAGTTCTGGCTCTCAGGTTACCCAACCGGTAAAGATATTAAATATAATTTTCTTCTTCTATAAACGAAGACATGACTTTCCGTGTCTGGATGTACGAGTATAACCGACTAAGCCCGATTTGCATTACACGGCTAAAATACGAACAGTGCCAAGTGGCTCATCAATTAAAGTCTGTGACTGTACATAAATAATAAAATAAATAAATAATCCCAATAACACTGGGAAACGAATCCCAAGACATCATGCTCAGCAGTAGCGCTTGCGCCCACTAGACCAACGAGGCAGAGAGTTATGTTTTCCATGCGTATCTCGACGGTCCCTACGTACATAAAGACATGTCAAAAATGGCATATTTTTTTTATTGCACATTTGGGTTTAGATTTTCCATAGGCACATACCTGTATATTTATATTTTTTTAATATTACGTCATTTACAAATCGTAAATGAGAACAAGTATTATATTTACAACGAAAAAGTGTCGTAGATACGAATAAGTATTACGTATCGTTTTGTAGGGTGTTTTAAAATGCGCGCCACTCGGTGCGAACGTGGTCTTGTCTGGCATAACGTCATTCACGACGGGTAACATTTCCGTTTGAAAACAATAACATAATTTTACTGTGTGTACATAAATAATAAATAAATAAATAAATAAATAAATAATTCTACGTTTTCATTTCATAAAACATTTTATTTGAATTCTATTTTATAAACTGTGTTCTTCTTTCCTGCACATAAAAAGGTAGAATCATAGACATTCATCAGAAACAGTCATCTATCAGTTTTTCCAAGAAAATATATTTAAAGTTCCTAGAGCTAATAAAATATTATATAAAAAAAATATTTACATAGACTTATTTCTAGAGCAGTTTGAACATAAATAACGCTTTCCTGAAACCTCGGTTTTAGACATGTCTTTATGTACGTAGGGGCCGTCGATCTATGAATCTTTATTATCTTTGTACTTTTCATTCGACGTCTTTCACTCGAAGTAAAACGTCTGAACACAAACCTAATCAAAAGTGAAAAAATTATTCATTAGATAACCCCAACGACGTAGAATTTCGGCCGATATCTGCCAAGTTTCCTCTTACCGCTAGCCGAGAACTTCGTTCCAAAAATTTATGGCCATGCCGCCGGACTTTGACTGTAAAACTGTTTTGGCAAACAACGTCGACTCTCATGCAAATTCACCTATACACCTCTAGTCTATTCAACATCCACTCATTTTCCCAGATTCCTACTGGACGGAGCGCTACAGCGGTTACGGCTCGACCTGGGCCGGTACGCTGGGCGTCAACGCCGTGTGGCGTAAGGCTGGAAACCTTCCACCACGAAGAGTTCTCCTGGCACATGCAGCAGCAGACCTCACGGCTCCACCGCACCATGCGTTAGCATTAGCGAGGGCACTCATCAGGAATACTGCGCTGTATACACATCAGGTAAGCTTCTGAACAGAGCCAATGGTGCCGATTCTGTTGTTCACAAGTAAACTACAAAGTTCAGGGCATCTTTTTCTTTCTATTTCATTAAGAAAAGGACATATGATAAATTTTAGTTGTCGTTCGTCAATATTTATATTTTCAGACCGGTGGAGCTCGTGGCTAACTAATAACAGCCGCGCGGGTAGATCCATCAGGTTAAGCTACGCTTGCCGGGGTTGGTCCGTGGATGGGTGACCATCTTTACATACCGAGACTCCCCCGTGCTTCGGAAAGCACGTTAAGCTGTTGGTCCCGGCTGTCATTCGTGGATCTTTGACAGTCGTTACGGGTCGTCAGAAGCCCGAAAGTCTGACAACCAGTCTTACCAAGGGGTATAATCGTATTACCCAGTTACTGGGTTGTGGAGGTCAGATAGGCAGTCGCTTCATGTAAAATACTGGTATTCAGCTGAATCCGGTTAGACTCGAAGCCGACCACAACATAATTAGGAAAAGGCAGGCAGATTGATTTTATATTTTCAACTTGTACTTTCAAGTGGTTCCATCTCATTGGATGCTCGGACTCATGTGCTGGCTCATAATGTTCCAGGTGTACCCCGACGAAGGCCACAGCTTCGAGCGCTCCACGATCCACCTCCACAAGACGATGGAGCAGTTCTTCGACGAGTGCTTCGGACCAGTCGAGGTGGCGGACTGGGACACCGGCGGCGTTGGAGGCTTGTTCCCTTTCAGGGACTAGTCTTACGATGAGGGGAGTGACCAGGCCTCCCCCTAACTCTTCACGGAGAAATCGATAAAAGAATCGATGTGATTAATCGATTCTTGAGTGATTGAGTGGCGGATTTTTGAGACGATGCTTTTATTCCTGGGTACTGTTGGAGTCGAGATAGATGAAATTGAATATGCATTGGTGAGAATCTGCAATAGGCATTTAGATTTTTTTTAATATTCTTGAAATAGGTAGTTACAGCAATATTAAAATTACAGACATTTTTTTGAATAAATGCCTACTTACTACAATAATAATTTATTGGTGTGATGCAATAAAATCTTAAATACTTTTCGCTATTCGGCAAGACATGGCGTGCATTTAAAGAAGTTTCCTCAAATCGGGTAGTGAGGAAATTCTTGTATGCAATAATAACAATAATGTGGACGAAAATTTAGAAAATAATGACTAACGTGGCTTGGCAAGATTCGATAAATGTATTAAAATGCCAAATTTTGACTTCCATGATTAAAAAATTATATAAATTAGAATGCGTGTTTGTCTAAAAATCAAAATCATTTTGATTTTGATAATACGAAATTAAGATTCGGGCGTTTCTATATTATAGCTAGAAAATCTTTGTCGGATTCATTGTGTACATACCTACTTATGTAAAATATTGAGTACATAATAAAAAGAAGTTTAAAAATCGGTTAAAACCATGTTTTGACCACAATGACTTGAATCCGAATGGCGGGCCGTTAAAAGATTTTTCAGTATTATTTTTATAGATTTAAAAGAAACTGCTTTTACGTAAAGCTAGGGAGATTAATTGTTACACAAATTGACTACCAATACTAGTTTAATTGCCCATTTACCTATTCAAATGACAACTGTGATTCTTTCACAGCTGTATGAAATGGCTGGCAAATTGACGTACTATTAATTTCCCTTACTGTACAATCTCGCGCGAAAAATAAGCAGTACGTAGGTAGCTAGGTAGACGTTCATTTCATGCATGAGACCGACAGACAAAATTGTAGATTAGTTTTAACCTATTAACCGGTTGGATTTATATCAATTGCCGTCCCCCGAGCGCCCAGTTCATCAATTTGTCGATGATACAGGGTTATTGGTAAAACACCAACAACCTCTTAAGGAGTCATTGTACTCATCATTATGAAAAACTTTTACTATGGGATAAAAATAATATGAAATCGCGAAAAAAAAACAGCTGTTCCGTACATTTTGACAAGTTATGCGAACATATAAATGTACTAAACAGCTTTTTTTTTCGCGATTTCATATTTGTTACCATGGTAAAAATTGTTCATAATGATTAGTACCTACAATTACTCCTTAAGAGGTTGTTGGTGTTTTATCAATAACCCTGTATAGTATGATAATGTCGGGTCGTGCAATAACATAAAAACAAAAAACAAACAGGTTCTGAGGCGGCACAGGGACGAAGACATTTTTGTCGTATTAATCCGACTGAGGCGGTCAATAGGTTAACCAAGTTCAATAAAATAGGACATGACTAAAACATGGTTTTTAACGTATCTAAAATATTTCAGTAATGGTGCATAACTGTGTTAGCAGTTACAAAATAACAATTTATATTGATAAGCCTAAATACGTCGCTAATTAGATAAAAATAATAAAAAACAATAAATGTTTACGGTCGTTGGTGTGTTAGGAACATTATAATTGTATCGTATTAATTTTAAATAAAATATTACGTGAATATGGTTTGTGGACAATTTTAGGCAAAAAAATATCGTGAATATGACAAATAAAATAAGCCTTTACTTTTCAAATAATGTTTTACTATCTCAACTTCCTAATGTAAAATACACTTTACATAGATGTAATTTAGATACGACAAATGATTATGTAATACGACATTCCATTAAACAATACGACATTGGGTTAACATTCTCTTCTGTGGCCCAAAATTGTCCACAAACTAAACAAGAGGGATGAAAAATATCCCTGAAAATTTTCTTATGATTACTATAAGGAGAAGATAACTTATTTTAGTGTATATTGTATCAACTTTTATCTATCTATATATTTCTATGTCGCTTTCAATGTCAGAGAAGTAGCTTTAAAAGTATACTTAGGCACGTTAATGTCTAAACGAGAAATTATTTAGTTTTGACTATTCTAGTCGTAAAATCTAGTCACTTAGTCTACAATCTATGTATCTGTATAATTTGGGCACAATGTCTTGATGTCTTTCCAAATATTATTACGTCTTTAGGCTTTCATATGAAGTACAATAATGGTTTGTAGTGAACTATTTATCATAGAATATACTCTTTAGGTACCTCACTGCAAGGATATTAAACAGTATGTAACTTATGACTTGGACCACAACATCCTACGCCAATGAGCATGATAATTTGTACTGCATATGATTGACACAAAATATCTGAATGCCAGTAGTTTACTTGTTTGTCAGACTCTACCTCATAATTCAACTAGGTATGTAAAAAAGCAAATAAAAATAAATAAATAAATATTTATGCAAACAAACACAAATAATAAAATTTGTCGTGTAAATTCTTTGTCGTATGTTTAATCTTATGTCTTAAATTGTCGTAATGGGCTGGCATTCAAACATTTCTTCACCTCCTGCGCCTTTCACACTATTTTAAAGCTTAAAATTAGTTTTAAATCCTATTTATTTGCTTTAAACTTATAAAAATAGGTTTAAAATATGAATTTGTTAAAAAATAAATAAAATAATATTCGATCGATGTTGAGACTTAAATTATTAAGAATGTGATAGGTGTTTTTAAATAATTTATTTTATAATTACTGTAACGATTAATTGGAATTTATTACATTTTAATTATGTGACCATTTTGGCGGGTAATACAGTAGTTAAAATGTAGGTTATTCCTACTATTCGTCCAACAGTATTTTTGTAATTAATGAACAAGATCTTAATTAAGTTTTGATATTATAAAGTAACAAGTTCCAATAATTATATTATTTAATAATAATTAATTTCTATTTAAAAATAGAATTTGATAAAGGTTTAGTCAGAATGATAATCAGCAAATCAGCAGCCGGTCTTTCGACCAACAGACCAATGAGGCAGGCTATTGAGATTAACATTAAAGTAAAACAGTAATAGGTAGAATCACAATAAATATTGGTCAAAATATTATTAACTCAATGGAATTCAATGGCCAAATCATGAATGTCTTTAATTAAAAATTAATTGGAAAGAAGACGTAGATAACATCACAAATAACTTTGCCAGAGCGATATTTCCCTGAATACGACAGTTCGTTAAACTTTGTCGTACGACAGCGAAACTTAATTAACAATAATTATATTCAAGATGGCGTCTTCTCTAAATAATATTTGAATTCTAAAAAGACAAAAAACTTGATACTTTATAATATTAAACGGACAAATTCTAAATACGCATACTTCGTGCCAATTTTCCACTCGGCCTTTAGTTTGGGTCAAAGATCGATTGTACCAGGCTATGCCAATTTAAAAGTTGCCAAAATACTGGGCCTACCAGTATAATACGTACACCGTGACGTCAAAAAAGTAAAAGGCACTTCTTATAGGTCAGATCCGACCAGATTGGGTGCAAAATTGGGACGTGTGTTTGCACATAAGTGATAGTAAATGGTATGTAACAGGATGCACGTAGTTATCCGCGATGTATCCCCATAGCTGAGAGTCACAGTAGTGGTGATATTTGTGTATATGCTCAGGAGAACGGCATTGTTTATGTTGAGACGTTGTTTTTATAAAAAAAATATAGAGAAAATTTGTTCCGAAACGTGTTTTCTTTTATTCGAACCCTCAATATTTATTTGGCATTTCTACTTACGTACTTTCAAAAAAAGTTAGATGGTGGTCTGTTTCATTTAAAACAAATGACCCTATAGTGGGCCGAACGATCCCTAACCCAAGCCTAGTCATTGCAGAAGGTTATTTTATTTTATTAATGCAAAATTCCTCTTCCCTATCAACCCTTTTCCTTTTCTTTTTTGAGTGTGGGAAATCTTCAATTGACTTCTCCCGCTCTGGGCGGAGCGAGAGAAGTGTCAGACTTTTATTGTCTAAAACCCACCCGTGTTCCTTCAGTTGCCTATTACCAAGGGCCCCGATATCCCTTTCGGACTTTCCCGCAGCCCTGGCCTTACAGCGCCACCTACCGGGTTCAATTATATTTTCAAACCATTGGCCCTTTCCCATACTACATACATAAAACAAGCGGTTTGGCTTCGATCTTTGTCGTACTGCACTACGCCAAGTCATTTGTAGACGTTCGTTCTAAGATGCTACCAGGCGTACATAAAACAAAAACAATAGCGCTTATGTTTTATCCATGAGCACAAGCAAGCAAGCTCACTAATTCCAATTTTAGAAACCACAGAAGGTGAAACCATTTCAGTATTTGATGAATAGGTACCTATTTGAATTTAGAATATTCATAAGAACGAAGCCAAACCGCTTGTTTTATGTAAGCCTAGTATCGTGGTGCTGGCTAAACCTCTCTGCCACTAACTTGCCTAGTATGGGAAATGGCCAATGGTTTGAAAATATAATTGAACCCGGTAGGTGGCGCTGTAAGGCCAGGGCTGCGGGAAAGTCCGAAAGGGATATCGGGGCCCTTGGTAATAGGCAACTGAAGGAACACGGGTGGGTTTTAGACAGTAAAAGTCTGACACGCCCTCCAGCTCCGCCCAGAGCGGGAGAAGTCAATTGAAGATTTCCCAAAATCAAAAAAAAAAAAAAGTTGCCGCTGTTCGGGCAGGACAACGTCTGCCAGGTCCGCTAGTGTGTGTATTTGTATACAAGTAAATAAAGACCAATTTAACTATAGGCCGTCAAAAAAAAATTTACCTACAGGTATTTAAAAGACAAAAAAGAAAAATTGGGCGCCATTGAACACCAAAAATAAATAAAGGCAATTGTTGTGTGGAATTGCAATTTATTTATCTTACACAGATATTATCACTTATAATACATTTGTCTATTCTAGCCCCGGAGTAACAGCGTCCTGCAGGCAAAGCACCCTCCTGTTACCTGAAAACAGAGATAATAACATTAGAATATAATATCTACAGTTTTAACAAATATTTTGAAGGAATGATTTGAGCTCATAGGGCGCTGAGCAGACGGTGGACAATTTGTCCACGACGATAGAACGTACGGAAACCTATCGAGGATACAAAGACCGCGCCGCCGATACTGGCCTATCGAGCAGGATGAGCTCTCTCGCCGGTCATTCGGGGTCAAAGAGATTTATAAATAACTGGATGATGCTCGCGGCTTATATCGCGGCATAGAATGGTATGGTAATGGTATAATTTGTCAAGCGGGTAACGCTTGACAAATTATACCATACCATTCTATCCATTGGTGAAAACAGCATGAAAATCGGTGTCGTGGTCGTTTTTGAGTTTATCGCGAACAGACAGACAGACGTGGCAGAGCTTTTTGTCTTTGTTTTATATGTAGTGATATTTTAAAATGTATTTGTTCGCGGCCACAATGTCCACCGTCTGGTGATAAAGATTGCCAATTTCATAGTGTTATTGATTTAAATATCGACTATTTCACGAAATCATGATAATTATTTGAACCAACACTAACATAGTTTTATTGATGATTCTAACGATTATAATTATGTAAACAAGTACATATTTGTTACAGTAGCGAATCCTAACTAATATTATAAATGAGAAAGTGAGGTTATTCGTTTGTTACGCTTTCACGCTAAAACGGCTGAACGGATTTGGCACATGGGTAGGCCATGACCTGGAGGACATAGGATACCTTTTATCCCGATATTCTCATGGGATCGAGAATTATGCGGGTGAAACCACATGGCGCAGCTAGTTATATTTAAATCAACATACAACCTAATATTGATCTACGAATTGCAAAGAACTTAAGAAACATTGTACTTCGCGGGCTACCCTGGCGCTTTGGCATTTTTTTTTTTTTGAAGTTTGGAAATCATCAAATGACTTCTCCTGCTCTGGGCGGAGCGGAAGGGCGTGTCAGACTTTCACTGTCTAAAACCCACCCGTTTTCCTTCAGTTGCCTGTTGCCACGCTCCCGGTATCCCTTTCTGACTCTCCCGCAACCCTGGTGGCGCTTTGGCCTGTAGTGTACGTACCGCCAGCCAGTTTACTTCCAGCGGTTGTTCTCGTAGTCCCACTTGCTGGCGAGCCCGTCGATGGGGTTCATCTTGAGGTCCAGCATGCGCTTGAGCTGCGCCTTCTGGTTCTCTTCGCTCAGAGACTCGGGGATGGGGCTGTAGACTGCGGGGGAACGAAAAGAATTTGTTAATAAAACATAAATAATAATAGTGTTTAGGGAAAGAAAAATTGGAGTTGAAAAAGTTGCCCAGAAAATTGGAAATTAGGGAAAAATCGAAAGTGCTTTTTTCTACAGGATTGTTGTATGAATTATTGGAATTTGGATAGGACAACCTGTCGGGACAAGTAGTAGTAAATACAAGTTAACTCACATGATTATATTTAAGGCCGTACCCTACCCTCAGATTTTATCTCGCTCGCAACATACTACTCGCGACCTGAGTGAGAGCGAGACGGAGTGCGGTGCTGGCGGGTCTCAAGCCTCGAAAAGTTTAGGTAATTGCTTTTTATGGTGAAAATAATGGTAATTCAAAAAAAAAACATAGGACCTGCTTCATAGTTAGTTCAGTTATTACGCAAAGTTTCATGATCCAATTTAAAGTACTTTTTGAATGCCAGCGGTTTACAGTTCCGTTTAGAGGTAACTTTGGTTTTTTTTTTCTAGAGAAAATTTTATGTACTTATTCGTGTTTTCGGCAAACATAGGACCTAGCATCAATCCTCAACTTTAACATATTATTATATTTATTTCAAAATTAATGCTGCAGTATTATCGGCATAACGGAGGATCATGCTAAGCAATGTGAGGTAGGGTGGGCCCTTAACCTCAGTTTACCTTCACATTGGTTTTTAATTACATATATTTTCTGTTTCTACAGCGACATAGTTTTCGCACAGTATGACGGATTGAAAACCAGCCGACAAACTACTAAGTAGTTCCTTACCAAAGATCTTCATAGCCATGTAGATCCAGACACACAGCGAAGCCATGGCGAGCGACCAGCCGAGCACGCCCTTCCACTCGCCCGTCGGCGCCTGGAACTCGGCGAAGGTCTGGCAGAAGGTGGCGCGGTACAGAGCTTTCTTCTCCTCTAGGGTCAGCTTGCGCCAGTCTCCCTTTTCCTTCTCACGGAGGACCTGGTGTCAGAGACATTTTCATTAAGAGCGGTGGCCTCATACAAAATTGTCAATTGTAAATGTGATCTTTCAAAGACTTAGGTTAAAATAATTATAATGACTAACTATACCTACATGACGTTTCTTACTTTTTGTAGAACAGAAAAAAAATCATTTTCTATATAAGAAAAAATCACGAAGTTTATACGTACTTTTATTTCGATACTTTTAGGATACTTACAAAGATAATTAATTGTGTTAATACAAGACTAAGCAAGCTAAGTAATAATACCCGCACGGGCAGATCGATCAGGTTAAGCTACGCTTGCCGCGGTTGGTCCGTATATGGGTGACCATCTTTACCTCTCCGTGTTCAAAAAGCACGTTAAGACGTTGGTCCCGGATGTCATTCGTGGATTGACAGTCTTTACGGGTCGTCAAAAGCCCGAAAGTCTGACAATCAGTCTTGCCAAGGGGTATCGTGTTACCCAGTTACTGGGTTGTAGGCAGTCGCTCCATGTAAAATACTATGGTATTCAGCTGCATCCTGTTAGACTGGAAGCCGACCACAATATAGTAGGGAAAAGGCTAGGCAGATGATAGTATTAAGGGTATTGTAGAAAGGCTTTTGGTGAAGTAAAGAATTATTAAATATTATAATAGTTTACCTTAAGATCGGGTGTCTCTGCACGGAAGCGCACGGCGGGCATGGGGAAGTCGGGCCTGTCCATGTAGTTGGGCTGGCCGTTGAAGCCGTAGCCGACCCACTCGCGGTTGCCGATCTGAAATTATTATTATTTGCTTAATACAATATTTTTTTCATTCCTACATAATTTCCCTGTTAAAGTAATATAAAATGCTATGAAGGGAAAATCTTTACCCAGTATTTGTAGGACAAAAAATTTAAAAAACATTTGTTACAGTAGGTACTTATAAAACAAATAAACTGAATTTCGATTTCTGCCCTTACCCCACCCAAGGTTTGTGACCCAGATTCATTGCTCGCAAGTGTGTTTTCCCCATTGTAAAGCTCTATGGCTTACACAGTAACATACCATCTATTTGATATTTATTCGGTATAATTATTACATTTTTATCCGACGTAAAAAAACGAGGAGGTTCTCAAGTAGACCCGATTTTTAGGGTTCCGTAGTAAACATGGAACCCTTATAGTTTCGCCATGTCCGTCTGTCCGTCTGTCCGCAGCTTAGCTCAGAGACCGTTGGTACTAGAAAGCTGTAATTTGGTATGGATATACATATAAACGACACCGACAAAGCGGTAAAAAAATTTTTTTTTTAGGTTACCTCCCCTACACCTAAAGTGGGGATGGCTTTTTTTTTCTCGTCAATCCCATGGTATGGGGTATCGTTGGAAAGGTCGTTTAAAAATAATGGGAGTTTGTGAAATCATTTTTGGATTCAGGGATTCGTTTGCGGAATATTAAGCTTTAAAGTGCTAATTTATGTTAGAGCCAAGTGCCCGCCCCCCCCCTGCCAGCTAAATGGTTGGTATTGGATATGTGAAAAAATTCACAGCAGTAGTATATATAACGAAATTAAAAGGAAAACTATCACGGCTCCACAAATTACCGAGTAATAATCGACCAACTTAAATTTGCAGATGTAAAAACATGTTCTTCCATACATTCTGTATCGGAGAACAAGTTTTTCAACTAAAATGTTATGTGTTTTATAAATTCATCCCAACTACGGAACCCTTCATTGTGCATGGTTCGACATGCACTTGGCCGGTTTTTTTTTTTTTTTTGTTTGTGGCATAACTCAGTCTTGGATATAAAGAGGCTGTATTTATTAAAACGTTATACACAAGTAAGAAATATTGTACTGACGTACAAAGCTTAATACTTAAACTTAATGGCTGATCTGAGGCTGAAGCATTATCTACCAGTCAACGTTTATCATTTATATGAATGCCCTAGGACCTATGGTCAAGGTTCCTTACCTTGGCAACTTCGCCGAGAGAGGAGGAGGCGCGGGCGCACACCGGCACGCGGATCGCGTCAAGCACCGCACGACGCAGCAGGAGGTTTGCCATGTTGCTGTGGAAACAGAGATATCAGCCATCAGGAACCAATGTTACATAATACATACATACATAAACTAACTCCCTATGGGGGTAGGCAGAAACTACAGAATGCTACCTGCTACAATCATAACATACTCCGCTTGCTTCAATAACGTTCTTACAACAGAGGGCCTAAACAAGTGACAATCGCTTCAAAAACGTTTTATATTTCTACAACGACTTTCAACAAGATTGACATAAGCTTTTCGATAGCTTATGTCAGTCCTATAAATTTTTGCCTTTTCCATCATCGTTAGCGCTGATAGAATGTCACTTTGTCTAGGGCCTCTGGTCATACACTCACGGTGGTTGCGAGTACTACACACCTGACTTTCTGAAGAAAATCACCAATAAGGTCAGTATAAGTAATTTGTAGCCTTTCACCAATATTATTAAACGTAAACTGAAGTTAACTATAAGTCAATAATTAGTTAAATGAATAAATTTTTAATAGGGTAATTAGGCAACTGATTTAATCATTTTTGAATAAATAATGATTAACCTAAGATTTGCAACCAACAGATTTGTATGCATGAGTAATACAATCCACTGATAAAACAATATTTTACCTCTAGAAACTATTTTCATGACAAGGAAAATGTGTTTTAATGTTCAAACAAATACATACAAAAAAAAAGTGTATAATAAAGTATACTATACATATAAATAAATAAACTGAGTACCAAATTGTTATTTTTAGTTTATTACAGAAACTACTTATTAAATTCTTAAAGATCATGCATTGACACATTATTTGTTTGTTTTTTCATTAAATAGATAGATGTAGAGTATTCAGTTTCAACATTCACAAAGCAGACAGAATAGTTAACGCAATCAAGGACACGGATCGAGACACACTAGAAGTTTGATTGTTATAATTCCTATGGGTGATTAGGGTCCCTCAAATTGTTAAACAATCACGGTGACACATAATTATGTGACATGGGTTCCACAACAACCCATTCAACAGGTTTGGATAATTAGATTTAAAGAATGTCGTTGCACATAAACTTGATTGACACAAATCACATACCTCAAGTAAAACTTAAATGTTAAAGAAAAGAGATACCTAATTTATAGCCTTCGAACATTAGTTACTTATAGTAAATGCAATTCTCCAGCGCAAGATACGTAACTAAGACCATTGAAAAAGGTTTAATACATGGAATATAGAACAAACAATCTATGGCATGACACTTGCTTTATTTTCCATAAAGCAAGTGCCATGCCATAGATTGTTTGTCATCATCATTAAACAATGTTTTAAGTTGCAATAAATAAGAAACCAATACCGAAATAAGAAATCATAGTGACCGTCTGTTCCTTCCTGGTATTCAGCTGCATCCGGTTAGACTGGAAGCCGACCCAACATAGTTGGAAAAAGGCTAGGCAGATTTTGTGTCCGTCAGTTCCTTATAACTAAGGACTATGAGTAATGTTTCAAGTACTGCAGATAAAAAATTGACTTATGTGACTTATGTAGGTATATATGAATGTTTATTATTTTGTTTCTGTGTTTTAGCAGAGTGATTGATTGAATGAACATATTCATGCTTCATTTGTAAACATTATTGTTCACTCCTTAAACATTGCATGTCTGTGATTACAGAAATTATGTAGGTGAATTTCAAAACTATTATCACATTGATAAAGTATGCTTTTTATAAGTAGGTACCTGATTAGTATTGGTTTTATTAGCACATCTTTGTTCATGACAAACCAATGATAATTAGTATAGTTTTGACTTTTACATGATTTTAGACCCATGTTATTAATGATTTTTATTTTAAAAAAACAATATCTTTCCGACAGCCCCAGGTCTAAAGAATGTTCAGCACTAAATATATATTTTATTTTAACTATTATAGAAGGTCGGTGTCATGAAGGATTTTTTCGAGATAAGTAGTTATGAAAAAATATTATCTACTGTCAGGAGTTAACTACACAAGTGTTTATCATAAAAAAACCAGAAGGTATTTTAAGCAACATATCTGTCCTACATTTCTTACTATCCATTTGTTTCGATACAGGAAAATATTGGTGAAAATATTTGTCTTGCGAGGTTATGCCCGTAGTGATCATTAGGAGTTACATAACATGAACTTCAGAGTTATGTCTACCAGTATGATATAAGTAACGACAAGGAATGATTAACTAGGTACTGTTTTAATGAACGTAACGACAAAAAACAATAGAAGCGTGGATGTAAAGAAAATGTAAAAATATATTCGAATTCAGAATTCACTTACGTATTTGACAACCTATGTACTTTACTTCAGTATTGTTATTTTTCGCAACTTACCTTATTTTAAAAGCTAAAAACACCAGTTTGAAACAATTAATAAGTAACAGGTCACAAAACACGGTAATATTTTGTAAAATAAGGTTTAATTACCTCGAAAATGTGGTTTCTCTTGCAAAATATTCTTATCACCACCCAAGACTGAAAATTTAGAGCGCAGGCGACATCTACCGGCTAGGAAGGTAGGTTTTTCACAATTGATTTTTTACGTTCCGGTTTACGCATACGGCCTTATAACGGTAGACGGTGGCGCCACCCCAAAAATATGGTAAAAACACAGCACATTGTCTTGTAGTAGCTTTACTTTGATAGTTTGGTCTCACAACTTGTGGTTAGATACCCGAAATATCGGTGTACTTTTATTTATTATTCAAATTAATGTTTCGTCCCACAGCAAGGCAAAGGTTTTCACTGCTTTACATGCCACCAGTACCTACTACTTAGTTTGTGATGCCATCTGACCTGACGTAACCTGTAACCTTTGTAATAAAGCCTGATAGCCTGGTTTATCTACCTACCTAATTTTTGCATACTATCGATCCCATCTGTTTCATGTGTATCTGTTCTGTTTGGTATAATGACATTTTATATATTAGGTATTTACCTATGAAATTGCCGTTCTGCAGTACTGGCCATTTCAAATCAAAATAATTTTTGTTTGGCTAAGAATTCTAATTTCAAATTAATTTTATTTTAAAAACATGGTATTTTTTTTCCAAAAGTAGTCATTTCTTTATTGATTAGTGTTACATTTTCATCGGATTTCAATCTTTTTCGTCATCATGGATACGTTAAAAATTCGAGTAATTATGGAATATGAGTACCGTCGTGGCAGCAACGCGGCACAAGCGGCACGCAACATCAACGACGTTTACGGAGCTAACACTACAAACCAACGCACCACCTGTTATTGGTTTGCTCGCTTCCGTTCTGGAAATTTCGACCTGAAAAATGAACCTCGCGGTCGTCCGAAGACTTTGGTCGACAATGACGAATTAAAGGCGATTGTGGAAGCTGATGATACACAATCTACGGCTGAATTAGCACCAGCTTTCGACGTTAGCGTCAAAACAATATTGGTCCATTTGCGTCAAATTGGCAAGGTAAAAAAGCTTGACAAATGGGTGCCCCACGAACTCAATGATCGCCAGCGCGAAGTACGCGTCGAGACGTGCCTTGCACTGCTCAACAGACACACAAATGAAGGAATTTTGAACCGCATTGTTACCTGCGATGAAAAATGGATTCTGTTTGATAACCGCAAGCGCTCAGCAAGTTGGTTGGATCCTGGTTCAGCACCTAAACAATGCCCTAAACGAAAACTTACCCCTAGAAAAGTGATGGTCACTGTTTGGTGGTCTAGCGCCGGTGTGATTCATCACAGCTTCTTACCAAACGGGGTGAGCATTACTGCAGATGTGTACTGTGAAGAACTGAACACAATGATGGAGAAGCTGGCGCATCTCCAACCAGCATTGGTCAATCGCTCGTCTCGCTGCTCCTGCACGACAACGCGCGACCTCATACTGCACAGCAGACGGTCTCCAAGTTGCAAGAACTGGGGTTGGAAGCTCTCCGTCATCCGCCCTACTCACCAGACCTTGCGCCTACAGACTACTACTTTTTCCAGAATTTGGATAACTTCTTGGCGGGAAAAAAATTCAATACCCGAGAGGCAGTACAAAATGCCTTTGAAGAATTTGTTGCCTCCCGTCCAGCTGATTTCTTTAAGAAGGGCATCAATAAACTGCCACTGCGATGGCAAAGATGCATTGATTGCATGGGTGATTACTTCGATTAATACAAATAAAAAATTCATGAAAAAAAATCGTTTTAATTTTTTCATACAAAACGGCAATTTCATAGGTAAAGACCTATTATATAAAATGTCAAATGGATGTCGGTTATTATACTTAGGTACATTGGTGAAAACAGCATGAAAATCGGAGCAGTCCCTTTATATGGATTTACAAAATTATAATCATTAGAATCAATACAACTCCTTAGGTTTATATAAGTGCTAAATTTGGTGCCGATTCTCTTGTACACCGAACTAAACTAACTAAACTATCACTAAAATTCCTTACTTTTGACTATGGGAATCTTGGAGCTATTCTGCCAAATAAATTCTCTAAATTTAAAACTTATTTTGACACAACTTAAATCGAATTTGACAACCGCGCGCCTCCATTTGGTACTTATTTTCCCTACCCCGTGTTTTTTTTTAGAGCCAGAGGCGCGCATACTCGGCATCCTCGACGTGTTTTTAATGGAATTTTTCAGTTTTTGTAAGGAAAAAAACGAAAAAAAAATTAAACATAATTAACAACATGTTGAGAATTAGGGGTTTAAAGGTATCCTAGAGGGGGCCGAAATTTTCATTATTTTTGCGATAGGACACACCGTTTTCGAGATATAAGCAAAAGAAAATAAAAAAAATACAGTACTGTTTTTTGTAACTGAAGTCGAGGTGTTGGTTTGAATTTTAGTTCATGACATCTTATTTTATTCCACACATTTTTAATCGCGATTAAATATAGTCAGATTTAGTCTGAGGATTTTAGATATAGGACAAAATTTTAGGTTAAATCGTCAAATTCAGAATAGCATTTTCACTAAACTAATCTCAGTGCCATCTTAGTGCTGTCAAACTAAATTATAGTTAAGTAGTGTCATATAAAGTCTATTTCAGAATGAGTTTGATCGTTTGACAGGACTAAACAAAATTTTAGTGATTTTTAGTTTAGTTTAGAGAATTTTGTGACAAGAGAATCGGCACCAATGTCATGATTTCATGAAATAGTCACTTACATGAATTTAGAGAGTTGTAATGCTGATTCTAATGTTTATAATATTGTAAATCCATAATTATTACGGCCGCAAATCATATTTGGATCAACATTACAACCTGAAACTGATACTGACCTGCAAATTACAAAAAATAAGAAAAGGCGCTTTCGTCATTTAAGTACATACATTATTATAAATTAATGTCGCTTTTCGTGTTTGTATGTACGTCCGCGTTGGTCTTCTAAACCACGCAACAGATTTTGATGAATTTTTCACCATCGTTTAGAGAATTGATTCCGGAAAGTTTGTGTTTAATAAGTTAATTAAAGTTACATATAACTAAGAAATCTCGTTTTTTTTTCAAGTCGTAAGTACCGGACGAAGCAGAGTGAGAAATAAAACAACAAATTCCCGATTTAATATTTTATGAAGTACATCTACACTCAGTTCACTCGAGGAGAGTTCCTCACTTCGAATAGCTGATTATCGAATCGAGAGGAGATAAAAAGAAAACTATTAGCTATAAGCATTATGTAAGTAGGTACCTTCAAATCGTCTTTAGAAATTGGCAGCGTCAATGTCAACAATTCGAGTTGTTTTTTCTCACTTGAGTATACAATATAGATTGCTGTCTTAATTAGTATACAGTCATCGTGTCAAATGCTGTATCGAATCCGATAAAACCGGTGAAAAAATAGAAACAAATGCTCATCGTGTGAATCTTACTTAACCTTAGTCTCACCTCTCGTCTATGACTCTTGCATCAACATTCGCGTAACCTCTCGTGAATATTGCTTGGATTCACTTTGAGCTGCATCAGCTACAGCCTCATTTAACAATCTCAAAAGATCGCTTTGAGAAAATATATTAAAAAGATCACCAGTACTATTTTGTCTGTACGTAACGTCTTTATAAGGGTTGTTTTTCTGTAATTGATCGTCAGAATGATGTTCATATTCGTCATCATCATCACCATCATCAGTACTTTCCTCTCTACTCTCAGATACAGCCGTCATTTCTATTGTTTCTTTAACTTCCTGACTTTTTTGCTTTTTAGGCATATTGTTTTCTTTCTTATGTTTTGGTTTAATTACCTGTTCATTTTCGGATAATATCTTACTGGTTTCAGGTCCCAATAGATCTTGTATGTCAATATCATCAATTAATTTGGCAATTTTTTGCTCCGCTTGTTCCTCTTCGTTAATCGTGTCTTCTTCTTCACTTTTTTTTTCTTTAAACTCATCAAAGTTGTCTATTGTAGTCACCATTCTAACCGATCCCTTCTGGTCTTGAGATATCTCGTAATCGGCTGAAGCTTGATCCTCAATATGCACTTCTGTGGTTGGTCCGGTAGTCATAGAAATGTCCCTTGTTGTTGCTTCCGCTTCAGTGTCAGTATCCGACTCAAATTGATCAAGATATTCTTTTACTTCTTCACTACCAAACATTGTTGTTATAAATTCTTTGAAAAGTTTACTTTCATCCAAACTTCTCAAAGGGTCTATAGTCGGAATAGGTGTTGTGCGAATCTGAGAATTCTTCTCGAATCGTCCAGTGATGGCAGCGACCATAAATCTCTCTTTCGTAGTGATTATGAAGTTATTTGAATCGTAGGCCTCAGTGGACGGTTTCTGTGTTGTTGGCTTTTTACCAGTCGGCACTATCTGAAATTGCAGGTGATCATTATTAATTTTTATCATCTTTGCATCTTTGTGTAACTTGGTCGTTTCAGCAGGTATTTAGTTTTACATAAAAATCATAAATAATATTGTTGATAGAAATCAATCTTATGCGGCAATATACTTATCAAAAAAACCAAGCTGCTCCTTAAAATGTCAAAATAAATGGAACAGTTGTTTATAAAAGCTGTTAATAATTGAATAATAAAATGTTCAATGACCCCTTTTCTTCTCAAGTTTTCAGTTATTACAATTAAACCTCGTATCCTATATAGGTAATATAACTAAGCCAAATTACACCCGCAACGGGCCGCAACACAACGCTATTTCATACAAAAAAGTGCAGTGTTACAATGCGTTGCGTTACGACGCGGCCCGCCCGGGCGCCCTAATCTAAACGACGACGCCCTAGAGTTAAGTAGTTAAATGCTGACCATATCCATGATGCCTTCGATCCATTCTGTGTAGAAGCCGAGCTTGGTGAAGACTGTGGGTGCGTCAGGCGCGCCACAGCTCGGGGCCCCAAAGCTGACGACTCCAAACAGCTTGCCGTTCGCAACTCCTGGCCCACCGGCGTCTCGCTGTCACAACAATATTTAGAATAGAATATTAATTATTGTTGTTGTAGGTGGTTATCAAATACAAAATTAAATACAGTTGGTCAAAAGGACACCATTCATACTGGGCCCAAACCCAAAGTGTAGAGTAAAGAACCCCGGTCGGGGAAGTCCTCCTAATCA
Source organism: Lithophane ornitopus (assembly GCA_948473465.1). Lineage (NCBI taxonomy): Eukaryota > Metazoa > Arthropoda > Insecta > Lepidoptera > Noctuidae > Lithophane > Lithophane ornitopus. The sequence continues at coordinate 14,076,790 of OX419635.1, read as the reverse complement.
TTTTTTACTATGGTGGCGAATTTTATAACTTTTATTTTCTTTAAACTTACGTTACATGCACCACCCCCTTTAGAGAAGAATCCAGCGCAAAAGTTTTTGTTGCTCACGAACTCACTAAAATAAATGTAATCAAATATTATTAATATTATATAGATAGGTATTTGGTTAGATATCTGTTTTTTTATCATCCTATAATACCTACTTATTACACTATAACTAGCTTCTGCCCGCAACTTCGTTCAAGTGAAAGTTATAAAATCGTCACAATATACTAAACTAACTGCAACATTTTATAAAACTCCCTCGGCCCTCGACCTACCGCCTTTTGTATTTTTGCTCGACTCCTAAGGGTCGTAGCTTGATATTAAATAGCCTATAATCACTAACCTTCCACCTAAATCACTTCGTCCATTGGTGAAAACCGTATCAAAATCCGTTCGGCAGTTTTTAGGTTTATCACGTTCAGACAGACGCCAGCGGGGCTTTGTTTTATAATTATGTAGTGATAATAATATTATAGATGAAGACAAAAAAACATTCTCATATAGCCTTACCTGGAATAAACTTCTTGACATTCCTTTATTGGATAGAAGTCGAGCACCGCATACGCAAGTCGATTGTTCCAAGGGTTTGAAATGGTATTGGAGCTCTGAAAAACAAACAAAAGTGGGACAAGAATACTTTTATATCGTAACCCCTGCGAGTTCTAGGGGTGACCCTATACGGATAACTGACATTATTCCTCATTGCATTTCGCAGCACTATTTTACCTGATAAATTGTCACACCACGCACATTACAACCGCAACGGGCCGCAGCGCAACGTATTCTCATACAAAAGAGTGTAGTGCAGTCGGCGCCTATACTGTGCGTTGGTTCATAGAAAATGTACCTATACGAGAATGATAAAGGAGGACTTTTGCGATGCGTTGCGTTGCGGTGCGGCTATCCCCAATCTGTGCTACCCTATAGCTCACAGCTCTAGAAAAACAACGACAAACTTACGGTTTTTGCGCCCCAACCAATGATGGTGATGCCGGGAGTATTCGTAGCTAAAGGCCAAGGATCCCTATCAAAATCAATCTTCTTAATTTTTGAGACACGTTTCCCAAACTTCAGAGCCCGAACCAAGCGCATAATGGCGAGGTTGTTCTTCAAGTTCTTGGGGTTATAATGCGGATGGAAGTAAACCTCCAGAACAGGGATGTTCTCATCTCCTCCCTGGTAGAAATCACTGCCGACTTGCACTGAGAGGAAGGCCGGATTCTCCCTGAAGAAGCGGTTGTTCCAGGCTCTGATGGATATTTAAAAAAAACAATAACCCATTATTATACTGGCTGGGGTATGCACCTACCTGTAATTTTAGTCTTGCTGTTAAAGGTTGACAATAATAAGCCAAAAACATTTTTACATAGAATAGAATAATGTTTATTGTCTCCTCCTCTCAATATTACAGCTAGTAGTAGTGGTACATACTCAAAACTATAATACCGGAAACAAAAGATTTAAGCGTCAGCATTATGCCGACTTATAATTAAATAATAATCAGCCTCTATTGTTCCCACTACTTGGACACAACCTAGGCCTCCTCTCTGTGAGAGGGAGGGGGGCGTAATCCACCACGCGGGCTCAGCGCTAATTGGTAGATGTCACTTAATCTTCGAATTTTTGGTTCCAAGAGCAGAGTTTTGAGAGCAGTGGTAATAATAATTATAAATTACAAAAAGTAAGTGCATTCAAGACAACGACGTACAACTCGTCAGGTGGGGGGCAGTTATCACTGACAAACATCGTATCTTCGTAAAATAGACTTAAACGAATTCTTACAACTGCAAACATGACGCTGAAGTGATGACCAGATCAGATTTGATAATGGAGCCGGCACATTGGAACTTCTTGAAAAACTGGACGCTCGCCATAAACGGAAACCGTTTGATCGTTTCTCTACGTCCCCCGTAAATACGACGACTAACGCTAGGTTCTGCAAAGTAAATCACGAATCAGAAAATCCGAAATAAGTCAGACAAAAGAAAAGGGAAGATCTTTTTAAAGACGTTTGACCAGACGGATAAAATCTTTTTTACAAACCACAAAATTATACTTACTCCAAAATTCATTTTTACTCAAAAGACCATCGTTATCATTTACTTTTTGGGCTGCTTTTGTACTGTTTTGCAAATTATCTTCCGGAATCAAGTGATTTAACACTTGTGTATTTATACCAAAATTAGCATCATTTTTAGCAAAGCCATACTTAAATTTTAAATATTCAAGCTTTCTTATAAACGTTTCTATATGTGCAGTTACATATTCATCCTCTGTTGCTTCGTAGCTTTTATTATCTTCATTTAATATTTCGTTTAATTGTGTAATAAAATGTTGTGTATTGTTATCGATGTTATCAGCTCTGGCTAGTCTTGCAATTTCCTTCAGATTTTCGTCATCTTGAAAGGTGATGGTGACAAAGAAGTTGTGAATTGCTCCGAACTCTCCAAACCTCGCTTTATGCTTCGCGTGTTCAAGATTGAGAATGGAGAATATACTGTTGACAGTCTTTCTTACAACTGCCTCAGTTTTAACAAAATCTTTGTCTTCCTCCCGTAGTTCAACAAGGCTCTGAACTTGGACCAGTACAGTTAAAACAATAAAATATAAAATATTATTCTTGATGGAATACATGTGAAGAAAGATACTTTTTATTTATAAAAGAAATGAAATTCACACGTAATTGAAAATTTCACAACGGTATCAAAATGTTTTTATGTTTAAAGTAGTTGCTCAATATATTGAAATATGTTTTATGGCATTTGTTTCATTTCCTTACTATTGAGAAATCGAAAATAAAGAAATTGCCAAACCAAGCAATAAAATATTCGATTTGAAACACATTTTATTGGCTAGATACATTACTGTTATTTCAAACTTTTTGTTGTATACATCTAAGTCAATCTGTATTTTTAATTATTTAAGTTATTTTAATTGATATAAAATGAAGTTAACTTCAATCATCGTGTTTCTTATTCCTGTGGTGGTAGCTAGACATAGTCATAGGACAATACTTGAGAGTATATTAAAGCCCAAGGACAACTTGTACGCAAAAGTAGACAGCGATGTTCAAAATGTGATGAACAATCTATTCAATGAACTGAATTTAGCACCGACCTTTCCAGAAAAAACGAGAATCAAATTGTTGTTAACAATGCATTATCATTTAATTAGTATGGCGGAGAAAAATTATGTTGGGTATGAAAAAATGATAGAAGTTGCCCGACCTGATACTGGTAATAATGGTTCAAAAGGTTTCGCATTGTTCAAGCTAATAGAAAAAACATTAGACGATATACCTTTTAAACTGTTCGTTAAATTAAAAGAAAACAAAACGTCACGTGAACTCACTATTCGTGAAAATACAATAGTAAAACGAGCTGCAAGTATATCAACAACAAAAGCAACAGCAACCTCTTTGGAAGACATCAGTCAGTCTGATCCTGTATTTGCCGATAGCAAAGAATTCTTGAAATTCATTAAGGACTTTATAAAAAAAGTTGATAAGTTAAATGAAACAGATTTCTCTAAGTCGACTCCGTTATTACCGCCCATTGATGAAGATACTACACAGCCAGATTTTGACATCTGGGGTAAGTAGAAAATGATGAATGATGGAGAAAAAGATTTAATAATGTCATCGACGCTTGTTTCATATATGTATTGTTTTATCTGTTTTCAGAACCGACAGCATTACATAATTTCAATGACTCCAATACCAGAAGGATATTTAAGGGCAAAAGGAGCAGAGTCATAAGTTACCCTTTCGTCGTCAGCATCCATCTCATGGAAATGTTCGTATGTGCCGGCTCCATCATCTCAAGTGACTTGATCATCACTGCAGCTTCATGCTTGCAAATGTAAGTGACAATGTGGGACGCTATATTTTCCGTTGCTTTTATCATCCAAAATACTCACTTGTTCTTATAACGCAAGTTATCTTGAAGAAGAATTTAGTTATTTTATTCAAACAGAGTTTTCAGTCGTGTCTACTAAGCTCAGCTTGTAGGCTTGTATTGCAGAAAACAAGAGAATTTGTCAAACTGGATACTATTAAAATAGAATTACCTTCAACATAAGTATTTTATTTTTCCAGACTTCACAACAACAGATTCTTCAGAGAGAACCCCAAGACTGTGGTGGTCCGTGTCGGCAGCGATTACTTCAACCGAGGAGGCGAGACGATATCAGTCCTCGAGAGTTACTTCTACCCGTCCTACGACCCTAAGAACTTAGCCAACAACCTGGTTATCCTCCGCCTGATGAGGCACATCAGATTCCACACAAATGCGAAAAAGGTGAAGAAGATCTTGTTTGACAGGACGAGAGGAAACTTGGCGACTAACACCGATGGTATCACTGTGGTCGGATGGGGCTCTAGGAAGGTGAGCTGAATACGATTCACTATTTGTGTAAAACCTTTGTCGAATTAACAAATTGTCGTGAACGATGTTTCCAATCCTTTACTCTTTCTTACCGCTAATAGATTTCTAGGGGGTTACCACACACTCTTAGAAATTCATTATCAGACGAAAATGACTTATTATGTGATTTTGTGCTATATATGTATACCAACTTTTTTATAGTCACTTTGACATGACCTGAGTCCTTTTTGTTAATTATTGATGGCCCCTAAACACGTAAGCTGATATTAACGGCTGAAATGTGTCCTTCCATAATGTCTTATTTTTTAGCACAACAATATAATAGATCAGTTCGAAAGAATGATGGCAGCAAAATTGGATATTTACCACATCGATGAATGCGCGAATATCTACGGCAAGTAAGTTCTTAATCTCACATGCACCAGTTAATCGTCGTCATGTCTCCTGTACATGACAAGCAAGGCGCAGGCACGCTCGACGCAGACATTGTGTCCTGCGTCTGGCATGTTTCATGTGTCCTGCGTCTGGTTGTAGAGCCGGCACAGTTTTCTGCGTGCTATGTTACTTGCGTTTCAAAAACAAGTGACGACGAAAATCTGCTCTGCTCTGCGCTGCGTGAACCTGCGTCACCTGCGTCTCAGCATACGCTTAGCCTTAAAATGGAGTCTAATGTTGCTTTCTGCTACAAGTTAAAACAAATGAATGGTAGATTAGTATGTAATGACAGCTTTAAAAGTTAAAGTTCGTTTCTGCAACTGGCTGTATGATTACTTATCTAATTTCAGGCATTATGTGACAAACAGGCACTTCTGCGCCGGGTATATCGCGACAGGTGGAGGGGCATGTAATGTTAGTATTGTGTACCTAATCTTTTATCCATTTTTGTTACCTTAATATCTGGGCGGGACGCACCGGATTGCAACAATCCTCCAACATCGCTTTCGTGCATTTCGTATGAACTATTCCATACTACAGCGCGCTTATTTGGTCTGATACATATGTGATGCGCTGCGGTCCAATGCGGTAGTAATGTGCGCTTAGGTTAAAATACTGGAGTTTTATCGACGCTGATTAATTTTCAGAAAGATCTCGGCGGCCCAGGGGTCGTCGGTGGCCTTTTAATTGGAGTTATCAGCTTCGGAGCTCCGATGTGCGGAGCTATCGATGCCCCCACAGTCTTCACAAAACTCGGATACTACACCAAATGGATTGACAGCATCATAGAGCAGGTAATTTTTTGTTGCTATTGTATGGCCCACAAGTTGACAGCTCGTCTGATGGTGGCCTCTTGTCACCACCACATATGGAGGACTGCAATTTCAGAGGCATTTTAGAAAGTGTTGCTATGCCAGAAACAAAGCTGTAAAGTCTCTTGACAGGTTCCTGTAATTACACTGTCACAGGACTCACAGGTAGACTTCAAACTGGAGGTAGGCACGCCAGTTTGACCGCCTTGTCTACCTTTAACAGCGGTATTACTTGACAAGCACGGGCTGGTGATATCACAAGTCAAAAATGTTCTTTGCAATGCATGTTTTATAAACCATAACTATGTTTATCTGAAAAGTTTGGCCGAAAAGTTTTCAATTAAACATTGTAACCGATTACTTTTTTGATGCGGTCCATGGCAACCCCAATGTGTGACCGAATGTGTACGTCAAAATCGGTTTTATTTCACCATGACCGTACCTTGACCTGTATTCTCTCTTTTACAGAGCGGACCGCTGCTTTCAGTGAGAACGACGCTCAAATTTAACACTGATAAAAACTACTTGTACGACCCCACTCCGCCCCCGCGGGAAAACCCCTACTTTTCGTATACAACTATAAGAGAAGAGGTAGAGCCACTAATGAGTTTTACGGAAAGAACCAAGGAGGTAATTTAATAAAATCAGTTCGGATTGAAGAGCACCACTTGTTAGCACGTCGGAAGTTGGAACATGTTGATAAATAATTATGAATTAAAAAACTTCCCATCGCATCTAAATTCGCCTTCTTTTCCGATCTTTTACAGTATGAGCCTGGAGTAAGAAGGCGAGCGACACCCAGAACTCAGATTCAACAACTATTTCCTTATACACCCACCACAAGACATTCTATGTTGTTACCAATGCAATTACTACGGAGCATTCTCTATGGAGACTATGGACTTACAGAAGATGATGTTAATGACATGTTTAAGACCACTCAGAGTTTGCATGCTACGCAACACCCGTTGGCGAATTTAAGTATTTTTGCGTTACCCGGAGTCCATACTCAAGCTACCCAGACTCAGACATCGAAGAGATTTGCGACTCGTCTGACTACATCATTGACATTGAAGCCGATGCCGACAAACTTCACTTTTGCTACGGGCACTTCGACTGTGAGCACTCAGCCGACCTCCAGGACGGCGCCGAACACTACGGACCATAATATTACTGATCTTTTGACCCCTGGCCCCAGCCTTGAACTCGACTGGAACACGACGAGTAAGCCTGTGAGTCGCGAGACTGCCAGTACTACCTTAGGCACAACTGTTACCAACAATACAGAAGTAAAATATTATTAAGACTGACAATGGCATCAGTTACTGAAAAGTTGTGCAAAAATCGGTTGTCATGGTATGAGCATGTAATGCGGAGGAATGAAGAAAATGTCGTGAGAAAAGTTTTATGTATGAATGTTGATGGGTATAAAAGTAGGAAGACCAAAGAAACGATGAATGGACTGTGTGAAAGGAAATGGCTAGAAAGGAGGTGACTATCGAGATGACGGACGACTAATAGGATGGAGGAAAGGGCCATGTTGCGGCCGATCCTAAATAAATTGGCATAAGGGAAGGGGAATGATGATATTACGATGATCATGAATCAAATATTACGTCACTTATATAAAAAATACATCTTTCCTCAACAACGGCTCGGTCTCACCAAAGGGCGTTGCAGTAGACGGATTCACCCTAATAAAGAAAGTTTTTAAACCCTTTTTTTATATTATCTAAAGTACTTACACTTGTAAGGGATTACAACAAAATACCTTGTCATATATTTACTAAATTTAAAGATTTAAAACTTAGATTAAAAGTGCACTTTGTAAACGAGCAAATTACAAATTACGGGATTATTTTTATTCAAGATAAGAATGCCTGAAAACGTGCTGCTCTTATTCCGTAAGACAAATCAGATTCTAGCTAAAATCAAAGTTGCTGATTGAATTACCTACAAAATGTATAATATTAATTTAATGAGAGAGATTTTGACGATTTCTGGATTTTCTAGTCCTAGAGTTTTTTGAGTTTTGTGAATTCTCTTAGCAAACAGATCGATCGATCGATCGGCATCAAAAATCAAAGTTTTGTGACTCAAAAAGTTAAGGACAGTCTCCTAACACCATTTTCCTGTAGCTACAACGTCACATCGACGTGCAAACTATTTCTCTTCTACTTTTTTTACACGATGCTAGACCCACCAACGTCGCAAAGATTCGTCGGTAATAACTCATACTACGTATACCTACTTATATTATTTTTAATACCAACTTACAATATTTTATGGCAGTTCATTTTATAATCGGATTATTTCTTTCGAAACACAAAAGCAATTTATTTTAAGTCTCCGTGATTTAATTTCGTAACATTTTCTTGAATAGGTACATTTTATTTAAATTCATACGTATTGTTGTGCATAGTTCAGACAATTTAAAAAATAAACTAAATGATGATGGCCAGATTAATGATGTTTCTCGTTACGACAAGTATGGCTAAACATCATCATAGCACAGATCCAAACAACAATTTCTTCGGCAATGTTTATTTATCCATTCACTCTGTTGTCGATGATTTATTTGAATCTATTGGTCTCGGTGAAAATTTTATAAATGAATCAAACACAAAGCTATTATTAACTATGCATTATGATCTAAGTAATATAGCAGATAAAACATTCGATACTTTCGGTGATATTCAGAAAATAATCAAAGATGTCAGTAACCAATCTTACTTTATTTATTCATTTAATGAAATTGAAGAGGACGTGACGAAATTAGACACCATGGTGAAAAAAATATTGAATAAAAATAATTTTGATGTATACAGAAAAATAAAAGGAACTCAACACAAACGTGCCAGAAATAAAACAAAAGTTATAGATCAAAGTACCAATGTTAACACTGATCCAGCCTTTGCTGACAGTATAGAATTTACAGATTTTGTTGTTAAGTTTTTGGCGAAAGTTAATAATCTTACTATACAAGATTTCAAGAAGTCCTCGAAATATGGCCGAATTGCAGTTCCATCTAAAAAAAATCTCAAAGTGTGGGGTAAGTTAAAAATTGCTGTTACATTTTTCGGTCTAGATCTCATTCGCCAAGTGTGCAGAGTACCTGTAAAGTACGATACCTATTAACCTATTAACACTGTAATTCGAAAATATTGTAAAAGCCAGTTATTTTTAAAAGAGTAACCGATGAATTTCTTGCCGGCTCTTCTCCATAGGAAACGACCAATTGGAACCGTGCACCTAGCTTCTGACGTTTCATAAGTGTCCATGTAGGTTTATGTGAAATAAAATATTTTGATTTTGTTAAGGAACTTCGTTGCAATAACTTAATATCGTCTATCCAGCATGCTGACAAGCAAATATGAAAACCATAACGCGGTCAAACCTTCTAAAACCAGAACTTCGTTTCCGCAGATACCCCATCAAGCCTTAAATACGACCTCGAAAGTAATTACAGCAGAAGGATCTTCAGAGGCTCAAAGACACAAGTGAATTCATATCCTTTCATCGTAAGCATCCACATCATGGGCGAGTTCACTTGTTCCGGCTGCATCATTAGCAGGGACCTCGTCATCACCGCGGCTTCGTGCTTGCACATGTTAGTGGGCTTGACAAGTTTTAATATTAGTCTTTAAACGTGTTTAGATATATGTCCCCGTCTCTATGCACTTGAAATTTGACAGTTGCACAACAGTGACAGGAAATATGCTAAGATAAAGCATTTGCTAAGTTACGTATAATTATTTCGGCCCCAGTTTTAAGGAGCTTCGTTATTATGGCTGTATCTAGTCGATTGCTGCAATGTATGCTTGACAAAAGGATATTGCGTATTGGATTGGATGAATGCGTTGGGTAAGAAGCTTGAATTGTTCCAGATTCTTGCATTCACTTCTACTAACTTATTAAGTCATAATTATGGTCCATAGTTAGTTGTAACAAACTGACGGCATCTTTTGCTTTCCCTCAGAGCTTACAAGAACGATTTCTTCGAGAAGAATCTGAAATCGATCTACGTACGAGTCGGCAGCGACCACACAACGCGCGATGGCGAGACCATACCACTCCAAGACCTGTACTTCCACCCGAAGTATGAGCCGAAGCACTTACTGAATAACCTCGCAATACTAAAACTGGAGAAAAGGATTCGTTTTTCGAGGCAACAGAAGAGAATCAGACGTATCTTATGGGATAAGACTCCAGCGGTGCTGCCAAACGAGACCAAAAGCATGTTTATACTAGGTTGGGGAGCTACAAAGGTATTTAGGTTGATTGTGATGTTAATTTTATTCTTGTCATGTGTTTATATAAAAAATTATGAACTACCACTAGTACCAATGTTCCTTCATTCTAGCTTCATATTTCCAGAAGGACCAGGTTATGCAAAATCACCCAAAGCTGAGAGTTGGAATGCTTGACGTATACAACACTAAAGATTGCAGGCAGAAGTACACAAAGTATGTTTTATTAATATAAAAATTGCCATTTTTACACTTTCATTATCATCACCAGCAGATAAATTTTATATGTATCACCTGCAATCACAATCTGAAAAAGATTGCTAATCCATAGTATAACGCAATGCATGTTGTTGGACTGTCAAAACATACAATCTAACACTAACATTATAATACAAAGGGGAAAATATAAAATATAAAGAAAATATTCATAGAGCATCAAAAAGTCGTTAGATTGTATATTTTATTTAAAAAATTACATATCTTTTACCGCATAATATTAGAAAAGAAGACTCTGTCAAAATGAAACAGAAAATGTGTTATGCAATCTGGTAGCTGCAAGGCATAGGTATATCTTCTCTATTGGCAAACGTTCCGTACCAGTCTAGTCCAGGTTTTACTCGATACCAACAGTGTTATGTCCTACTCGATTTTGCCTGCAACTTCATCTGCATGAAATTTCCTGTTCCCCAGACCCACCGCGTCGGCGTCGCGTCGCATCGCCCGCCCGCGCTATCACTTCATTTTCGCTAAGCGTTCTTTCTGACTTTTTTTCTTTCGCCTCCTTAGGGTCGTAGCGTCATCATCATCAGCCTGTAGCAGTCCACTGCTGGATATAGGCCTCTCCAATTGCACGCCATTCAGCTCGATTCTCGGCAACTCTCATCCAGTTGCTACCAGCCACCCTGCGAAGATCGTCGCTCCACCTAGCCTGAGGGCGTCCTACCTTACGTTTGCCGATTCGCGGTCTCCACTCAAGAACACGTCTACCCCAACGGTCATCGGTTCTATGGCTAATATGGCCGGCCCATTGCCACTTCAGCTTGCTTATTCTGTGAGCTATGTCAACAACGTTGGTTCTCTGCCGGATTACCACATTCCGGATTCTATCTTTCAGAGACACTCCAAGCATAGCTCGTTCCATAGCTCGCTTAGCGACCTTGAATTTATGGACCAGCCGTACCGTGAGTGTCCATGTTGCGGCTCCGTAGGTCATGACAGGCAGGACGCACTGATTGAAGACGTTAGTCTTTAGGCTCTGCGGAATACGCGACGAGAAGACTCCACGGAGCTTCCCAAAAGCTGCCCAGCCCAGCTGAATTCTTCTGTTAGCTTCCTTCTCAAAGTTGTTCTTAACAAACTGCAGAGTTTGCCCGAGGTAAACGTATTCACGAACAACTTCGAGACCACCGCCATTGACAGCAATCGGTCCCGGACTAACGTGGTCGTTGAACATAACTTCGTAACGTAATGATTGCCTATAACCTTCCTCAAGAATTGGGCTACCAAATTCAAAAAGAACTTTCCGGCTGGTAATTCCAGAGATAGCGCGTTCAAGCAAACAAAAATCAAACAAACTCTTCAGCCTTATACACCTAAACCTTCCTCATGAATCACTTGGTCCATTCGTGAAAACCCTTTGAAAACATGTTCGGTAGTTTTTGACTTTATCGGGTTCAGACAGACAGTCGCGGCGAGAGAACGTTTTATAATATGTAGGTAGAGATATTAGTTACAGATTTTGATTTACTACACATTATTTTTTGTTTTAAACAATACAGTAAAATGTCACCATGTCACCCATAATAATGGAATTACTTGTATCATTTCAGAGACTTCATAACCAAAGAAAACTTTTGCGCTGCTCTTAACAGAACATACGGAGGCGCATGTAATGTAAGTAGTTAATATTATGTCTGACATATTTACTATAAGTACTTAACTCAATTTGGTAATTACATGGTCAACTTATGAGTGTTTTCTGCACACTATATTTCAATTTGTATGTGTATGTTTCCAGGGAGAAGTCGGAGGTCCAGGGATCGATGGCGCAGTGTTAATGGGAGTGGTCAGCTTCGGTGCGCCGGAGTGCGGCGCGGCGGGTGTACCAACAGTCTTCACCAAGCTCGGCTATTACGTGCCATGGATCGAGAGTGTTATGGTAAGGAAATAATTATTACAGAGGCTGCTCTCGCTTCTCTTACTGTGAGCTGATTACTATTGAAATCTACAAATCAATTTTAACATCATCATACTAACTGTTTTCGAAATTGTTCCAGAATGCAGTTAGTACAATCAACCAAACAAATTACGATAGTATTAACACACGTAGAAAATCTAAAGGTAAATCTAAGCCAGCAAGAAACCATAAGTTACACCGTGACGAAGACTACGCAGAGGAGGTAAGAGCACTCAGAGATACACTAATAGAGTTACAGAAGACTGGGTCTGTGGTAGACGATATCATCTATGAAGATCTTTACGACGAGTTCAACAAATATTTGAAGAGCAAAGAGCAACATGAATTACAAGAGAATCTAATTTCTACAGTAAACAAAAGTGAGAACCGCCAGATGTCAACCAAGGGAATTGAATACTCAACTTCTGTTAAACCTTTAAGCCTTAGAAAACCACCAAGCGATTCTGAATATGAAACAGATAATTATGCAGTGCCAAATGATTATACTGACAATTATGAACAATCAAGTGAAGAAGAACGCGGGTTAAGTATCGAGATACTTATTAAGAACAAAATTAAAAGCAAACAAGAATTCTCAACATATTCTGAGAGCGAGTCAGACCAACAAACTTCAGATGATTCAAGTGCAGGCTGGGAGAAAATCAAAAAACAATATCCGAGAAACCAACAGAATCCACAAAAAATTGATCCCGATAAAATTCACATACCACCGTCCATTTACTTGACAGGCAGTCGCTCACACGGTGATAATGTGGACACTATACTCAGAGAAGGTAAAGGAGAAGAAAGACCAAAGGAAGTGCTTCTGAAACATGATCAGCTTTCTAATTATGCAAGTTCTGTTCTTGACGAGGGCAGATCACTTGCAACGAAGAATTTCATTATTAATTTAGATACAACAGATAGTTATGTTAACTATAACAAACAAAAATATAAAAATAATAGACCAGGAACAGCAAAAAGTACTAGCTATAAAAAAAGTAAAGATAAATCGAGATCCTCTTAAAGCCGAATCTTATCTTATGCAATTTTAACAGTAAAAGTATCCGTAAGTTCTGTAAGTATTTTTGTTATTTTGTCTTTGTTGTATCATATTGTGTACTATTTATTACATTACTGCGTTAAGAGATGTTTTATTATTAAAGCTTTCATTGAACCTTAATTTAGAGCTAAACTGTGAAGATCGATTCGAACTTGACTCTAGTTATAAATCATCACTCACCTCGACACCGTTCCAATTTGGCAGGAAATAACAATGCTGATCTACAATTTTCAACCCAGCTCAAAGGATAATAAATAATTTCCATCGTTAATGCGATGTAAGAACTTGTAAACCCATAACAATATTACCGTCGGTATAATATTTTATTCTGCCTTCTTCTTATTAGCTTGACGATGGAAATCTTAATAGTATCAGTCCATAACTTAGCTACTAGTAGAACACTATCAATAACGTCCATAACCTGAAAGAATGTATGTCAGTAAACTGTCACATTGTAGGTAGATACACTTTTAAGCGTAGACTTATCACGCACAAGCAAGCAAATAGAGAGTAGTTTTGAAAAAGCTGCTGTCTATGATACTGCACAAGAAGCTGATTAACAAGCAAAAATAATAAGCGAAAAAGCAATTAAAAAAAATAATAATTGCATATGCATAAGATAATTGTAAACCCCGCAAATTGACCGCTGTTCATGCAAATGCATCAATAGCAGGCACGGCATCCACGGTAGGTTCGAACGAAGACAAGCGATTTACTTTGTGTAAATTATTTCATTACCACTGCTCTCAAAAAGGTGAAGGGAAACATCGAGAGGAAACCGGCCTGGGACACATGCCAGTTTCCTCTCGAAGCAATGTTAACATTATAGGCTGATTAGCATCAACAACAATACTTAGCCTGCCTTCTGTAAAATTGTGAAATATTTCAAGTAGTTACATATCTTTCAGAACATAAAATATTTATTGCACTTCAATTTCATGGTATTCTTCAATTTGCTGCGGTTTCGTAACTTGTGTATTTCACCATTTTAATTTATTTCATGTTACGTCATTACGATTCCTTTTATTGTTTTATTATCTTTATTGACCTCGTATATTTGTTATTTCTTCAAAAACATCAAATTTTTCATCACATTATTGGCTGAGTAGTCATGATGCATGGTTGACAATAATTTGATTCTCTATTTGTCAAGGAAACACGCAGCAACCTCCAAAATGTAAAACAACATTTTGTTCAACTATGGATAACTCCGTTTGCTTTGAAGAAAGAACATGTTTTTGGACCATATTCATTTCTCAAGAAGAGTCCTATGATGATGTTTAGCTACCACCACTGGAACCAGAAACATAATTATTGATGTTAACTTCATTTTATAAAACAAAAATAACTTAACTAAATACCAGTATGGATTGACTTAGGTTTAGACAATAAAAAGTTTGAATTAACATGTTTTTTATTTAATAGTATTGGAAAATTTATCTTAAAAAAAAAAAAGATGTTATGAATTTTAGCTTTATTAGATTCTGACTACTTATAGCATAAAAGCTGATGTAAAGTTGTCTATGTAAAAATAATAATAATGAAAAAAAACGCCTTTGATTTGGTTTGATTCAATGTAAATGATTCAAATAGATATAAAAAAAAAAAACTTCTTCTTTTTGAAGAACGAATATTCCACAAGCGTCCTACAGACCAGACACGTTAGGCATACGATAAAGCAATTGAGTCTGAATGTCCGACGTAAGATGTCGGACAACCGAAAGTAGTCGATAGAACACGTGTTCAGACGTGGCCGGCTACTGCAAGCAGCAGATCTAACCTAAAAATAGCTAAGGATCGGACGTAACGATGGATTGTGGGTTCGGACCATGAAAAAATTGAGACAGTAGGATAATCCTAACTAATATTATAAATGCGAAAGTTAGTTTGTTATTTGGTTCGCTTTTACGCTAAAACGGCTGTAGGGATTTAGATGAAATTTGGCACATGGGTAGACCATGACCTGGAAAAGGACAGAGGCCTTTCATCCTGAATCACAGACGAAGTCGCGGGCAACAGCTAGAATTATTATAACTGAAGGACACCATCAATGATTTTACTGATTTCATTAAAAACTCGTTTTCGATTCAATATGGCGGTTTCAAAACTTTCAACATCAATTCAGAATTTTATGACCCTAATAAAAATATACATTTCGCAAGAAAAAGGAAATAATACAAGCAAGAGAATAAAATACCTTTGTACATCGAGAAACTACTTTAATAACACATACATTTGGTTACAACAGTGAAATTTTCCATATCAGTTACATTTTTCTTCGATTATATTGCATGTCGTAGAAAATATCTTTCTTCATTATGTTTTCCACAACGAGTGTTATCTTGTGCATCACAGTTTTGAACATTCTCGTTTTTGTTCAATGTGCTCCTGAATTACCAGCCGAAGATAGTTACGGCATCCTTGTTACTGAGAGGGCAATACGAAACACTGTGAACAATTTATTCTCCACTCTAAAACTAAAGGTTTTGCATCAAAAGCTGAAGTTAAAACAATATTCAACAATTCATAACTTCTTTGTTTCCATAACTTTGCGAGATCACGACAATCTGAAAAAAATTACAAAACTAACTCACGTTGATAACATCGATAACGGCACTCAAGTTTTTATTACACAATTAAATGAAGTATTAAATGAAGATAATAAAAGCGATGAAGCAACAGATTCTGTTTACGTTACAATTCTTATTAAAGATTTTGTTAACAGACTTGATAATTTAAAGGAAAGAAATGGTGTTAAAAATAATACGAAGTTTGACTTAAATAAAGCTATTTTAGGACACTTTAGTAATAATGAAAATGAATTTAGAAATACAACATATTTATCAAAAGAGTTTGAAAAAGGGAATGATTCTAATGACGATGTATTAAGCAGTACTGGGTTTTGGCGTAAGTACTCAGTGTCATTTGATTAATAGTTCCTTTGATGTATGTATATAGTACATACTATGTATGTATTTTGTGAACCATAAATACATTTTGAGCAACACAAGGTTAGGGTATAACATAGGTTATTTTATTATAATCCTTTCAGAACCCAGCGGCCGTCGCATTTTCGCGGGTAAATCGTCGACAATCCACCGCTTTCCTTTTATGGTGAGCGTCCAGTTCTTCAAGAAGTTCCAATGTGGTGGCTCCATCATCAAATCTGATCTGGTCATCACTTCAGCGTCGTGTTTGCAAATGTAAGACTCAATCTTTCATTAATGGGTGATTCGATTCAGTCTGTTTTTGGTACATCTTGCTCTCACATCGTTGGCTAAATCAACTACAACATTATTTATTTCATCAGAGCCTGGAACAATCGCTTCTTCCGCGAGAACCCTGCGTTCCTCTCCGTGCAAGTTGGCAGCACGTACAGCGAACGTGGAGGGGATAATATCCCTATCTTAGAGGTTGAATATCACCCAGGCTTCAACCCCAAAAACTTGGGACACAATCTGGCGCTAATGAGGCTGACAAGGCAGCTGAATTTCAGAAAAAAAAAAAATTATCTAAGGAAGATAAACTTTGATAGACACCCATGGCCATTGCCATCAAATACTGATGGCATTGTTGTTGTTGGTTGGGGCGCTAAAACAGTAAGTTATTTTTTCTTCAATAAACTCAAAAATCTGTGTGACAATAGAAATAGCTGTATTGACATAGCTGTATGTACAATAGGAATAGAATCAGCTGTATTTTGATTACACGGCCAATTTTATTTGAAAGTCCTTTTGCTAAAGAATTCCTAATTGTCCGTGCCTACATAAATTTCTAAATAGTAAAACGGTTTCAGCTCGGCAGCAAAGATGAAATAAGCTGGAAGAATGAACTGTCATATTCTACGTTAGATTTCTACCCACTTGATGAGTGTCAAGAAATATATACCAAGTAAGCTTTACCGTTTCATTCAATAATATTACAATTATATCTCACAGCGAATAATTGTCGAATATATTGGACATAGGGTGGACGCCCTCCTGTCCGTATCCGAATTCATTCGGGTGCGGTGCAGCATGTCTTTTTCATACATCTATACAACGTGTTCTTTTTGATATCCCATAACTCTAGGGTTATATTATTTAAGTAAAAAGAACACAAAATCTCCTAGAATAGGTGGTCCAAAAATGCATGGTTTCGAAGATATAATCAATCATAATTAAGACTCTCGATGTGTATGGGTATCTAAGTTTCATTGATAAATAAGAGTAATTCATTTTTATTCAAACCAATCATTCATATTTAAAGCTAAGAAAATGCGACGTTGTCATATTTCACGTAAGGGTGTTTTACATTAATAATCGTAACTTTGTCGAATTATTTTGTATGAAAAATTAAAACAAAAACAAAAAGATGATTAAAGAATAATTCATATGCCAGTTGGTTCTTTGATATAATCTCAATCATACCCTAGAGTTATGAGATATCAAAAAAAACACATTGTATAGCCGTCAGTTCCTTAACACTATCCATCCATCAATTCTTTGGCCATGCTCCTCTACTCTTATAACAATCCACATACATACTCTAAAAGTGATATTTAAAGAAAATAAGATCATTAAACTTCGTGACATTTTCAGGGAATTCGTGACCGACAGGAACTTTTGTGCTGGTTTCTTCTCGAAGGGAGGTGGCGCGTGTAACGTATGTAGATCTTCGATGCTTTATTGAAAATTAAAGACAAAATGTCTTTCATTTTCAATTATTTACTTCTTATTCCTCTTCTTCTTCATCTTAAGTGTGTACTGCCTTACTCTTATCGTGTCTTGTACTCTTTGTTATATTGATAACTTGCTGCCCGCCCCGGCTTCACACGGATGGCACTAAGTACCAACCCTTCCTACCTACCTACCCTACGTACTCCTACCTACCCCCTATCTAACTACCTTCCCTACCTACCTACTCTACCTACACCTACTGAACGTACAAACCTTGCCCTGAGAATAACGAACACAAAAAAAAAGAATTATCCAAATCGGTACAGCAGTTTTCGAGTTTTAGCGAGACTAACGAACAGCAATTCATTTTTTTAAATAGAAGATAGAATATTCTTATTTGAAAAGAGCAAATGTCGTACTCATCTCATCTCACAAAAAAATGTCAACTGCTTTCAATCATTTGTTTCAATATGCAGTAAATCGATATTCATGCGTTTATTAACAATCTTAAATATAATGGCGATATAAGTGGGGTAAATGATACATGATAATCTGGCCAATCGACAGTTTCAGGGTTATCCATTATTTACGCCACACCCTGTATATCCAGGAGTAAGATTGAAGTATCGATCCATTTTTTGGGTGTAGCTCGCCAATAATCAATCCAAGGACTGAGTTGTGTTTTGTCTGGTTTTCTTTAATTTACTGTGTCCCACAGCTGGGCTACGGCCTATCCTTTCTTTCAAAAACAGGCTTCGAACTTCTTAATGTTTTGTTTGGCAGCATGACGCTGGTGGACCCGGGGTCTCAAGCGGCATTCTCGTGGGAGTGATAAGTTTTGGCTCACCGCAGTGTGGTACTCCTGATGCCCCTACCGTCTTCACCAAACTTGGCTACTACACTGATTGGATCGAGAAAATCATGGAAATGGTGACGTTAATATATTCATTCTATAATTTTTGCCACAGAGCTGCGCCTATAGACGGCATTACTACTGAAAGAAACGCCGTAACTTCTGTCACCGCCATTCAAAGCCTACATTTCTATATGTCATTTGGGTCGTAGTGCGAGTAATCGGTGACACGTTTGGTTTGTATGGAAAGTGTTCACTATCACAATTTCGCCTTTATCAGCGATCTCCGAAGGGTCTCCGGGCTCTGTGATTGTTACAGTTCATTTTAAAGGTTCATGCACACACACATTAGCCACGTCGACGTCAAGTCACTGACTATTCATGACTGACAAATGTGTGTTCCACGGTTCCACCTATAACTTCACATGATGCGAACTCGTGGTTCTGTGTATCATAATTTTGATCTAATCTTCTTACTTAGTTGCTTCAAAACCGTCATAACAGTGAAGGAAATATTTTGTTAGAAATCTGCTTTCCTACCCTTTAATTGTTTTTGGTAAAAAAAATCTTTTCGCTTTAGAACAGGCACAACCCCTTACTACAGCAATACTGTAATAAAATAGCACTTACGGGACAACTAATGATATTATTGTTATTATAGTATAGTGTCATTAATTACTTAATTTTCGTTTACAGGAAATGGTTACAGGAAGACAAGCGACCACAGCCCGACCGCCCATGTACAATCCTACGTTCCCTGGTTTGACTACAGCAAAGCGTCTTAAAATCACGCCAATTGTTCGCGGAAAAAAACCATTTAGGTTTACACCTAATCCTGCGTCTGAACATCTAAGAGAAAATGATAACAAACATGATTTTAAACAATTCTTAAACACAATCTTTAACAAGAAGAAACAACCAACAGAACAGAGAGAACAACAACAAAAGCTAATAGAACAAAATCAAAAACAAGAAGAAGACCGACAAGAAGAAGGCATATTACAAGAAGAAGAACGAATACAAGAAGAAGAACGACAAGAACAAGAAGAAGAACGAGAAGAACAAGAAGAAGAACGATCAGAACAAGAAGAAGAAAGACAAGAACAAGAAGACCACCGAGAAGAAGAAGTAACTCAAAATGAAGTAGATAAAAATCAAGATGCAAAAGAAGTGGAGAAGGTAAAACCCAAACAAATATTAAGAAATGAACTTGAAAATGAAATCAATAAAGTGGATAAACAATCATCAAGCGAAACAAAAAAGGAATCACAAAGTCATTCTGAAGAAAATTGGGACGATAAAACTACTATAAGATCACGATATACTATTCTTGGAAGTGACAACGCAAAAGTTACTACACTGCATGATAACTTCGATGCAAGTCCTGCTGAGACTAATTCTAATGAAGAGTTGACACCATCTTTCAAGCAACGGAATTATAGAAATATAGATGCAAGTTCTAGCCAAGAAAAAGAATTTGATGAAGCTATCGATAGTCTTTTAGTTAACCTTAACATAAACTATATCTTGGAATCTAAAGAAAGCTTATCTGTAGACCCCCAGCGAATAAGGACAAATAACCTTAAATCTAATCCTAATTTGACTGATGTGTCAACAAAGAAAGGAAAGAAATCAAGCAAAGTGGTTGAAAATAAAAATCTTAATGCAAACGAAAATAAAAGTGGTGCAAATAATGGGAATGTTGTAGTTGGCGAATCTGGCGAAGATGAAGGGAACGTAGAAGATGGTACCAATGAATATGAAATTAATAAGCAAAGCTGTGGTGACAACGAATCTGTCAAAATAGCTGATAAAAGTTCAAACGTTGATAACGTGAAGAGTCATATCAATGACAATCACGAAAATGAACATCGTGAAGAAGCCGTGCATACGGTTTATAAGAATAATGAAATGAAAGATTATGAAACAGATGATGGTGACGAGACAGACGAAGAATTTGAAACATTAAGCATCCCAGCCGAGTCATTAGAGCAAGAAAATTCAAGTAGTAATAACACTGACGGGCTTTTGGAGATGTTGGATTATGAGGATCTTTATAAGCTGCTAACAGAGCTTCAAAATTGATAGATTCTTATTATTGTAAATTACCTCTAAATATTTTAAGCCTACAATAATTTTGCTGAATTTTTCAAAACGTATGTCCTCTTCCATACCTTGACGTTAAAACAGGGTCTGAATTTTTAAAGACTCATGCAAATGTTTTTTTCAAATTAAATGAATGATATTGATTTAAAATGCCAACCTCTTTTCGAACCAAACCTTTAACAGCCTTATAACCGTTTCAATTTCAAAAATCAAGAACTGTCATAACATTTTGTCTATCGTTTGAACGAAAATGTCGGTGCTAACGTTAAATGGAAAATCTTATTCGTCGTTTTTAATAATAAGAAGGGGGATTCACGGTAGATGTAGGATTGGGTGTCGCGACTGGGTCGGGTTCGGACACAACGGCAGTGCCAACTATAAGGATGACGCCCACTTCCCGTTCCCCGCCGTCAGGTTCAAGGAGAACACCAGAGATATTTGTGTAATGTATTAACATTTTGCCTAAGGTTATTTAAATTTACTAAGTGTTACCAACGAGAGATACATTATACATTACAATAAATCTTCTAAAAAATTAAAAATTGTAAAGTACACATTATCCTGCAAGTCCTGCAACACACGCTCAATTACACGGCTTACACATTATCGAGTACACATGCACTGAATACATCATTACATTGAGAGCACAGATATTGAGAGTAAAAGTACGATTGTAGAAGTGTAGTGGACTACTGTAGGCTGATGCTAAGTTAAGTAAAAAAAATCCGAGACAGTGGGCGGGGCGCATTGCTCGCAGAATGGATGGCGATGGTGCTCAGAAGTTCTGGAATGGTGGCCGTTACAGGCCGTGTGCTGTGGCCATAGGCCTCAAGGTGAACCTACTACATGATGGGGTGAATCCCGTAATTTTTAAGAACGTTCTCATTCGCATCTCATTCGCAATCTGTCAAAAACATAATCAATTTACCGTATTTTTGACAAGTTTGACAGATTGCGACTTGAATGTGAACGTTTTTAAGAACGAGAACTGGCCTTCTAGTGTAGGTCACGGAATCTGCTGGGAGCGGGAGGCATAACATCAGTTGTTGTGGCGACTTGGGAGAAGCTCATGCTGACCTGCGATTGATGTCTTATAGGCTGAATATATAATATTAAATGCTTTCTTTGATTTGTACAGTATACCCTTTGATATGTTGATTGATCGCATTAGCTAAATGTAATCATATTTCTAAAATAATCATATTTCTAAAATTAAAGTAAGATGCACGTTTCTTGCCTAATGGGTCATTGTTTAGGTGGACCCAAGTGCAACCAGGGAGTGTCATTGGGTTTCCCATCAAACATTGTCCGTAGAGAAGCGCAGTGTCCTGTATTGTAGCGGTATGCGCTGTTTTAGTCAATGGGACTCCGCAGAAGCAAAATAATATGCGAATATTCCAATGTAAGGAAATAACCCTATTATATGGGACTTACAAATAACAACAGCGGACATAATATTTTATACTATGTAAGTTCCGCAGAGGATCAAACTTGACCAGGCTCTGGGAAGACTATATAGAAAGTAGATACATTTCGCGGTATACCAGCTTTTTGACACCACAACCACTATACATTTATTTATAAAATTCCAGGCACTTCGCGAGAAAGAAAAAGGCGACTGGCGAATGCTTTGTTGCGAGGAGAAGAAGGCCCTGTACCGGGCCTCCTTCTGTCAGACCTTCTCTGAGTTCCAAAGCCCCACGGGGCAGTGGAAGGCGATCGTGGGGGCCGGCCTGTTCCTCTGCTCCTTCACCTTCTGGATCTTTATATTCTTGCATCATTATGGTATGTCGTTGGACATCCTGACCTTATCGATGGTTTGTTTTTTATGGCCTGATGGGCCTGCTATTGACCTCGATTTCGCCAGCTAGAAAGCGATGGATGAGATCTCGTAGGCCCGCCTTCGTGGTTATTTTATTTTTAAACGTTCAGAAATAGGAGCTTCGGTCGACTACGCCTTACTTCTATATACCTTATAACATTTTTTTTTACCTTCGAGACGATGACATTGACCTTGAAAATGTGTATGCTGAACTTGTGGATGGGGGAATAGTTGCCCTCTTCCTCTCTCCCTTCTAGCTCCCTCTAAATTTCCTGCCTCCTCCCCCCTTCCCCCTACCCCCGATCGAGGTGGTACGTTTCTAAACTTTAACCTACAGTGCTCCATTCGCTTCATGAAATAATCGCGCATGTGACTATCTTGTTTGTTTCAGTGTTTGAACCCCTCCCAGCGAGTCTATCGCTCGCTGCGCAGAAGGCACAACTGCGGAGAATGATAGAACTTCGCGTCAATCCCGTCGATGGACTGACTTCCAAGTGGGATTATGACAATGACAAATGGAAGGTACCTAAATCTATAAATAATCTTCGCACATGTTAAATTATCGTATATCCTAAGTGCGTGTCCCGTAAAATTTGCGCTGTATGTTTAAGGCGCTCCACAGCAGCCCACGTAGCCGTGCCACACACGTGTATTTAGTGCCACCTTGTCTGAAAATGCCACGCTACGCACGATTTGTGGCTAGTATACAAAAGAACCGCGCAACTTCGTGCACCTACTACTGTTTGACTCTGCGTCGCCCAAAGGTTGACTGGTAGAAAATTCCTATGACATTTTATGAGGGCCTAGTAAGCTAGAAAAAATCAATATTCACCCGCGCCTCCTTGCCTATCCCTCTCATCAAACACGACGATAGCAAAACAATCCCATCCTTCAGCAGAAACTTTTTCACCCGGCCTATATACCTATACGCAAAATAAACGGCTCTATATTCAATGTACTATCTAAGTATAATCGCTGCGTTCAACTTAGTTCCTGACGGGGGTCCCCGACCGCACTGGTTTTTTTGTTTGTAAAAAGTTTATAATGCTATTTTATCTTCTTTTCAGTAATCTAATCCTGAGTTTCACCTACTTTATGAAGCTCACCAAGCTGATTCCTAGGGTAAAGACAAGAAACACGGCAGTCAACGCGATGCTAAGGTAGCAATACATTGTTTCAAGACTGATAAGCCTACATTTATACTCCACAGTGCATTATGCAAAATAAAGAGTACCTTGTTTTATCAAGAGTTGAAAAAGAATAAGCATGACATTTGTGCATGAAAAATAAGTATATTTTTAAAGCGTTGTCTCCTAGGCTTATTTGTCTCCATTCAATTTTGCATGTGCATTCCATTGATCAGTTCCGTGACACGTGCCGCAGTTTCGCTGTTAGTTACGTAGTTGTCTCTGTTAGTGTAGTTTACGCCAGGTGCTGGTCATTTTGTTAATCTTTTGATTGTATTAAGTTGTTATTTACGCTGGTATATAATTAATAAAATAATGTTTTCTTAATTTCGAATGGATTTTGTTTTATTGTGTGTCCCGTGAAGTACCTGCATGACCTGGCTAAACGAATGACGACGTCACGTCTCTAGTAAATGTAGAAGTAGAAAGAAACAGTCGAGAAAATTTACATTTTTAATTTTATTCGTTACTATACTCCATTTGAAATTTAAACAAACCTTTTTACAGTCCGTTCAACCGATTTTGACTTCTATACCGTAGGCATAAGGATGGCATTAAAAACAAAAAAAAATACACAATACCAACGGTCTACTGCAACGAAATAGAAGTCAAAATCGGTTGAACGGACTGTAAAAAAGGTTTATTTAAATGTCTTATCTTATTTCAAATGGGGTATAGCTGCACCCTATTACTACTACTGCGTCGGCGCCGGATTATGCTTACTTATGTTATGATATATGAGGCTGTAACACGAAGGTTGTGAAAATATCTACTCCATGATGCAATTTTAACCACTTCTAACTCAGCCACAACAAACGAGGTCAGTTAGTTCTTTGGCACTAATATTTCCATATTTCGCACTCTGATTATAAAAATACCTTCTATTGGGTGCAAATCGAGTTGGCAGTCTCCTGATGTTGAGTAATTACCGCCGCCGATGTCAAGGCCATCGCTCTATATCCTAAGGTTGAATGTCACTTGCACGTCAAAAAACAACAAAGTCTATTTTGTGACAGAGACATTTTCAGCCGAACCCCGAAGCTACAACCCGTGCGCATTAACATGGCACCTCTGGCTCAGAACAGGGACTCAATACTCCCCCCGCAACCCGTGCCGCGCCCCGTTTTTCCGTACAAAAAGTGACATGCACGAGACCGATCTCGTAGTCGATCGCTTTTCAATAGGACTCGGCCTTAGGTGCCATCTCAACTGGCGAGAAAATCGCGACGATAGCTCGCCGTGCCATTAAATTCACGCCGCGATGCTATCGCCGTGTTTAGATTTTTCATTTCCAAGGCTT
Organism: Lithophane ornitopus; assembly: GCA_948473465.1. Taxonomy (NCBI): domain Eukaryota; kingdom Metazoa; phylum Arthropoda; class Insecta; order Lepidoptera; family Noctuidae; genus Lithophane; species Lithophane ornitopus. Next base: position 14,051,699 of record OX419635.1, on the reverse strand, counting down.
CACGTGCGTTGCCTTCCCAGTAATAAAAACGTGTTCGGTCAGGGGACCTCCGCCTGGCACGATACACGAAGTTCCTTCTCGCAGCCGCCATCTTGGGCTTACATTTTGACCAATTTCACACAAACAACCATAAGCGTTCATACTTGCAACTGTCTCATTCTAATTTAAAGAGAAAGAAAGAGAAAGTATGGTATTTACACACTCTCTCTCTCTTTATTTCTTTGAATTAGAAGAGGACAGTCGCAAGTAATTAACTTTTCGCGTGACGATATCTGCCAGTGCACTCCTATAGCAAGACGCGTTAAAGAACATAACATAAACATTAAAAGTTCCAAAAAGCTAAAATGTCATAAGTGCGCGCGACGCGACACCGGTAATTGTTCTACCGGGAAGTTTTCTCAGAAATTGTTTTGTAAAAGTCGCGCTAGTTTGCACGAGCCTTAAAGCTAAATCAGATAATTTATTCATTTGTGCCCAGAAATTCTTCTATGAAGGATATAAACATATCAAAGCTTAATTATGCAGTCAAGACTATAGTGATTAATGTACTCTTATAGTGCAATTCTATGATAATGTATTGGTTCCTGCAATTACCTACAAACAGCAAAAATTAACGTATTAACATGTAATGTGTGCCTCGTTAGCATTCTAATTGTTTTGTTTTGAACGGCGACAGGATATTGAAATTAAATGAACTAACTTACTATTTTTACCACGCCGTGAAAATAGGAGAGAAGAGAGAAAGAAATCTCTTCTACTTATTACCCCCGGCCCCGCCTTGTTTTTGTGTTTATTAAACTTTTATTTGGACTAGTACTCGCGCGACTACTGAGTTCGATAACCGGGTCAGGCAGTGGCATTGGATTTTTCATCGATTCTTACTAGCAGCTCGGAGTTTGGATGCCCTGTTAGCGTCACTATTACGTGAGACTTTTTACATTCGCTTTTTTTTTCATTTCCATTTTCTGAATTGAAGAATGCTAGAATTATTGAATGTATGAATGATATGACGAATGAAACCATTTATTTGGCCGCTATTGCCATAACCATTGTTACAACGCAACAACTATAAAATAGTACCGTAGACCGTAATGTATCGTAGCGCGTAGCACGTAGCGCGTAGCTGGTGCCGTAGCTCGTAGTGTTTCGTAGCGCGTAGCACGTGGTGCGTATCGTGCTGTAACTAGTACCGTAGCGCGTAGCTTGCAACGTAGCATTGGTGCTGCGTAGCGTGTTATACGATATTATAAGTTAATATCTCAACAGTAGGCAAGTAATTTCAATAAAACGCAGAACAGTACGGCCCGAGTCTACTTTAACAGGATAACATATTCCAAATTAATCTTCCAATTTAGTCAGTAGGAGTATGATATTAGCATTTTGACGGAGAATACGTTGTTCACGATTTCCCCACGACAGAAAGCATTTTTTAAGTGTGTCATCCTCAAAAACCACAATGTTTTTTACGTTTTCAAAAGTAAAAACAGACTGTCTAAAGGGCAGCTCATAACTAATGATATGTGATGCAAAGCTTCCCGTCAAAGGATGTTCGTACCGCCGCCGATGCGTGACCAGCACCATTCCGTATAAAAGGGCAATGCTAATCCAAAATAATTCAGTTTACATTTCAGTGAAAACCTGAAAATAGACCGACATGAAGTGTGCGGTAAGTAACGGTTTATATATTTGAAAAGAGAATGTTGCTCTCCTAAGTATGAATAATTTTCGATTTGTTTTGGGACTTTTTAACGCATTCGTACTGATTGAATGGGTGGACATAGCATGAAATTGTTAATTCCTGCCTTAATATTTTCAACCTTGCAATGTTTTAGTGTGATCATAGTGGTTGTGCTGTTTTTTAAATTATCACCTTTTTTTATTTTCAATCTTTCCATAGAAAGAGTGTGTCTTGAATAATTACCATATATTCCAGTAGTTTCTCCAAAGTAGTTGTAAAGTGTAATTTGAAATGTTGCTTGCTCTCTTCCGCAGGTGGCATTAGTTCTCGCCCTGATCGGCTTGGTGGTCGCCAACCCTGTCCCTCCACTGGGACTGGGCCTCGGTAACTCCTCATTTCATTATAGACACTATTTGAACACTAAATCCAAGTCCATGCATAGAAAATTCCGTTAAGGTAAGCAGAAGTTCTGTTTGCTTGCCCTTAAACTACAGTCAGGCTGCATCAAATTGAAAGTGTATCCAAATCCTTATTTCCAATTAATTTTATTTCCATTTAAACGAATATCAACTTTATGATCGTATAAATTAAGTTGCTTTCTGAACGACTAGTTACCTACTAAAGGAAAAGTCATAAAAGGTTTAAAGTTGTATCGCAAACTGATCTTTATAATATATGGGTTTTGAAGTAGTTTTTCTAAAAACAAATTTGTTTCTATTATGCTTGGAAACTAAAACGTGAACACAGAGTATGTAGTTTTTCTAATGTATTTTAGTGATACGATGCCTAATGAACTATTGCCTTATTACGTCATGCAGCTATTGATGCAATATGATTGGTTTATCAGTACTGATTAACTGAAAGGTGTTGTATGGTATGTGACTCATTAAAACCTTAGAATACTAAGTATTTTAATACCAGCAGATGGTCTGCGAACCAATTGATCATTGCTCGACAATTTCTGTATTATTTAGATACAGTTTTGACTTGCGTTGACCTTTATAGACCCACATATTATACCCAACACGCAATATTTTATACACACCACACCACCTACTTAGCTAAATATCTGTGGACTTTGCCCCGCTGTCTGTCTGTCTAGTCTCTATAGAGCGAAAACGCAATGCGAGTACTGCGACAGTATCTTGCATTGCAGCATCACTAATGTGTTTACACCTTATGTTACAAGACAGGTCCACAGACCCAAAGATTCTGAATTTAAATATCATTGTTCTTTTGTTGACCAGCCTCCCCCATCTTGCTGCCATCTTACTCCGCTAGCTCCAGTTTCATTAACCACGGTGTGACGATCCCGCGCGTGGTGGTGTCCGCCCCAGTCATCCGCCACGTGGTCTCCGCCCCAATTGTTACCGCACCCATCATTCGCACCCCTATCATCACAGCCCCAGTGAGCATCGGCTATGGAGGCCACGGATGGGGCTCATCCCTCGGCGGCTGGGGAGGCTACGGCAAAGGATGGCATTAAACCAAAGACACGAAATTATTTTCTTTAAAAAAAGAATTTTCTTTCTGTTATAAAAAGTTGTCACGTATAATTTGGATGTCTATCGTTTATTTTTATAGTATCAAATAATGTCTTTATAGTTTTCGTGTACATATTGTAATAAAATTTTCCATAAGCTCCGTTATTTGTTTTTTTTTTTATTGCATGTGGAAATTGTAACGTTTTGCAAAATTGGAAATTGTATTAATAGTGAAACATTTTTGTGTAGGTAGGTTCCTCAAATGACTACTAGCTCGTATTAGGTATGTTTTATAATTTATTTAATTTTTCCATAGATAGAATAGAGGTACGCATTGCTGTAAAATGCTAGTTTTAATTTAGTGCGTGTTTATAAATGCACTAAATTTAAACTAAAACGGAAACATTGAAAGAAAACAGGACACATACATATCATCATACACTCAGCTTGATGAAGTAATAACGTGTATTCGACTCGCTTAGTAGGATCTACTTACCTACTCAAGTTGCAATAACATCCGTTAGTTACTCATTATTAGATAAGTACACGCACAGTACAGCACGTTATGTCGTTGGTACTGCGCCTGATCTCTGTCCGTGTCGGATTGCCGTCTTATCGGACTATGAGAGTGAACTAACAGTAGCAATGGCTTTCATTTTGACAGTTCAACAACATTCATTGCGTTATGTACGTTCTTGAGAGGACAAATTTGTCGAACATAAGTATGAAGAAATTTCAAGCAATGGATTAGTAATATCCTTCAAAATCATTCAGATTGTGATTGAAAGTGTGTTACGCAATTAGGGTGTAGGTTTGTTTTATGGTCCTAAAGTTTAGGAGACAAAATTAAACAGTACTTTTATAAAATAGTTATCTCGGTAAGTATATCATAACACTAGCCAAATCGATGTTTGTAAAGAAAGAAGTTATTTTCCTCTTGTTCCTTGAACCAGTCATTTTGATTTGATTTGATCATTCATATAAAATATTCCACTGGACCTACCGGGAGCACAGGTACCACCACTATTTTGTACGTCCAAGCGCGGGGCCTGTCGCTGCTCCACCTTCTGGGTCGCTAATCCGGCCCTGCCTCATTCATTGGTCTCGTGGTCCGATTGATTAGGCATGGCGTTCTGGGTTCGATACATAGGTCGACGGGCAAAATGCTCTTGAGTTTTTCATCTAGAATTAAATCTACATACTTAGTAAAAAACTGACTTCATTATTTTTAGTGATCAACAGAATCAAGAAACAAAATGGCGGGACGGCCATGTCGAAAAATGGCGACCATACTCTTTTTAGTGATGAATTCTATGACATACGTGACGCCACACGTAGAATATTCCTTCTCTGATATTTCTGGAGAAGGTAAGTTTACACAACACAAACAACCGCACAGGCTTGCGAATAATTTTGGTAAAGTCTATTGCTTCATTGATGGTCTCGTGGACGCAAGCGCGACGGCTAAGTAAGGTGCTGCCCAGAGATCGCGGAAATGGGGGGTAGAGGGGGCCAAATGCCACCCCTAAATACTACCTAGTAAAGGTTTCTCTGTGCTATACTTGACAGAGCTTTGTTTTTTCTTAAATGAAAAGCGCTCGCAAGTAATAAAAATTGGCGGAGGGAGCAGACCATAAGAATATTTTTTATGAGGCAGAAGCAGACGCAATCAAGACAATGTGGCAGCGTGCATATGGAGAGAGATATAACATGACCGTGTGCGCCAGCGTGGTAGCAGCATGTGTGAGGCTTTCATATCTTCTATCTCGCTCCCCGTCATATGCCGACAGTCGGCGTCGGCGTAGCGACTCAGCCAGCTCTGCCGCCGCCTCGGCATTTCGTCCAGACGACGAAGTGTCGTTGTCCAAAGAAGTTTGCCTCCCCGTCATGGAGTGCTTACGCGGTCCCTGGTCCTGCCATGGGTTCGATTCCCATGACAAAGTGTTCAAGGGTTTTTCCATAAGGAATTACATGATAGCAATCTAATCTAAAAATCGGGACTTTGATCTGAGTTCCCCTTAGTACCTACATGAGACTTAAACACAAATGGCTTCCGGGAAGAGACGTGTGAATCCGTGTGTGGTTAGGTTCCTACCTATGTTATGTTTTATATACAATGTGCTAACAAGAAATATTGACTGAAGAGCCTGCGAAGAAGCCGTCTCGCAAACACGACAACATGGTGGTGATGAAGAAGAAGCAGTTCGAAGGCCTGCCCATAGAGCACAATCCCCAGGGGATGGAGGCAGCCAATGAAATCGCACCTGAAATAAGTAAGGCTATTGATTTTTTTTTTACGACCTCATTTTTTTTTTAATTTTGTAGTTTGTACAAACTGTGTATTTAAAAAATAAACAAACTATGAAACTCATACTTAGGTCAATCTTTGTTTAGTTTCACCAGCTCCGGTGTCTGTCTGTAATGAAATCTGGCATGTTTTCACCAATTTCCCGGGTTCCGATTGAGCTAAAATTTTGCATGCTTATGTAAATCAGATGACAATGTAATAAGTATCTTTTACATCTCGGGACCCTCGGGCACCCTGGCGCCCGAGGACGATTATCTCTGTTCGCTCTATGCAAGTGCAGTCAAGGACAGTAAAAACTTTTTAAGTTGGAATTCGTCACAAATGTCATAATTTCATGAAATAGTCATTATCAGGGTAATTTGAACTTAAAATACAGACTACCCTGGTGCATCACCCATAAGCAGCATCTATGAAACAAAATTCTACCTCTAGCAACAAAGTCGACCACCACTTCTACCACACGCTTGGTCCCGGACCGTCGCTACCGCCGCATTTATAACCCTGACGAGGTGGCCACCATAGAAGAATTCCCTTATATGGCTGCTCTCCTCGTCAACAACGAGCTCTGGTGCGGCGCCGTCATCATTGACAGGGACAAGGTCCTTACTGCCGCTCACTGCTTGCAACTGTAAGTCTTCAATATTCTTGCTTGAATGATTTTGGATGGCAATCAGACCGAACGGTCCATGTGGTGGGGAACGGAAACGACGGCGCTTACGGAGCCCAGAGATAAAACTGAAATGTCTGTGTCTGTCAAGTGCCTGACATTACAACGACCCCCTTCAAATTGGTTACGATTTTGAGGGGGCGCGTGCGGTGGTCAGGGTACTGCTGCATGGAGGCAGATATACGTGTGAATAGGTTACTTTCTTGAACTATCGAGCTCCTTCACAAAGAGCTCTATAATTTCCTACTAAAAGTCATTCGTTGAACGCAGTAAAATAATTCTTTATCCACAGCCAATACAACAACAGATTCTTCAGAGAATACGTGAAAATGCTCACAGTAAGAGTTGGCTCCACAAATGCGACCTCAGGAGGAGAGGTGTTACGCGTCTCCGAAATCTTCTTCCACCCCAACTACAAGCCTCAGACCCTGGAGTTCAACTACGCTGTGCTGAAGATCCATAAGAACATGACCTTAGGAAGGAAGGACCCTGCGATCGAGAAGATAAACTTCACTCGGGATCGAGTTGTTCCCGTTGATAACCAAATCATGTTCCTCGGTTGGGGATCTGTTCTGGTAGGGATGGTTTTTTTTTTAAATCTCACCGTGAAAACTTAGGTGAAGTGAGCTGTCATGCCATCTATTACCTACTCTCTATTGACAGCGTACTTCACCTAAGTTTTCAAGGTGAGTTTTTTACATAATAGATCGGCTGGACCTGAAGGTTCTTTGCTTAATTTAAAACTGCAGCGACGATTGAGTAACGTTTTATTCCAGGGTATCGACGGCGCAGGAGGACAGGTGCTGCTGCAAAAAGTCACGCTCCCAGTGTACGATACGGCCGATTGTCAAGAGGTTTACGGAAGGTAAGATTCACCAAACTCAGTTTAGAGTTTTGCTAGTCGCTAAGAGGCCGTGCACAAAATCGACTGGTTATTTGTGAGAAAGGCAAAAAGAATTTAAACAAATTTATTTGTGATTTGAAAATTCGAGTTCTTTGTTGTGCATGTAGCTGAAAGGGATTCTTCAATGAAAGTCGACGCACGCTGTCCATCGCTAACCGCTTATAGATAAGCTTCTTGACTAACTGCACACTAACCGTATGCGGTTAGCGATGGGCAGCGTGTGTCGACACTACACGACTGTAGCCGACCGCGTAAAGTTGAAGTCACGACTATATGCAGTTAATATTGACTTCACTCTACTGCAGCCGACCGCGTGAAGTTAATATCATGACTGAACGTACAACGAAAGTACAACTGCATGCAGTTGAATATATCGACTGCGCGCGGTTGCTGCGATGCAGTCTGATGGCAGCCTTAATCTTAAGCTATCCTTGAGATAAAACCAAAATTTGCTTTTAAGATTATACAATATCTTCATTACGTAAATCAAAGTCGAACAGCGTAAACGTGATGCACAGCAAATGTTTTGACTGACACAAATAAATAGTTTAGCACCACGAAAACTGCTTTTAAAGTCAAGTCCAGAGTCACACAGACTTAATATTTCAATGATTTCAAGCTTTCCCACAATAAGGCTGCAAATTTACATTTTGAATGCTGATACCAGTACATTATGAGTATTGCAGTCGTACTAAACTGCATTCAAACTGCAATACTCGTAATGTACTGTATTTAACTGCATTCAAAGTGCAAATTTGCAGTTGGAGTGCAGTTGAGACAGTTGAAATGCAGTCCGTTTGATGGCAGACTTAGATAAGTAGGTAAGTATAATTGACAAGGGGTTTTTTTCTATTTACCTTCCGCTTCTGTTTACTGCATGATGAAATTATTCTCGTAAGTATTTTAACGAGTAGGTGCACACCAGGGTTGGCATAAAACGAACAAGTTGTTTTAAAACACGTATTTTAAACAAAGTTTAAAACATTTTGAAATAAAACAATGTTTTTTATTAAGTGTTTCAAATCACAGTTTAAAACAATGTTTTGAACATTAAGAAAGAAACATGGTTTTAAATCGAATTTGGATAGCAAATGAATGGAAATAAATGAAAAGTTATAAATGTTTAGGACTTGAAATAGCTCGAAAAGAAATGAATTAAAAAGGTTAGATAGTGGATTAGATTACCTATTACATTTGGCATATTTTTATGAAGTACCTAAGTAATTCGCTGCAACTATTTTGGGGATTCCCCTTATTTGAACAAAGACCGTTTTACATAAATGTAGGTAATTAGGTATATATATACTTCGTCACCGGTAAACTTCCGTTCTGTCGCTTGTCGAAAGGAGGTAATTCCCCGCAATTGTTTTGGGCACTTCTTCTTATTGAAATATACTTAAAGATGAGGTTATTACCCGTCTAAGATCGAACATCGGAATTCGCAATTCGCAACGTACAGGACGTATGTAATTGTTTCGGTATCTGTTACTAATTTCTGTTATTAAGTACTTACCTACTTAGATTGATTAGAAAAAAAAGTAAGTTAGTTCACAGTCGTCTACAGGTCGTATTTTACAACCGATCTGGACGAAATTTGTAAATCGCTCAAAGGAAAAAAAAACAAAAACAACTCTTGTTTAAAACATTTTGAACTGTTTGTTTTATAAAAATGGAATAAAACTGTTTTTTTTTCAACCCTTGTGACTCTTTCTTAACAAGAAGAAAAATGTCCTTCCGTAGGTATCGTATTGTATATGGCTGGTAAATGGAGATACAGAAACATTTACCTACTAGACTAATTATTTATGTACCTACCTAATTTATTTACCTATTTATTTATTGTTCACAGAGACTTGGTAACCCGTTCAAACTTCTGCGCAGGATACATAACAATACCGAAAAACGTTTGTAACGTGAGTTTAAAAACTTGATTGAAACTAATTGTAACATGAGGACATTGTAAGTACCTACTAGATACGGTATATACTGCATTTTTGGGTCCTGCAGCCTAAACGCGTCACTTACAAATACAATGGCAATAACAATAGGTATTCATTGCGTTACTTTACGTTACATATGTGCAGAGCAGAAGATTTTTTCATTTACAACGGCTCATAAAATCCTTCGGTTTGTGAAAACAAGTCTGTTACGCAAAGGTGCTAATATCTTTAGGATTTTAAAATACCTCCTAGCATTGACTGGTAGAGGTCGTCACGTAAGGAAAAAGCGTTATGTTGTTTGTTACGCTTTGACGCTAAAACGGCTGAACGGATTTGGATGAAATTTGGCACATGGGTAGACCATGACCTGTATTAGGACATAGGATACTTTTTATATTGATATTCCCACGGGATCGAGACTTATGCGAGTGAAACCGCGAGGCGCAGCTAATACATAATATACCTACAGCGAAAGAAACTTCGTTCCAACTGGGTGTCCCGCGACACGCCTCGACTTTTTTCCATTTAGTCAATCCCTTTTCCTCTCATGCCTTTTGTTGTTATTACCATTCCCTTCCGCTCCTCTCAGCATGATGCCGGCGGCCCAGCAGTCATGGACGGCCTGTTGATCGGCGTGCTATCGTTCTCGTCCAAACGCTGCGACCAGGCCGACCAGCCAGCCGTCTTCTCCACCGTGGGAACTATCGCCGGCTGGCTCAGCAAAATTGGCGAGAAGAAGAATAAGCCGAAGTGGGTATTATGATCACGCGGATTACTATTATGACGGGTAACAGACAAATGAAAGCAGAGCCGTAGGCTTAATCCACACAGATCAAAACAAGTTCAGTTTTCAAGCAGTGTGGCGCAGTTACTGGCAATTATTGATGACAACAACAGCATTAGATAGATCGGGTTTTTTAATTTTTTATTATATTTTACTTTAGTAGAGCAAGCTCTGGTCCTCTGACTCACATCATATCGATAGACCCTAACCAACAACAAAAATATAGATAGATAAAAGTTAAAAAAAAAACCTCCAATAAAATTAAATATCCATTCATGAAAATTAGAAAATTGCACTAGGTTTATCCATTTTTAAATTCGACACAGGAGCCAGTCAAATTCGGTTTATGAATTTATAGCAAATGAAAATATGTTCGATAATAAATTGTTAAAAAGTGCGCGCAACTGACCCTTGTGTCAGAAAGTTACCCTAAAAGTTTTTATTTTAATTGCAGGTCATTGATGCAGTCACAGTGAAGTACATGAAACATTTTTAGACCCAATATACCTACTTTTAGCGACAATTTGATTTTTATTTCAGAAATACAGTCACCAAATTACCTGAAATGGTCAAAATATAATAAAACAATTTAGTTTAACATTTATATTGTTGGTATCACATTTATAATGTGATGAAAGGCATGCATGCATGCAGCTGCATGTGGTGTGCACGCAGCTGGCATGAGAATGCTAAGAGGGATTTGTGGTGTTACCCGAATAGATAGAATAAGAAATGAGTACATTATAAAGGAGTCTGAAAGTTACACTGGTCACTGAAAAGTTGTGCGGAAATCGGTTGTCATGGTATGGGCACGTGCGAAGGAATGAGGAAAACGTTGTGAGGAAAGTTTTGAGTATGAATTTCGATGGCTATAAGAGTAGGGGAAGACCAAAGAAACGATAGATGGACTGAGTGAAAGATGATATGGCTAGAAAGGGAGCGACTACCAAGATGACGACTATAGAGATTTATGGAAGGGACATGGGCGCCGACCAAAAATAATTTGGGATAAGGGCAAGAGTATGATGACATAACATTATTTATATTTCACTTATACTGTACACACTGGCGAGTGTTTACTATTCAAGAAAAGACCATTAAAATTCATTTTTAAAACTTTATATATTTTCTATTCAACATACAACATTGAATAACATACAATATTAAGATTATAGGTACATTTTTTTTTGTGTTCTTAATCGGACCTTCGAACGTATTTTGGAATGATACCGAGCTGATCTCTTAACACATAAGATTATTGAATTATTATTTTATAAATAGGACGAAACCAAGCGATACTTGTATTTACAGCTAACGGCCAGATGTTCCCGCGTGTTTTAACAGTAATCCCCATTTCTGGTGACCAGTAATTTAGGCGAGGTTTCACAGGCCAATTTCAACTTTTGTTGTCGAAATGGACTGCAAAGTTTTACTGTCAAAATCGATGTTTTTAATCACAATTGGCCTCGAATCGATTTTTGATCGATTCTTGGCGCTCATTTTTCCTGCGTATTTGTGACTGCCGCGCCTAAAGTGCCTATCAATAAACAGAAATACCATAAAGATAACAACTAGATTGGTGATTGCAAAATGTTTAATACGCGACAAACGGATATTACTACAAATTTGCTTAGACGCGCACTTGGTAGTTGGCATGCAATTCTGGCTTGATGTCATACACCAGGCGGAGAATATCGCCGATCACCTGCAAAAATAAAATATTATTTATGTTTTATGGGAGCTTTTATGTGTTACTCTTCTATTTATAGCATTTGTCTATGGTAAAATAGAACTATGATAAGCATTTAAAACTAAGTTAACTCGTCCACTCTGAAATATTTAATACTAGCTGATCGGTGCAGTAGTTATTGAGTATAGCGTGTACAGGACGACAGACAGACGCGGCGGAGGACTTTGTGTTATAATACGTAAGGATGTACAAGGATCTTTTAACGCTCGAATCACAGTTGCCATTGGCAAGGGGGTGCTGTAGCAATTGTTTTGCGAAATGTAATGAAAAACTAAGATGGCGGCGTTAGTTCTGATTTTGAACACGCGCCAAAAGACCCTTGTAGCAAATTAGAAACCAAACCCGTAACATGGACCCTACGACAGTTTTAAGTTAAATTTTGCATTGGCTTTCAGTACAATGAGAAGTCAGCTCATACTGGATTGATTCCCAATATATTGAAAACCGTCAATTCAGTTTTCGTACTCGACCCGTCGCACTGCCTCCAGGAAGCTAATGTATGGTTGTTTAATCTCAAAGCAGCTCGTCGGGCATTCGTGATTCGACATAGGGTACTTAAATAATACGCTCACCTCTCAAAACGAAAACGTCGCACACTTAAAGGATTCTCAATTAGTCTGTTTTTTTTTTTCGCGATTTCTCCGCCAATTATGAATTGATTTTGATAATCTTTTTTTGTTTTTTTGACGGCTGAATATTTAGTTGATATTCGGCACACAAACAGACCATGACCTTTGTGGGAAATCATCAAATGACTTCTCCCGGTCTGGGCGGAGCGGAAGGGCGTGTCAGACTTCTATTGACTAAAACCCACCCGTGTTCCTTCAGTTGCCTGTCCCGGTATCCCTTTCGGACTATCCCGCAACCCTGCCAGGAAACAGACCATGACCTGGACCTTGGATAGTTTTGATCACGGTAGTATATTCCTATGGTATAAGCAGGCCAAAGTAAAATAAACAAGTATACATACCGGCTCTTGTTGCTGCTTCACCTTAACGTTCATTTCCTCAATCTTGGTCTTTGTCTCAGCATCGATCTTCGCGGCAACGCCTTCCCGAGTACCCATGTGCTACACACAGAACAACACGTTTTGGTTAAAGCTATGAACATTTCACGGAAAGATGACCCCCACTGTTGACACAAATGAGGGATTACAATATGGCTCAAAGAAACGAACTGGCAAGTAATTAGCGAATTAGACTGGAGCCAGGGATCCATTAACTTAGCACCTACATGGGGGTTTTTGGGGAAGCCATTCAAGAGATGCTTCTAAAACTTTGCTTCGGACCTCGTTTCACAGGCCACCCAGTAGATGTATGCCTCAATATATTAATTTGCACTCTGTATAACTTAACTATGAAATTCCAATATCATTCTCCTAGCCCTTTCTATAGGTAACTATGTTTGGGGCTTGGGGTTGAATCATGTCCAATTTAATTTTGATTATTGCCTTTCCTATAAAAAAGCTAAATAAATAACAGAAATTCAGCCCAAATTTACCACTAAAGCACAAAATCCAATTGCCCTGATAGGTAATGTTATAAAATTGTATCATTCATAACTGCTTAAAACTTTTATACTTACATATAACTTTAAATCTCACATTGTAATGCTAGCAGCATAAAATTATCTAATATTTTTAGATAGATAACAAGTTGCCATTTATCAAATCTGTCACAGGGAAATTGATAAAATGTGTCCTATTTGCATAATAGAATCTTAACTCAGTTCTTCTCATATGGCGCGTTTTGGTCGCGATGTGATCGGCCCACAGAGAAAAACTGAGCGTCACAACCTATGGTCGTTATTGGCTGTCGTAAGTGTTAAAACGAAAAGTACAATAATTCTATGAAACATTCTTCAAGAGCTAGACTCTAACCTATAGCCTTCACTGTTGTCTTGGCATGGTGACAACCATAAATTTAAGACCTCTTTTACAGTTTACAACTTACCTTGGCCTCAAACTCTTTGAACTGTCTCTCGCGTTCACTTCTGTACTTTTCAACCTCCTCCTGGGCCTCATCCTTAGCCTGCTTTAGGCGTTTTGCTTTCCCTGTAACACAAAATAATTTAATTAGCTACAGGTCCATCCAACAGTATATGTGATCAGCTGATGATGGTTAACTGTCATCATGTCATCAGCTGACCACATTTAGAACATAACATTGCAAAACATGAACTGGAACACAATTTTACACGTTTCTTAGATAGATAATGTCAAGTTTTTGGACTTATTTATCTTATAATTAAAATCATAAAGGGCCGTATTCAAACATTACAGTCCAGCCGTCGAATATGTTCGACACCTTGGATTCTCTTGACAGCTGAACTGTAGTCTGTATTGTTATGCTTAAACAATAATGGAAGATGCTAATTTTTTACTAGCAGCAACTTTATATTCTTTAATATAGTAACTTTAGACTGTCACAAAATCATACCTCTGAGACATCTAAACTTTTAACATAGGAAGTACCTACTTACATACCAACAATTTCTTACATAAGGCTATTCACAGATTTTCTTGGAACATGATGATGTCATAGTATTTTGGAAACTCTAGATTTTAATAAATTACAGATGCTGTAGTCAGGATAATTCCATGACAAGAATAAAAAAAAAAAAAAGAGTTTCTTATAAGAAACATTATGAAGGTATCTTCAATTTCTTTGAAGTCATTGATCTTCAAGCATCTAAAGCTGGTAGATGGCTCATTAAGATAAATGCTAGGTATGTCTACTTTTCAGGCTTTCATTTAGTACTATTACTTCTAGAAATACTGCAGCAATAACTCTGTGACCAACATAAACCCTCAAATGTCTTCTAAATTAGCATACACGGTGTCCTATTAATCATTTAAGTAGGTACTGAGATCCTGAGATGCTGTTATCAATCGATTCAGTACTCAAGCAGCGGGTGGAATGCAAAAATCATGTGATCACGCCCTGAAAGAAGACCCACTCAAAAATCATGATTCAAGATTCCTCCAAACAGAACTTAATTTGAGATGGAAACGAGAATTATTGATGATTGAACATGGCAACTTCTGCAGTGGAAAGGTACAAGCAAGACTAAATTGTAAAATACGGAGTGCTATAAAAATAACTTACGCTTCCTCGCCTCTGAGACCTTTTCGGCAGCCCGCTTTTCAGCCGCCAACAGTTGTTGGATTCCCTGTGTCTGACTCGCCATTTCTGATACACACAAAAACTATGTCGAGCGAGAATCAAGACCGAGACACAAATCAATAGGCGCAGTAGAAGTAGATGGTCGTGACGAAAGTCATATGATTACTTTAGTTCCACCATATTGTCACGATTGGCGCTGTCAGCAGCTCGTGCTTCTGTATTTCTGCGAGGAACGGAGCTATATCTCTTCAAAGACTACAAATGTTTGAATAGAAAGTAAGATTATCATAATTTTTGCTATTCGAAATTGTTATTACTATAACATATTGTTTTAAAAATTATCAACTAGTACCATATTAGATTTTTTATTAAAAATATAAAAAATCAAAGAAACATTTGTAAATTTACTAGCGTATGATGAAACGTTTCGTAGTGTTAGTAGTTGTTAACAAGATAGATGGCGGTGCAGAGCATAAATATTGTAATCAGAATTTAATTGTGTGATCATACATTGTTATTAATTTATTGGTTTTCAACTCTATTTAAAATTATAAATTAATTTGAATCATATTATTTTAAAACGATGTTGCCTATTACTAAATCTCGTCAATCTTGTCATTTTTTCTCTATGGTTAGAAATTTCTATTTCGCGGCAAATTTAAAATGGGTCAATGTTACGTACAAGCTGTCATTGTAGTTATTTTTTTGTAAATTTTTGTTCACTTAAAAGTAGTTGGTTTTATATCGGACCAAAAACATGATAACTTTGTTCAAGTAAGTAATTATTTTTTACCTACATAATTTTGCTCCCACTGCATACAAACAATGGGAATGAAAAAATAAATTCATGTGTAGTTGACCGAGGGCTTCGCCGATAGCTCTGTCTCTCTTTTCGCACCGCGCTCGAACGAAACAAAACATTAACTCAGTGCGAGAACTAACGATTGGTATCTCACTGAAATCGCATTGAATTGTGTTCATCGACGTTTTTGTTGGCTTCACGCTGTCCAAACAGCAGTGCCAAAGCAGTGATGAATGTTGAATAAACATGGGTTATTTACATAGATCAACACCAAAGTACAGAGACCGCGCCCCCCGCGTTAGTAACGTCACTGTTTTCTTTATCATTTCGGAGGCAAACTTAACGTAGTATGGCCGTCGTCTGGAAGTATTCACAGTTTTACTTCCACAAAGAATACGCGATAAACATTGCGCAGAGCGAATTAAGAAAGACATTTTTAAATAAATTCTTTACGCGAGTGAGATAAACATTGTTGACCAAGTGTATACTGCGGAATTAAATAACGCTTAGCTACTCGACCTTTTTAGCAGTCTAATTTTATTCGGTTTTCTTCTAAAATTTTGACAAAATGTGGTTAGTTAGCCAGCCCAATTCTGTGATTTTGGAAGTCAAAGTGGAACCCAATGCAATTGGACAGGACTGCCTTGAAAAGGTAAGAATGCACAACTATTACAACATTATTTTACTATTTATGTACTGTAACTTTTAGGGTTTATTTTCAGAGTTTCAGTTGTTTACAAAGTAAACTAAAACATTTTCTTTTAATAACAACAAGATTCAGGGTGTGAGCAACGGAATAGCAAATCAATAAGCAACTAATATGAATAAAAAAACGCCAAAAATGTATTATAGAACCAGCATGTTTTGCAGACGTAACATGATTGTTTTATTATTATTAACATATGGATGAATTTCCCAAGTACCTATAATAATGCCAATTATACCTAGATAGTAACAACATTATTGATTACTTAACTAATTCAACATATTGATAAAGTATAACAAAAGCATTGTTCAAGACACGTTTGCTCGGTGACGGCGACGTCAGTTACCTTGCGGACTTTGGACCCGGCAAATGACATTCTACACGTTTTACCTTCGTGATAGCTACGAAATGCAATAAACGTATCATTCATATATAATATCGTTCTACTGTTTATTTCAAATGCACAAGGTGTTAAGGTGGTCATGGTTTATTAGAAAACAAAAGTACATTTACTTACCTAGGTACATACGTGGTTTATTTTTTATCAGAAGTATTTCTTAAGTCTCTTGTTTGGTTTCGCCGCTAAAAAGTTTAAGACGTTTCTCCAACTCCTGGCTGGTTTCCAGCCATTAAATTCGATGCATTTTGAATTTAGGGCAATAAATGAATGTTTTGGTGATTCAACTCAGGCAAGGGAAATCTGCGAAATGCCACAGTAGAGCATATCAACTAACTTGTAACATTTAAGTAACGATTGTACAATCTAATTTATTTCTATGCCTGGAACTAATAGTCTGCACGTCTTTTGTTTGTGCATATTTTCAAAGATATTGAACAAAAATGGGCTTGGTACTTACCTACCTTTAAAAAGAAGAGTTCGCAGATGAAACTATGAAAGGCTAGTAAGCCTACGTACGTACACACTGAACCTACCCAGGTCGGTAAACCTACTAAGTACTTACAGACATCTAAAAGTATATGTATACGTAGGAAATGTAGTTACATAAAGGCTAATAAGTAGGTACCTACATACCTAGGTACGTGCAGTTTGATCCTACAGGCGCTCCCTCACCTGGGAGCATTCGCCTGTAATACGAGCATTGCATCAGTGAGTGAGCCGAACCAATGCTAATTCTAATTCTAACGCCATTAGCATTAGAATTAGCAGTGGTTCTCTTGAAAATCGAATCTTGGATTGTTACATTATAATGCGAATGCTCCCAGTGTGGGAGAGCGGAGCGCCTTTACTCTTATTAAACTGAAATTTAAATTTCAGTAAATAGGTATTTAGGTACCTATAAACCTACCTACCTACCATGATTGCGAGTTCAATTTACGTCTTCTTGATACTTAAATAATTTGCAATTTAGGCGAAGTATCCTAAAATTCACGTGATTATTATTGACTTGACTTGTTAGGTTAGACAACGTGCAAATATATCCATTATGGCTTGTATGAATATGTATAAATAATACATAGATAGAGAACGTAACGTATACCTACTGCCTGCCATCCACTCGTGAATCTCGTCACGTAAGAAACTTACTCATACTTATTAATATAACAGTGGATTGTAAGAGCACTGACCTACAATTTTAACAAAGTTAAAAAGAATTAAGTTTCACGTCATCATCTCAGATCAGTTAATATACTTACCTACTTAATCCTACATACCTACCTGCTTTTGAAATTCAGTGTACCTATTATAGGTACGAAAACCCTAAAAAAACTAGTTCCATACAGGTTCGTACATTACTACTTTACTGCCCTAACCCCGTCCCTAACCCAAGTTCAATCTTAAACAGATTCAAGATTATTTGTAGAGTTCAAGTCTTCCAATTATAATCCCTTTGATATCTAGGTACCTAATACCAACGGTAACTCATTTTTGTAGATAGCTTCTCGTATTTATACCTAAATACCGAATTTTACATGCAATTTCCGTTTTTTTAATCATGACGAAACATAATCTCGCATTACTAAAGCCTCATGTAAAATAGATCGGAATACGATAACTGTACACATACAGGCAGATAATTCAGATAAACCACCGATGAAGTAAAAAGATGACTCAATCAAATATCTCCAAACAAATCAACGAGTCGGTACACGTTATTCACGCGGTTACACCGGTGATTGTGGGCTCGGGTCCAAAGTCCACTGTTTGAACAACAGCTGTGAACTCTCTACCGTGCGCGGACGCACGTGCACGAGGCGTGATTCCAACCTGAAAATTCAATTTCAACCTTGTGGTGTTGAGATAGAAGTCTTTTTTCAGTGTACCGCCTTAGCTTTTCACGTGACGAATTAGATTCTGCTTTTATAGTTGAATTTAATCTATGAACCTTTGGACTCTCAATGTAGAGGGTATTGTGTGTGTAAATTGTCCAGACTATGGGTCAATTCATCAATTGCACAGATCAAATAACTGAAAATACCCAACTGTTTTGTTGAAATTTTCTTGCAAAGACAGCTGGTTCTGTAAGCAATGAAGATCGTATAGAAAGTGATAAATGCAGCCCAGCAGTGATACATGAATCACAGTAAACCACAATACTAATTAGCAATTTCAAAACTTCAGTTCAATTTCATTTTCAACAAATATCATGTCAAACGGAAGTGTACTTTATATCTTCTCTCTTAAAGCTTGTAACTCCCTGCAACATAAAAGAACCGTATAGCAGAAACATTGGGTACAAACTCCAACAGTTATATTTATCTTTGTCTCTCCACGTGGTAGCTTTATTACTCACTAAAGAGGTTAATTGGATCATCTGTTATTTTTTAAATGTATAAGTACCTTATATGAGTTTATGTAACGATGTATAGGATATCCAATACATTTTATAGGTTATATCAGATAGGCAGTTTAGTAAATCGTAATTTATTAACATAGCAACATCGCCGCTGTCTAATAGACCAAAAAGCCTCAATTTTATATCTAAACAAGATCAAGATTACTTTTTGTGGCTTGAATACAACATTATTTTTGGACATTGTTCTAATGAGAGCGCTTCAAGGTAATGACAAAAGACTTAAAAACATAAAAACAACACAAAGTTGCAACATGCTCACAAGCCATAAAGATTACGAAAACAAATTCGCAATGAAGTATATCTTGTCTTGCTAATAAAATTGTTAAAATGGCGATGCTCCTGTAGACCAAATTATGAGCATAAATTATAGTTAGACTAGGTAACAGTCGTCGCCAGAAACACTATTGTATTCGGAAAAAAATGCATAGGTAATACTTCTTTTACATAAATTCTCGTTCCAAAACACGTGTTTTAGGAAATCGCCTACTTATAAGAACAACAATAGATAGACATTCTCCATAACTGAATGGAAAGTACCTATACTTTGCATTGCAAGATTCTGCAAAACGGTGGTTTTGCGCAATTCAATCAAAAGAATGACTTGAAAAACTACGTTCTAGTTTGTTGTGTTGATGTGCTGATCTAGGAATCAGTTTAACGAATAACAATTAAAAGTTATATGTGAAGATGTTAACGATGGCTAAAACTTTTGACCCAGCAACATTGCAAAACTTTGCACTTCGCACTCATCAAAACACAAATTGGCCTACTTAGCTTTAACGACTAATTTCAACCAACAATTTAGACCAAATAGTTGGCGCAAACGTTTTGCTTCCAATGTTGAACTTTCCAATTGGTACGGTGGACTTTGTTCCCTGACGTCATCAACGGCCTCCGTTGTGTAACAGTCTCATTGTTTGTCACAATATCCTTCGAGTAGTTTGTTTCCCTGGTAATGTTATTACTTTACCTACATGGCTAACAATAAGCACTGTTCGTATGTTATTTCTATTATTATTGGAGCTGGGTTGTCTCTTGCTTTCACTTCAATCACGGACAAAAAACCGATTTCATAAGACACCATTCTGGTTTTATGGAGGAAACTTTTATCTCAAACATTTCCAGAAGGTGTGCTTTATTCCATTTGTATTGTGTAATATGAAATCTAGCCGTCATCAATTCATCCTCTCATTACCAATTCTGTCAATCATTCTTCATTCTGTCAATCAGCTTCTAAAATTTTTATTCAAACACATGCGATATCTTTCTAGATTGAAGATGTCGTTCTTCATTGTTTAGAGTCTAATGTATTCCAATAATTCAATTACTGCCGGCGTGTATCTTTGTTTGACTACAAAGGTATGATTAATTGCCCCGAGACAAATACAGAGCGAACATTATAATCCTTAAACAATGGTCCACAGCTCGATGTGCCGTGACTCTTTAATTAAATAGGTAAATTATAGTCGTCGCAAATACAGAAATCTGAAGTTTAACATAGCACTCAAAATCCAATAACCTTTTATTACACATACCTACATTGTTATCACAACCGAACTAAAAACATTCGCCACATCTGTTTGCAAACGTTTGTTTCATCCAGACTTCAGATGTGGCAAGAGTGCATGATACAATATTCCATCCATGTGCATCTGGTTAAAACCCATTACAAGATCCAGGCCACATTGATGGTTCTGGAGCCTTGGCAAGTTGGCAGCCTCATGAGATTCAATTAGAACATTGCACTAAAGTTAACCTAATCGGGATTTACAGGATGAATCACAAGTACAATATGTTCGCCAATTCGCCTTCCCAGAAGCCATTTCCAAGAAAATGTCAGAGATTAAACCCACTGATTGTAGAGCATTAGCACCGGCAAAAATAAGGTCGTTTGAGTATGCGAAGATAATAGCAATGTGAGCCAAGGTTTGCAATCACGGCAACGCAACGTGCACCCGTTTGCTGCTTCGATGTTAATTACCTGACCTTAAGAATTAATAAATGTAGCTGGAATCCAGGTCCTAAGGTATAGGAAAATTACTAGATGTTACGAGAAAATTATAATTGTAAATGTGTCGCTTGTAGCTGACAAAGTAGCTATTGATCCTGACACCACCTAGAGATTGAAATGTTTTGTGGGTATGTATGTATAAGTAAGGATTTTATGTTTCGGCAATCTTCTTTACTTTTATCTGGTTACATTTGCTGTTTGCAGTAGGTGTTATGCGTTTTCACACACTCACCAAGTTTCAAAGTTGTAAACCATAAGATGTTAAATGTCAGGGCAATCTTTATATAACAAATGACTAAGTTCGAAATCAAATACCTAATAATCATAATTAAGCACATTATCTAGATGAAAATTGTATTGCGTAGACGATTGATTTTGCAACGATTAGATCAAAATGGATCGATACTTTTCATAGATATTTCAGATGTTCTTAAAAACAAAATTGCTTTGACTGGTTAGAGCGGTTTAATCAGTGCGTATTTAGTTGCTTAGTACTTATGTTTTTGAAAAACTTCTGTAAGTAGGTAATCGCTTTAAAGGATTAAAATAACATCGTTCGATTTTACGTCAATCAGCTATCTAACTACGCACTAATTTAAAATTGTACTTGCCTATCTAGGTAAAGTGGGTGTGGTGGTGTCTTCAATGAAATATTCGAATATTGCGTCATTATACTCATTATAATCCGGCGATCTTAAATTCAACACGTATTTATGAGAATTAAAAACCTATAAGTCACAACAAACAATTACCGATTTACTTATAATCGTGTATGGCAGATATTTCACTAGGCTAACCGACTCGTGGGAAATCCTTACGACCGAAAAATTCTTAGTATATCTGATGACGTGCGTACTTAACAGTTCCTGGTCCAGGGTCTATAATTTTATTGTTCATATCCTCATTATCTTCATCAAGCAGGCAATTTCTTACAATTTTCACCAGCTTTAATGATATCATGAATGAAAAAACCAACTGATTCATATACTTAGCAATTTGCAAGTAACAGTGCGTGACAATGTTATATTAATAAGTCCAACTTGATTGAGCTAATTATAGTATAATATATGGATCAGAGCATACATTGTCATTGAGAATAACAATGCATTTAATAAAGTAATAACATGTCTATTAATGTACTCAAAACATGTTTTAAATTGTCACATAAATAGGTTTTCCTTCACCACATGTCACTTAGCATATCAGCTCTAAGCAATATTAGACAGTTAATATAAAATATTGGCATATTATTACCGTCATTAATAATTACAAAGTAACTAAGAGATAATAAACGTCACTAAACATGAAACAATTTACGCTGACCCCTGATAGCCTTACTTCCGAAGAGCACTGAGAACTTAGCTGGTAATCTGTAACTACCTACTGCAGATAATTTTTGCACGGCTGATGTAAACGAACTTTTGTATATCGATTACATGCTTCAGATAACATTTGGTAGAGATAAGAGAGATCATAAGGGTATCATCGCAATTACCATGACTGAAAGAAATATTACAAAATTTTGATACTTACGTCATCAAAATTTTGATAATTTTTTATAGGCAAGGCAATTAAATTACATAAGTTATACTTTAAGATAAGGAACACGTTTTGAAATTATATGTATAAAACAGTAGAAAAAAACTTACAAGAATTTTCTTATCGAACATAAGTTCATTTTCCACCAAGCCTTCTTCAATTCGAGCTGCATCTTCCGTTGTACTACTTCCTTGCCATAATCCATAGGCAGTTGCCATCTATTTATGAGATTCTATGACGGTTGTCCTACACAACTCAAGGATTTACTCTATCTATGTATACTATCAATGTATCAATCAACTAATAGATTTGACTGAATTATCAGTCCGACCTTACAAATCATATTATTTTTTTAATATGTAGATTCAGGGATAAGATATCCATTAAACTCTTCGTACTTGCTCGGTGTTGTTTAAACATACTAATTTTCTGTTTGTTTGCAATGTAATATCCATCTTCAACACTTTCCAATCTTCTTCCAAATGACTTCTAAATATACTTTGAAACTGGTTTTGCGAATAATGTTTGATAGGCGAATCTAACGTTCGTTTCGTTAGATACGAAACCTTCAAAAGTTATTGCAATTTAAACGTTGTCCACGTTTAAAATGCAATAATTCATTTTACTAACATTATTCAAGCCTATGTCTGACTAGCAGCAGGTTTTGATTAGTTCTAAATAGGCGATTATTTACAACCGCATGTGTTCTTTGCGGGTTCATATTTTTCCTTGCTTTAAATTCCTGAAATTCAAAGATCGAAACTATTTACGACGAAAATATGACACTTATGTAAAATCAGATAGATATTAATTTATTATTCATTCACAAATACAATATAAACCACAAACAAGTGAAGACGAAACCATTGACACGTTATTGATTTTTAATCAATCATTTTCAAAGATAAGACTGGTCTTATTCCAGCTAGCAACAAATTTATTCACGTCAGATCTTTATCTGCGCCTGGATACTAGCACTAAATGGATTATTTATTACGCCCCGTATTAACAACTAATCCGATTATAATGTCTGTACATACTTAATCGCCACCTTCGTATCAATAAAATTATCGTTCATTGCTTGTACTGATAAAAACCGGATCTCATGCCTTTATGCATGTAATTACAAAGTCATTTTAATGTCAAGACTTTAGAGGGCAGAGGTTCCATCAGATAATGAGATAACTTATCAAGTGTACAAAAAAAAAATGTTTACTGAACTCCTTTATCACCAAAAAAACAGAGATCAGAATTGAAGTGATAACCTAGAATTAGAATGATTGTTCTCTAGCACTAATGATTTGACGAAAGCTTATGATAATGTTGTGTACAAAACGTTGCGTTTGTATTAGAGCACGTGGTGATCGCGTGCAGGTTCCACCTCTTTAACGTTCGTAGGCGAACTGGTAAGCTGGTGGGGAGTACATACGTGATCGTGACTGCGTACAAATCAAACTACTTAGCGGTGTTACACTAGGTGTAGTACTGGGACCGCTATTGTTCATATTGTCATGATAATTGCCTTAGCCTTTTCTGTAAAATGTAATGGCTCAATTTTAGTGTCAAGGGACATACACGGCAATGTTTAAAGTACAGTAAAAATGATTGAACATTGTAGATAAACAAAAGTATAGGATAAATACGCCCGCGATAAAAGTAATTATGTCAAGTATTTGTGTACTTTATAAGTCCAAATTTTGAAAAATTGCCATGTGCAAATTTGAGCGACTATCACACGAAAACAGTCTGAACAGGATTTAACAGATGTAGTTCAAGAACGAATTTCATAAAAAGTTAAAAACTGCTCAATAAAATATACATAACTGTTTTATCCATCAATTAAACAAAATGTAGTGTTACAAGCTACAACGCTCATTGGAAAAGTTCAAAAGGCGCAACGTGGTCGCAGGCAAGTGGGTTGGCCACTTGAACTCGGCTGTTTCAATGTTTACCGAAGAAACTATGTAGATATACACTTGCAATTGTATTTGTCAACCGTTATTAAGGAAAGGCAAATAATTTTGGCATGGTATTCTTACCGGATAGTAGTCCTATTAAATGGTTGTTGTTGCCAAATTAAACCCCTCATAGGTAACACCCCGGTTTAACTCAAAAATCATAAAATGCTTCTACGGAATAACCACTCTACATACCGTTTCCTAGTAAATCATTACAACGCAATATATCCGCCGACAGAAATGACCGTCATTATAATTAAAATATGGTATTGAAGCACCTTTAAATTATTGCTCCAAGCTAACAAGAACCAATTTGGCATACGATTGGTCTTGAACACGCAAGACAAGAAGGAGCAAATTATAAGCAGTCCTAGCTGGAATTTCTAATGATTTGACACCAAGCAGTTTCAACAAGAGCACTGCACGTGCTCTTGTTGAATCTGCATCATCAATTCTTCGTATTCTGAAGGATCTTCGGAATAATTTGCTAATTTACTTCAAAGACAAGCTAATGATCACACCGATTAGTTATCAATGTGTAGCCACGCCCAGCTTTTTTCTTTACAACTGTCTTGTCGTTGTCACATGCTTAAAATAGACACTCATTACAATACTGACGTCTGCATCTTCTGCGTTTCTTTCACCATTTGTTTCAGGACTAGTAGCTCATGAATAATTACCGTTTCAATAGGTCATCAGAAAGTTATAGTCTTTTCAGAAAACTGCATCCTGAATTTGAGCGACGCGACGTTCTATCAACAATTGAGTCATTTTAATTAATAACAATAGTTGATTCCAAATGCACTTAAATCTTATTGTTAACGATTTAGCAGATTTAGTGGTTATGATATTGATTTGCGATGGGCACAAAAACTAGCTTGTGACTTCTCTGCAAGATTGCAAAATATCTGTCGGTCTTATTGCATCACGTCTCGCATTGGCAATGCAAGCTGATCGTATACTAATGCATTTTATATGCCAAAAGAATCTTTGATATTCTTAGATTTTGAGGCTCCAGATTCGCCAAAATAAAATTAATTTCGGATTTTTACTTGAACCTTTGATCATCGTATACAAGCGCCAGATAGTAAATCAAATGTACATAGCTTCTGCGAAGTGACATAATTCGACTGAAGTGTTGAGTCTATTTGCACGGGCCAGTCATTCAGAACCTTGTGCTGAATTTCAGGAACAACGCGAGACTAAAGTACAATGTTGTACCGTCTCGTTTTTGGTTACGTGGGAGATCCCACGACGCGTCAGCTTCACGTTCAGGCCGCGTGCTTCGTTGGAACTCGTCCAAACTTTCTGGTAAACTCAGTGATTGAACTTGAAAGATCTGTTCGCAGTTTATTCTGTATGCGGAAAATATTTACACAATGCTTCTTTATGTGAAGTAGGTGAGCGGTGATTGAATGGATAGTCGGCAACTTTCTGGAAGGTTTTCCTAAAAGGTTAAGTGGTGGGAAAGTTCATTAATCATATTTATAATTTTAAATAACTGGAATACTTTTGCCCTTATATTCTTGTTTTACCATCATTTCTCTCCGTTTTAATTAAATTAAACATAATCCACCGCGTAGTAACAGCCGTGTGGGTTATAATTTATTATCAATGAAATAATTTTAAAAATAAAACTCCGGTGACAGGGATTCGATGAAGAACATTTGAATTTTGGCGCCACTCAAAATTATTTTTCCCTATTCGGTGTTGCCCGCTTAGTCAGTTTTTTTAACCTTCTATTTATAATACAAGAATATGCGTTGTTCGATAGGTCAAATAAGTTATTTTTTGATAAAAAATGAATCGCTTTGTTTGGCTCCATATTCAAGCCAGATACCGATACGGTCAGTAATCTATAATTTACGTGAAGCAAAAACTTTGTACCCCTTTTTATGAAAATTATGCGGACGGAGGAGTATAGGCACAGTTAAAGTTTATGTATATAAAGAAGGAATGCAGAAAAATATTTGTATTTAATATGCATTAGAAATTAATTGAAGACACACTCTTTTGTTTATGGTTAAAGATAGAGGCTACCTTCGAATAATGACATGGCAGCATGGAATTAGTACCTATGCACTATGCATGGAATTAGTACGAACATGAACTATCCTATAAAATTTAAAATTTAATGGGCGACCACTATACCCCATTTGAAATAAGATTAGACGTATAGATAAGCCTTTTTTACATTCCGTTCAACCGATTTTGAATTCTATTGCGTTGGTGGCATGACAAATGGCAGCCGCAGTAGATAGTTGGTATTGTGTAACTTTTTTTGCTTTTAATGCTATCCTTACGCCTACGGTATAGAAGTCAAAATCGGTTGAACGGACTGTAAAAGGGTTTGTTTTAATGTCTAATCTTATTTCAAATGGGGTATAGTTGTTTAGAAATGTGTAAAATTGGCAATCGATATTTGACTTCAATTTTTTATGTTTTTTACTATACATACTAATATAATAAGTCATCGTAAATAAAGAGTTCCTAGGTAACAAGTTTATTAAAAATCGTAAAACATTATGTACGTCGTCGAACGAACTTTTTGTGTGTCAAAATTATCTAAGAGTTTAATTGCGTCTTCCCACTTTCAGAGAATTTCCAAACACACTTATCGCGTCTTCACAGAAGTATAATTATTTGAAGACTTCAGTGAAGGTGACCTGATTTATAAGAACGTCCGTTTTTTGAGGCACGGAGCACCTAGCACCTATCTAATCTATCATGATGTACCTAGCAACCGGTTATGGCCAGTTCTAAGATCGGACTTTAACCGCCAGAGGCTCCTCAAGAGGCAACATGGACGCTAGTTTTTATGCATATGTTAAACGTTTTTACGTGGGATTCTCTAGTAAGTGCAGTAGCCTTGTTTGTGAAGATAATGGCTTTTAGTAAAAACCCATAATCTTTAGCAGTACTTACTTTTATTTTTCCAGTAGCCAAGTGCGAAATTCACATATTGGACGCAGCTTAAATTAGGTAACAACTAAAGTAATGATGCTAAACCAGAGTTTATTATTTGGTTATAGATAAATAAATCCAATGGAGCATCACCACGATAATCGCTCTTGCTTGCAAAATTTTCGCAAAATCACTTTTTATCGCTCGTTGCTACCCGGTTTATATTGATAACTTCTATCTTGTGACGTCACGTGAATAGGGATTATGTATCAGCGAAAATAAATAGAAATGAAAGGATTTTGGTATCTTAGATTATTGAGCTATATGTTTTTGCAGAGCGTTGTGCGCAGTTACCAGGTATATCAATGCCAAATGAAATTTTACTGCGCGTTTAAATCTTTACTATTACCTTGACGATTGTTGTGCTATGGCGAAGTAGGTTTAGCTACGAAATACATTTTGTTATTCACATCCGTATAGTCCTTTTTAAAACGTATGCAAATTATAATTTTTCACATATTTTTCTGCGTTTGTTTGACTGCTTTGTTATTGGTCTATTTTTACATTTATTTTGATGTTCGTCTAAAACAAAGATATACTTTATACACATATTTGCACAAACAAGATAAAAGTTATCTTGTGGTGATTCTTTTATTACCTGCCTATTTTTCATGATGGCAAGGTTCTACTGCTATAACACAAAGCAAAATAAGTTTTTATGATGTTTTTAAGTCCTTAATTTTAATTCTTAAAATAACTGTCCGAATTCAAAATAGGAATACTTTAAACTGGAGCGTGAACGAAACGTGATCGTTCTTTGTTATCTGTTAGGTACTCTCAATTTGCAATGGCGGAAATTCTGTGGTAGTATTTCCTAATTAAACAGGTTTATCTATAACAAAATAAACCTACTGTTTGTAGGAAGGAGCAGAGAAACCGGTGTCATGTGTAATATAATTTGATTAGAATAATGAATAGGTGACTTCAAGATGGCCGACTTGTTTTGTGCGCGAAACACACGAACGCCATAGAGGACGTCTAGGTCTATAAAATGCGTAATCTATGGACGCCGGTGCATATTACTATGTAAATGTTGAAGTAAAGTCGGTAAATGGTCTTGTCTGAACTTTGTATTTTGAGCACATATTTATAAATAGATTGTCACTAGCTAAGGTATGTTTGTCCACCTTTTGTTAGTAAGCTCCTGATATGACCAAACATTTCACCAACAAAGCAGAAATCGCAACTACGACCTTCATACGGTTACACGATCAGCTATAGTAGCTGAACATTTGCACGATAGTATCGCGATTACAGACTATTTAATATATCAACGGTTTTCCGAACACGTGGCTCTTTATATAAACGAAGTTACTGGCGCCAACGCTAAATTTTTTCATGTTTTACGTCTGTTTTCGAATGCATGCATCATCATAGCTAATAATAATATGCAACCCACATATAAAAGTGACCCTTTAACATTGAAAATCAACTAGTTTGCGGAATTTGTTTTGCTAATGAAACGTTCTATTGTAAATCCGGTTTATTATTAAAAAGGCAAATAATTATTATTTCCATAGACGACGATAATTTCTAACATGAAGCTAATAAGTCTAAAATGGATATACATATAATATAAGAGATATAGTATTACATGAAACTAGAATAAAGTCTCTTAAAATGCAGCTACCATTAGCCAGTAGAAGACATTTGGAACCTATTCCTGCATAACAATCTGTTGTTCTTTCATTCAATGAACTTTTACTATTTGCTAAGGATGGCAAGCTGCCAATATCCCTTCAGCTATTATGTGATATAGCAGTGCAGCTATGTACTGAAGTGAAAGTATCATTAAAATCCGTTCAGTACTTTTTGAGTGATGGTACACGAAGCCTGATTTCACCTGCAGTTACTGTAGCTGGTATATTTTTGCCAACTACCTAGGACTTATAGTTCTACAGTACTGGAAGAGTTGTATCGTCATCCTCAGCTTTAATATCCGTGTTAATATCCTTTGCTTAAGATGAGCCTACACCTACAGTCCATTTGCTCATTTCAATTTAATCTTCATTTTAGTACCGTATGTCATCTGCTGCAAGGTTTCGAAAGTTACCAGTTTCGCGGAGGATAATATTTTATTAAAATATTACGACAAAGGTACAAAACAACATGAACACTTAATACAGAAAGTGATAATAATGTCAGATGTATGTTGTTTTTCCTTCAGAACCGGTCGATAAGAAATAACGCGCTGTATTTGGTATTTATGTATTGATCACGCCATCGATATGCAATACTGAATTGTTATGTTCAATCAGGTTCTATTGACCAAAACAAATGTTGGATTTGCGACTCTAACCAAAGATTTATGTGGTTTTTGCCATGGCAATCTATTAAGCACTTCGCATTTTCCTGTAGCTGTGTAGCATTGCACCTTCCTGTTTACTCAACACGCGGTTCACTTTCTACTTCTGTGGGATTTAACAATGATTATGCATCTGATAATGTTATGTATTCTGGATTACGTTCATATGTAAGTACACCAGCATCACCTCACCACTCACCGTTGAAACACAAAGTCGCTGATGATGAGAGATGAACATTCAAGTATTGACTCTATTATTAAAACTTGATATCATATTATCTAACGCCCATTTATCGACCTTCCTTATATATTCAATACCTATATGAATATAATGGTTGACCATTTAAAGGCCGGTTATCAATATTTACTGACGCCATGTATGACCTAACACATCATACAATGTGCAGTATTAATTCACGGTACACAAAGAGTATTTTATTAGCCGTTCATGATACTCGGATCAACTGAAATTATCTGCCAGGGTATTGCATAGTAACATACTTGTAGTGTTCCGATCATTCTTGTCATCAAAGCGACGGAATATACACTGCTTAACAGAATAGAAATCAAAAGATAAGAGTCACAGTCACAGGCGTCACTGCATCATCTTATGCTGTTAGCAATATAATATGAATGATGGCCTTTCGATTAATAATATTTTAAGATACGACATTAACAAATGTGACCCCTCGTGTGAGGTTTTTACAAATTGATGTCATTACAATAATATTTACTTGACGTCATTGATTGTTGCAATAAATGTTAAAACCTAGGATAAAAAAATCCCGTTCATAAATCAGATATTAAGGACTTAATATATGTATATAATGATATATGATTACAGTAATAACTATCAGTACTTATTGTTGTTCATATGTAAAAACTTTATTGATGAAAGCAAGATTAATACCTTCGTATCAATTGTAAGGATTAACATGTTTTTCGAAAATAATGATTATGTACATACCTATTACCAATACTACGCATCAGAATATAAGTAAAAACATCATAATATCAGTCACGATGTTTTTCTGTTTGTCAAATTGTTATGGCGCATGGCGCCTCGCAGCTGTTACACAATAGCCTATCTCACCCACACGGCTCGTACCAAAGTCCATAGATACTTTGACAAAAACCCCATAACAGTTGATTTAAAAAAATATAGTAGAATTGCTTCTGGTCCTGTTCAACCATATTGTTGGAAATAGCTAGGTATATAATTGATACGGTAAAAAATAAATACAGGTTTGAATAACTAAACAAATCAGAAATTAGAATTTGCATTTCCTCATCAGCTCCTAATTCAAAAAGGAATTGGATCTTTTCTAGTTAGAAAAGCATCAAGATCTCCCAAATTCAGCAAATTAGCGGGATTAACCTATTTTGCACGATTTCTAGTTTAGTAATCTTGCGAACTCTTGGTTTCTATAGAACCACTATGGCTAGCACTATGATAAGTTGTTCCTAAAATTCGATATTTGTGAGCACAGGGCAACTCCATGAATATTATATTATTCGTCCAGACATTACAATCACTACGTGGAAGTGTCCAAGGTTTCTATTGTCGCCGGCGACCCTGTTTTAATTTTAGTCTAACTTAACTACGCATTGTTAGACTCACTTTAAGTCAAAGGATGTTTATTGGTGGCTTCTTTTGTATCCGCTTGATCTTTCTTCAGAGAAGCTGATCCAACTTTTGCTTATTATATCTTGTTTTGAAGAGAATTACTCTTCAAAACAAGCAGTCTTTGAAGCCAAGACTTCATAATTAGACTGTGTATCTTAGCAGTGTCAGTGACTATTGTGGCTATATGTGGGATATATGAATATATACCCGTTCTCTCTTAATACCCTCTAAATATAGCTTTATGCGTTTGTTTACGCACTGCGTTGTCTTCCTCATTGCTTTGTTTAGTATTGCATAAACTACTACATAAGATAAAAGACTTAGGTTCTACTTATAAGACTTCCACTACTTGCCCTTGCGTTTTATAATTCACGCTGGTACTCATTACGTCATAATCTAATATGGCTCCCAGCTTACTGGTAAAACTAGTCTACTTATCGTACCGAAGGATTTAGTACCTATATGCTTTTTATATAAAGCTTAATTTATTATGTAGGATTACCTTATTGCCATTTAGAAAAGTACTATAAAATAATTCTTACTATATAACCACGTGTTTGGTTATAGTTGATTATGTTTGTGTTGTTGTGTTTTCCGTACTAGTATTATAAATTCTAAAGTAATTTTGTCTGTCTGTCTGTATGTTACCTTTTCAAGCCTAAAAGAATAACAATATAAATGGCTTATCTTATGACTTGGCTTACTTATGGCTTATTATAAAATCGTTCCAATTTCAACTACCCAATTGTGCAAGTTGGTAATGCTTTGAAGCAGGAAGTATTACCAGACACCCGCTTCCGTCACAGAAACTTAATGACTACAAGCCTTACTGTTACTTTGATACGAAAATATGACAAACAAAAGCGTAAACCTTTGTTCTAAAACCAGCTTTACAGTTAAACAAAGGTATTACGTTATAGCCTGAGCCCGGTGCATTATGGAATTTAAAAAAAAATGCATGCTCTCGCTCGAGTGACGGGTCTCGAACTCTTGACATTTTTTGAAGTGAGGAGCCGCTATAACGACTTTCCTAATTTAAATTTTGACAGACGCATTTACTTTTCGCTCTCATTCACTCTCAACCGGTTTATGGGATTATGGATAATTTCCACTTTCATATAATTTTGTTTGTAGGAAGCCATTCTTTGCGAGGGATTAATACTGGCCTCTAATAATCTGACATTGCTAGGAGTGGTTCAGAAGCGGAGCACGTGCCTCGCTTCTGAACCGCTCCTAGTTGCATCCTCGCAGGCCGTCGACCTCACAATGGCAAGAACTGGTTGGGTTCAAGCCAGGTTTTGTCGAAAAAAAGTTTGCAGGGCAGGAGCCCTTTGTGGAAATGGGGTCTTGATATTTGAGGCTGACATGAAAAGTTATGGGTTAAAGGATTTATGATGTTTGAAATAAGCCTGTCGATTCGTTGTCGCCTTTGCAAATACACATGTCTTAGTGGGCAGGACTGAAGGCACCTATCCGAAGTAGGTACGTATATTATTATTCTGTCTGACCTATTAAATCATTACCGGTATTTCCTCAATGCGATGGACTTTGTACTATTAGGGCAATTGGATTACCATAAGGAAATTAATGTATTTGCTTAGTCTAAAATTACACTATTACCCAGGTTTTTCCTTATAAAATCATCAATTGAAGGAAGTCAATACAAGAAACACTTGTTATACTGCAATTAATTAGTATAGCAGGTAAAATAATATAGACTGGAAGTAAACGTTATCTTCCAACAAGAAAACGCGCTTTATTTTGAAATGGCATTGACCATATTTTCAGCCAAGTTGACTATTTTAAAGTAAAAGACGACGATGAAAGGGCGTTGACTCCACATAATTATAGTATATAAGCCCAGTAGGGAAGCCGGGATGGCAACTTGGAACCAGAGACCAAAAACAGAGTTGGTTGACGGCCAAAACTTATCACGCTGAACCGCGAACATTATGACTGCGATTAGTATTATCGGACTAATTGCTGGTGACATAATGACTAAATCTATTTGGGAATTATGTGACCATTAACGGGGTTAATCACTTGAGTTTTGGAAGTTTTAGATCGTTAACCAGCCAGACAGATGTAACAAAAGATTGACAAGAGGAAGAGGCTTGGAAGAAAAATTGAAGTTAAAATAACAAAGGAAATTCGTATGAGCCTAATCAACATAAAGCCCAGATTTGGATTAAGTACATTCAAGTACATAAGGAAGGTTGCACAATATGGCCAGTTAAAATAGCTAAGGAAACAGACCAGTTAGACGAGATGACGCGAAATTCTAAACTTCCTGAACTTGGTCGGAACATTGCCGAATCACGATAACAAACGGTTGGCGAAGCTCGGATCTTTGTTTGAAAACATTTTGATTGTTGGTTAGAAACGTGCTAGGTTAATGATGAAATTGCGCGGATTTTTTTATTCAGAATACCGACATTCTCACTTTCAAGACTATCTACGAAAAAAATAAACAAGTTATTTCCGCCGAAATAGGTCAGATTGGAGCGCTATTGAAAATGTAGCGCAAAATCAAAATCCTTTTTCTCTTGGCACTGAGTCGAAACAAAAATAGAAGAGCAAAAACATTGAATCAGAAAACGACCAACCCAACCCAGATGTTTTCTTGCTGTCTCCCTCTAACGCCAATGTTGTCTCAACAGAATCACGCTCGGCCTGCGTGCACGCAACAGTCGATCGATCGGCCAACTAATCGAGCGCAGTGGCCAAACTTTCGTTTGTGAACCCGACTAGTCGGCCAACTAGTCGACTGGACAGATTAGCGTTCTTGTCCTGCCAAATATAATCAGTTTATTTTCATGGAAATCCGTAATACCCTGATAACTAAAGTGAGGTTGCTGGATGATAATATTGGTATCTCGTCCTAAATAGATGAGAGGCTAACGGAATAATAGTTGTCTACTTGTATCAGCTACCTCAGCTACCTGTCTTTGCGGTATCAGTTACATAGACGATAGAAGCAAACGAGTTGTGATGGTACATACTCGCAAGATATGGACAAGCAAGCTACAAACCCAGTAGGTATGCAATTTCAAGTGTTCCCACACACCCTGCATACCACCAACAAGTTATTTGAATACCAATCCAAGGCCCTTTTTTTCTCAGTTCGAATAACGACAGATCATTGTGTAAATACCTTCGAATAAAGAGACTGTTAATTAATACACATAATCTGCTTAATGATTACGCGTTGTGGAACACGCATAGCGTCATCCATGACAGCTCATGGCACAGAAAAGCATAGTTTCTCTCCTACATCATAAGCACATCACTCCGCCCACTCACAGGTAGACATGCCTTGATAGAGGCTCTCAAAAGAACGACTACAATCTAATGGATTACTGAATCGCTGTTTAGTAAGAAAATACTTATACTACGGAAAAAATATACTATGGGCAACGCAATGTGTGGCGGAAATACTGACCATATCACCATAGTTTTTATCATCAATAAATATAAAATAAATATTCCAAGCATTTATTTGAAAATTGTACTTTATTTCTACCATACAGAGTAGATTTTCATCTATTAATGTGGGAAAGAAAGGGCAGTTGTTATCATTGCATGAGGTTAATGATCTTTTATTTTGATTCAACGAAAAATATTTGTGTTACATGATATTGATAACATAATGTTATGTTAAATATAACTACATGACTATCCTTTGTTTGTCGATATGGACAAGCTAATACCTCCGATGAGGTTTATATAATTAAATCACTTGTGAAAGTCAGAGAGGAGGGTCCATATTGATCTTTTACTTGTTATACCATCTATGTAACACATTGTAATAAAGAATTGAGTATTGAGAGACTAGAACTGAGCCAAAAATTCCGTAATGTTATCCTAACCATAACATTAGAGAAATACTACCCATCCTATCACAACCCATGGAAGATTACATACTTTGATTAAAAGCAAATAAAACTTACCGGACCTATGGACAGCAAAATGTTACAGAAGTCAATAAACTCGACAGATGTGATGCGTAAGATTAAGATCAAACACTTGATACAGGCAGGCATCATGGTTGAAAGAACCGACTAAATTGTCGGGAACTTGCATAATATGGGAACAGGAACTTTGGAATCCGTCAGTACACATATGCTTCGGCTAATAAAGTTAAGCCAAGGATAAAGACAGTTTGTCCAAAATTTTGAGACAAATTGGTGATCGCAGTTTGTTGTCAATACTTACTTGATGCTATCCCTTAGTAGTCTTGGACGAAATTCGAAGTGGTGTCTTATTCCACGGTCCTGGGAAGTGCTACCATAAATATAATACCGCTATCTACAGTGTGCCTACATATAGTCTCTTGGTACCATGGTATTACGGTTTCCTCATACTGTTATTTATCCAAGACAGTGTCTGTAAACACAGAAATGTTATTCTAGAATATTAAATTAAAACTACTGTTCATTAAAAGCAAAGTAAATAATAAATGTATGATGGACAACGTGAGTCACTTGTTATGCGAATATTTAACTTTCGGGGTAGTCAAATGTATGGAAACGATGTCCAGTTTTATACGTTATAACTTATATTTTAAATGGTTCCTGAATTGAATATTTTTACTACATGTACTAATTGGTCGTGGTTAATTAAATCGTCTTACTAATTGTTTGTGGACTTAGGACCTGCCTTGATTGATCCCACAATTTAAAAGGCTTTCGAACGAACCAAAAAAGACTTCTCTTCGTTCCCTCAGCCATGTTTACGTAATCGAAATTAACCAAAACAGGTATACGATAGTCTGATCAGGCAAAGCTGTTACTTCCAGGGTAATTTGTCCGGCAATTCAGCGAAATGCCCTGCACGTGTACTTTCCCAACGGTACCGGGCATTACACAAATTGCTTTTTTACGACCCTTGTAAGTGGCAATTGTGGTAATTAAGAGGGGAACAAGAACATCTAGTTTTTTGAATAGGGAAAGGGGAATTGAGTACCTACATGACATGTGTGCTTATGGAGTTCCCTTTATTACTAACCTATATGATAAAAATATGAATTTAATTATTAGTAGGAAGTATCTATTAGTCAGGGGATTATTAAGGCGAAAGCTTCAGCGTAGCCCGCGAAATTTAAATTTTCTTACGTTAAACATTAGAATCAGCAATACAACTCTCTAAGTTCATATATGTGTATTGAATGACTGCATGACATTTGGGAGTTATTCTAACTTAAGGAGTTGTATTGCTGATTCGAATCGTTCACCGCATATTGGTCAAAGTAGGTACTACACTACAACCTAAGCGAAAGATGAAAAGTTAT
The DNA here is from genome assembly GCA_948473465.1 of Lithophane ornitopus. Lineage (NCBI taxonomy): Eukaryota > Metazoa > Arthropoda > Insecta > Lepidoptera > Noctuidae > Lithophane > Lithophane ornitopus. The sequence goes on along the minus strand of OX419635.1, from coordinate 14,015,041 downwards.
TATCTTGTCCTTAAGAGTAATGAATGAGAGCCCAATAAAAAACAATGCAAATATTGTTCGCCCAAGATTTCCTGTTTCAATAAAGCACAACGAGTAAGCAGCTTCTTTTAATAATTCCTATTTATTTAAATAACTAAACAACATGGAATGACGTTATTGGCACGAGAAGCAGGCGTGATACCGCGATGTTAGATAAAGGATATCAGATCGCATCATATTGTCTCAATTACCTATATGTATAATACCTACATGGAGGAAACATTTCAATCATAAACAAACCATTGATGTTCACAATGAGGTAACTAGGAATGACGAGTGATAAAATCAACATCCTAATTTTGATTTTTTTACTAACAAAGACAGTGGAATCTACATTATACACGATGAGATTAGGAAGGATGCAGGGCCCAAGCAACACAACACAAAGAAAGGTGAAAGAATAAGAACAAAAGAAAAATGTACCTACTGAGATATATTTATAAAATCGTATCAAGTCCTTTTATCTTTGGAAGAAGGTAATGTTCACCAGTTGACTGCTCTTAAAAACACAATTACAGTCTTAAACAGACAATTATTTATATAGGTAAGCAGTGTGGACATAAATAAGTAACAACTACCTCAACTTGTGTTCATACATCCAACAAACATGGAGGAACTAATTCACTTGATGTTATTCTTAATACGTAAACACTAGATCGCATGACAAATATTTACTACAGGCTGCGCAGGAGTTCGCAACGTGATGCCGCAGATAAGGTGTCAATGAGAATGGCGAGATACAATTACTTTAGTGTAGTTTACAATTGATTTAGCTGACATGGATGCACGAGTTCGTGAATTGTTGAAGACTTAATTGGCACTCGGACTTTGACCACATAAATGTTGGGAAGAAGAAGTGGTAATAATTGTTAGGCGTGATTAGATCAGATCAAATCTACACTTTTATTGGTACCAAGTAACGAAATGAATTAATTCAGCCAAACGATGTTTTGAATAGAAGCCGTATAGATCTGCAAACAAATATGAGGGTAGATAGATGACAGCATATACAACTACCCTCAATTTGCTAAAAATATCAATATGACATCGACTCCAATAAAAATCTTAATAGAAATTCAATATACCCAATTAAGATGCTGAAAGCCCTAGTGAAACATTTAATATATCTCTACTCAATAGGACTCCTTAAATACTCCTTATAGGTACTTGCGTTTACGTTACACGATTAGATTACATTACAAACACTCAATAAGGAGCGGTTATATGATCTGTCTATTTAAAAACAATAGCAGGTGGACTAGGCCACAGTGTTTAACATATTCAATACTAGCTTCCGCCAGCGGCTTCGCCCGCGTGATATCTTTATAAATTATATGCCTATATTACTCAGTGATAATATACCTAGCATCTTACGGGTGAAAGAATTTTTAAAATCAGTACTTTCCAGTTTTTTAGTTTATTCACTACAAACAAAAATATAAATCTTTTCTCAGTGTAAAAAGACGGGAGAATCAATTAGGTATAGATTAAAATCATAACAAAAATAGTTTGAAGTAAAATGTTGATTCACATTCAACTTCGTAGGTATGTTCGGGCACTGAACGTGACTATACATGCCATTCAATTGTTAGTTATGCTTCATGATCCGTAGAAATAAAATAATCAAGGAATGGATTATCGACGTAGAATTCCCTGTACGTGGGGTTTTCTGCCTACCCGCATAGGAGTAATGCGCTGATTTATTTATATTTCTAGATTCTAGATAGAGTATAGTGTCTCACTGCAAAAGAACTAAAACAAACAAGCCAACTTCACTGTCACGGCTAACAAATGGACGCTATTTTTTTGACGAGTTCATAACTTTGACTGTCTATCTAGACATAAGTATCTAGATCTTTGGAGTCATTTTTGTTATCTGACAATGGATGCTAGCCTGTGGCCAATATTAAACGAATTGCAGTTACTATGCAACGTTTATCATATCAACAATGTGCTATGCTGTGAGTAATTATGGAGTTATTTTCACACATCTGGTTTGATTGTGGCAAAATCATTCGGCGAATTGCAGTAACCATGCAACTGTTATCAGCATGTACTGGTAAATGCTAGAAATATGCAATTTTAACATGCATATCTTACCTTGGCACAAACACGATACGGCGCCCTCAACAGCTAAAACATTTACCTACTTCGGTGTTAAATTCAAAAACAATATAAGTGCATAAATACCTTGTCACAATAAAGCGCAGTTAATAATAAGTAAACACTCCATACCTTCGTTTCGTATTCGTTGTTGTTGACAGTATATGCGCAGTTAACTGCTGCTTACTAAGAAATATGGTAATGAACACTTTGAATTACTTGACTGGCGCAGGCGGACATAAATTATAACGGATATGCAAAGAAGTTTTATGTAAAACGGAATACGGTTCAGCCAAAAAATGCTGAATTCCTGAAAAATCGGCGAACATCCTAAATAGTCATTTTATAATACAAGCAGTCAGACGTTACGGCTGACATTGGCAATATACAACATCTTTGACATAACACCTTGTATGGACTTGTTTAGAGGCCCCGTAAAGCCTCTAGCAAGACCCAGACGTGTTCAACATTGATAAATAGCTCCTAATAATAGGTTTTTTGGTTGCTAACTTTCACTTCATAACATTACCAAATTGGTTGGTAGATTTGTAGACTATCGTCTCTATACTGGCCGTACTGTGTAATTATTTGGCAAATACAAAATATTGTGTTGCGAAAGTTAGCAATCTAATTAACGTTGTAGATCCTGTTTTAGGTCATAATAATATGGATGTGGATCTGTTATTTACCATGTGTTACGCTTTCTTTTTTCTAAAAATTGTACTGAGTAAATTTGGGTTGTTAGGTACCTAAGTTATGTAAAAACTACCTACTCGTCCAAATTCACAGAGAAAATGACGTAAATTTTCTTTGTTCCAGGTATGCGAGAAACTGGAGATCGGTGCCGAAGCGGACTACTTCGGCCTCCGCGTATCCCCAGTCTCCGGTCCCGGCAGGTGGCTGAACTTGCGCAACCCTCTTGACCCGCACCGCATCCCCAGCAGGCGCCTTGACCTCCGCGTCAAGTTCTGGGTGCCCCCCCACCTCCTCATCAACGAACCCACTCGCCATCAGTTCTACCTCCACGCGAAACTCGACCTTACTGAAGGAAGACTAGTTGTAGCTGACCTAGAAGTCGCCCGAAGGATCATCGCTTACATAGCTCAAGCTGAGACAGGAGACTGCGAACCGGAGCTCCCCCCAACACACATTTATGAAGAATGCGACAAAATCGGCCCTCAAGGCGAGCGACCAGAAGATCATGTCGACAAAATCATTGAATACCATTGCGAAATTTCCGGAATGGGAGCTTCGCAGGCGGAGTACAGATTGTTGAAAGAGATTTCGAAATTGGAGTCGTTTGGGGAGGAGCTGTTCTTTTGCAAGCCTGTGACTTTTAACAACAATGCTCACAATTTGTACAGTCACTTGCTGTATCATAGGCAACAGGCTGAAGAGCCTAGAGCGAGAGATGAGCAGGAGATCGATGGGGGAGCGACAGTAGGATGCCTGACGTCTGGGCAGAGTGGTGGAGGATGTGGATGCAGACTGAGCACTTGTGTGGGGGTTGGACCGCATGGCATCGTTGTGTACAGGCCAGCGTGCTATGGAGAACATGAGATCGGAGTCGAGAAGCAAAGGTTGGTGTCCTTTCTTTATCTTTTCTTTGTTTAGTTTTACATTGTAAAGGGACTTTGAAGTTCAGTTTCCTATCTTACAAATGAGTATCGTATGCTAAACTATGTTTAAAATAAGAAACTAGCAAACAAAGCACTGAATTGTGAAAGTAATGACAAAAATATTATAATATTTTAAACTTAAAAATGTGCCATGCATTTGAAATTTTACACTACCACCTTATGTCCTTGGAAAAAAGCTAAAAATAAAAGCGTTATAAAACGTGTGAGTTAAAGTAAACTCCACTTATTATTCGTATACGTTAGTCAGTAACAACAGTTCAAGACAATGGGTACGCACGGCTACACATCAAGCTATACATTTCCAGTTTATGCTGATCTCGGATTTTACAGGATTTCAGTACAATGCGAGGTCAGCTTATACTGGAAATGTATAGCTTAATGTGTAGCCGTGTGTACATTCGCTTGTTTTCGGTGCCAGCTCTTGAATTCATTAAAATGACATCACGGACCCAAATACGACAAGAATATTGAAAAATATTTACTCAGCAAAATTTAACACACTTTATCGTTATACTTTGCGGTATCACCTTTTATATAAATATTTTGAAATATAAATACCTACTTAAAAGTGTTTTGTTACGAATAGAAGCTCCTGCGCAGAATTAGTTTTATTGCTAAATACATGCAAAACGTGCCTTTTGTAAATCTTTTTTGCCAATTGCGCTGTAGAAAGTTGACATAAAAAAATACAGCTGAATAATTATAATTACTCTTTTCCTATTGGAAACAATGCAAACTAAGTAAATAAAGCTAGATCTATTGTGCAATTATTTAAAACATCTATCGACGATATTAAAATTCGCTGATGTAGCAAGACCTAGCAGAAATTTTGTCGAAGAAAATATTAATTGCACAATATGACAAAAAAAACGACACGTTATAAAAAAGTAGGTAGGTACCTACTGTTTGACCCATTTCGTTTAACAACTACGCCCCGATAGCATTGTTTTCACTCAATTACTCAGTAATTACTACAGATATAGCTGCTACCATCCGTTTATTATATTTTCGTCTCTTTAACATTATCATTGTTCTGAATTTCTGATAATACAAATATTTGCGAATGATAAGATAGACTCCTTTATTTAAAGTAGGTATTGTCGTTTATTTTCAAAGAAATTTCTCGACCTATGTATGAATTTCTTTGTTTTGTTTTATCAGTTTATCACTTTAATAAAACACTTAAATAAAAAATAAAATACTTTAATAAAGTATTTTATCTTCGACATCGCTGCGAGGAATTTGGTGGTAGTTGGTGAAAGTTTTCCACACTAGGACCCCGGATGAAACTGTAGCATTCGCCAAGTGCCTCTATCTAAGGGCTCAAACACGTTACGGCGACGCCGACGCAACGTGTCACGGCAGATTTTTTCATTATTGATTTCTGCAGAAAACCATGATGAAAAAATGGGCCGTGTCACGTTCCGTCGGCGATGTGTTTCAGCCCTAACCAATAGTTATTTGCAAATATGGATGAGATCTATGGGCCTCGAAAAACATAGATCACTAAACTTGTCCTTCTTCATAATCATGATAAGTTAACGCAAGAAAATTGCTGATGAGGATTTTAATATCATCGATAGGCTAGCGTTTTAAATAATTGCACAATAGATCTAGCAAGAGAGACTCCGTGTCTCAACTTCCAGTCTTTATTACCATGAGATAAAAGCAGAAAATATCTCTTCAAAACAAATTCTGAACCCCTTTTTCCCTCCTTCCAGCATCGCATACACAGCGATCCACCGCGCGCAGCCATTCCGCCGCAACTTCCAGATGTCGTACGTCACCGACGAGGGCAATGAAGCGACTCTTCACGTGAAGATGGCGACCTCTGGACAGGCAGCCGCCGTGTACCGCGCTGTCACTGAGAAACATGCCTTCTACTGCTGCGAGACTGTGCGCACTGATGTCACTGAGCAGTTTATTAGAGATCTTAAGGTGAGCTACATTTTCGAGATGTTTTTCTTTGGTGTAGTACCTATGTTACTGACGCCACAATATCGCTCGTTGCTCGTTGGATTTTCAACTCTCTGCGTAGTGCCAAGCGTTGAAAATCTAACAGTAACAGTGTTGCCGTTACAGTAACAGTAGTCTTTCAGGCTGAACACGCCAAAAAGACGATTAATATAGGTAGTGCGGGTGAGTTCCATCCCCACATAGAAATTCTGAGTAGTTGAGTTATATCATTGCTGTGTACCAATTTGAAATGGCCTGTAGGCAGGATTTTTCAGGCACACTCAAATTTGTCCTTAAAAAATCTAATATCACAATAACGTTAACATTAAATGCAGCAATAGTTTGTATGTTAGTTCTATTTATCGTTCATGCTACAAGTCACGTAACCAGCCTTTCTGTTAGCGACCTTGTAGAGAATACCCAATACTATTGGATCGGAACTTTGATTCATTAACTATTGAAAATAACCCTTAGTCTTTTCATTATAATTGTTTATTTCTATTATAATTTGCGGTATAGATAACGCGGTATATGTTTTTTTATTACCCACCGCAATAACATCAAATTGTCCTCATAACCTACATACAAAGTTCTGGAAATACTCCCATGTATTAGCTTGGCTGTCATCATAACAATAAATGAGTAAGCCACCATTATTTATATTCAGTTAACCAACAACACAGGCTAAATACAAAAAAACATAATTAAAAAAAAAAACAAAATCGGTTCAGCGGTTTGGCAGCTACGATGGAACAGACAGACACACAGATACACACGTTAAACTTATAACACCCCTATTTTTCAGTCGGGGGTTAAAAACTAAAGGGTTCATATCAAGCCTCCTGTCTGTGAGAGGGAATGAGCCATAAACCACCAGGCGGGCCCAGTGCGAATTTTTTGGTTCTAGAATATCACGGTTACCTCACGATGTTTTACTAATGATGAAATTATAAAATTAATACATAAACCTAACTTTTCAAACAATTAAAGTTCAATAGGTAGTTTTTTTTATTAATTTCTCCTAGAAACTTCTACAGTCGATTTCAAACATACCTACAATTTCATGAAATAAATTAGGTGCAGCAATAGTTTGACTGACCAAAACAAGTCTGGACTTTGTCCGCCCAATCACCTAATATACCTACACGGGAGCGTTTCGTGACCTCTCAATATTCGTTGACACAACATTCGTTTGGTGTTGCCACACTGGACTTTGGACCACTAAACGATTCAGTGGCTTCAGGGAAATAATTGAATAGGTATTCGCGATAGTGTCTGAAATAATGTAATAAGTATTAGTTACTTTGTTTTTCGTGTGACAGGATGAGATAATATCAAGTAAATATTAGGAACTGGCAGTTAGATTAATAATGCTTACCAAATATATAAATTAATAAAAATTTATAGGTACTTACATACCTACTTTTTTCATTACCAGATTTTTAATGAAATTGAAACCCTTTGTTTTGTGTCCGAAATAAAGAGTTTCAATTTCAATTAAGTATATTGTCTGTCTTGTGAAAATAAACATTATGAGGTAATTTGACTTCTTTTCAAAACGCTTCGCGTGAGAATAAGAAGATAAAAAATAATGATAGGTTTACTTGAAACGATGATGGCAATGCTTTTGGTGCACGAGAATAAAAATAAACAATCTTTTCAAAAAAAATCTTATTGTTTTATGAAAGACTGGGACTCGTTTAAATTAATGCATGGAACATACGGTAACGAACATGCAATTGTATCGTAAAGTGCAGCGGATGACGTTCGACTTCTTGTTCGTCATCGACGCGTTCAATGCCTCTATGACCTGTGGGCTCTTCAACACAAGTCACCTCATTCCCACTCTAACCAATAGGATATCCTCATAACTACTAACGTATAATCCATTTGCGGTTGAATCGGATTTTGTCGGTATGCGAGAGGTATCCTGAGAGGTGGTCATGAATGTAGCTTGTCTTTGTAAGTGGTTTAGTGGTTCCAGACGCTTATAAAACAGAAATAAATATTTATTGCGCGGAAACCGAACTGAAACATACAGTACTTACAACCAGTAGGTACCTACTTTCAATTACATTACCATAAAATTTAAATTTTCCTGTATGATCTTTTTACACACTTTGTCTACGTTTCTCATGATCGCATCCAATCCATCTCTTGCCGCAGGTCTAGTGGAAGAAATGTCTAATGAAATGAGCAGTGCCTCTGGGTTCTTTTATGTTTATGTATTTTTCTCAATTATGTTTTTTGTGTGTACATAACTGCGGTATTTTTATTTACACACGAAAAACAACAAATGGCTCAACCACTGCTTCCACCGTCTTCTTCTGCCTTCCCTAGTCCTATGTTACTTAGGTTCGCTGCAATATACCTAATACTAATAGCCTCTTTCTCTTCTTGCAGGGTACAATAGCGTCAATCTTCAACGACTCCACGACTCTCGGCCGTCGCTACGTGTTCGATATCCGCCGCACGTGTCGCGAGGTGCACGACCGCGCACGTCGCGCTGCGCACGCGCTCGCTGCAGCCGCCCACGAGCCGCGCGCGCGCAGGAGATCTAACTCCGGGGCTGAACATAAGGTAAGGAGCGCTTCTTCGAAAAAAAATCCTTTTCAGTCATATTACAAAAAGAGTTCTAATTTTAAATGCCAGTATACCGAATTTATTTAGGCCGCTTATGATTCAAAAAATCGTTTATCTTCATGATCAAAGCGCGACTACAGAACGTGAGGTGCTGGTTCTTCTAAAATTCAAGTTTCCTTATCATGAATTTCTTAGTAACCGTCTGAAGCCTGGATTTGTACCCAGAGCAATGGGTATTGGGCTTATCCCCTATAATATTGGATTTCACAGCACTTTCGAAAAAATTGATCTACACACCCTGTCCACCCCTTTAGGCTTGTCAAAGGTGTAGATTGATAGGATATGTTATGTGTAACTACAGTACAATTTTCTAGCATGTACCAATAATCCCCTTCTTTGTCCTTCAGGAGCCCCGATCCCGGTCTCACAGCGGCGGTTGTCGCGCCGAAGCGCTAGCGTGTCGCGTGTGCATGGACGCGCCCATCGACACGCTGTTCTTGCCGTGCCGACATGTTGTCTGCTGCGGGGAATGTGCTCCCAGGTATATATTATTAGTAATCAGCACTAGTACACTTGACTTATAATCAGGATTGCCTGTATTGTGAAATCTAAACAAGAACAAACATTGTCATGCTCCGGATGTAAATCCTTAGACGCTAGTCTCTTCTATGACTAACATATTACATTGATAGCTCTTAGTCCCTACGAGGTAGATCTAAAGGTTTTTTTTTTCTCCATGCGTTTATAATAAGACATGATTATTAATTTTCGTCTGTCATCTTTCCAGATGCAACCGCTGTCCCCTGTGCCGCGGCGAGATAGACAAGTTGATGCACATATTCCTGCCCTGCGACTACCCGAAGAGTCCCGGTCTAGTGAAATGAGTACCACGACCGACCGACTCGGAACAAGATGACGATGAATTTCTACGCGAAATGATTCCCCACAGCGCACGCCCCGTGCGAGTTGTGAAGAAGTGCCCTTCTGTGTGTGTGTGTGATTGTCTAGTCACTAATATTTGACTCCAACTGACAAATGCATTTCGGGAATGTACAGCCATTCCAACATATGATACCCCGGTACTTATTTCTTAGATTTTAAATCATTAATTTGTTTATTGGCTAAATCTAAGTTGATATTATGAGAATAACAAAAAAAAAAGTACCAGTAAAAATCATTTTGATCACCTTCGTTTTAGAAGGTTTAGTTTAATATTTTGTGATAATTATGATGTATGTTTTAAAGAGAACTCGTTCAGAAAAAAGTGCATTTTAATTAAACTTAAATTTAAACTTGCCTGTTCATCATTGGTAACTTATGTTCGCTGTAACGTTGATTTAAGTTCGATTGTAAGATAAATATTTGTAAGACCTGTGGTCTGTAAGTAATCTAATGGGAAAAAATAAAATACATGTTAAGAAAACATACTAATACTGCCAAACTTGTTGTTTTATTCATTTTTATACCAACATCAAACATAAAGAGGTATACTTAATTAAAAATGTAACTCACACTTTATTAGAAAAACATGAAAAAGGGTGGGATACAGTTTGACACTCCTTGTTCACCACTCCACCACATTACTTTATCCCTAGCATCATAAATATTTAGCAACAAATAAGCAAATTCATAGCATAGGACACTGACTACTCTATGTGTGAAGATGATAACTTGAATAAAGCTCTCTACCCACTACACTATACAATACCATAACCGAGCTATGAGATTATCAAGCACGGAAAGAAAAATGACATGGACCAACTGTGCACAATAAAATGTATCATATAAGACCCATGCATAATGGTATAAGTGATCTTAGCAACCGCGTGTCGTATCTGTACAGTTCCCGTTCTCTTGGTTGTATTAGTTTAGTTCAAATGTGTTTTTGCTTGAGGCAGACTCTTCAGGAAGAGCAAGTTAAGACATTTTTACAACATACAATGGCTATTCGAAAATTGACCATGAGAGAATTTGCAATGATAGCCATTGCTTTACAAAGAAAGAGAAAACAATTAATAGCATCAGACGGTGTAGTACGGATGGACATTGTAGCGGGGAGACTCCTTAAGAGTCTCAATAGAACAAGTAGCTTTGTGCATTTTGGAATAAATGATAGCACTTTCTCATTGCAGCATTTTCAATAATAGCATAGACAAGAACTTTTCTCTGTTCTTGTACCCATAACAACCATTAAGTACATGTTCAAATGATTAAAATCACATCAAGTTACTAATTAGACTGCTAGTGATGAGTTACTCTAAGAGGTACTGGTACTCAGTGCCGTAACTAGGGCGGTGCCAGCGGTGCCCAAGCACAGGGCGCAGACTCTGGAGGGGCGCAGAAATGACCAGACCAGGGCCACTAACAATACCTATTATTTATTTTTATAGACAATTATTTTATTGTCAGAACCGGTTATAACAGCTCACACCGGGCGCATAAAAGGCTAATTACGGCACTACTGGTACTGATCCAAAGGTGACCATTTTTAATGATAATGAAAACGGTGTTTATCCCTCATCATCTGTACTGGCACAGACAGCTTTCATTAGTTCAACAGTATTAGGGATCTCGCGCACTATACGTCCACGATTTTGAATGGTATGCGGCTAGTTGACCCATTGGCTGGTGCGACCAATGTGTATCGGTTTCTATAGTTTACCTGGTTATTGCGGCCACTGGACGTGGTCGAGGCAGTCTAATGCGCGAGATCTCTTAGTTTTCTGTGCAAACTGATCTGTCCAATTTTGTTTCGAAGTAATAGAGCAAATTCCATTCTGAGATGTGAATTCTAGCAAGTTCATAGGACACAGGTTAGTTTGGTTTTTCGTTTATAGTAAGTCCTTGTTTATGCTTGAGGACTCATTGAAAATGGTGTTAATAATGGTAATATTATACATATCAATCCATTGATGTACTTACTGTAGGGATTATCTTAGCAAAAGCTTCCATGTCATTTTTGCCCTTAAAATTCTGTCAGGTGCTGGTAATAGCCGGTTTTTTCTGTTCTGGCGTCATACTGATGCTCGTCACATCCTGTGCTTTGTTCAGTGGCTGTGTGTATGTTGGACCTCAGTTCATGAATTAGAATAGCCGTACTCTTTATGCCAAAACCCGGCGTTATAATATCCGGGCTGACCCATCTACATAGAATTGGTTTTCGTGGATGAATGATTATGATTTTAGTGACCTCTGGTTAGCTTTGAAAATATTAATGTGGGCAAAATAGCAAACTTAAAAATTATTTAATGATTTGTTTAAAATTAATTTGATTTTGGTGTCCATTTGATTTGATTGACTTGACAGATTATTGACATAATGACATTGACACTTGACACGATGCATGATATTGCCTTACGTTGGGTAACATTGAACATTCAGGTTTCTCGGTTTGCTATAACCTCTCAAACTTCAAAGTAATCATCTAAAAAAATGGATTTTTAGAACACTAAATAATATTTTTTGTAACTGTTCCTGATCTTTGGAAAATTGTCGTTGGCTGTACAATACAATTTCAAAGCCAGAACGTATAAAAATGTGTTTGTCTGTGAATAGTACAGTGTTACCATATGTACAAAATTGGCCAAAATACTGGGAATTTTAATAAATATGCCAAATAAAGTACCTCAAACTGCACTCACAAATTGATATCACCTTCAAACACAAAACTCACCACTACTACACCAGTAATAGGAATAATATAGAATTACCATCAGTTATAACTTTGTACGGAAGAAGAACTATTCAGTTTGAGGGAGTGCACTTTATAATAAGTTACCGAAAGAAATAAGAGATTCATCCTCAGTGAACATTTTTACGAATAGTTTGGTATATTTGGCTAACCAACAATAATAAAATAATTATTACTTACATTATGTACTTGATAGATTGAACGACAATTCTGTTTATTTCATAAGATATTTTGTTTAGTTTCTCATATTTAAGTGAACTATGTATGTGCTTTTTGAGAAATAAATTTCTATAAACCGAAATACTTAAAGATTATAAACAATACTATCCGATTCTCGACTGGCAATCAAAACCGACATTATTCATGTTTCATACGTTTTTATTCCTAAGTGAAAGTGGCAATACGTCTAATCAGTTTTTTTTTATGGCATCAAAGCTGTAGGTCTATTGGTATTGGTTTTATTTGATTTAGAAAAACCGTTTTCATACATTTTTGATGTAATGAATTAACAAAATAAATGAAATATCCTAGCATGGCATTACATTTTGACTTAAAAATGGTTATTCCTGGTAAATGTTTCGTAAGGTTTGTAATTTGGCCTGTTTTTACAGACCTACATGAGTGATATCCTTTATTTGTTGAATATAATATTACCAAAATCATTTTACAGTTTTATAGACAGTCCCTTGTTAAATTTTTTTTAAAGCAAGAAATCAACATTGCACCAATTTCAGTTTTGCTCTAGAATGATACAAATATTTCAGTTTAAAAATAATTTTACAGAAAATTAGCTATTCAGCATTATTAAGAATTGCAGTTGGTGAAACAACAATTAACAAGAAAAATCTAAAACCTGATTCAGGTTCAACTATGTAATTATGTAGTATGTGCGAATAGCAGAATGAACCTCACAACCCGGTTATTTTGTAAATAAAGTGAAAATAAAACTTGACTATTTATTTTTATTGTTTCATTCTGGAAACAATGGCATGATATATACTTTAGTTACTTTAGTATAGCTAAATAAGTAATTCAGGATCACATATCAAGTAAATAAATCACAAAATAAAAAATATTAATAAAGGTAAAGATCGGTGGGAATCTAACATTTAACACTGGCAACATTTCTCCCTGCTCATACGAACGCAAGATGGCTGCCAATTTATGTGAACGCAAGGACAAGTAGAAAAGTGATATCCGTTTGTGATATTTCGTTTTATTTGTGATAATAACGTTATAAATATTATCATTGTTTTGTGTATGTGCCTGGAGGAAGTTTTTGTGCAATATATTATGAGTTTTTAATGTTTTAAAAGTAGTTTGTGTAATCTTACGTTGGATGGTACAAAATGTTCCTTGTTGAATTGTGATTATTTATGCAGTGATACAAGTTGTTGGATCGCTATGACGCTTGTTGTTGGATGATATCTGTGTTATCACGTAAGTGCGTTAATTTTTTATATTAATATAGTTTAAAACTGTCGAGTATAGGTGTGTTGAAAAATTTCGTCTGTGTTGTAACCTATTTGCCTATATAGGGTTTTCAGTGGCGTGGCTGTTGAGCGAACCGGCGGCTCGCCGGTGCTTCGCCCGCCACAGCTGTTGGGTTCTCACGCCTATAACGCCTTGTTTTCCTCCACAACCCAGTTTTTTACCGTTAAAAACGATAAAATCATGCAAATAGATGTTTATACATTTGTTAGTCATGTAACAGATGTTTTAGTAATGATTCGGTGAGGCAGACCCTCCGTGCGCATTTAAAATGTTGACTACATTACCAAACGTCGTTATCTTCGATGTCAGTTTATATGTACATGATAAAACATTTATTTTCGTCGTCATAGCACTCGATAGAAACGAACGCGTTATGATTTCATGGTTTATGTACCTGTTATTTACTTTTAGAATGTCAAGATGACTAAACAATCTTCTATTACTGACCTACTTCCAAATTCCATGCTATACACCATTCTGTTTAGGAGATAACTAACAAGGGACAGACTTACTAGTAACTGGGCATCACATTACATCAGTCCTTTGTTTTTAGCTATCACTGATGTTAAGCTACTGCTTTAAACTTAATATTCTCATAAACTTTCTATTTTCTTTGCAAAATTCTCAATTTTTACATTATTTTTGTTGTGAGGGGCCACCATAATAATTCTGAAAACTCATAAAGTTGCTATTCACCATGGCTTTCCCTTTTATTTATTTTTTGTTCAAATTCAAATATCTTTTTCTCCTACAATATTCTATGATTATTTTAACTGAAATGATCAAATACCTAAGCAACTATATGCCCTTCTATTAGTATGCATTAAGCACTGATTTAAATAAAGCCAGGTATTAACCTTTTAACCTCTGCATGGTTTCCTAATAAAAAAATTAATAAGTTTAACATACTTAATAGGTAGAGGCAATGCTACACTGCCTATTTATATTTAATACTTATGAATCTAAAAGCAGAAAGGACCAGGTGTTATTGTAGTGGTATCATTAATTTCCTTGAAATGTCCTGGGAGTCAGTTTTTCGTTTAACTAATAACCAAGTGTGGTTCTGTTGCAAGACTCATCACCAAGTTCGTGCCCTAATTCCAAATAATGAAATAAAAGTATGATTGATATTTATTTATGAGGAACAATATTATATTGTGTTTGATACATTACATACATCATAATTAATATAAATTCTAAAAGTGAACATGCAGCAATAATAATAATAAAAAATATGTTTACAAAAATCAATAATAATAAATACCTTTTCTTCTATGAAGGAAATTGGTATAATTAATATTTAATTACAGTCCATATCTAAATAATATAATAATAATATTTAATTGCAGTTAATAGATAATTAGTGCGTCGGTATTACTGAATTTTACCATAATAAAACCTCTAAGAACACAGATCTAGCATAATCTTCTGCCTAGCCTTTTTCCAACTATTTTGGGGTCGGTTTCCAGTCTAACTGCATGGAGCGACTGCCTATCTGACCTCGACAACCCAGTTACTGGGTAATACAATACCCCTTGCACCATACTGCCAGATCTACCGTGTATTATCTATATACTACAGTGTTTGTACATAAGTTATTGTTGTATTTGTACAGGAACACACTGTTTCCTTAGTGTCAGTGTTGCTTGTTATGCAAACATGTCATCTTGTTGCCTATGTATTATGTTGTAAGGTCTTTCTCATTGTTGCAAACTGCAACATACAGTGGGACCTGAAATTATAAGCCACTGGTATGCGCGACTGTCTCATGTCGCCGCGACAACCGATGTGTAACCCTCGTTGCTGCGACATGATACAACTATTTAAATTATCCAACACGTCTATGTTTAAGAGTATCCTCCACGAATTGGCGATACGTAAATCATGAAATGTCGTCTGGCGCACCCTTGGTAGTCCAACCCGCTGCCACCTTGTTGAGGGGTCAAATTTCTGTCGCGGCATGAGCCATTTTCATGTTCCGCGTACAGGGCGCCTTCCACCACCGCCGCTTACAGCTGTATTATTTTAATCTTACTTCGTGGGGGAGAGAGTTGGAGCTATACGTCCTGTAGAGCTTCATCTCTTTCCTACACTGAAGTAATATTAAAACATTACTGCTGTAAGCTGTGGTGGTAGGCCCCCTGGTATCGATAAAGATCGATTCGAAATCACATCGGTAATCCTGTAGCGTTGCAGATATTAATTGGCAGCGGATATTGTCTATCAAAAGGTAATTCGCATACTCGTTTATCCAGTTTCATATAAGTATCCTTATAATGCAGAACCATAAAAATATTATTATTGTAAGCATCATATTCGCGGGGACATCCCAAGCTCATACCAACATCTCAATAAGTTATAAGTCGTCTTGTAATATCTCAATTTATGTGCAATGGCTCAACTTGATCATTTATCATAACATAACTGTCATGCGCGGACAGTGTATTTAATATTTTATTGTTTTAAAAACGTGACTGGACTGACAGCTATAAAGTACACAAAGAAATCTATTGTATGAATGCTTGGAGCTCTGCTTACGACAAGAAAACAAGCGTAAGTGTAAAGCAAACATGAATTAAATAAACTCAGTCGTGACTTCGTGCGAGTTCTGTTTTTTAGTCTCCGCGACGAAACGTATCCTATGTCCCAGAGGTTTTCAATTCCCTCCACTCCTTTCACGAATACACGACTATCCCTCTGTACGGGTAGTCAATCATAGCTGCTTGTTATTGCCTAGTTATAATAGATCCTATGGTTTAAGGCTGTTAATTGGAGTCCTAAGGAAATTAAATGGAAGCAGCGAAAACGCAGAAGCAACATTAATTAACATCATAATACATGAAAATCTGCTTTCATGGTCTTGCTCAAATTAAACAGGCGCATAAATGGAAATTAACCACGTTTTCGATGGATAAAGTACAAAGGGTGGTAATATTCTCACGTTGTCTAGTATTTACTAACCACCTGCAGACACATCATTGTTCCCACTGTATTGTAACGACAGAATAGTCCTCCTGTCAAACGTATATTTAACGCCTATTGAATTTCACCGGTAGTTGAATCTCTTCGCAGCTTTCATGATTGGCAGTTGATTATTTTTCTCGTTTAATCACAGCAAATATGAGATTTGACTGGCCGTTTACTGATCAGAAACCTGCTCAGACATCCAGTATGTTTCTGACTCTCCATGCGGCATGCTGCTGTACGAGTAGATATTCGTGCGATACCCCCAACGGACGTAGCACGCGGACACACGTACTCAACCAAGAACGTTTATGCATACACGTATTATATTTACATATCGTAGTCGTGATTATAATGTTTTCAAACAATAAATTATTTAAATTACGATATGAAAAACAAACACCCTGTCTCAACAATAAGCAGTGGACACTTTGATGATTCCACGTTGCGGCACATTTTAATTTTCAACTTATTTTCGCAAAAACATTTCCAAATGTAGGTTTTAAACTTGTCTGATAGGCTTACGTTGGTCAGCCTATTAAAAATACAAGTAAAGAATACGAAATTCTTCTTCAGGTAAATCAAAACCGCATTTTGCTTGTATACATAAAAGCCATTACCAGGCAGTCAGAAACTTTGTTTGACGGCCAATCGTTTTAAGCTTATTCTGCACTAGTAACGTCGCAAGCTATATGTAGAACTGTCATACTTCATGCCATGCCATGAATATTAGCCAGTCCGCATGGTGATAGCGGGGCTGACTGTACAGTACAGTTTGCGCATACGTACATTTAAGTATCGCCACTATAGCAGAGGCCATTTTAATATAGATATCGGGTGGTACGAAGTTCTGATACCAATTGCTCCGTATAAACTCCGTGTAAAAAACATACATTTTCCCGTTACTGTTTCGATTGCTGGCTCCAAAATTATCGGGAAAAAACTACGTTGGTATACAGATAATTTGGTGCAAGGTCATTGACACTCCACCCTACCGTTCGTCGAAACCAGCCAGGGTTCGCTCCTTTAAAAGAACTGGTCGTGTGATCATTAGCAGGCATAGGACCGGTTCTTCCATCCATCATGTTATGGCAAGCTACTGCTTTTATAAGTGGCCGACGTGTGCCCTCTGTAACCCTAGGGGATACCATGTTTTCGCTGTGATTTTTATCTGAGTTCATGGAGTTTTGCGTTTGCCTTGCGGTTGAACATCGCGCTTTAGTACTTACTTGTAACTACTCAATTAACGAAAAGGGATTCCGGTATTCAATAAATTCGTGTATCTATTCGTCCTGCATTCACACGGAAACCAGTCGTGTTTCAAGTCAAGACATATTGTAGGCTTTTTGCCACTACAGGATTATTTAGTAGTCTCTAAAGACCCTTGTTTTTAGGCCAAAGCGGCGGTATTCCCATAACTTTACATAAGGGATCCATTTACCTGCCTTTTAAAACACCCACGACTCATGGGAAAAGGAAAAGCTGCCTATTTTGGCCAGAGGCAGCGCGACTACCACCGAACCGTACGAAATCGTATCTTACCTCTGTCTGACGTCATCCGAAAAAATTAAGGGGTGGCCTTTTGTAGCCAAGGACCACGCAGTACCAAGTGTCATTGACACGAAGGCTTCAATTCTGTCTTTCATCGTAATGACGATTGGAATTCGCTGTGTTAACACAATGTATGTAGGTGTTTTGATTGAGTCATTAAAAATGTTGAATTGATATTTGCATGTGAATCATATTGAATTATTATGCGTTTTTATGTTGTTTGAAGAACCCTGGTAAAGGTGTATTAACAGGTATAATACATATATATGTATACTAGCTTCCGCCTGCGGCTTCGCCCGCGTGGTATGTCGATAAAAAGTAATCTATGTCCTTTCTCACGCTCTAGACTATCTGTGTACCAAATTTCATTTAAATCTGTTCAGTAGTTTTGGCTTGAAAGCGCGACAGACAGACCGAGTTACTTTCGCATTTATAATATTAGTAAGGATAGCTATGCCAAATACTATACACGTCGTTTTAACCCTTAACCACTGACATGTCATTTTATTACACTACCACTGACGTACGAAAAGAAAAAGTTCCTGTGTGTGTGAAAAGAAAAAGTTCCTGTAGAACATAGTTTTTTTTGTTGATTTTTTAATCTTTTTTGTTATTATTTCAATACCACTAAGAATGATGGTTAATAAATATTTTTTCTATGAGTATTTTTATTGTTTTTTTTTTAATTTTTCCATCTTAGGTTTGAAATGTTCTATCACTTAAAAGTGAATAAAAACTCAAATTACGATTGAGGGCTGCCTGAAGGGTCTTTAAAAAAATTGACGAATCTCATTCGTACGTCAGTGGTTAAGGGTTAATAATCTAGTCATATATGGCGCAAGGTTTACTTGACGCTCGGACAGTCTGTTTGCAGTAAAATAAAACATTTAAAATTCACCATAATAATGTTAGCGTTATTTAAAACTTACTCAGCTTACTTAAAACTTTTTCAAAACGAAGTTCTAGCTGACTAAAACCTCTTTATCTTTCTTAACTCCTCAGCCAAGACTTTCATGCATGGTCAAAAACATATTATTTAAAAAACTAATTTTAAAAACACATGAAGAATTAGTGCTATTCTTTAAAAAACCACGAACACTTCGCGAACTTTAAACGAAAAGTTCATACATTCTCCCGTCAAAGGGTCCTCAATCATCATTATAGGCTTTCAAATACTTAGGCTGTCATTATAGCATTAAAAATAATAAATAATAATTCTCCTCAGCGGTTTACTGAAGATAAATAATGGAAACTAGCGGGGTAAACACACCTGCAGGCTGCACCTGGCCTTAATATCGCCATTGATCCATGGGGTTTAGTGGAAGCAATTGAAAGTGTTCTAAACCATTTTAAAAGTTTTTTTTTTATACACGTTTAAGGCTGGTTTTTTATCAAAAGAAATTCGACCCAGTAATGTTCAATTTTGATAGTAATTATTGCTTTTTTACCGCATTTTAACACTTATCACGAGAATCTTAAGTGGCCGAAACTTTTATGCGGTATTAACAGTATTTTAAGGCCAAAGAAATCGCCGCTGATAGCTGTACTACGTAAATAATGTTACCAAATAACCAATTCATTGCAAAATTTAAATTTACGCTTGAAACATAATCCTCTTTGGTATTACGTCGTTAAACCGCCGAAAATGTAATTTACATTTCGGTTATTTTATTTAAAAAGAAGTAATTAAACCTTTTCTTAATTATAATTATTAATCCAAATTGTATATTCTCTATTTAATGTTTTCGCCAACACATTAGCATTGTAAAACTGTTGCCGTCTTCTCTGCCGAGCTGGATTTTCCGTTTTTGTATTACTTTAAATTAGGTGTCAAAGTTCCTCCACCAATCTTTTTGTGCAAGCAGCATTGCACACTTTTTCTTTATTTTTTATACCGCAAACAAACAAGATGAACTAATCTAGTAGACGCCCACTTAAATCGCTTAATGTTCGAGATTTTTTACGATAAGCTAGACGCAGAAAAAAGTCAAACTTTGCAACCGTATTTGAATAATCGTATTTGCACTAAGTATGTGGAAGCTAGTCGGCTGTACAGGTCATATTTAGGCAGGCAACCTATATAGTTCTTTAAATAACCAGAACCATAACGACGGTTTTATAATTTCACACATTTTTTTCTTATCCTGCACTGTCAGTTACAAAACTAAAAAATAAAAAACGATGAACCCAGAAAATTGTGCAGCGTTGGATTCAGATACCAGTTTAGGTATATGAGGAACGGGTGTTGTGTCTGGCGGGCAACTGCCCAACGATTGATGTTGGGTTCTTGTATATATGTCCACTGCACGGTAAACTTTAATTTCGCGATGCAGGATTTATGTGACATCAGGATTTTTATGTGACGTCAGGTCTTTGATGCGTAGTTTGCATGTGGCGATGTAGATACCGCCACACCAGCACAAAACTTGCTAGACCAAACACAAACTCGGCAAGCTTGTGTTTAGTGAGGCTAAAATACGGCCTTAATGACTAGGCAGATCTGAACATAGGCGCATATAACTTTCGCGCACGTCACTCACCCTCGCCTCATGTTACCATTTGGTTCCCTAAGAATGTTACTGCGCCGTCCTCTGCGCGAAGTTCGGAACTGCCAAGTTATATCAGCCGTATTGTAGATTGCTTTTTCATTAGCCTGGGACATGACTGATCGGGTTGCTAATAGAGATAACATGAGGAATACAAGCCAGTTTAATTTAGAAACTGTAGACCTAAAGCCCTTTTAAATTGCTTGGTTGGTTCATAGTCTGAGAAAATGAAAATATCCTAAGTGCTAACATTATTTATTTATATATACTTTATTGTACACCAGAAAATACATAGCGAAAATAGAAATAATAATATGGTCTACGCTTGTGACTCATCATCTGCCTAGCCTTTTCCCAAATATGTTGGGGTCGGCTGCCAGTCTAACCGGATGCAGCTGAATACCAGTATTTTACACGGAGCGACTGCCTATCTGACCTCCAGAACCCAGTAACTGGGTATTACGATACCCCTTGGTAAGACTGGTTGTTAGACTTTCGGGCTTCTGACGACCCGTAACGACTGTCAAAGATCGACAAATGACAGCCGGGACCAACGGCTTAACGTGCTTTCCGAGGCACGGAGGAGTCCCGGTATGTAAAGATGGTCACCCATCCACGGACCAACCCCGGCAAGCGTAGCTTAACCTGATGGATTGACCCGTGCGGCTGTTATTACGTAGCCACGAGCTCCTCTGCACGGTCTACGCTTGTGACTAAAGTATAGTAAAAGAGTCTCCGAGTCAACATTTAATTTTATCTGTCACTCATAATAACATTACTAAGATTCAAAGCTTAATTTTATTGATATTTCATTCAAATACGATAGGATTTTGATCCCCTTCAACATTATCGTAAAATGTTCTCGTATCGACCGCGGTTTACGTCCCCACATATTTTACGTTGAAGCCGCCTATCACGATCGATCAAACTCGTTGGAAATGTCACACTTGACTTGTCGTAGTACCGAGAGGAATATATGAAAATATTCGTCATATTTTAAATTTTTACCACAGGTAATTTAAGTATGACTAGCTATGCCTTACATACAGCTCTGCCTATGTTTAGAGTTATTTTTTTCCCCGACTGAAAATAACGATATCAACGTCCTATGCTAGTCGCTGCAACTGTGCGTTGAACAATGAAATTTCTTATTCAGCCTACCTTTTACGATCTTTATCAGTTTATAAGCGTAGGTTCAAAAACTTCTGTCTAGATTCCCATCACTCATCTGAGAGCATGTGGGTTGAACATTCAATCTAAAAGATGTCTTGAAAGTAGAAATTTTAAGTAATAAATGTCTTGATGAAAATACTTAAGGCTTAATGCCTTTGAAAAGGTCACGATCCTCGTGTAAGAGCCTCGCTTTCCGTTTTTTTCTTGCCCCATTAACTTTGAAATATTATCATGTTGAGAATTTACTTACGGTATTTTAGGAAAAATGCCAGTAGGCTGGGTTTATGTCTAACTCAACTAAAATGTTCAAATATTGCCTAGCCTGGTATGGACCCTTATAGAGCCTGATGAAGGTAAGGGTTGATGTAGTCAACAATAATGCAGGTTTGCCTAGAATTAGTGAGCTCTCGTCCACCGCATCATTGCTACCGTCAGGTGAGAAAGTGGTCAACCACGAGATTTCGAAAAGCATCCCTTTCCGACTTGAACACTGACAGGACAGGTTACTTACTACTATCGAGATGGTATTCCTTAGCAGTATCCTAAATAAATAAATGCAAAAAGTGAGTTTCTTTGTTTATTTGTTTGTTACGCTTTCACGCTAAAACGGCTGAACGGATTTAGATGAAATTTGGCACACGGGTAGACCATGACCAGGAATAGGACATTTTATCCCAATATTCCCACGGGATCGAGACTTACGCGGGTGAAACCGCGGGGCGCAGCTAGTCAATAATAAACGTATTACCAAAACGCTTCTCGCGTAGGTATCAATGTATGTGCCATTACCTCACGTATCACAGCATCAGCGATCTAATACATCTACCTCGTACTGATATCGGGTGTGTGTAATACAGAGAATGGGCCGATTCATCAACCGACCGACACTGACGGATTGGCGGACGAAATCCTTCGTGTGGTTGGGCTATCAGAAACGCGGGTGGGATAATCGATGATGAAAATATGGTTTCGATTTTCAATTGTTCTTTTATTTACTTGGTGAAAGGAAATCAAAAGACCGAGTCGGATATCAGCTGAAAGTGTCTTAACACTTTGGTACTTTTTACTGGTATTCACTCAATCAATCTGCCTCGCCTTTTCCCAACTATGTTGGGATCGGCTTCCAGTCTAACTGGATGCAGCTGAATACCAGTATTTTATATGAGCGACTGCTATCTGACCTCCACAAACCAGTTACTGGGTAATACGGTACCCCTGGGTAAGACTGGTTGTCAGACGTTCGGGCTTCTGACGACCCGTAACGACTGTCAAAGATCCACGAATGAAAGCTGGAACCAACGGCTTAAAGTGCTTTCCGAGATACGGAGGAGTCTCGTTATGTAAAGACGAATGAAACCTGATGGATCGACCCGTGTGGCTGTTATTACTTAGCCAAGACCTCCTCTCTTCTTCTGGTATTCACACATTTATTCGATTACAATAGTTATCTGTAAGAATTTGAATAATTATTTAGCAAGATATAAAATATAATTTTAATTTGCATTCAATAGTCGATCTCAAGCATCGCTAGCCCCTATGGTTTCTTCCACGGAGCTTTAATGTTTCCGCCTAAGCCAGAGAGCTAAGCGCATGTAATAACATTCATAAAGGCATTCTAAACAGCGAAAGTGACGCATAATTCCAAGTTCCAACCTTCATAGCCCAACAGGCACAGCATAACTATCTTAGTAACCAGCTTCAAACGCAATTCATTGAGAGTGTGTTGACCGCCATTCATGCGCTTACTAGCATGATTTATGAATTAATTCTATTATGTGCGATAGCGCGGGCCGGCGTTGCGAAATGCGAGGTTATGGGTCAAGCTGTATGGCGATAAGGGGCGTGATGTACTTGTTTTAGTTACGTTTGACACAATCGGGTTTTCGAAAGAGATACGAGTGTATGATACTCACAGGTACAAGTGACGGAGACGGTGCTAAGCTGAACTGTTCCTAAATCTTGTTGTGCCATATTTTCTGCCGGGTACTGTTTTGACTTATCAATTTCATGTTGGATTGTGGTTTCTTAGTCTGAGGTAAACGGGTTTATGTATTGCTCATTTCTGTATTAGCCATAACGTTTAGTTAACCCTGGGTCAGCCTTGCGAGAATTCGCTTTCAGTGCTCGCTAAAACATTCATCAAAACCGGCAAGTACGTGTCGAACCACGCACAATGAAGGGTTCCGTAGTTGGGATGAATAATTTATCCCAAGAACAAACTTAACAATGTACTTGAAAAACTTGTTCTCCCATTAAGGGAATGTATGGGAGAATATGTTTTTGCAACTGCAAATGTAAGTTTGTCGATTATTACTAGCTAACTTGTAGGAGCCTACTTAATTTCGTTATATATACGCTACTGCCGTGATTTTTTTTCACGTATCCAAAACCAACCCTTAGCTGGCAGGGGCACTTGACTCTAACAAAAATTTGCACTTTAAAGCTTAATATTTCGCAAACGGATTCCTGAATCCAAAAATGGTTTTCACAAACTCACAATATTTGAACGACCTTTCCAACGACACCCCACACCCCACACCATGGGAAAGACGAGAAAAAAAAACATCCATAGTTAGGTAGTAGTAGGGTAACTGCCCTACACGTGGGCAGGTACCCTAAAATAAATTTTTTTTTTTTTTTTTTCATGATTTAATTTTACCATTCTGTCGGCGTGATTTATATGGTATACCCACCAAATTATAGCTTTCTAGTACTAAGAGTATCTGAGCTAAGCCGCGTACAGACAGACAGACGGACATGGCGAAACTATAAGGGTTCCTTGTTGACTACGGAACCCTAAAAATCGTTACCGTTTGTGGTTATGGGTTTTGTAATGGCATGATTATGAATCATGAATACTCGGTATTTCTTTGTTTTCAGTGTAACTTCAGCTAAAGCAAGTAAACTACAACAGTCTCTTCTGTGCATGGATGAATATTTTCCATCATAATATTTTTTCAAGCTATTATGGATTCTAGGGAAGGTGATCTACGGTAATATCACGCTAGCCGTGAACATGATAATATTTTGCAGTTCTTGTTAAATATTATACATTTTCCTTTTGTTGTAATGTTGTAGTCTAGTGTTTGAATGTTTCCAGGAATCTACCTACTCAACTTCAATAATAAGTGGACATAACTATTGCCGCTTAAGTAGTCAGTTGTAAACAATTTACGTATTTATTATTCAATGGAAAGCCATCTCATGTAACAATGACTTCAAATAATATCAGTACTTACCTACTTTTATATTCAAGTACTTATGTGTTTTCCACTACTTGACACGCTTTAGAACTAATTTAGTTACATTTTATCAGATGAAAGTGGTTGACGACTTCAACAAGAGGAGGGGAAGAGAAAAGAAGCTCCTGGAAGTCAGATTAATCATGTTTTCATCATCAAATAAGCTATACATAATGTCATGCAGGTATTACTTACCTAGAAGTAAAAGTTAGGCTACTTTACCAAACTATGCTGGTTTTGTTTTAAGTCTCGCGAGATGCAGCTTATTACTGGATTTAACCCATGTGGTTGCGGTCTTCATGTAATAAAATCGATTGGTCAATGTTCGGTCCGGAGTTTCTTTTCACTAAACATAAATCTTCTTGGTAGCGTACTCGATTACTGAATGTCGTGTCCCTGAAAGGACTTGTGGCTTCATGTATGACTAGCTTCTGCTCGCGGCTTCGCCCGCGCGGTATGTCGATAAAAAGTAGCCTATGTCCTTCCCCAGGGTGCCATCCATCTCCTTGCCCAATTTTGTCGAAATCCGTTCAGTGGTTTAGGCGTGAAAAGGTGACAGACAGATAGAGTTGCTTTCGAATTTATAATATTAGTATGTCATGGATGTTCTTTCACTTCGTTCGGTTCTCGGCTTCTCTCAGCACGGCCGTAACAGAGTCCAGTGACGGTGGTTACTTGGCTTGACTAAGATCTCACTAAACAGATCCAACTGTTTAAAGTGTCTCCATTCAGTTTTATCATACGAATGCTGGATTGCATACTTTTACTTTTCAATACTTTCCATGTTCCATGCACATATTCAAAGAATGCTAAGCTTATCGAGTGACGTCAGTAACATTGACAGTCACAGTCCATCATAGTTTGCCTCGTTACGATGCGAGCATACATCCACACTATCTATGTAGGACAATAGGTTTCCATTGACGTACTGCACTAATAAATGTATGTATGTGTGTCATAGTCATATTAAATATAGATAGTTTTTTTTTTTCTGAGTGGCTTTCCCGTGCGTATGATTTATATCTACCTATTTATTTCTTTCTTTCTAATTCGTATTAAATTATTGCCAGCACCCTGTGACTGGCAGGCTCGTGGAGCTCGTGGGTGAATAATAACACCCGCACATGTCAATCGAAGGTTAAGCTACACTTGCCGTGGTCGGTTTGAGGATGGGTGACCCATCCATTACGTATCGAGACCCTTCAGTGCCTCTGAAAGCACGTTACGCCATTAGTCCTGGCTGTCATTCGTCGATCTTTGACAGTCGTTACGGGTCGTCAGAAGCCCAAAAGTCTGACAATATGTCTTACCAAGGGGTATTGTGTTACCTAGTAGCTGAGTTGTGGAGGTCATATAGACAGTCGCTCCATGTAAAATACTGGTATTCGGCTACATCCGGTTAGATTGAACGCCTACCCCAAGCCCAATTGATCGACCCTCTGACTGCATACCGCACTGTCTCAGTCTACCAGTTTTAGAATGCTGTCTGCAACTTAGGAACCTAAACGTTAAAATCCCATTTAAAAAATAAAAAAACGGACCGGTTTTTGCAAAAAAACGGTCGATTTCTGGTCTAAATTGATACTAAATTTAATATTGAACAACGGCGATACAACCTTATCAACACGGTAAACGAAACCCTTTTATTTATATTTGTCGTGAGTAGGTACTGCAATTAATTGTAGCTACATTTTAAGCCTACCTTGATTCCGATATCATATCGACAAGCCTGTTGTACCACGCCTTTGCCTATCCCACCCACATCCATTCATACCTTTTAAACGTGTATACCCCACCTTGGTCTGTGCTTTCTTTGCGATGGAAATGAGAAATAGTATCGAAATATTTACTTATTAAATAACATCTCTTTCTCTACAAAATACATGTATAGATAGTATACAATGTATTCAGCTTTTTCCATTCCACAATCTGAGCTCAGCGGTTTAATGCAATAACGTAATCCGATTTGGAGATTGCACAAAATACTTGATTTTTGTGCTTATCCTTGCATAAAAAATATCAGAAAAACTAGTGGTATTGTAGGGCTGAAGGGGTTAAACTTTAAAATATTGTTATGCTCCGGTAAAGCTAAATGAGTAACAAAAAACCCTCTCCATAGCTTCTCCTGTGTGTCATAGTTTCATTGAGTATCCTGTCTAGCAACAGCCTTGATATATATAGCGAGCTGGGAGTGTCTAATTCATAAAACTATTCAGCATGGCTAAAATTAACTCAAGAATATAATTACTAATTTTCATTGTAAACTGCATGAGGTCGTTTTGCCCTTTTGAGTGCCTCAGCTATGTTTCGTAAGTCGTAGATAAGTTCAAACAATTTTTTAGTAGATTTGACGTAATACGCTGCTGAAAAGACCAAACCAATTTCAACGTAATACGTTTCCTGTGTAATTTTGATGGGTGCCTTATCGTACTAATATTGTTACAAGTATCGCCGGTATCTTATCAGAAAGCGGGGCATCTGTCTGAATCGTGCTCGTGCGCCATCACACATCACGACTTGTGGTCTACATTGTACGAGGCACGCACGGATTTTGTAAAATGTGGCTGAAGCTGAAAGCAGGCGTGGGTGTGTAACTTAGTCCTTCTACATTTTAGAAGGAAATCAAAAACTGTTTTATAAGACTGGGAATAAACGTCCGATCTCAATTTTAAGCTCCTCCGATAGGCCCCGACGAGGCTCCGGTTTGTGTTATCAGTATCTACAATCAATGTTATGCCTTTTCCTTTACTCGCATTGGTGTCAGTCAAAGCCTATCCCTATCCATGTGCTTCTCTCAAGTTCTGACCTCATAATGGCTTCAGTCTTCACATTTTATATTCTGGCCGAGCTCTTCTTGTCCTCGGTCTTTCATTACTTTTCATTTTCCGTTTTACAGCGCTCTTGCCAACTTGTCGTTTCCAACCAAAATTGGTAGAAACCAAGACTGTCTTCAAGGTGACTCAATGCGCTCAAAATTCGCACATAGCCTAACCATGTACGGTCGGTGCGTTATCTATAAGGGAACCATCTGTCGCACTACTAACAGTCGTGTGCGCTTGAATCCATGTATCACGACTTGCGACATTGTTGTCATTAGACTTTAAACATGCATGCTCTGAATGAGATCAGAGGTCCGGTAAGGAGCGGCTGTCGAGCTAAGTGTCAGAAACGAATTGCTTTATATTTGAGTGGTCATTGAAATGGCAAGCGGTATCTAATGTAACGCAAGCTGGGGAAATGAGAGATGCAATTTTTTTGGTTTGAAAATCTCGTGTTGCACTTAAGGATCGTTTGTTTAACAAACCATCAGATTAATTTTATCAGATTTTATAGGACCGAGTTTTATTAATAATAATAATATATAATAATAAAATGTTTATTTGTACAGAAAGACATACATAAGTACACAAGGATTACAAAAATATTGTACAACGGAGTCACATAAAATGGCGAACTGATGCCTCCTAAACTAGACCAAAAGCCTGTGTTTTAGGAGCCAAGTTCACCCAGGAATACTGGCAAACAACTGGTACTGGGTGTCATGCAAGTACTTATAGAAAAAACAAAAAAAAAATTAAACAAACAATGCCATGCAATTGAAATACAGAATGAATGAATTAGTTCTATTATGAGACAATATAAGATTCTCAGTTTCGTCATACGATAACTTCTTCAACCAATTTGTAATTATGATTTTAAGTTCGTGTTTAGTCAGGGAGTAGATGGGTATAAGTTTATGTATTTTATTATACAGTCGAGAGCTAGTTGCCGCATACTGTCGGCTAGCAAACTTGGAACGGCATTGGACTATATCGCAAACAGGAGTGCCTTTGCGTCTTTTCAGCTTATCCTTATCCAGATGTAGCGTAGAGTATTACGCACAATACGCAATAGATATTAAGTAAGTCTTAATTAATTGAGGATTGACGATTATTCGAAAACTTTAGCAAAGGACAGTAACTAATGAACGCCAGCGTCTGTACATGAGATAAAAAAAAACTTTCCACAATAATCGTAATTATCAACAAAAATATCAATAGTTCAGCTTGTTGTTTATTTGTGGTCGCGACCTTACCCACTACTTGCCCCCTCTATCTCTTAGGCTCAGACACACTTGGTGATAACATGTCATGTTATATACTTGACTTCGTAGTTTCGTACGATCTTTGCCTACCGCCTGAACGCGCACTTACACACTGCGCAATTTGGCGTTTGACAGCATTTGGAGGAGACTTGATCGCAAAATTATTATTCTTTTTGTAAAAATCATCAGTTTTGCACCGTTAAAGATACACTGGGGCAAAACGTCCGAAAAAAGGGCTCGATATTTGGCTTGATTAATGGATTCAAAGATGAGGAATCTCAAGATGTAAAGCTATGAGAACAAGATGATTTTGCTAACCAGAATCCCTTATTCCATGGGCACCAAGTGGCGTTTCGTTCGACGTTTCGTTCGTTTACGAGAACTCACTGAAGAGAAGAAGACTCACTGATTAGTTTTAGGAACTGAACTAAGCAGATCTAGATCTACATATACTTAGTATGTAATGTATGTCGGTCATGACGACACGCCCACAATTGATACATTGTATCGCCAGCGAATGGGCGTTTGTTTAGCTCATTATCTTAGCCGCGGTCGCCGTACAGTGCCAACTGCTACAGATGCTTGCATAGCAGAATATCGTAGTCATAGGAGGTATAGCTACAACTTATCGTTCTTGAATTTTGGCGAGTTTTTGGGGTCACTTTTTGGGGTTTCTGGGTCTAGTCCTTGCTGAGGCGTGATTATGATAAATACAGTAAACTGTGCATTGTCTGCACTAGGACTTATGTGTCTAGAAGTGGACTCCACTATAATTCGAACTTGGGGATGTTAGCAAGTATTAGGAATGTAACATGTGCCCGAATCCCGTAATGTACCGTAATGCTGGCAAGGCGTTCCTATGTGTAAATTATCCACTAAAAACATATTATAAGGTACATTTTGATTACACAGGTAAGTACTTTTTGTTTGTAAAGGGAACCGTAGTCAGCTGGAAAGCTTCCCGTGTTTTATACGTGTTACCAAGGTAATGGTAAATACATAGACTAATAATAGAATCGCGTACTTATATCCTGTAATTAACTCGCCCTATGGTTGTGGTTTGTGGTGACAAACCGCAGAGTTCTCCTGCTCCTACCGACATGTACGTATAGAATTGTGGTCAAACTACTGTCATTGATTTCATGCACGACAAGGACAGCGGGCCACGAATTTTGTCGTATCTCGCAATATCTCAAACTAGCTTTTGCCCGCTGTTTCATTCGCATCCTAGACCAGCTATTAGTTAATATCCGGATAAATAGTATCCTATGTGTTAATTCAGGACAACGTGTGAGTGCCAATTTATTCCTAAATCCGTTCAGCCGCAGTTTATACGTGATTCAGTAACAACATTCAGTAACAAGTCAGGATTAGTGGAGTAGGATTTAATTTCACGAATGCTTGGGCAAAATATGTGAGACATTTTGTCTTGTTACGGTGTCCTTTTGCGCTCTCGATGGAATTACAAGTGTAGATATTTGTTTATAGATTTACGGTATTTTTAATGGTGTTAAAATATGTTTTTTCGCAACGGGTGCATGTGTGCGACGTTAAAGTTGCGTTCAGCTGATTACGCTTGTCACTTTTTATGCGGAGATAGAGAGCGGTTTCTTAGAGGCGTTGGAGATCTCTACTTAGGCCGTTAGTTAGCTTAGCACGTACTGCACTCACGGCTTAGCGTTAAACCTCGTGCAAACTGGCGCGGTAACGCGGGCGCGACAGGCAGCGCAACCATTGTCATGCCCGCGATATCGCGCCTGTTTGTGGGAGCCTTTACCATGGTCTACAAAACTAAAAGTAAGTATTATGAAAATAAAGCATCGGCGACAACTAAGGCATAGTTCAAAATTGCAAAACTTGTAGGATAATCCCAAATTAAACAGCTGTTGTGGATTCTACGCGGATTAAAACACCGAAGGAACTCTTATAAAATATGCAACTCTGTATTACAGCTATAAAAACTTGATTAAGTAGTAAAGCTGACGTCAGGAAATTCCTCTTCGTCCCATAGTGCCAGTACGAGGTTTATGTGTAGAGCACTTGCGTGGTGTTACATCAAGAATTTTTATTACCTACCTACTACTTAAGTGCTATCGAAATAGTTGATTGTCCCAGTCCGTTTGACAAGAAATAAGTTCGACTTGTTACTATGATTGGTTTTAGCGAAACTCTGGTAAATGTCAATAGATGACGATTATTTGAGTGATAAGGTACCACGTGCTTAAAGGCTCTTATACATATACTGGCGCGACACACACTTTTTAACAAAAGAATTTCTGAGAAAACTTCACGGTGAACAATAATAATAATAATAATTCTTTATTGCCATGAAAAACAGGTTACAAAAAATTTGAGACCCTGGCTCCAGAGCTAGGTTAGAGTACCTGTATTTCAGGAGCCAGAAAAATGCAGCGGCGTCGAGTCGCCCGACAAGTCGCGCCTGTTTGTGGGAGCCTTAAGGCTACGGTCATTCTTGTTCAGGCGAAGTTCTCTCCGAAACTGGAAGACTTCGGGTTAGTCTGCAATCTCCGTGAATCGCGTTTTTCCGGAGATACTCTACCACCTAATAAAATAACACGTATTTTATTAAGTACTTAATATATTCCGGTATTCCGCAGTTTCTTAGTAAAACTTGACGTTCACTAATGAACATCATTCGTTAAGGTCTCGTGTGTCATAAAAACGCGAACTGCCTAGATAATGTGGAAATAACCCCGCGTTTCACGTTTTAATATATTATCCTTATTATGAATAAAATATTAGTGCCTACAACATACATCATTCACTAGGGTCACGAAATTATCCCACAACTGTGGTAAAACATTATTATTCTGATTTTATTTTGGACTTTCTGTCGAGCTGTAGGGGTTGATAGCCAGTCACCACACTACATCCCATTCAGAGTGAAAGATCAAGCCTTTGATAGACTCATGTCT
Organism: Lithophane ornitopus; assembly: GCA_948473465.1. Taxonomy (NCBI): domain Eukaryota; kingdom Metazoa; phylum Arthropoda; class Insecta; order Lepidoptera; family Noctuidae; genus Lithophane; species Lithophane ornitopus. The sequence goes on along the minus strand of OX419635.1, from coordinate 13,983,039 downwards.
CATCTAACGTTGGTCCTGCGCCTGATCTCTCCCTGGTAGTGTCGGATTACCGTCCCATCGGGCTTTGAATGTGAGGGAAGGAAGAGGGAGTGCACCTATTTTAGCTTACACACGTGAACTTAAATTATCTGCTGCGTACTTGACTAATTTTCGTTGAGATTGGGCGCCGTAGCCGAAAATCGGTTGAGAGGATATTATTTGTCTTGATCATAAGCAGCACAGGTTCCAGATGCTCTAAAATTGAAACTGAATGTTTTTTGCCACAGCCAAAACTATGGGTCTTTAATATCTCTTAAAAACTATGTCCTCATTTTCAGCTACTTCCAAAACGTAGTCCGGTCACCAATCATCTGCCTAGCCATTTCCCAATTATGTTGGGGTCGGCTTCCAGTCCAACCGGATGCAGCTGAATACCAGTATTTTCATGGAACGACTGCCTATTTGACCTCAACAGCCAGACAACGACATAGTCACTTACCAAGGGCTATCGTGTTACCCAGTAACTGTACTGGGTAACACCTCTTGGTAAAACTGGTTATCAAACTTTCGGGCTTCTGACGACCCGTAACAACTGTCAAAGATCTACAAATGACAGCCGGGACCAATGGCTTATCGTTTTCCGAGACACGGAGGGGTCTTGGTATGATGATGGTCACCCATCCACAGACCAACCGCGGCAAGCGTAGCTTAACCTGAACGATCGACCCGTGCGGCTGTTATTACTTAGCCACAAGCCCCTGTATTAGTCCGGTCACCAATTCAAAGTTTGTAACATGACCATATTGCAACATGTTCAGCAGCGTACTCGAAAATTTAATACGCATTTCAAATTCAATTTCCCCTTTTATAAATTAAACTACCCATTAGGCACTAAAACATCATTCGAAACGAATCATCAACGTGTATGGTAGTCGATGGCGACGCCATTAACCAAATTGTTATGAATTTTTATCTGCGTTTATTAAAAATTCAAATATTCACTTTGCCGCGGCAATTTTGAACTATGACCGGGGCGACCCCGACCATTTATCTGTCGAACCTATCGAATGTCGTTAGCGCGACACGCCCACGTCTCGTGTCCGTCGTGTCGTCGCCGGTTCTTATGTAACCCGTCATAATTACTGGTATAGGATGGCCCGCGACTTGACTCCACCATTTTTATGTGTTCCTGGTAGTTTGATTATTTTGAAGTCCAAAGAGGGCTTCGAAATTATCAAACTCTAAAGTATTAGTAGTAGTGTTTTAATACCTAATTATTTACAGTTGCATACAAGACTTTATCTACACCCATGCTATAAATCCACTATAAAAGTTTCTGAAACAGTTAGCTTATTGCCAACATTAAAACACTGGTTGTTTTAATGTTGTCATAGTAACCATAATATTATCCAAACGGGTGTTATTATGTTGTACTAAATTTCATAATGCAACTTATTTAAAAAAAAGAACATTGTCATGCAGGCACGTTTCACTAACAAAGCACTGTAATTTAAAACAAAAAAGCATCTAGTACTCGAATCCGAAAAATTCGAATTGATGTGCGTCGTATCCCTCCATTTTTGTTCGATATTAGTATTGCAAAGAACCTTTTATAGAGGATTCATATCATGGGTGTAGATAAAGTCTTGTATGCAACTGTAAATAATTAGGTATTAAAACACTCATGTGATACTATTATCACTCACTATTCTCACTCGGCTTCGCCTCGTGTGATAAACCCACATTCGTGTTTTAATACCCCTTATTATATAACAGTTGCATAAATAACTATTATGTCTTTGTAAAGAGTACCTAATCCTTTTAGAAATTGCCGATGACTTACCCACTAAAATTCCAAATTACCAATTCATTGGTCTGTATTTTATAACAGTGAACCGACACACATGGCATTTTCTTTAATGGTTAGATATGAGATTTCCAAAATACGATAGAAGCTCTAATTTGTTTAACAATAAAGTTTTTATTCTCGTTTCTGAGAATAATGTTACCGTTTTGTCGCGTCATGTGTGAAATGTTTATGTCACCTGCTAAGTGAGTCAGAATGCACTTAAAAAGAATCCTCGCCGTGTTTCTGTGTTTTAATTATTAAGGATATGATAATTAGTTTAGCAGCAATTCGATTCCATGTCGAAATTGAAAGTTAAATGGGTAAATTAGCACAATTCGTGAGAAATTGATTGGATTGATCCATTTTGGGATTGTTAGTGTGTATTTTGACAGATGTTTGTTCGTAAAAACATACTTCGTGTTTGTTTAGTCTCAGGTATACAGTTTGGGTTTCCCCAAAGCAGACCGCAGACCGAAAAACAGATAGCAACAACCTATTTGCATACCTACTATTCATGAACAGACGTCTCTTTGGAAATAATGTTTATTATAATAGATAGGAATTGAATCTCAAAATTTGACGAGCCCGTAGTCTAGATTTTTGGAGGTTAATAGCAATAAGCTCATCCCCTTTTACAATAGACTTCTGCAAAAATGCAGATGATAATATGATTAGCACACCCCAAAAACCCTTCAAACCTCGAATTTTCCAAAAACGAGTTTTCGCCATGACCTTCCACCGTAATCCGGCGATATTCCGAGAGCAGTCAAACACTCGTTGCGGATGTACAAACAGTGTTTATTCCGAATCAGCTTGATTAAACGCATGCCCCGTGTTGTTTCGATGCAAATACAGGGCTGCTGCGTTATAATTGTATTCGATTATTATCGATCGATTGCTGCCTGTTAACAAGGCTCGGTATTTCTGCAATAAATCATCACAGGTTAACAATTAATATTACCGTTCTAGCCACGTTTTCCTAGCGGATTAATGCAGTAAGTGGGCACGTATGTGACAAGCAGGATACTGCTGCCTGGCTAGTCTCAACATAATCTATTGTTTATTTTTATTTTATATAACCATGTTTCTATGTCTCTGTAAAGACGTAACGCTGTTAGAAGCAAATGGCCTTAAAGCTGTGTCGTTGAGAATAAAAACAACAGGAGAGCTACCAAAGGCCCGAAATCCGATCTTACTAAATTGACTGTTACTTCTTACCACGTCCTTCGTCTACTGCTATTGAAAAAGCACCAATTTGACACAGCAAGTTTGACAGGTCGAACGTCGTGCCCATGGTATTGCGGCCCAGATTGGCACACAATGGAACAGATTTGGTTTGACAATGTTCCAAATTTGGCTTATGCTCTGATTAGAGCAAAGCTATTGTTGCTCCTCTGGGTTGATTGCGTCATACTAGGTGCTGTCTATAATATTCTAATAGAAAATTTTCGATTTCTAATAGATTTGAATTGAAGGATTTTATTTATTTATTTATTTATTTATTTAAACTTTTCGCACACAAAAAAGGTACAAAGGCGGACTTAATGCCTTAGGCATTCTCTACCAGTCAACCAAAGGTGGTGAAGAGATTAGATGGCGGGTGCTCTGATTGAGAGGAACAAAGAGAGAGAAAAAAAAAAAAAAATAAGGAAAAATATATATATCATTATGCATTATAGATAAAACAGATTTTACAGTACATAAATACGCAATCAACTTATGATACATAAATACTTACATACATATTTACTATAATATATACCTATAATATATATATATATATATGTATACATAATATACAAATTCAAGGCAGAGAGGTGTATATGACTCTACTCTATTTATTTTGAAAAAAATCTCTGCAATTTCCGCTTAAATGCATACCGACTGGTGGCCGTCCTGATATCAAGAGGAAGCGCATTCCAAAGAAGAATGGACTGAATATGAAAAGAAGAATGAACAAAGTCAGAAGTATGAGAAGGGCAGAGTAGGAGAAGATTGTTAGAAGAACGCAGATTCTTAGTGTGTAACGTAGATTTTCGTTCTGCAATTTCGGAAATCCTTCTTTTGCAATCACTTTAGATATTGTAACCAACCAAGTTTGGCAAATACAGATTTCAACATTTCACTGATTTTACGTCTTTATCGAAACCGCAAAAATCAACGGGAAAAAAATGCCTCAGATAAAAAGCACACCAGAGACATTTTATTCGCATATATTTTCTTTATAGCCCTCACAGATATCCGTAAGTGCATTTGCCACAGATGAGTAGCCACGAAATATTTAGATACGAACAAGGAAGGCACAGCCCTAAACAAACAAGCAGCCCAATGATGCTGTATACACGCCGTTGTTAAAACAATGTCTAAAATAAATCAATATCCAATCACAACGGACCTGCGTAGTTTTCGTTTGCGGTCGTTGAAATTTGGGTCAGCGAATAAAATTGTAATACGATATATTTCAATCGATACAACCCGATGCGGGCTTTAAAACCCAATTGTTTCTATCCATCGGTTGGCTTTTAATTTTAAAGGAATTATATAACTGTTTGCGAATTTACGATTTCACATTTATACGAGCGTTCGGCAGCCCCAATCGAAATACATTTGTGTCGTTTTTCACTTCCGCGTTAATTCCGGCCCATTGAGCGCTGATTTCTTTTTTATTTTAATGCAATTAAGAGAGATTTAGCGAAGAGTTCGCTGAATTGATAATGATTGTTTTATTTTGCTCTCCTTCAGACCATATTGAGTCGAGCATATTGAGCCGAGCTTTCAGCTTAGCTTTTGTAGACACTGAGACTTCAGTTTGCTACAGTTTGTGTCTGAGTTAAAACTTGTTCAACATGTCGATTGTGCTTCTTAGAATTGTTGGAAATCTTTTTTACCCGATGTTGTAAGTACACGAATCATAGGACACAAGGCCTTGAACTACGCAGCGATAAAGAAAATGAGTTTATCACGACAATAAAGGGCCTCCCAGGACGAATAGCGATATATCTCGCACACATTCGCAGGAAATGAACGCGGAACACATTCTAGATTCCTGATAAAATCTAGATTGCGTTTATCGGGAATTTATGTCGCTCGGAAATCGGAGTTTAAACTTCGCATAAAGCAATCTAAAGATTGCCTAGGATTGTAGCGAGTGTCAGACTACAGTTACGTGCCGGGCGGTCCGGGTTTTCATGTGTCGTTCGGCTTTTTATGGAACGATAATGAATACAAATTAATAAAATATAATAATTAATACACATAAGTAAAATAATTAAACTCATGATATTAATAACTAATTAGAAAAACGACATAAACTTAATACTAGTAACATTATCGATAATATTTATAATTTGTTTAACAAACTTGCAATCCAGTGTACTTACTCACTGGATGCTTGTTTTGTCCAATATTTTATGTTGCCGTGCCCTAACAGGGTTTCATGTTGGATCTTACTTTATATACTTGTAGCAGCTGATGTACACATGAGTGCAATAAAGAATTTGAGTTTGAGTTTAAATAAATTCAAATCAATGAAGAAAGTTTAAAACTTCTAGCTCTTCGGACCAATCCAACCAAATCGACGCGATTCAAGTCTGGCCAAAACTTTTTTGAGTAAAACTTGCATTGTCACTGTCTAGGAGGTGGACACACCCACGCTTTTTTGTATCACTCCCTACATTTTATGTTAAGATAGGTATCCAGGTGCCAGGAAGCATGGCATGTACATCAATTTGTTCCACCCATTTAATGCTGAACAAAGAATTGATTGAACAGAGTTTCTTGTTACAATGACTAGGCGAATCTTTTTTTTTTTACATAATCTCTAGTTGCAAAAACATTTTTTTGCAGTGTTCACCCATTGTTGGTCGTTTTCATCATGTTAGCCTCGATCTCAAGGTCCGCTTGCCAAACCGCTGCCGAGTGCCGAGCCTCCGTGCCTCCGTGGCACTGCGTTTGCGTAAAGATTGTGCCAATTTTTATACATTTGGTGTGGGAATGGGAATGCATGATATATCTGCTTCGGGTGCACTAAAATGTTCGTTACAAAACGGTTTCGGCGATTTATGGTACTGTCCTTGATAAATGGTTTTTGTAGATATGCGTTCCTGGTTTGTTTTGTTTTGCAGACCGTGACGCGTACGGTCAGGATGTGAGATATTGATACGTTTTTGAGACCGATGACCGAAGTTAGTGTGCTGATGGTGGTTATATAAATGTATACCATTATTTTCCAGATATGGTTCGGTTTTGCGGTCTATAAGGAAGGGTTAGACCACAACACGTTACTAGCACATTATAATAATTCCTTGCGGTTGTAATACATTGTTATTTCGTGCTTAGATACTCCTTGAATGTCAAAATCATCGCCTGTTAAGTAGTAGGTACGACACCAGATTACCAGCCGCCGATGAACGCCTTAAAACGAGTTTAATATAATTGTCACATATATGCCCGTCATTTACGCGTCGATCCTTTGACAGCGGTTAATTACAGAAAGGAACTCATAAAATGAAACTGTATTGATAGAATAGGGCAGAAAATCCACTCTGTATGTTATGTGAAAACTATACTTAAAGAAATATAGGTGAACTACCATGTTTTGGATACCAAAGACCCATTGGTAGTCAAAACATAGGTGCAGAAAGTATTCTCGATTCCTTGATTGGGAAAGAAAAAAACATAAGCTTTACACTAAAGTTTCAGAGGTGAACGAACAGTGTGTAAAGTTGGTTTTCTGTAAGAGCTTTTAATGTGCTGTTCCGAACCAGTTCAGTAAACAATAAAAAGTCAAAACATTTTAACGACGCCGTTTTATTACGAGACTAATTTTATGGTTCCGATCTAGTTCGCGGGTTCTTATGATCCTCCTGTCATCATTTGTAAACAATTCTTCTATGTTGTAGAACAGTCTATTGTTTTATAAATGTTTCATACTGGCCATATTTTTATAAAGATAATATGGCTATAATCATGGCCCAACCCTACGGGGAAACAAGGCGTGATTTTATGTTAAGTTTTATGGCTATAATCATATGAAGCACTTCTTTATAGCGATTCGACCCATAGAAGAATTGAAGTTAATTATTTCAAGGCTTTCGTAGTGTGGTAAGTTACGTAAGTACAAAAGAATCCTTATTTAAGTCATGTGCTATGTACTGTGGTGACACCTCTTACATTTAAACATACAATGCGCTCAAAATTGTGCATGTAACGTATTCAGAAGCTCAACGTCTATTTTTATCTCTGCAAAAAATCAACATAAAAAAATTCTAACTCTATGTAATGGCCTCACAGCGTTGGGCCACATTTTTATTCCAGAATTTACATTGTCGTAAAATACGCCCCACGTAAACCAACGTGTAATAAAAATGACTAATATTCCAATAATTCTTACTAAAATGACAGCTTGAAGCGGTTTTGCTCGGAGTTCAAAGGTTGGATTTCAAGTAGCGACCTTTAGGATACAATCCTGTTTCGAGCTCGAAAGCTTTTATTACTTCATACTTAAGACTTTCATTAGGGAAAAGACTTCAGGGAGTACCTACTTCTGGCTATAACGTAGCTTTCAAGAGAGTTGTCCATTACCTTTGGGTAATAAAATAAGAGTTGAGATAAGCTGATTGAATTCGCATTATTGGGAAAACTTTGAGCTATCCAAATCTGTCTCATTGGCGTTGTAACTACTATCCAAAACTTCTGAACATTTCCCCTATTGTCTTATTATTATACGGTATACTGTATTTATTCAAGCCAAAGCGATCACCATACCAATCTAGGCATAATTAAGTTTAGGAAGTACTTAAAACCTGCATGTAAAATCATTCACAACATATTCAGTGAATCATTGCAGGAGTTCCTTCAGTTTTGCCATATTGCAAATCTTGGCGATATTTCTTTCGTCAGGTCGGCTCTTGTTGACAGCATAAAGTATGTGAGTGTGTGTTTAGAATTAAGGAAAATACGCTTGAATGAAACTGTTGAAATATATGCCTTTGTTAAATTATGCGTTGGCACAGTGAATCACTAATTTAAATGGGACCTTCTCGAGAAAAGCTGAATTGCAAATCTTCTAAACCCAAGCGTTAAAACGGGGTTTGTCTTGGTAACATCAGATCAAATGCTTTGTCCAGCATTTCAGCCGAAAGACGTCCACTGCTGGACAAAGGCCTCCCCCAACCACCGCCATCGCTACTTCGACCGGGTCTGTGCTTCTCGGATCCAGCGGATTCCTACGGCATTCACCAGGTCTTAGTTCAACCTTGTGGGGGGCCTTCCAACACTACGTCTTTCGGTACGCGGTCGCCACTCCAGAAGCTTTCGGCCCCATCGGCCATCTGTTCTGCGAGCAATGTGCCCTGCCCACTGCCACTTAAGTTTGTCAATTCTTCGGTCTATGTCGGTTACCTTGGTTCTCCTACGGATCTCTTCATTTCTGATTCGATCACGTAGGGAAACTCCAAGCATAGCCCTCTCCATTTCCTTTTGGGTGACTTTCAGCCTTCTAATCAGGTCCATTGTGAGCGACCATGTTTCAGTGCAGTCATCACTAGCAATACGCACTGGTCAAAAACTTTCGTTTTCAGACACTGTGGTTTATGATAGACGAGAAGATAGTACGCAGTTTCCCACTTCGTGCTTTATCCGCGATCATTGAATTCTAGGTTTGACCTAGTGTTTGTGCTACGCGATAAGTTTGTCTTACACATCTAATAAAATAATCACGATAAATTCAAGTTGCTGCTGACGTTTATCCCCGCTTACTGGGATCCACTAGATGACTTGCGTGCACATTACCATTTGAGCCCCAAATTTTACTTTTGATAATTTTAAAATTTTACTTTTCACAAACATTAAACAATATCGTTAGTACCTTACCACACGTCCAAACTATTTCGAAAACAACGAATATCGTGTTTCTTACTTAGAAAAGTACAATGTCTTTAACGTGAGACGAATTTCCTCCAAGTGTTTTCGAAAACGTTTAAAATATTTAAGTTAAATGTTACTAAGAACCGCAATTCTGCGCCGGATGGTTTAAAATAAAAGTATTGTGTAGCTTGAGTAAATATTTGAAAACTATTAGCCGTTTTCATGCTGGCTTTGACTCGCTAAACCAAGCGAGAGTTGCAATTCTTATGAGATTTGTAAAGCATTTTGTGTAGGCTGCATTCTCATTGTTTTTGATTGAAGTTAGAACTAGCCAAGCGTTTCTCAGCACCCATTTGAGGATTGTAATCGTGGCCGGCTTACTGCATGGCACTTAACAGACCATTGATCTGTCATTCAGTATGCTTTCTGGATTGCCTCATAGGTATGATATGATAGATGCAGTGGTATTTATCACCTCTTGGAATATGAACACCTGTCACCGCAGCTTATCTAAATCAATTTACCATTCCGAGGCATGAATCATCTACATACAATTCCGTCATCAATGCAAATTGTAACCAAAATTATGTCAATTCAGATTTCAGACATTCGACCTGATTCAATTATTATTTAACATAAAATTAATGATAAGTAAATTTGATATTGTTGTATTAATCGTTTTACTGCAGTGTAGTGACGCATTAATTTCCAACTGATTGACAAATAGTGGTCATTGTAACCACACTCGTGTAATATTTTCCATGACATTGTGTTAAAGCTTAATTTTGTTGAAAATTTCACGTTTATTTTGACAGATTTATTGGAATAATTGGATACTTAATCATGTTTTAATTATTGGATTTCTGGTAATTATATTAATGCGGTTACTCTCACGGGCGTCGACCGCAATTGATAATTGAGGTATTAGGTGAAATATACAGGGTGTAAAAAGACCCAATATATCCTCTAAAAACCAATGATGTACACTTTTTTTTTTTAATAAATGAGCCTCTTTTTGTCTGTCTGGCCTTTTTTCACAGTTGGTCGCAGTAACTTTAGTTAGCTTATTACCGAATGATTAGGTAATAAGTTAACTAAAGTTCCTGGATTAGGAACTTTAGTTAACATACAACAGGAGGATCCATTTGGACTAGATTAGGTTAGAACTGTGACCAACCGCGTTCATCCAAGTTCGCAGTTATTTAACTATTTAGTATTTTTAGGACACCAAAATAGGAATTATTTGAGATTTCACAAAAAGAGACGCATTCTATTATTAGAGTGTTCATTAATATTTTTAGGAAAGCAAAATGGAAATTATTAATTTGAGGTTGGATGTATGGCATTTTTAACAACTTTTCATTCACAATTATTAATTACTCTTACGAACCAACCTCCACCAATCTCATCACTAATCAATGTTGCTGTCTAGATTCTGACATGACAAATACTAATAAAGTCTGGTTGGCACGCCTCTAGCATTGTACTATTGTAATGTATCAGGCATTGGCTCATCTTTCACGACGACAGGAAAATATTACATGGAACTGTTCGTATTAACATGGGTAATTGATGATTCTTATGAAATGCCGTTCGTTGTCTTTACGATTGTTTCAATCAATCAAAAATAAATCGTTACTGCTGTATATCTAAAGTGTCAAACTCAAACTCAAAGCATTTATTTCAAATAAACCAATTACAGGCACTTTTGAATTGTCAAGGGGTCCGTCAGTCAGAAAGATGAAGCTAGTTGCCCATTCCAAAACGTAGTAGGTTGGAGAAGAACGGGCAAGAAACTCGTGTAGAATATTATTGGTTTTGCGTTGAGTTACTTGGGTTCTTATAGCTTAGTGGCGTTTGCAGGTTCTTCTTTCCCCTTCTTCCTGTATTTTCGTGGCTTCTTCATCCTTTAACATTACGTGCATGTTTATGGATAAGCCAATTTATTTTGCAATTGAAGCCCATAATTGCCTGATTCATTACTCTAACCTCTCCAATCATCACATTCAGCAAATATGTGTAGACTGTAGGTTTGTCTCATTGTAAGGTCATTTTGGATTATCGCAAAAGCTTATAAAATGTTACCTTTGTATGGAATTGGAGATACAACTGTATTAAAATAAAGCCTTCTTGAACTCCTAATATTTGTATTAACGTCACGTAGCCTTGAAGACGCGCCTCTCAACCGGCGTCCCTCCTAATGGTGCTAATCGTAAGATTTGCTCTCTAGTTACTAGGTTACTTAGGTATACCGTGACTTACATGTGGCCTTCTCGGTTTAGCGGATAGCTGTTAGGTTTTCCCTATTGATTCACAGTCTACATCGTTTTTGCTATGTTCGTTTGCAAAAGCTGCCAATGATGGTGATGTAGTGGAATTCAAGAGGTCTTGAGTTTCTTAGGAGAGACTCTTGAAGTTTGCGCTATCTCCCTGGGTTGTGTGTGTGAATGTTCAGCTGTTAATAATTTTGCACTATGTTTGGGCATGAACAAGAACATGGCCGTTTTATTTAAAACTTCCATGTTTTAACTCATTTTAGCAAATGTCTTTTCAATTCGCTTTTGAAGCTCGTTTGATTACTCTGTGTTTGAGCTAACGTTCCCTGAGCTGTACGATTGAATTCATACAATTCAATATAATTATGTAAACATCTATTCATAATATAAATTAGTCGCTTTTCCTGGCTGGTCTGTGACCGCGCTGTTTTTGATGACTTGATGCGGTTATCACTATCATTGAGGGAATTTAGTCCGGAAGGCTCTTATGTATAATACATTAATATTAAACTTACATATAATTAAGAAATCTCGGCAGTCGCTCCATGTAAAATAGTGGTATTCAGCTGCATCCGGTTAGACTGGAAGACGACCCCAACGTAGTTGGGAAAAGGCTAGGAAGATGATGATAGTATAATAAAGAAATCTGAACACCGTGCGAAGCAGGGACAGGTTGCTTATAATTATGAAAACCTTTGCTATAACTTCCAACAGCTGATTAATATCTCAAAATTAAACAAATCTCGAATCTTGTATCGGCCTCCTCCGTTTATTATTACAGCGTTGGTATCTACTCGACCTTTAACCTACATTTCAATGGCAAACACCAACTTTCCCCGAAGGTCCTTGAACAATTAAGTTTGTAAACTTTCCCCCCCTACTAAGCAACACGTTTTGATCGAGAAACCTTACCACTGGCGGAATTGTTCTACCGTTGGCGATAATTTAATAAGACTTTCAATTTGCAACTAGTGTTATGATTAGGAAGTGATATAGAAAGTAGGTGACAATTTAGTGGTTTTGACACATTTTACTGTTGCTATGGTTACTAACTGCTGCGTGGGCAGTACAGCACTGGTCCAGCAGTTGACGCCTATTGTATGCGAATTTAGGGGAATGAGGAACAGGGTGTAAAGTTCACTCATTCTCTATAGAAAAGGGAGGATCCTCCTAACAGACGGGTGTCGTGTCTGGCGGGCAACTGCCCAACGATTGATGTTGGGTTCTTGTATATATGTCCATCGCTCGGTAAACTCTTATTGCGCGATGCAGGATTTTGTGTGACGTCAGGATTTTTGGGTCTTTGATGCGTAGTTCGCATGTGGCGATGTAGATGCCGCCATAAAATGATAATGTTGACGGTACTTAGTTCCCAATAACTGGATATAGCATATAGGCCACTTATGATAGAAACTTTAAATTGATACTAAAGAGAATGTACAGCACATACTCTATTTTCTTCGGGAATCGATATACCTAAATGTATCCCGCGACGCGCAGTTTCGGTATCCATTTGGGTTTCGTTATCTCCACACGCGTATAGCTATTGCTAGGATTATGACTTAGCTTTCTCATTCCCATAGTATTTATAGTTTATTTTAAATGACGCTTTATCTATTAGTTCATCATCATCATCATTTCAGCCTAAAGACGTCCACTGCTGGACATAGGCCTCCCCCAAGCACCGCCACTCCGACCGGTACTTTTTTTCCAGCGGATTCCTGCGGCCTTCATCAGGTAACAAATTCCAAACGGCAAAGATCTATCACAAAATATTCCGCCACGCTAGGCTCGTGAACCCTTCAATAACTTACCCACAAGAACCAAATCTCCATTAAAAGTCAAACGGATAAGTTTATAAACTTTTCCGTAGCTCACGAACTTTAAATGTTGTCCACGAAACCCCATTAATAAACACGCTTACAATTCTATTCAGGGTACCAGGAATTAGGAAAAATGTTTACAATTTTCTCCCCAAGTTTTTTTGCTACTAAAGAATTGTGTACGTTGATTGTTATGGAACCTGCCACGTGGAGAAACATTTTATTTTTCACGTTTGTTATAGGCGGAAAATTTTACATAACTTCACGCCTGATTCCAGGTTCCAGAAGGGTTAGTCAGACGTGGTTACATGTTTACACCCAGCATTTCGCCAGTTGTTCATGGTAGGCTCCGGCTGTTACTGAGAACTTCCCGTAAGGCTAAGTTCGCACCGAAAGTTGTATATCTCCAATTGGTACCTGATGTAGGTATTATTTTTATCTATAGCTTTATAAAGCCAACTTTTTTTAACCAAATTCGATGAACAAAATCTTTACCTACTTTTAGCGGTGGCGAAATGTCAAAGCATAATCAAAATGGTAATTATTAAATTAAAGTCAAATGATTTAAATGCTGTTATAAATAACCATGTCAATTCTCATATTTTAGTATTAATTTCCTCCTAACGGTAATAGTTTTGACAATTTAGTTGATAGTTTTAATTTGAAGACAGATTAGGAATTAATAGTGTGTTGTATTTAATTTGTGGCTTGATTCGTCTTGTGTGTCGAATGATGTAATGCTGTGAGAAGTTTCGTGTATAAAATTTGAGAATCAGATAACCGACTTCTTCAAAAAGGAGGAGATTCTCAATTCGTCTGTTTTTTTTTTGTTTGTTTTACCCGATTACTCCGCCAATTATGAATCGATTTTGAAGATTCTTTTTTTTTTTTGGTAGGTCATGCTTCAGCGGTGGTCTCATATAAATTTTATTAACTTTTCTTGCGTAGTTTTTGAGTTATCTTCAATATTACGTATTTTCCCCACTTAGGCTAAGTAGACAATATATTATTTGACTTCGTCACTGTTATTTGCATAGTAGGTAGTGGTATTCGAATTTGTGTGAGGTAGGTAGAAGGTACCACAACAAAAGGTGAAAAAAAAAAAACGTCAGAATAAGTTGACGCTGCGCGCATGTGGCGTAGGTATGCAGTATATGTATGCGCTATCCGAGTGTGATATCATCATTGTCAACCTTACTATTGATTGACTTATCCAGCTGCATCATCAATCAATCAACGCAGCCTATGGCAGTGCACTGAAAGGCCTTTCCCAGATAAAATGAATAAAAAAAAAAAACAAGTACATATATGTATAGTAAAATTATGAATGAATAGTTGTGCGATAGGCAAACAGATAAGTGCTCGAAGTGAGAAGGTTTAGTTTAACTGTAGAAGAGTGTTGCTTTCAGTCTTTTCACGTAATTTATGCCTTGTCGCAAAATGAATCATTGCCTGAAAATGCCTAAGTAGCAGCCTGGAGTCTGGATTAGTCCGGTTGGTGGCAATAGGCTCGCCCCCTATTACATAGGACTTAAACATAACTGACGAAACGAGTCGTGGGTGTACCTACTATAGGTTCACCTCTACCTAACCGTTCGGGGAAACAGGCGTGATGGTTTGTCGCAAATACAGTGTCTTCTGAACAGCAGGATTATTTATCACAGAATATCCAGAACTTGGTGCTTTTAAAAACAGTTATTTATTAAGTCGCTTTTTCTTTTGCTCTCTGATAGGAAGTGCTTATTTTTACAAAGCAAATAAATCAAGCGGTCTGTCATGTCGCATCCTGTATCATATTTGTTTGGTAAGCCATAAAACTATGGGAAAAGAGGATGACGTCACCGGAAGTGACGGGTCTCTGATCACAGTTCGTATAGCTGCCAAATATGAGATGACGTGGTACCTTGTTTGTTGTGAAAGTAATAGTGGGAGTGGCCGATGCCGCAGTGATGTATGTCTCCCTCCTTGTCGGAGGAAACGTAGGTAGCAGGGTGCTCAATTATAGAAAAAAACGTGTGCAGTCGGGGGACCTCTCACGTATAATTTAAAACAAAAACAAAATTCAGAGAGAGAGAAAGTATGAATTCGAAAGAAGAAAGTCGCATGGAGGGGGCGTACAAGTATGAACGTTTTTTCGCGTGACGATTTATACTAGTCAACTCTACCGCGAGCCGCGTTAAAGAACTTCGTTCCAATTATTATCCCGTAGTATCCCACTGCAGGGCAAAGGCATTCCGCCCCTTCTTCCAGTTATTAAAAAGTTTTTATGTAACGACTAGTAAATGTAGGGACATTTACTTGTCGTTACATAAAAACTTTTAACAACTTAAAAAAAAAACACTGAGAAGTGAAGAATAACATTGTTTTATTTTTCATTTTTTAGTTGTGGTACCTAACCCACACAAATTCGAATACTTACTACCTGCTATGGAAATAACAGTGACGGAGTCACTCAAAACATCGTCTACATTTTTCTAAGTGGAAACAATACGTAATATTGAAGCTAACTCAAAAACTATGCAAGCAAAGTTAATAAAATTTATATGGGACCACCTCTGAAGTATGACCTACCAAACAAAAAAAA
This sequence comes from Lithophane ornitopus, assembly GCA_948473465.1. Lineage (NCBI taxonomy): Eukaryota > Metazoa > Arthropoda > Insecta > Lepidoptera > Noctuidae > Lithophane > Lithophane ornitopus. Next base: position 13,967,661 of record OX419635.1, on the reverse strand, counting down.
GACTCATCAAAATCGATTCATAATTGGCGGAGTAATCGTGTAACAAACACACAAAAAAAAAAACATACAGACGAATTGGGAACCTCCTCATTTTTGCAGAAGTTGGTTAAAAATCAGCCTCTGCTGGGATCCACAAGATCATGTGTTTACGGATTATTTATATTAAAGACATCTTATCTGCGAACGAAACAGTTATCCTGACATACACAATCCCCTGTAAACTGTTTATTTATAAGTCCGATTTACGTGTTTTATAGTGTATTTTATATGACATTTTGAGCGGACCCGCGGCCTCAACTAGTATAGTTATACAAACAATGGTCCTATTATCCGCGGAATGTATTGAACGAACGCCATCTAAATACATGAATGTCAGATTTGCTAGCCCACCTACGTCATGCGCTTATCACTCGCTTTAGAATGATTACGTACCGAGCAGGTGTTCACGTGATCGAAATATTAAACACAGGAATAGGTAGGTTTGCAAAGCACTTGCTTTCATTATTTTTCCTCATATCGGTTAGTCCCTCTATGCTCGAGTCCCGCTATGCTCGACTCGTAAAATACAAACTAAAAAGTTTCGATATGCCCGAAATTACATTCGCGGGCAGTTATGAAGAAAACTGTTACAGTGTAATATTTTATTACCATTAAGCACCACAAAATAACTAACTTGGCTGAATCTTGGAATGGCAGATTTAACAGATCTATTGGCAGAAACCCTAGCTTTCTCTTTCTTCTAATATATATTTTTTCAATTGATTTGACTTTGAGAACGGACTCTTTTATATTTTACTAGTTTTCTGCTCTCATTTATATTTGTAATATTAGTAAGATAGGATTTGTAACGATATAGGTACAGACTTCGTTAAATCTTGTGGGTATTGTCTTACAGCTCTATTCATAAACATTTCTTAACTTCGAATTGTTTTGAAACTCGTTTGGACCTTATCCGTTATTTTGACTTTTTTGATTGTCAGAACGAGACAAAACAAATTGTAACTTATAGACGCTTACGCATATTAATTTGAATTCAAACAATTTTCTTTCCAATGTTTACGAAGAATCGAAGAATTTCGTGCATAGCGAAACTTTTTAGTACGTATTTTTCGAGTCGGGCATAGCGGGACTAGAGCATAGGGGGACTAACCGCCTCATATAACTATTAACTTTCCTATACTTACAACGTATTTTTTTTTTAATCCCGTAACTCTAGGGTATTAATGAGACCATGTCAAAGAATCAACTGGCGTACATAGAAAAAACACGTTGTATAGATCAGTTACTTTTCCTGTGTGTGAAGTGAAATTTGTGTAAAGTCGTTGTTTTATCTGTTCATTCTGACTCGGCACAATTGCGTAACACAGTTTCAATAACATTCTGAGTGATTTTGCTACATTGCTTCATATGTTCGAAAGATTTGTCTGCTGCTCAACAACGAAAATAACGCAATGTATGTTGTTGAACTGTCAAAAAGAAAACTATTGCTGGTGTATTACGCAAATATCCCGCAGTAGACGAGAGGTAAATGGGATGTCTGAAGCTTGAACGACCATGCAGCTCCCGCAGAATCGGCATCCTCAATTTCAGCAAACTGCAGTTACTTTTAAAATACTCGCCGACATGACAATATTTTAGCAAAGCCTACTGAAGCTAAACGTCAAACCAGGTATAAAATATTCATCAAACAGCGTGTAACTGTCGAATGTTTTTGTTAAATGCGGATCGATGCTATCTACATCTAGTGCAGCGTTTACACGAACTAACAGCACCGTGAATTAAATATTTGTACATTCCTAGCTGTGTGCCGGTGCTACCGCCGGGGGGGCAGGCAGGGGGGTCCACCCCTCCTTCGATAACAATATTGAGTCCCGATTCGATGCCTATCGCCATTTTATCGGACACAGTTCCAATCACTGGATATAAGTTTGTTTCATACAATGGCTTTGTGTTTTCAATTTTAGTTCTTTTTTCTTTTGTCTATGGATGCAGCGGTTTTTCAAGCTCTATTTTCCTGTAGAGTGTTCATTTCAAGAACAGACAAAGCTCACCATTGGCTGAATTTTTAAGTTGGACATTCACGATAAAATTTGAAAGATGAAAGAGTAACATCGCGATAACTTACTAATTGGTTTTGCGTCGATCGTAAATGTCCGACCTTAGTACCGCCTCCAATTTCTAGAAATGTTTACACTTCAGGCAATCCTGAACTATTACATAATTTTGTCTGGCCTCTAAAAAAAAAAGACGTAGTGGTACAAGATTATTCTTAAAATACCTTCTTACTGTGATTCAAAGAGGCATGTCTACCAACCTAATTGTAATGACATTTTGAATGGCATGAGTCATAACACGCCTCAGCTGGAATCGATTTCATACTCAACAAAAACTAATAATTAATGCTAGTTCTTAAGAAAACAAACATGGATTTAAAAAACGGTTATATAATGTCTAAGTATATGCCTATTTTTTTTTTCCGCATGAAATGAGAAGGCTACAATATTATGATGTGTAAAATATCTTAGCTTATTTCAAGAATTAGTAGATTTAAAGAAGATAATTATGGTAAACTGATAGACTTTATACTACATATGATAAAACAAAGTCCTCCGCCGCGTCTGTCTGTCTGTTCGCGATAAACTCAAAAACGACTGCATCGATTTTCATGCTGTTTTCACCAATGGATAGAGTGGTTCTCGAGGAAGGTTTTAGTATTCTTCGATAAATCTATAAAAAGTAGCCTATGTCCTTCCCCAGGGTGCCATCTTACTCCCTGCCAAATTTTGTCGAAATCTGTTCAGTGTTTTAGGCGTGAAAAGGTAACATATAGACAGTTAAGGCTCGTGCAAACAGGCGCGAAATCGCGGGCGCGACAGGCAGCGGTACCTTTGTCGACAAAGGTACCGCTGCCTGTCGCTCGACAAAGGTACCGCTGCCTGTCGCGCCCGCGATTTCGCGTGTTTGCACGAGCCTTTACTTTCGAATTTATAATATTAGTATGGAAGTATGGATGCAACGAGCTGAGATGGAAATTTAAATAGCATTTAAGAAGACTTTTCAATCAAAATATCGATAGCAACAAAGATGTTTCTGCACATTCAGCCAATAAATAAAGTACTAAAAGATATTTCCCAGAATTTATTCTTAGTTTACAAGCAGCTAAATTCATATTTTACCTTTTCCCCGAAAACAGGCCTCGCCAGTTAGATATAATAGACACAAATATACCTTGAGTCCTTTACTTACATCAAAATACGAGGAACCAATGGAGCCCATAGAAAGGGAAGGGCTTCTAACTGGATTTATATTTTATTTACCTTGCCGCCTACTCGATACGATAGTTCGGTTAATATAAGTATTTGGATAACAGCAAAGTGGTCAGGGTTGGCAGAATAGCTGAGCATAAAATAAAATAGAGCACGAAATGTTGCCCTCGATTTTATCTTTAAGATTGATCAAAGTGGCTTCGCGATTTGAGTGGAGGGAAATATTTTTGTGCCTTTCGAGATTCTGTGCTCCTAGTTCTTCAATACCCATTTATATCTTGTTGTAGGGTTTAAAGGATTACACGACTTACTAGTAGTTTACCTACCTTTTGTTTTGATAACTATATTGCTGTACTATTGTTTATCAATTTCCTTTAACTAACGGTAAGCTTGTAATTCTCTCAGCTCATCTGATAATGAAAAGATGTGAATCTTTGATAAACTCAGTTGCTTAGATTTCTCTTTTCACTACCTACCGGTGCCCTTTTATTCTTCGATTCGAACATTAATGTTACTTACGGCTCTTTAAATGTCGACACTCCTAATGTCGGCACCTCTTGAACTTTGCCATAAAATGCGCTAAAATAAATGCCTAGAAAGGTGCAAAACTTCGCTAGACGATTTGAGACTTCAATATAATTATTTCCTCGAAGATAAAATAATACATCGATTTTAAAGTCAATTTCGTCGGTAAGTTTGCTAACCCTATATGAATTAAAGGGACGTTTTTATAGAAAATAATATTCAAACGAAAGCCCGTTTCGGCGAAGTGGGAGGGGGCGGTCGGGGTGGTTGCCTCCCCATACCCGCCATGCCCTGTACGACCGGGGAGAGGTTGATACAAATCGTAGTCATTAATGTTTAATAAATATTTATTTTGTACGAAATTGTTGATGTTCGGCTACCGTGGGTTCCGTCGATAATTTGGATTTTCTATTTTGTTTTATTGGTTTGTAAAAATCGAGACTGTTGGTTTTGTTTTCAAAGGGTTTCTCACTGTAGCCTCCGGCCTGAACTCCTGGCTACCGGAAAGCAGTTTCCTACTCTGGTATTAATGGCTTACAATTATACTTTAAGAGCCCAGCACCTAAAACGTTTTATCTGGCAGTAACCTAAGCATTGAAAGGGACAATAACATAATGCAAAATGGGTATAAGGCATATAAGGTTGTGTTATTCCTTTTAGATCCATTATGTAAGGACTCGGAGGTTCTTCTTGTGTTAGTCCTGCTAAAAGCTTTGTTCATTCTGCTGAATTTCTAAATGGATATTCTTCAAACACATGTTACTCATATTTTCTTCCTATTTAATAAAGATCTGGAAAGATTCTTTGGTATTCTTAATCTTGATATAATTTGTAATCTTGTTAATTGTTTCTTTGTGGGTTAGGTTAGTTGATGCGGCTTCATTAAAAGTATGAAAATTTTCATTTTATACGTTTGTAGATCTGCTATGAAATCTGATCTGCTGATACCATGCTTTCATAAAGATCCCATTCTGTTATAACACTTATAACTTAATTAATACTCAGCCAAATTCAATTTCGAATTTTAATGGAAACATTGACGCTAATATTGACGTACTCAATTAACATTCTAGTAGTCTTTAGAAACCTAAATTGAATAGGCAAATAATTTGCCTGAATATTTAGACACAAAACCAATTGAATTCGGTTGTTATGAAGCCTTTTCGAGGTAGACCCGAAATCGTTCGGGTCTACCTCGAAATGTTTATTATATTGATTACTTATCCATTCTTAACCATCGGAGCGTCTTCTGACTTATTGCTGGGTACGCATTGACAGAAAATTGTGGTGAATGAATTCTATGCTCATTAAAACACAGGCTGATTATTTTTTACTGGTACGAAAAGAGGTTTCTGTGTGTGTGTGCTACTTGTGGATTTTCTGCCTTTTTTATGGACCCATAATTATTTCAATGGCATATAATATTTTCTAGTTTTATACATATAGTAGTCAAAAACGAAAAAGAATTAGTCACTGTAGCCGAAATCGGCACGGGATGTATGTATGTAATCTTTTGTAATTTTGATAAAATGATAAAATCGAATCGAAAGTTTGCAAAGAGGTTGCTTGATAGTTGATAAGCGGAGAAGGACTAACGAATCGTTTTATCTGTATATCGACATAGAGATATCGATTAAGATAAATTATAAACTCGCTAAACACGATGTTTATCTCCAATAAGATAACCCATTTAACGTGCTCGGGTTTTACGATACAATAAATAAATAGCCATTAGTGATTCATATATTTACTATTCAGATTGAATTGCTGATTCATAGAATATTCAAGAAGGTGTTTTGTATAATATTAATAGCCATGTATTCTCAGCAAATGTTATTAATATTAAAGATTACCGTTTTGCTAGATGCTTCTGTTAACTCATTTCGTAAATGATTACCAAGTACAGTTCGATTCAAACTTTATGGCGGCTCGGAACATGAGGCGAGTCGCTGCGCAGTAACAATTTCATATGTCAGCAAAGGGATGAGGGGTGGAGTACTGCGCAGCGAGTAGCTAACTTCCGAGCCGACATTAAGTTTGAATCGAACTGTAAATTGACGAAAGTCATCAAAAAATCTTGAATTATGGAATTAATTGAAAAACCCTCTGCAATGTTGATAGTAGTAGCAATGATAGAGTTTTTCAATATTTACACATTGCGTCTTGTATTTCAAAACAATTTTTTTTAAACCACGAAATCTTTATTATTACCCGATGATTCAACCTCAGCAAATATTGGCTGCCAATCGTCCTTGACGTCGATTGCCTGTTTGCTGCTCGCCAATTGGTGGATGCTATTAAAAAGACATAAACATCGGCCGCAAACCGGACCAAACCGGTTGTGGCATCAGCTGATAAGTAATGTAATCACAATTATCTGTAGAACAACATTTGTGAAGCAATCTGTAGAGGCATGCCGGGTACGTAAGAAAAAGGATTGTATGTTTATTTTCGTTTGTGTTTGTGATCCCTTTCACACAATGGTCCTACTGTTGGAACGAAAAGTTAGGATGGTCGTAAGTAAGTAGCTACAGCTAGATAGATGAAACTTCGTCTGTCAGCGCTGCCAGTTCTTCGGGGCTTCTCTAAAATGTAACTTTATTATGAAAGTCTTCTTATCTACACTAGGTATTAGCGTTTAGTCGTCCATGTTTCGCCTTTATACATACATCCTGCCTGTAAAATGGCTTCGTCAAAATATTGATGTAGGCAACACCACACCAAAATCTGATACTACGGCTTTCATTTCGATATCATGTTATCAAAATGTGCGTGTACATGTACGCATAATATCGTATATCCATCAGACCCCTCCTGGGGGAGGCAGCTAAAAATCACACACATGCACAGACATACATACATTGGACGGTTGGACCAGCCCAGACGACCCAACATAACCACGCCGGCATCACAAAGGGCCGGCAATTAGACCCGGCACGTCACTCGTACGTATCGATCGGATTGTCCGTCCGTCATTGTGATCCGACGTGTTTGCATATCTGCGCGCCTGGTAGCTGTATGTATGTTTGTATGGAAAACAGGTAGGTGGTATTTATGGTGCTTTTGGGATGGGGAATGTCTGGCGATGTCAGTTTCGGATGTCATTTTATGAGTAAAATTTTAATCCCTGTTGGGCGCCAATTCACGCATATATCAATTTGTTGGGGAACACAGCCCTGCAATTTTTATCACAATCATTAATTAAAACGGAGGACGGTAATTATCAAAGATAGTAAATTATACACCTCTCATATCCATGGATAATTATGATATCGTTATCCAACAACTTATCATAATGGTGTCTCTTTCATGCGTTACAAAGGACCAAACTCCGAACTTAATACATCTACTTGGTCCAAAGATACAATTTCTTAGTCATACCGTCTTAAAGCTTATCCTTAGTAATATATCTGATAAACATGATATGTTTACCACACAGGAAGTGGTTATGTGTCAAGTATTGATGACCGGTTGTCGAGTCATATTTAGTACCTTCGCTGTACCTCGTCTAATTCAATGTTTAGAACTAGTTATTAAGGATTAAATTGATTGACATTCTTCGAAGATTTCTTAACACGAAACGATGAAAGGGCTTCGTAAATCTTTATAATATTACAGGTGAAAAACAACACCGGAATGAAACCACGGAACATTTTTAAAGCAATACCACCAAATTGAATTTGAAACCGAATTTATTTTATTCGACAAAATTGTACAACGATATTTATTTTGTACACGAAGGTTAGCGAGGAAATCGAGTTAATTTACCCCGGGAATTTACGAAACAAATCGAATTACCTCGCTGCTTCACCCACTACTTGCGACCTACGAAACTAATTTATCTTAGACAAACATAATGAAGTTATTATGATGAGATTTAATATAACGAATATTTGTTCAGTAGATAAAATAAGTTGATATTAATCGTTGTTCGTTCTAAGAAATTACGTTGATTTTTAATTTTGTTACTTTATCCTTAAATGTTTACTTCTTCATTCTTATTATAGCCTATTATGTTGGTAATGTTAATTCCTAATAATCATATTCTGTTTTTTTTATGTGGTGACCTACCAAACAGCGTCTTCTTAGATGCCTATCCTTTCGTCCACTGTTTACGTAATTTAATCGCCGACCGCATCTCCCCTGGACAGTACACAGGACACATCTCTAGGGGTGCCATTCAAATTGTAACACTTAAACCTACCCTAATCCTAGGGGCTTCGTACTAATCAGTATTCCGGGTTTACTTTGTATGTTGACTAATTCGGCCTGTTATAGCTATACATAAGTATACTCCCGTGTGTATGAGTATGGAAGGATAGCTTCAAAACCCGGGTATCGTAATCCATGAGAGTTGAAATAAGTAACGGTGACAGTTGTTGATCAGATTGTTTCGCTGCATTGACGTTTTAAGCTTAACCTCATGTAGTAGTACAGAAATTGTTTCTGAAATTGTTATATTAATTCGTCGACTTTTACTGCTGACTATGGGTCTCCCAAAAAGTGTTAGAATGAACGTTCAAACGGGAATCAAATTCCAACATCACTACGCTTGGCAGACAATAATGATCATGATTTTGTGTAATGGCAGGGGGTAGAATGGTGCTTGCTACTCATCTCTTAACGTTATACCATTATGATTGTAAAAACATGACTGAAGAGGTGCATATAATTATATAAACCTTTTTATTAGCCTCTGTTTTATTATTCTTATAGGTGCGTAAGTACGAAAGTTTCAAGTAAGTAGGTACCTACCTAACCTAACTGGTTAAATTGTCCTCCAACAAATACCGTTTCATTCCTACAACAAAAAGAACTAGGACAGTACCACAGTTCATTGTACGTGCTATACAATGAAAGGAACACGTCATCGTGTTTTCGCACTTTCGTGATGTGCCGACGTCAGACGATCGATCGAAGCGGTGGATGGAATTGGATGTTTATTATGACGCATGGATGTAGCAGACATGGAGATGTACGTCATGGTTATAATCCTGAAAGGTTTGTGGCGATGATTTCAGAGGTAATGACGTGAAGTTCTAAATTTGAATGATAAGTATATTATATCTGAAAACCTTTACGAGGCCCACAAGGCGTGGCTGACGACTTGTGGGCCTGGTAAAGGTCCTGAGATAAGATACACATACTGCTTGGATAATGTGTATATCTTAAACCTTATCTCTCTTCAAGTCGTGTTGTTTTTTTCGACTATACAGTATACTCATCGTTTCTAAGTAAACGTTAGTCTATTGAAAATGATAATCATGCTAACTGGCCGTACCAACATTAACGATTCTAGTTTGATCAAATCGAATAGTCAAAAATTTGGTCCTTCGAGCATTTACTTGATAAATACACAAACAAACCACCCGTCGCATCTCATCAGCCTTCCAGTCGCCATATAATAATCAAACACCTAAAGCCTGCGTGACTCATTAGCACAATCGCTCGACACGATCGCTTAGTCGTAATATGTAATAAAATATTCATTAACGTACAGTGATTATCGCGGTTGGGCGCCGATTTCTATGGGAGAGGGTCGTGGCCTATAATTTAGTAAAAAGTTCGGCGGAAAGGGTGGTTTCTGTATTCACGCATATATGCCATTAGGGAAGCATGATGTTTATTTTTACTGCCCCGGTATTCAGACGATGATTCTTACAGGCTTCTTCTTGCCTAAACGGTTTCGTCGACAGTAGGTACTATCCAAGCATAGAAAACAAAACCACTGAAGAACCAAAGGGGTTGGTCCTTCGGTTCGATTAGAATGAGAGTAACACGTCGAGCAAAGGTATTAATATTACGAGCGTTTTAAACCTGACAAGCTATAAAAAGACAATTGGCATGAATTTGATAATTTTGATAAAGGTTTTCAAGTCATACGTCTCAAACTTTTAAAATAACATAAATTTCCTCGCCATTACTTGTTTCAGGGTTCCGGACAGTATCCAAGTCGCGTTCACGTTTTAATTATGATTCTTTTGTGTTATAGAATTAATTAATTTCACTATTATTATTCGCTGCTCGTAGTTTCACAGCCTTCCCTTTTTCTAAGTTATTTGTAGGTCATCCTTCATTAATGGGCAGAATTCCAAGCGGAATTACCTGAAGTCACGTACTTATGTAGACGTGAGCAGTTTAAAAATTGCAAATGGCGCATTAGTATTGATTAGTTTCTTGATTTATTGATCCTCTATGGATGGACGTTTTAATTGTCGTAGCATCAAATGTGCCATCACGAGTTTTATCGTGGAGGCTCATTCGTTCTCTGTCCAGGGAGTGTCAGTTCTTACTTACATCAAAAAGTAGTATTTTGGGTATATCAAATGGAAAGTTAGTTGTAAATATCGTGACAATTTTCTAGACACAGATTTTGGAAACAACGCTTCACCTTTACTTTATTATATGAATCCCTTTATTGCGATTGCGACCCTGAAGATGGAACGACATGGAGTGCTATAACCTGAGTTGAGTAATTGCGGTGGTAATAACCAGAAAAGGGCTGGTCTTTTTCAGGAAATTGAAGTACTAATAGAAGTGTGGCTCTGATTACTGTCTGACATCACTAGGGATCATTAGCCTCATGTTAAGAGTATTTCCAAGTATTATAACGGGCATCGATACCCGAGATTGCTTATCATATTTACTCTTACGTCAGAGCCCATCGAGATACGTCTGTTTGGTTGCTATTTCTAATAATAATATGATATAGCAGTCGATATTATTGGACACAATCGCCCTGATTCTATTGGACACCTACTAGAGTCAATACAACGTTTGATTGACGTCACAAATTCCACCATAACCAATTTTGGCCATCAACATTGCTTTGCTGTGTTTCGGCTCAGAAAATTAAGTAAACATGGAGCAGCTGCAGCTGTTCAATACTCAATCGTTTATTGCATTCCACAATGTATGCTTGTGTCTGTTAACTACTCAACTTTTTGTTATAAGACGTATGAGTGTAACAGGACAAGCTGCACGCTGCTGCTGCATATTAAAAGACCTGTGCCGCCATCATGGCACAAATAATAATAAAAACCGGCCAAGTGCGAGTCGACTCGCGCACGAAGGGTTCCGTACCATTATCTACAAAAACGGCAAAAAAATCACGTTTGTTGTGTGGGAGCCCCCCTAAAATATTAGTTTTATTTTAATTTAATTATTTATTTTTAAAGTGAATATTTAACTAAATATTCTGTGAATATTTCAAGCGTTATCAATATTGAGCAAAAACGAGCAAATAAATCACGTTGGTTGTATCGGAGCCCCCTTATATACTTATTTTATTCTGTTGTTTTAGTATTTGTTGCTATAGCGGCAACAGAAATACATCATCTGTGAAAATGTCAACTGTCTAACTATCATGGTTCATGAGATACAGCCTGGTGACAGACAAACAGACAGCGGAGTCTTAGTAATAGAGTCCCGTTTCACCCTTTGGGTACGGAACCCTAAAAACGATCAATTTTACGCAAATTAAGTTATTATCTCCAACTTCATTTCAATTCTAATCAACTAAGTAACTCGCAAACAAAATCTAAAACGTTTCAATGTTTGCGTTCAATTTCCTTATCATTTGCCAGCTAAGCAAAGAGTTTATTTACAAAAGTGTCCTGTTTGATATTCATGAGTGTTACCTTAATTCTGTTCGTAAACGTTGGCAAACCGCCACCGTTCACTTTCCGATTAGATTTTCACGACCTATAGATGTCTTGAATAGCTGATGGCGGAGCAGTGGAAAGCTATTTATTATTTTCTCGAAATTACCGAAGAGAACACGGAATTAATGAAACTGTAGTGCTTCTGGGTAACTGATTAACTGTTCGTAACACCCGGTGTATGAAATTGGAAACCTCGTGAAGAGACGGCTTATAGTCAGAAGTTGCTAACACTTAGCGAGTATGATTCCATGGAAAAACTGACAAAATCCGTTTATTTCGGATCTTGATTTGTATCTGGTGGTCGGTGCTCGGTCCTTCTCTCAGTAAAAAGAGAAAAGTTTCGTTCCTACAAAGAAAAATAAAAAATCATACAGAAATAACTCCTGTTTTTCGCAGATATTTTTTGTGGGTCTTTTAAAGATAAAATATTAGATTCTTTAACATCGATCTCAAGTTATATGAGCCGTATTAAAAGCTGCCTTCATCCTATCAAAATATGCTTAATATCCAACAGGAATAGGGTTGACTTTTCATCAGCATGCTCAAAACCGATAAACCATTACTCTTTCACAGATGGATGGTTGTCGTGAAAAAATTCAGTGTTTTCGCCGTAGTTCGCTTGTGTTCCGAGAAGGTCCCTTTAATGTTACTTTCGTGCGACCCACATTATAAGGGACGCGTCAAAATATTTGCCACCATCTCCATAGGACACCGTACGGTCAGGAATAAGTATTTATTACGGGGAGTTTTGTGTTAAATTTAATGTGGCATCAAAATATGAATAGTTTTAAGTGCGTGTTTTAATGTTTTTCATTTATATGCGCGTAGAATGAATGAAGGGTCAGCTATATTGATCAATTATCCTCTATTTAATTTGTTAAATTTTTCGTGGGGACTCCGGGCGTTTATTGTTCCTTGTAACATTTTTAAAAAGTTGTAATAACATAACAACTCTCCTAGTTTCCCCGAAAGGTTAGGCAGAAAAAGATCTTAATCCATGTGTTTAATCTCATTTTCTTTTGTCCCTTAGCTGGCGGGTATGGAGAAGGCCAAGGCGTACATAAAAAGCTCGCTGGCGTCAAAACCGGCGTCGCCGTGTGCGTCGCGCGACAAAACGACGCCCGCACAGGACGACGTGCGCGTGTGCTTCGTATGCGGCGGCGCCGGGTTAATCGACCAGTACACCGTTAGAGTCAAGCCTGATACGCAGGTAATATGATACCAACTTACATATTATGACTAGAGGCCCTTTTTTGATGGTGGTTAATCATCCAATGACTTCTCCCGGTCTGGGCGGAGCGGAAGGGCGTGTCAGACTTTTAGTGACTAAAACCCACCCGTGTTCCTTCAGTTGCCTGTTGCCAAGGTCCCGTAATTGACTAGAGGCCCTGTAGTGAAAAGTAAGATAGCTTGTAGTGAACTGTCAATCCCTAGCATCAGATGGGATGACAGTTTACTTTAAATGTTTTTTAGAATAGCACTACTGATCAGGGGATCAGTAGTGCTATTCTAAAAAACATTTAAAGTGAACAAAGCGAAGTTAACACGTTAGGTAGCTAGTGAGCTACCTAACGTGTTAACTTCGCTTTGTTTAAAAATGTACGCGGGGTCGTCCACTGCTACCCACAACCACGCTATGCACGGATGCGTGGTTGGCAAACAAATGAACCGCACAAGACCATCCATCAAAATTATAGTTACCCTTGCGACAATCTAAGAAGCCCGTTTTGACGTGTCTCATCATACATGCCGTGATATGTTTGTATGAACGTCTACGTAAGAGATCGAAAAATCAAATTCCTAATCTTAATTAATTACTTTGTCATCCATACACTGTAACAATGAGTATCATTCGAAAGCACCAAGTTTCACTTTTTATTGAAAAAATGCACTCAAAAACACAAATTAATCGTTGATTTAATATTCTGACAGGACATTATTACAATGTCATGTCTTTGGGTTCGTTGCTATGGCAACGGTAGTGTTGTAAAGATTTTAACCCGTTTTTTAACCGAATAAAATCGATGTTCTGAAAAACTATACTTTTACAAACATTACATTTTTAGAAAAGAGAGTAACATATCAAATAAAATCTGATCACATATATTTTTAGCTTTCTTTTGATATTTAATATGTCATTAAAGGAAATGGTTAAAGGTTATTGTTATATTTTCTGGCTCGGCTATTATGTGATTTTGGTGTTATCGTGTAAACTCGTCAAAATGTCTAAAAGAGGAACGACGATCTTCGCAGGGTGTTTGGTAGCAGCTGGATGAGTTACCGAGAATCGAGCTGAATACCGTGCAATTGGAGAGGTCCAGTAGTAGACTCCTGTGGGCTGATGATAATGATAATGACGTGTAATAAAACGATATGACTCGAGAATCAGTTTGAAGTAATGTAGATAAATTGTCGATTACAAACTCTAAGTATGATAAATCGATATGTCTCGAGAATCGGTTTTTAAAACAACCGATTTTTTTCCCCCATCACTACTAACAGTATTTTGATAGGTGTCAAAGCGGGCTTCTTAGATTGTCGCGAGATTAGGCTACGAACTTTGAGTGCAGCTTGACAGGATCAAAGAGAAGATTAACAACACCCAATCTTGGAGCATGATTTGGGTTTATTAGCCACCAGAAATCTCATCGTTCGCTGTGATATGACATAGTCTACAACTCTACTACGGTACCAGAGGCTAGACAAAGTGATATTCTATCAGCGATAACGATGTTGGAAAAGGCAAAAATGTATAGGACTGACATAAGCTATCGAAAAGCTTATGTCAATCCTGTTGAAAATCGTTGTAGAAATATGAAACGCTTTCGAAGCGATTGTCACTTGTCTACGACCTCTGGTTTCTGAACCTTTCCATCTAAGTTTGCACTTGTCTTACGAGAGCAACACGCATTTAAGTTATCACTGACCTACTTATCAAAATAACTCAAGATATATTCGATATTTTCCCCACGACATACAAAACCATGTTTCCTCAACAACAAATCATAACACATCCATCATTTCGCAACGATGTCTTGACATTCCGAACGACATTGTCACCCGATTCGCTTCTTATTACGTGTAGTCATGTGTTTGGATTCCGTACTGGTTCCAACCGGATAGCAATTGATGGAGCGCCTAAAGCGATTGACATTTGACACGTAATTACGTCCAGTGCACGGGTGTGGCGGTTATTGGTCGCGTACTTATGTGTTCCTGGTACTTTGTATTGAAGAGAAAATATAAGGGGACTGGTTAAAACAAATATGGCTGTGGAAGTGTTTATCCAAACAGTGGGTATAGATGTGAATGGGGTTTTGAATTATTGCCTCGATGTGTCTACCTGAGATCTATTAAAGGATAGACTGGATCATGTTTAGGGAAGAGGATTGAAGTGAAAGTGATTTTCGTTCTTTTATTGGCATCTCTTGGAAAAATGTAGTCAGTTCAATGTTTGCATACTTTCTTAATTTTGCTGTCCCTGTTTTATATAGATGCAGAGAAACGCGTCTTGAAGTCTTTATTGCCTTCCCTGGCTTTTTAACAATAAATTCGATACACGTTATAAGTTATAGACATCGAAAGTAAAATATGTTAATAAATTCACAATTCTTATGAAAGACGATAAAATCAGATTACAATATTATAATAAATCTGAATATCAAGCAGAATATATCCATTTTGACGTGAACTATACTTATGATAATGTTCCTAGCCGCATAATGTGACCTAATTCTTATACAATAATAGATCAATTTATTTATCAGTAGTCTTCTGTGGTCCATTTTATGAGCCCATTCATATGTATGGAGTGTTTATGACTTGGCTCACGTGCGCATTTCGGGGAGTCGTGTCACGTGGTGAATTGGTAACTGTAACCGTACCACGAAGTTCTGGCATTTTGGTGACGCTTTCTTATTGACATGAAGGTGAACATAAACCTTATTACCTACCACAAAACCATGTTTATCACTATCATTGTTTAGCCTAAACACCTTTTTAACATGACATTTATGTATGGAGTTTGAAATAAAACTAACATTAAACACGCGTTGAACAAGTGTCTAAGTTTTTGTGGTAAGGCTCTATACCCCATTTGAAATAAGATTAGACATTAAAACAAAACCTTTTACAGTCCGTTCAACCGATTTTGACTTCTATACCGTAGGCATAAGGATAGCACTAAAAGCAAAAAACGTTACACAATACCAACTATCTACTGCGGCTGCCATTTGTCATGCCACCAACGCAATAGAATTCAAAATCGGTTGAACGGAATGTAAAAAACGCTTATCTATACGTCTAATCTTATTTCAAATGGAGTATAGATGTATGTGAACAGGTTCATCATCATCATAGCAATTAAGCAGCCTCGTTCCACCCATTGCTGGGTATAGCCTTAACCTTCTCCCTATTGTGCCATGTTTTCTTGGTCTGTAAAAACGTTACGATTACCTAATCGTCATTATGACTATGCTGTGACAAATCATCACGGCAATCCACTACCTTCTGCAATCAGTCATTAGCATATTATCAGTTTTGAATGTTTCCACTGCTGGGACACAGGCCTCCTCTTAGTGAGAGGGAGTGGGCCGTAATCATCCACGCTGCCCCAGTGTCAGTTGGTGGATGTAACATGCCCAAGCTAAATTAGCATCACTAAAAAATTTAAGATTTAAGTAACGCCGTGACGTACAAAATAAAGTACTTATCCACGTACATCAATATGAAAAAAAAAAACCTAAAGAAGGCCAGTCTCTCCGTAAAGAGGATTGGATTCTGTCTGCCTGCGCCCACCTCTCCGGGTTTTGCAACTAATATTGCATTCCTAACTTGAGCAATACCTAGAGGATGCAAAGTACCACTAATACCTAATAGCTCATCTGTTTAAAACACTGTTACGCGATGTTCCCATGAGATAATCGACGCATCACCAACGTAAGGCGTAGCAATAATTCACGCTGTTTTCCCATAAACTGTTCCCACATAGCGCTCTGTGTGTAAAGACGTGTTTTCACTGGGTGACAGAATATTGGGCAACTTGCTGTGAAGTCGACAAGGTGTTGCAAGATTTCTCTAAAATAATATTTTAGTAGCTTTTTGGTTATTTATAGTCCTCGCATCTTTCCTGTTACTAATGCGTTGCTTCGCACGCTGGGAGAAGAAGATATGCTATTCCACAAATCCACACATGCTTCGATCAAATATGCTTTGATAGAAGAGCACATCACTTGCACGATCTGATCATGTTTATTATGTTTATGCTGTAATTCGGAGCTTTGATCGAAACGCCAAACATTGACGAAATATGTAGTTTTTGCAGTCGCAAAAAAACAAAAGTACCCGTAAATGATTCGATCCATTAATTTCGGAACTTAATTATGCGGAACTGTAATTCAGATAATGGGCTATAATTAGGGAATTGTGCTCGTGTCTCTGACTGTAGGCCTTTAATTTTAATTGCCATGTTGGATAAAATTGCCCGTCAGTTTGCCAACATGTGTCTCCAGTGTATACGCCTCTTAACGCGCGTATGCAATCGGTAAGTGAATAGATAATAGTTATAATTCAGCGGAACTTTGTGCATTATTTTCTTAAAGATTTAGCCTAATCGATAATCGATCGATACTTCTGTTGTTGTAGATTTCTCTGAGTTTTTCAGTATTTTATTTACATTAATTATTTTAGATGAGTACATAATTTATTTGAGAAATACCTATATGTAAGTATGAACTCGCAAATAATCTTATGTTTACTTATTTATACTTTCACAAATTATATCCTTTTTGTATGATAGGTACTTTTTAGCACACTACAGTGTACGCAAAACTGCAAGGAAAGGAAAACATAAAACAAAAATCTGACAATCACTTTCGTTACTGCTTTTCGCTGCAGGATATGTTTAGGGACCCCAGAACTACCAAAGCATTTACACTTTTGTTTTTTAACCTTTTTTTTCCCCTCTACCCCAGTGCACGGAACCATACTTCCCGTTCCTGGGTGCGCACGCTCCCCCCGCCGGTTACCGGGCAGAGGGCGACGAGGACGGCACCGTACGATGCTGCTGCGTGTGCTACACCTTCCTGAGGCAGCAATGGGAGCAGTACGATCGAGAGAACAAACCGCACAGCCAGAGGTTCTACTGGATGAAGAGGCTCGATGGGAAACCTTTTATAGGTTAGTATAAATTTAAAGATGGTTTCTAGAGTTTATACATACTTCGGTACGAAAATGTATACGTTGGTATTTGGTGCCCGAAATATAGTATAATTATGGTACGTGGAGTTATTATAGGTGCACTTAAATAATACAGTTTACTACTTAATTAAAATAAAAGAACAATTAAAACTAACAAAATACTTAGACGACCTGTGCGAGGCTAAAAAGGCTCCCTCAGCATAATGCTGCGATAAAAAAAAAAAACCGCAGTGCTGGTATTCTGGTAGCGCCCTGTGATGCCATGGACACGCCACGCGATAATGGAGTTTGAACCACGAATATTCTGCCTCCGTTCAACCAGAGAGACAGTGTTAGAACGCGTTGCAAAGACTTATTGCTAATTTTCGGGTCAAAACTCATGTCGGGAAATCTCGAAACATCCAATAGTAAACTTGAATGTTTCTCACAGACAGATCAAATGCTACAAAAACCCAGTGTCGTATTTAGCATACCCCGTAGACACTACATAAGCACAACATGGATACGTCTTTAAATCTTCCCCTACAATAAATAACTCGAAACACAATGTCTTCTCTTCACAATGTATGTACCTCTTCGACTATTAAACGCATCGGATCAGTCGGCGTCACTACGAATCGTACAACAACGTTGCATTCCGATTTACTCCGAATAGCCGTCGTAAATCCAACGCCTTTCCGCCTCGGCTCGCCTTGCCAGATAAATAATATTAAAACAAAGGAGACGAGATTCGTGTTGTGGACATGGAAGAAGTATTTTGTTTTACTTTTTGCTGCGAGTTTTTAAAATGGGTTGGTTTCCGTGTCCCGCAGTGTACGTTAAGTCAGTTGTCATGGCTTTGACAGTAGTTATGGCCAGTCAGATGCCGAAACATGGGACATCCAGTGTAATCTAAAAGAAGCGGAAAATTCCGCCGCTGTTTTCTTAATGATGACAATTTCTTAGGAGACAAAAATGAAGAACTTTTATTTTATTTTGTAGCTCTCTCCCTTTTGATCCTAATCAAAGAAAAATAAACCAGTATCTACTTACTTATCTAAAAAATATTATCAAAAGAAAATTCTTAAAAGGTTGATTAATTTAAATAGATGCGGCTTCTCTTACAAGGCTGATCCACGAGCCGAGATGCTTAAAAAAATGTTGAATGTTACATTTTTAAATGTAACATTCAACATTTTTTTAAGCAAAATAAAAAAAACATTCCGCGAAAAATGTCCTTAAAAATTGTTATCAAACATTATTTCAACTGTCAAAACGGGTCGTGTCGTACAAAGCGCCCCCTGGCGGATTATCCGGGAGGTTGGGCCCTCCCACGGCACTCTTTTGTCTCGGCTGAGCCAAGCCGTGATAGACGCACGGAAAGTGTCCTATTTTTTTGTCCTTTTTTAGGACATGCTGTATAGGGAGTACGGAGTACGGAGGTTGTAGTTTTGCGTGGCTTTTTTGGTTAAGAATTTTATTTACATCATGTTTTTAAAATGAACTGGGATTTGTGTTTTTAGGGTTCCGTACCCAAAGGGTAAAACGGGACCCTATTACTAACACTCCGCTGTCTGTATGTATGTCCGTCTGTCACCAGGCTGTATCTCATGATCCGTGATAGTTAGACAGTGGAAATTTTCACAGAGGATGTATTTCTGTTGCCGCTATAACAACAAATACTAAAAACACAATAAAATACATATTTAGGGGGGCTCCCATACAACAAACGTGATTTTGCTCGTTTTGCTCGATACTGATAACGGCAACAGGTAGACGCTTGAAATATTCACAGAATATTTAGTTATTGTATATACACTTTAAAAATAAATAATTAAATTAAAATATCACAAATATTTAAGGTGGGCTCCCATACATCAGACGTGATTTTTTTGCCGTTTTATAGATAATGGTACGGAACCCTACGTGCGCGAGTCCGACTCGCACTAGGCCGTTTTTTTTTTAAGTTTATTATTCGAGGGAAATATGTTAATGTAGGTACGAAGAAAACACTTTCAAAAAGCAAACAGTCACGTAGCGCTCCGCTCGCGTAGATTCTATGCTTTTCTATTACACGCCTGGTAAACGTATTGATGAAATTAAAGTGGTACATCGATCACCGATTCGTTGTACTGTGACAATTTCAATAAAAAAATTATACTTACTGAACATATTCAAAAGTCTTAAAAGAATACTACCTTGTCCTGGCTCGGTTAGTTATGTATATGGAAAATTTTACCCAGGAGTCCGAGCTCATCATTTGCGCTTGCGTCTAAAAAACCGATTTGCTAGCTTACTAAATTGACACAAACACTAAAATTACAGCCACATAACATGTTTACTTAGCATTTCGTGGTACACCATTGTGGTGAGCGCCCCCACCATCGGAACAATGCCTTGTTTTGTTACGTGTCACCTGCGCAAAGAACTAACTATAGTACCTACTAACTACATATTATGGCCTGTAAGTACACGGTACGTGACTGGTTGTATGCTGTAGGTCGGTATTCGGTAATGGTCCTGCAGGTTTGATGGATAACTCCTTAAAATGTTGAATGTTCGCTACTCGATCGCCCATGAATAAGAAATAATTTTGATGTAAGAGGCTTAGCCATGATTTTCCAAATTTTATTTAAAGCCTTTTAGCGAAAATTATATCAATATTTTTTCTATGAATTCGTCTACGTAATCTCGTGAAATGCTTTACATTTTTCCAAGTACCAAGTCGCTTTTCTGCCGAGAAAACTAAAGTTTGGTATTTTATTTATCGTTGAAAATGTAGCTTATCACAATGTAACAGGTAAATATTTACAGCGGAATCGTTTTCAGATCGTTTTCCTATGTGCACAATG
The DNA here is from genome assembly GCA_948473465.1 of Lithophane ornitopus. Taxonomy (NCBI): domain Eukaryota; kingdom Metazoa; phylum Arthropoda; class Insecta; order Lepidoptera; family Noctuidae; genus Lithophane; species Lithophane ornitopus. The sequence goes on along the minus strand of OX419635.1, from coordinate 13,947,177 downwards.
CGCATCGATGTTCATATAACATGATCCATGCATGTATGTATTTAAACACAATTGTATAGCATCGGGGACAGAGGGACAGTCAAACGGTTTGCGAATACTAACCGCTGCGCGGATATAAGCCCCGATAGTAACAAGTTCTTTGATGTTGTATACAGTAAACACGGCGAACTGTCGTCTGCAATGGAATGAAAGGAGACTTATGTGTGTGATTGACATGTCGCATAGGTAGACTATCATGCTATAGATCATCACTACATAGTATAAAACAAAGTCGCTTCCCGCTGTCTATCTGTCCATCTTTAAAACTACGCAACGGATTCTGATGCAGTTTTTTTTAATAGATAGAGTGATTCAAGAGGAAGTTTTATAATTATGTATAAAACACATAATTTAAAAAATTAAAAAACCCGACTGCAATGTCTTATATCCGAAAAGATAAAAACCAGCATTGAACTTTGTTTTTGTAAGGTATTGCAGGCGGGGATAAACCAATAACCTGAAATATGGTGTAACTTTTGTTTGTCCCCGCCGAGGCGCTTTTTATCCCTGAAATAGGTTGCCATGGGTTGCGGGAACGGGATCAAAATTTCATGATTATTTTGGTCGCGATAACCGACATCCACGCGGGCGAAACCGCTGGCATCATCTAGTATACATTATACAGGGTGTTAGGGTAGACACCGTTATCCTTGAAACTAGTGGTTTGGTGTCATCTATAATATACTTTTACTATGGGACCAACACTGAAATCGCGAAAAAAAAAACACTTGTTCCATACATTTGTGTTCACTTAAATCGACAAAATGTATGGAACAGCTGATTTTTTTTTGTGTGTCTACCCTAATACCCAGTAGAGCAAACCTATAGAGGCGAAGTCTAACACGATTCTTTGCGAAACTCGGGAGTTGAAAGTATTTCTTGTGACCTGCAGCCGTTTAATTCTTTGCTTAACTATGCCATCGCTTTGCAAATGGTCATTTTACTTCGGGTGTCACTAAAATACTAGAAAACTATCATATCATTTGAAGCTATCTAGAACTATCATGCGAATCTTCCGGTAACATGAATCTACGATGCCCTTCTCATCGCTCTGGTTTTATTCACTCTTCTTTCTTTGTCCAGGCGGTATTTCTTTGGAATGCGCTCCCTCTGAATATCAGGATGGCAGCGAGTCGGTTATCTTTCAAAGTAGCGGCTCGTGAACATATTCGTGAGAAGTTGGCAGAATCAATGCGGCGCTGATTTGCTGGGCTGGGCACCTATCGTTATTTCTCCTGACAAAGTTTATTCTGTTTATATGTATGTATTTAAGTATATAAATGTATTACCATTTATCCTTTTTCGAATTATCTATCCCGTATGTTGCACCTGCCATGTTTGTCTCTGCATCACCCTAAGGTTGACTGGTAGAAAATGCCTCAGGCATTAAGTCCGCCTTTGTACAGTATTTTTTTTTTTACTTGTGCATAAAGTTTTAATAAATAAATAAATGAATCAAATCAAACCCTTCCCAATAATCGGACTTCAGAAATGGTTGGAACATTTCCCATAAAAGAAAAATGCACCCAATAATTTCCACAACGGGAATTTCCATCTAGCAAGAGGGACTGCTAGTGGTAGCGAACATGTCATATGTCAAACGTTGATGAAATATGAATCACTGGCCGGCCAGACGACGGGGTACCAACTCTTTGATGTTATATAAATACGCCTGGCCGCCGCTCGGGAGGTAAGGATGCCACGCGGCTCTAAACAGGACGAATAGATTTATTGTATGTTTTAGAAGTAAAGGGTTCCTGTTTAGTGTACTCTTTCATTACTACGAAGACTCAAGTAATTTTGACCTGGCCTGACTATAAATATTTCTGTTCTGGATTTATTCCTGGACAGCTCTTTATTTTTTTTTTCTGGTCGATCCAGGACGTTGTGTTTGACGGGACAGGAAAGAAGATGCGATGGATTATTGATATTGAATCATTTTTTGTAAAATGTTTTTATTTATCACTTTTTAGTTGTGGTACACACAAATTCTAATACCACTAGCTGATGTTAATAACAGTGAAGGAGTAAATGAAAACAACGTCTAGATAAACTAAGTGGGAAAAAATCGTAATATTGAAGCTAACTCAAAAACTACGCGTAACAAATATATAACAAAAAAAAAAAAACATACTGATGAATTGAGAAGCTCCTCCTTTTTGAAGAAGTCGGTTAAAAAACGCACATACAGAGCAGCCAAAAGCCTCTTGTTCAAGTAAAGTAAGCTAAGTTATCATGATGACTTCCTCTTTGGTGTATGAACTTAAAATCATATCGATGAAGATCGTGCAAAAATGATGAAACAAAACGTCCGGAAACAAAATCGTGCAAAACAATGTTTCATAGCTGGAAGAGCTACTCCTATTAGAAACCAATCAATCGATCTGCGTAGCCTTTTCCCAAATATATTGGGGTCGGCTTCTAGTCTAACCGGATGCAGCTGAATACCAGTATTTTACATGGAGCGACTGCTTATCTGATCTCCACAACCCAGTAATACGATACCCCTTGATAAAACTGGTTGTCAGACTTTCAGGTTTCTGGCGACCCGTAACGACTGTTAAAGATCCACGAATGACAGCCGGGACCAACGGCTTAACGTGCTTTCCGAGACACGGAGTAGTCTCGGTATCTAAAAATGGTCACCAATCCACGGACCAATCCCGGCAAGCGTAGCTTAACTTGATGAATCGACCCGTGAGGCTGTTATTACTTACTACTAGAAACCAATCACCAGCCCTAATAGCACACCGACAATAGTTTTAACACATAGTCTAAACACTTACAATGTTGCTCAAACAAAACAAGAAACACATTTGTGTCAGCACAGCCCTGATTGCATCGAATTAGTCTCTGTAAATAAAAGTGAAGTTCCACTAAGCGGCTCCAACCGGTTCTAGACGTTGCATATTGAACTTTGTATTGTTCACACGACATGACTAATGCGATAGTTCGGAGCGCTTTAGTTCGGAATCGCGAAATTAGTTCATGTTATTTGGTGAGTTAGGTCGATGTTCTTTTCGTTTGTTAGATCGACTTTTGGTAATGTTACAGCAAACGTTTCTCTGAGCGAATTGTTCGGCCAGTCCGAGGATTGGCGATCATACTCTACCCACCTTTCTCTCTTTTCTTTTTTAACCGACTTCTTCAAAAAGGAAGAGGTTCTCAATTCCCACGAAATCTTTTTTTTGTTTTATGTTTGTTACTCTATTTCTCCGCCAATTATGATGATTCTTTTTTTGTATGGTAGGGCATGCTTCCGAGGTGGTCCCATGTAAATTTTATTAACTTTGCTTGTGTAGTTTTTGAGTTAGCTTCAATATTACGTATTTTTCCCACTTAGTTTATCTAGACGATGTTTTCATTTACTCCTTCACTGTTATTTACAGCACACATCAGCTAGTGGTATTAGAATTTGTGTGGGGTAGGGACCACAACTAAAAAGTGAAAGATAAAAAAAATACAAAAAAAAAAACCGACTTCCAAAAAAAAACACTCAATACTGAAAAATAACTTTAATTTCGGAAGTCGGTGGCAAAAAACGAAAATTGGAAAGCAAAGACACCGACTTCCGAAATTAAGTTCAGTTTTGAATGTTTTTTTTTTGGAAGTCGGTTTTTTTTTTTGTAAAAAGTTTTTATCTTACCTCTCTCTTACTACTTGTGCTACAAAGGCCTATGCCTCTTTCATGAGTCGATTTATCTAGGCCCCATAGCTAGCAAACTTTAGCCAGGTCATGGTTGCAGAACAAATCATTCTTTGAAATAAAACTTATGTTCTGATTGTCTCCTGCCAGGGCTTTGTGGTTGGTATTTTCAGACCTATGGAACAATCTACGTGTATTTCTTTTTTTTGCAATTTTACTTAATTCGTACTACATTTATTTAATCGGAGTATTTACATGTCGTTGTTAATTCCTCATTTGCTGGAAGATTTCATGGCAAATTAAACAACAACAACAAGTTCACCTGGTAAACCTCACCTATTCGTGAAAATACATAGCTTGCTTGCGTTAAGTAATTCAATACTAATGAACTAAATTACATAAAATAAGTGCAGAACTACCATCGAACTAGCAACTATACTCGCGACAATTTAGAAGTCTTTTTTGACGTTTCGTTCTCGTACTTTTAATAAAACGTTATGCCTTGTGAATCAGTTTTAAGCAATGTAGATAAGTCGTCGATTACAGACTCTCTAAGTATGTTTAATCGATATGTCTCGAGAATCAGTATATAAGAAACCAATTTTTTTTTTCATCTCTTCACAAAGGATTTTTATAGCTGTCAAAACGGACTTCTTAGATTGTCGCGAGACTAGCCCATAGTTCTCGAGTTCTACGAACTATTCCGCCCGCGAACTGCACAACACTACTTGTAATAATTGTCTTTTTAGACTAATAGCTGAGATGTGTGCAAACGTATTACATTACCTAGTTTGTTTGTTTTGTTGCTAGATTAGGTGCTGCGATTCTAGCGTGTTACTAGGTTACTTCGTGTTTGTTAAGTTTTGAACATAGAGTTTAGGCCGAGTTTACATACAAAGATTGCATAATGGTTATATTTTGCAGAGTATCGAATAGTGTATACGTGTCATTACCGATGTGTTTTTGTTTTTCCTTTGAGTGGGTCAGTGATAGATTTGGTGGATAGCCAATAAGATGTTTGTCTATTAAAACAGCTGTTACTTATTTTGGTCCAGCTGATTTTGTGTACTGTAAACAAACGATGGGACATTTAAGGGCCTACCCAACCTTTTTATCTCGCTCGCACCATACTACTCGCGGTCTGAGTGAGAACGAGACGTAATGGGGTGCTGGCAACTCTCAAGCCTCGAATAGTTTAGGTAATTGCTTTTTACGGTGAAAATGATAATATTTTTTTAAATTAAAAACTTAATACCTGCTTTATAGTTAGTTCAGTTATTATGCAAAGTTCTAATTTGATGTATTTTTTTAATACCAGCGGTTTATAGTTCGGCTTAGAGGTAACGTTGGATTTTTTTCTATAGTGAAAATTCTATGTAATTTTCGTGTTTTCGTCACACCTAGCATCAATCCTTATTTCAAAATTAATGCTGCTGAATTTTCGGCATAACGTAGGATCATGCTAAGCAATTTGAGGTTGGGTAGGTCCTTAAGACGGAACCACATCTTACTCCACTAACTTGATTGCTAATTCTTCGAAACAGCCTAACACCACACCTTTGCAAAATCATACTCTCTTTTCCAGAGAACTGTTATGTACTATAATAATATGCAGGTGAGCCTGTGTAGCTCCTAAAAACAAATACCTACTTACCTAAGCTAGTGTTCTTTGCACAAGCTATAACTAAGTATCATATGAAGTACTTTGGCTAACAATACGAATATGGCCCTATTCAGCACAGTAGCCTAACTATTGTACAGTTATAATAAACCATTGTTCTGTGGTATTCGCATGGCTATTACAAATGGTTAAACTAATTTCACCGCATTATTGTTTGAAGTTGGAAAAATCCATGCGTGAATGTGCAGTGCAGAAATATTTAATTTGGCAAGTTAAACAGACTGGTTATAATATGTCTAATTCAATAATAATAACTATACTCCATTTGAAATAAGATTAGACGTATAGATAAGCCTTTTTTACATTCCGTTCAACCGATTTTGAATTCTATTGCGTTGGTTGCATGACAAATGGCAGCCGCAGTAGATAGTTGGTATTGTGTAACTTTTTTTGCTTTTAATGCTATCCTTATGCCTACGGTATAGAAGTCAAAATCGGTTGAACGGACTGTAAAAGGGTTTGTTTTAATGTTTAATCTTATTTCAAATGGGGTATAGTTACATTCATGAATTGAATTATTGGTTTTAATACTTTTAGTTTCCCCTACGTGAACTTTGTCTACATTTCGCGTTGACTCTACAAACACGTTTGTGAGGACCTTTAGTGGATTCGTATTACTTCGACACTTCCCCATTGTGGTTAAGGAGAAAGAAAATTTAAATATTCTTTACGTTTTTATGGAATTTTCAGGTCAGGGTCAGGTTTTATCTGGATCAAAATATGATTCGCGACTATAACAGAAACGTATTTGTAGAATTATAATCATTAGAATCATTACGTATTTGTAGAATTATAATCATTACATCTCTCTAATTTAGATTTCCCTAAGAATTTTTCCTGAGATTTGTTCATGTGGAACAAATCTATCTTACCTATACTAACCTGTCACTGACCTGCAAATAGCAAAATCCGTAAGAAATTTTGAATTTCGCGGGCCACCGTAAGCCATTGTACATTCATTTATTTCGGTATGACGGTATTTGAAGGAAAAAAAAAGGCTATTTGAAGTCCATAAGTCAAAGGAAAAACATGGTAAGAAAGTATGTCAGCATTTCCATATCTGACGGACAATTCATCGTAATAAGTCATCTTGACTCAGTACATTTTCATCCGTTCCGCCCTTTCCTCCGACATATTTTAAAAATAATTGCTGTAATTATAATAATTGTTTGCCTTAAGAGTGTTTCCTGGGTGGTCCAGTGACCTATGTGGCCTTATCTCGCGGCCGTGTTCTAGTAATGTTTGCAGCCAGAAACCTGCTACTAGGTCTGCAGTAGTTTGGTCAAGTATATATGTAGTAAGGGCGTAATACAGAAATACAACTTAATTGTGTTTTCGAAGCTGGTCCCTTTTGAAGTAAAAGTATAGGACTGATGTTAATCATTGATGCTTCTGTTAAGATTTTGCTTGCAAAGCGATGTTTTTGAGTTGATTTTACACTTTTATGTGGTATGGCCTAGGCCTAGGATAGAAGAAGGAAGGATGCTGCGCTAGCCTCAAATAAGTTGGGATAGTAATGATGACTTAAGCGCGAAAAACGTTTTTCTTTCTTATCTTTTTGGCATTGTGGCAAAAGGAGTTCAATACTTACAGCCTGTCTCATTAAAAAAGACTTACAAGTCTGAATAGCAATTTTTTCGCTAACCACGATTAGTAGATATTGCATCGTCCTGCCATCGCTTTCGTGAGCTGTCTCGACGCTGTGTCGGGGCTTCAGCGTGTGGTAACATGAGCCTAGGGTTTACACGGCATGCGGCAAACGCAGACCAATTTCACTTCAGCTTGCAGCGGCTTTACAGGCATTTGAGCTCCTAAGTCACTTATAATTTAGACTCTGTGTCATCGTTTGTAAAGTTCCTGGAGCAAGCTGTCATCTTTGTAATTATTTTAAAATGTACAGTCTGATCTAAATAAAGCATAGTATACTCATATAGTGTATCATATTATTTAATAAATGAATGCATTGCATCAGTTTTTTATCTCAGTGACATTATTGATATCGTATACACCAAATGGGAATGTCACTCGTAACTCAAATAATTTCGTTCAGAATACAAACAAGCTTCTCAGGAGCATTTATTATTCTTGTAGGGGTAATGACGTGTGAAGGTCACTGTATTCATTTAAATCACAAAATAGACGGATACCTTTAGTCGTGTTGAAGCCGAAATCTATGTTCGTTACCTACTTACTACGACCATAACTTAAAAAAAACAAACAAACACATAATTCACACGCTAAAAGTAAGAGTACACAATTGGACTACTGCACATAATAATATCTACATAGGTCAGTTGAACTCAGTCGGTCAACTGATTACGGTGGCACTTTCACTGCCACCGCGCCGAGGTCGCCAGCGTAAGCGCAGCCTAGCCATGAATGACTGCACGTACCTACCTATGGGGAGGTAGATGGGTACAGTTGGCAAAAGAGTTGGGTATACTTGCAAAACATCTTTCTTCTTCGCTTTTATTATTCACTTTGGGTTTGAGTGAGTTTTACGCCACCTCTTCCCAACTAAACCAACATTAAGAAGAGTGGGCGTTTTGGGAGCTTTTGTCTTTTTGAATAACCGATATTTGATTTTTATTGTAAGTGTGTGGTAATAACTTTTTAAACTTAAAAGAGTCATGTAAAATACTTAGCACACGCACTACAATTTTTAAGTAGTTGCAAATTAGCTGCCTGTATCCTTTCATTTTGTTTGACTGTACAATTATCTGGTAGACGTATCCTTAATGTATGGGAACGTAATCGTAGGATGATAATTGACTTGTAGTCGGTTAATATAATAGTAGTTGGTTGGTTTTGTGTGTAAAGCCTGGTATTTACTTGATTGCTTTGCGGTTAAAAGGAGAGTGTAATTTGAGATCATTTAAATTGTTTTGCATAATAATTTATAAATGTTACTGGTTTGCATCATGCATGTCTCTGCTCGTAAAATAAAATAAAGACAAACCGCGACTCGTGCGGCTGCTATTATATTATTAGGCCATATTACTTAGGCCACGCAAGAAAACGTATATATACTTACGCCATCTTCCCATGGGGGTAGGCAGAAACTACAGAACGCCTCGTGCTACGAAAAAACGAAACGAAAACGTATTAATACTTCGTGTAGAATAAAAACTTCAAAGTTACACTGTAAACTTTTAGCTTTGGGGCATATTATGTGCCCAGTTGTGCCGTTCAACTTGTGAAATACCTACCTATTTGGATAGCAGCTGAACTCTTACCCAGTAGTTCTATCATTGCTAGATACTGTCAGTCTCAATCAGAACGTTCAGTCCTACAGTAAAATCACAACAATGAACTAATAGTTGCCCCTCCTATTGACGAAATTTTTTATTTTAATTTTTTATCCGCACCCTGGAAACTCTTGACTTGCATATCACCTGATGGTAAGTGATGATCAGGCCGAAGGTATAATGTAGGTGTTCTATAGGTACGCCTCTGTCCAACCCTTCGTGGATTACAGCCGTGATGTTATGTGATGTGTGAACTAACCAATTGCTCTTCTCAACTTTCCAGGAGCCGACATGTCGTTCCAAGGCGAGTACGCGGCGCAAGTCCTGGGCCTCTCGGGAGAAGGTACCCGCGAGGAGGCGGCGTCGTCCCCGCGCCCCACGTCCCGCCCGCTGTACCCGCTGGACGCGCCCGCGCCGCACCCCGCGCAGGACTCCTTCCGGAAGGAGGAGAAGGAACAGAACCATGTGCATAAGTTTAATAATGTGAGTTTTTTCTTTTAATAATGTGTAGTCGTCTTCAGCTCTCAAATGGAGAAGGAAAACATCGTGGAAAACAAACATTCGGAGACATGTGTCATCCACACTCATCTGCACTTCAATAGGCCCGCATGGTAGATTAAGGCCTGCCCTCTCTCACGGAGAGGAGGCCTTAGTCCTGAGTCCCAGCAGTGAGAACGTTATCTTACCTATTTTTAACAAAAATGGGTAGCTTCTGGCTAAGGTTTTCATCACAACCCGTAGCTAACTATGTAGACAGAACTCTCTTGGGCCAACGGACAGAAACCTGCTACTCGGTTTATAGAAACCGGCTAGCTTTGTATTATTTTTGGGTGTCGAAAGATTTTGGTCGGCAATCTAAGGACCGTAATGTGCATTATTGCTGAAATGAACCTATTTGGCGCAGCCGTGAGCACATCCTATATATTTCAATTTTATGTTGTTTTTAATTTGTTCAAACGTGTTCCTAGTTCACGGTACAGTGCCAAATAAACCGTTTTCTCTTTCAATAAACTAAGCCACTCATTATCGTGCATTACAGCAGCGGTTCGGTGGCGCGGGCGGCGCGGCGGGCGGCGCGGACGAGGCGGGCGGCGTGCTGGACCTGCGCGCGCGCGACCCGTCCGTCATCTCCGTGGGCTCGCAGCACAGCGGGGCCTCCGAGCCTGCGGGCTATCTAGATGCTGTCAGGTACATACTACCGCTGCCATCAGCCGGGAAGGGGACGAAGAGGGCATGTTATACCTTAAGGCTACGTAGGACGTCCCAGAGACGGTCAATAAAGGGTGAAAAGGAAAATAGCCAAGATTTGCAGGCTGATCGCAGAATGTCGTTAATAGCCTTAGTTAGACCATTAATTAACGTATTGACTTGTAACATATTCTACGAACAAATAAATCTGTCCCTTTTGGTGGAAGACGGGTAGACAATGCTGCCAACTACTGCCAACTTACTCAAAAACAACAAGTATCGATGTTTTGTATATTCCTTCGTTTTGTTATAAATGCGGCCAGTGCTTAAACACGCACACACTTCGCGCGGGCGAGGTGAGACGGTGCGGCGCAGGCGTTGCGCCGCTTCTTTCATATTTCATACAAAAGGTATAGGAGCGACGATACGCACCGCGCCTGCGACCGCCCCGCGCCCCGTCGCCTGTGTATATCTCACGTATTGTCGCTCCTACAAATTTTGTATGAAATATGAAAGGAGCGGCGCAACGCCCACCGCTGTGCTGTCGCCTCGCCCGCGCTACCCGCCTCTTGTGTAGCACCATGTCCAGCACCTAAAGGCAAAATTACGTTACGAAATTAGTGACGAATTATAGGGCGACTTTTTCATGCAAGTATCCGGGCGGCGGGAGCGTTAGTCTCTCGCCTGCGTGGACCATGTGACCATGTCACCAACGAAAAAGTCGCCCTGCATTTTATCATTTCAATTCACTAATTTCGTAATGTAGGTAATTAGAGACTTTAGTCATGATAGCCTTGTGTCATATTTCTTCAAAAACGAACTGAAAAGTAGTCACATAAATTAATGTATTTCACCGTGCGTTCCAGATCAACAGTCTCCGTATACTCGGGCAACTCCAACTCGAGCTCCGACCGGGACATCCTCGACCTGTCGATGCCGGACAAGAACTCGATGACGGAGGTGTGCTACGTGTGCGGCGACGAGTACAAGCGTGGCACGCTCTACAACCTGCACACCAAGGAGCCCAAGGACAAATCGGTAAGTGTTACATGACTTTGTTATGGAGTCTGAAAAACGGGGATTATCAGATATTTCCAATTAGGGAAAAGTTTACCAGAAACAACGACAAGTTTACAAATTCTTGTCAAATTATTTCAAACATACAGATAGTGCTATCCATAAAGACGCGCCCCGCTCCGCGATTACTGTACTGTAAGCTGTACTTTAGTACGGAGCGGAGCGGAGTGGGGCGCGTCTTTATGGATGGCACTATCTATACCTTGTAACGTAACTCGTAATACTCTCACACGACCGCGAAAGGCCATTGAATTCGGTCATCGTCAGAATTATGTTCCGTGTATGGACATGTGTAAATCATATTGAATGTCCATTCGAATTATCGAACTATACTTAAAAAAGTAAATGTACCAAAATTATTATGATTTCCGCTTTTTTGTGATCTCTTCACTTGGCCTATTTGTACAAATATTGCGTTATTTCACTTATCAAAAGTATTGACGTATACAGGGTGGCAGAGACATCGACGCGCAAAGTTTTACCATGGATTCAGTACATGATTCTGGACCCCTTTGCGTTGAAATAATACTGAATCCATGGTAATAGTTTGTGTGGCGATGTCACCGCCACCCTGTATTTTGTTTAAGTCGAATAAAGCGAGTATTTGATAAAAGAAACGTCAAGTAATCACACCGGTTTTCCAAAAGTTATATTTTTTTTGACACTTGTAAGGTATACCTACCTTTGAAATGGTCCAGTCCAGTCCCACGGTCCCTAAACTCCATGCGTCATATCCGTGTCTGCGCTTACACCTGTGCAAACTGTCGCTGTCTGTGCAAATATTAGCACAGCAATGTCTGGCTTACAATCAATATTGTGGTAACGGAAGTATTGTTAGTTAGTTGTAGTTTTTGCCGAATATATTTAGGTAGTATTAATCAAAGGTGTTTGAGCTATCAACGATTTGGCCGCTTCTCCGGCGAAAAACTGGGCATCTCGGCCCCACCGAGTGTTGAATGTGCGTCTGCACATCGTGTCTAGTTCTGTCGCGAGATATTCAATCTGCTTAGCCTTTTCCCAACTGTGTTCGGGTCGGCATCCAGTCTAACCGGATACAGCTGAATACCAGTTTTTAACATGGAGCGACTGCCTATCTGCCCTCCACAATCCAGTTACTGGATAAAATGATACCCCGATGTTACGAGGACAACATTTTGGTAGGTAATTCGTTGTTGATAGTATGTTGTGGTAATTATTTGGGAATTAAAGTATAAACAATATTTACTGGTAATGCTTATGACGCAACTTGCGAAACGTATTACTACAGTTTAGTAGACTGGAATGAACCAGTGATTATTATCGAATACCGATTTATTATCTCTGGAGCAAGTAGTTCAAGCGCCCACTTCTAGATGGCGTTAGTAGTCACTTCTATCGGTTTCGCAGTTACCTCCAAATAGACCCACAACATTAGTCTTGCTTGCAAAAGGTCTCATATGCTGGTGTCATGCATTTTTTTTCTAAAAATTTGGTATCAATAATTTTTATGTAGGTGTCCACTAACTTGAATGTGAAGGAAAATATTGTGAGGAAATGATTTGAATAAAATCAAGTATCAAATCGCCAACAATCGCAACAACCTTGGTGATTAATACTCATTCCTTCACCGTATGAGAGGAGACATTTGCTTTGCAATGGAAGAATTATTGGTTCCTATAAATATCCCTAATATTTTGTATGCACAAATGTTATTGTATACACAATTACGTTCTATTTATACTTTAATTATCAATCAGTAAATACGGAATTAGCCGCGCTAGGACAAACTGGTTTATTACTACTTTATTTCGGATAAAGACAATGTCAGTAAGAGTTATAAATGTCAGCTACCTACTTGCCTCTATACCTACTTAGTGAAATAACAAACAGATACCAAGTATTGTCTGACTTTTTTTTTAAATAAGGAAATTTATAGTTTTATTTTTACGCACGCTAATGCAGATGCTTGTTTAAAAACAACATATATTTATTTTTGTATCCAGTCTATACATGTTTTCTCTAATAGCTTGGCAGTAGTGCACTGACTGGACAGGTCCACTCAAATCGTTGTGGTTCGTTCCTCAAAAGACCTTTTCAGACGCTAATCTACATGGTTCTCAAATGACCTGACCAAGATTATGTCTGGACCTTAAAAGAGACTGCAACCTCTTAGTTTGTTTCGGCCTTTCTCCTCAGAGTAGTCAGATATGAAACGCCGACCTCATCTAGCTTACCTATTTTTTTATTTTTTATTACGTGTTAAAGTGATTCCAATATCCTATTTACAGAATAAACAATTTCATTTCATTTCAGTATTGGATAAAGACAGTGAAATGTCTTTGTCATCTCGAATATGGACTTAAATCTACCGATGGACAGCCATTTTGCACCTAACTCAGAAAGGCCATACATCTAATTTTGCTATCTTCTAACTTGTTTGTTGGTTGGTCACAAATCACCTTTTAATTTCAAATCCAAAACTTTTCATTTATTCATTTACAAGTGGTGTGCCCGATGGGATTCTTCTTCGTCGAAAATAAAGCACTTCCATATCCTATTCAACCCCTTTAGGGGATGAATTTAAAAAAATCCTACCTTTCTGCTCACCTTAGTCACAGATTTCGGGATCTTTTGTGCAAATTGTCATGCTTCTCGACCTAGGCTCTGTATTTTCTGTCAAGGAATTAATGAATTTAAGATTTTTAGATACGTAAAACCAAGACATTCACATAACCGGGCCACATATCTGACGTCACCAATCAACGCTCGCTCAGCAGTGACCAAGCCAATAAATTGAAATATCTCCGTAGAGGCTATCGGGGCCAGCGGGGCGGGCCACAGGCCACAGGCTATCGCTCAGTGGAAAATATCGCAGCGTTGTCTTGTCGCTGACCTTGCGATCCTGGTTCACGGGTTATCTAAGTGACGTGGCTGTCGGTAGAGTGGACAGCCAAGTTCCATTTAGTTTTACATAGGAAAATATGAATTAAGGCTTCAATATATTTTAACTTACGAAAATAAATAGAACAGAAGAAACACATAGTAATACAGGATGTAAGGGAATTGGAAAATATCGCAGTGTTATCTTGTAGCTGACCTTGCGATCCTGGTTCACGGGTTAACTGTGTGCGTTTCCTGCGGTAGACTGGACAGCCAAGTTGCGAGATATTTTATTACAGTTCATAATATTATAGTTCGTAAAATGCATACATGTCAATTTTTGGTGTTACCCGATTATTTTCCATACATGATGAATGAAAAATTGATTATAGATTACATGAAAAAGTATATTATAGATGACACCAAACCACTAGTTTCAAGGATAACGGTGTCTAGCCTAACACCCTGTATAATCATAAATGTTATACAAATAAAGTTCATATTGGTCTTCCTCATCATTCACATCCCTGGAAAACTTAATCTTGTTGTAGCCTCTTTAATTGAAGTTGTTGTGATTGTAACATACGAGTTGATACATAACCAAGTTTTCCTGTGGAATGTAGATAATTAAAGTTTGCACTTCATTCGAACAGTATCTCCTGCATCTTTTGAAAATAGTACAGATTATATTCAAGTGCATTCATGAATGAGTTGCAGATAATTTCATTGTTAGATATAAACTCGGCATCTTGAATATTTCACCAAATATCGTCAAGAGGCCCATATAGTTTAGTATAGTATTTAGATTTTGTATCTGTAGAATTGTCGTGAGGAAAGTTAAGACCAAAGATGGATGGACTGTGTGGAAGATGATATGGTTGGGGGGTGATTACCGGGATGACGGCATTTGATAGCATTTAACATCACACTTACGACCCTTAAATAATTGTTATGTCAGAAAGAACGCTAAGCGAAAACGAAGTAATAGCGAAGGCGGACGATGCGTAGAATACCATTAAGATTATGATCATCAATTTTAATTTTATATTCTCCGGGGAAGTGTTAGTTACGTATAAAATTGCCAACTACAAAGTCGCAATCCAATTACAATACAACACACTTTTGTTTCCAACGAACTTACCTATGCACTTCCGTGCCCCCTCGTAATTACTGAGAACAGTCGTTACCCTCATGATGAGATGTATAATTTAATCGTGTTCTTATGTTAAAGTTCTGTATCAATAGGTCTCTTATGCCGGTATTTATTATTGGCGACAGCAATTTGTGTTGATGGTAAAATTTGTTATAGAAAAGATTTAGTTTTGGTAATCTATTGCTATTATTCTAGCTACTCTGGTGATCGTGAGGTCCCTGGTTCGATTCCATGTTGGGGTTTTCTGACAGAAAATGCAGGAGTAGTCCGTCCTATATTACATAGCCGCCGAAATGTAGTTTCTGGGGTAAATGCGTATTGATGTAATTTAGCAGCAAACTATCATATCAGACCATAGCTTGTTGCTTAATAATAACAGCTGCACGGGTCGATCTTCAAGGTTAAGCAACACTTTCCGAGGTCTTGCAGTTCTAGTAAATTTTCAACAATCATGCTAGCACGGATTGCTCTGATATACAGTGAGTTGAAATAATCCGAAAATGAAGCAAAAGGAGCGTACCAGGGGGCCAAGTCTAATAATTTACGTGTCAGTGGTCTCACAATGACGAGATTTTGACAGATTTTGTAATGCCATACAAAATCTGTCAAAAACTGATAATTGTGAGACCACTGACACGTTTGTAAATTAGTAGACTTGGCCTCCAGGTGGCGTTCTATAGTTTCTGCCTACCCCCATGGGAGCAACGCGTGAGTCAATATTTGTTTATGTATGAAATAATTCGGTCGGTGCCACCACGAGATACGTAATGTCGCCAATTTTCCCTCAAAACCCACACAATATTCGTTCGAACACATTATTTTTAAATCGAGAGCGTAACAAAAATAAATATCTACCCAACAATAGTGACCCCTACATGTCAGGCACAATAAAGTAAATAATAATAGTACATTGATAACAATAAACTTGCCCGTTATCTAGGTGATGCACTGCCGACCCCTATTACTGTAGCAGCGTTAAGATACCGTTCTACGTGTTACATTGTAGCTTAATTATGTCTATTTCTATTTTACGCAGTTAAATGTTTAAAGGTTAGATGGGTGACCAAGGTTAGGTAGGGTTTACTTATTTTGTACTAGCGCCCCGCCCCTGCTCTGCGCGGCTTTTACGACTTGACGAAACATCGAGATATTTTTACTTTAATTCGATATATGTAAGTTTTAAACACACTCTTCACATCGCGGTCTAAACTGACCCTTACTTTCTGGAATAAATTCTCTAAATAATCGTGAAAACCGCATCATAATCCGTTGCGAAGTTTAGAAGAACAACGCATTCACACAGACAGACACGAAAAACGACCTTATAATATGTATAGATTTAACACTTTGTTGTACAACACATAAGACAATAAAAACTTTTTACAAATAAAATAACGGACGGAACGAAATAATTGGAAGTCGGTTGATATTTTTTTGTAAAAAGTTTTTATTTTTCACTTTTTAGTTGTGGTACCTACCCCACACAAATCTGAATACCACTACGTGCTATGTAAATAACAGTGAAGGAGTCAAACAGGATGTCGTCTAGATAAACTAAGTGGAAAAAATACGTAATATTGAAGCTAACTCAAAAATTACGCAAGCAAAGTTAATAAAATTTCTATGGGACCACCTCGGAAGCATGACCTACCAAACAAAAAAAGAATCATCAAAATCGATTCATAATTGGCGGAGTAATCGCGTAACAAACATACAAAAAAAATAAAAAAACCTACAGACGAATTGAGAACCTCCTCCTTTTTGAAGAAGTCGGTTAAAAAGGACAAACGTATTTAAAAACGAGTGCACAACAGTCGACCTACTGCGTAGGTTCATTTTTTTTACCGACTTCAATAAGAGGGGAAGGTTCTCAATGCGTTTTTTTTTAATTTTTTATATTTGTAGTTTTAGTTTATTTTATTAGTTTTTTTAGTATGTTTGTTACCTTAGAACTTCGCGCGTCGTCATTTGTGAACCGATTTGAATAATTATGATAAATGTTGAAATATTGTTTGCTCGAAAGTCTGACAACCAATCTAACCAAAGGGTATCGTATTACCCAGTTACTGGGTTGTGGAGGTCAGATAGGCAGTCGCTCTATGTAAAATACTGGTATTCAGCTGCATCCGGTTAGACTGGAAGCTGACCCCAACATAGTTGGGAAAAGGCTAGGCAGATGATTGTTTGTTTGAAAGGGTATACTCCTGAGGTGGTCCTATATAAATTTGGTCAAGTTCTGATGGGTGGTTTTTGAGTTAGCTTCAATAATACGTGTTTTTTTCCACTTAGTGCATGTTGATGATATTATAATTACTTCCTGTCCCCATTTACATATCTAGCAAGTAGTGGTATACGAATTTGTGTATATAAGAGTAGGAGAAAAAAAAAACTAGTTTTTATTCCATTGATAATAATTAGTAGACCGTATGTGATCAATTGGGTCACTTAATAAGATACGTATATTTTCGACTTTGATTAAACAAAAAGTATGTTTTCATGGACATCACATGACGGATAAATAGATTTATCACTAAATATTGTATCTATTCGAGGATCTTTTAAAGCAAATAAGTTATATAGAGTATAGTGTTACTTCTTCTAATTATTTTTTGTACGGAATAGTACTACCACCATTTCTATCCTTAAAGCTTTAGTTTCTTAGGAAAGCGGTGAACGATCCTTAAATGAATGCTGACCAAATATAGAGCGTATTTACACACATAAAGAGTCCATAATACCTGAGCTGAAATTCACTCTTTATCTCTCTCGCACGATACTGCTCGCGGACTGAGTGAGAGCGAGACTGAGCGGCGGGAGAAGGCTCCGAGCCGCCAATAGTTTGGGTAATTTCTTTTTATAATGGTTATTAAAAAATAAAAAACACAGTATCTGCTTTATTGTTAATTCATTAATAATGCAAAGAGTTATGATCTAATTTGAAGCATTTTTTGAATACCAGCGGTTTATTTTTCGGTTTGGTGTTTATTCTGTAGAGAAAATATGGAATCGTGGTTTCGTCAAACATAGTACCTACCTACTAAACATTCATCTTCAAATCTACCATATATTTATTACAAATACTGCAGTATTTTCGATATAACGGAGGATCATGCTAAGCAATGTGATGTATTACAGACTCATTTCGCCATGACGCAGTTTTATGAGTGGCGATATGCAACTTTGTCTCAGAGAAGAACAATGCATCGAGAGTTCCATTTTGCTGACCTTTCCGCCAGATGGACCTTTAGCCTATTTATAAAGAGATAACATTAAAAAAACAAAGGCACTTAAGGAAAATTATATTTATTTATTTTATTATTTATGTACACACAGTAAAATACATGGAGATACGACATAATTATAACATGAGTACAAAGGTACTGCTTATTTCTTAAGAAATTTTCCAGCAGACCTGCGAAAGGAGAAATTATATACTACTTACCAGTGTTCAACTCTCAGGAGCTCGTGGCTAAGTATTAACAGCCGCACGGGTCGATCCATCAGGTTAAGCTACACTTGTTTTATTTGGGTTCCGTACCCGTTTTAAGAGCATTGGAGATGAAATAATTTACAAAAAGTAAAGCACTATTTTGGGTTCGAACCTACGACCTTACAATTCGTAAATCGCAGCCGATACCACTGGGCCACCACTGCTCTCAGAATGTATAATAAATAATAAAATCGTTTATTAACCAAATAAAGGATTGTTTACATTTCTTGATTACAATTACAAGTAAACTAAAATTAATGTCTTATAGGAAACATAATTTTAATATTTTAACTTGCGTACTCCATACTAGGTCGAGCCTGTCTCATGGAGTCCTAGAGAGTATTTAACAATTTGAATTTTCAGGGTCAATACTGATATGTATTCAAGTTTTGATGTAGAAAATGAATACTGATATTACGATTATTACGGTGTAAGTAAATAGAGATGTATGAAAGAATATGACGTGCTGCACCGACCCCAAACAAATCGTGATAAGGGGTGAAGGATGATAATGATAACAGATACTTTTCTAGGCACATGCACCAAGTATCTATTATTATGAACAATTTCTCATGAAAGGTGGTGTGCGTGTGAGCCACACACGTTATCGGCATGTTTTCTTTGACCCGTGATCTTTGTGCAGATGTTTACTTACAAACAGACGTGTGTTTATATTATTAGCTGCTAGTAGGGGTGCCGGAAAAAATTGTGTTTGGCATATCTCGTGTTAGAAGATTGGTTGTATTTATCTTTGCCAACCAACACAACGAATATCATAAGATTCGACTGCAGTCTCGGTTTAGGTATAAGATAGATCAGCATCCTAATTGCGTAACACATGATCAATCACAATCGTCATTCATTTTGACAATTCATTGCGTTTTTTCGTTGTTGAGCAGAATTTTTTTGGAACATATTATGAAGCAATGGAATAGCTAACTATGTCCTGCAAAATGATTCACATTGTGATTGACCGTGTGTTACGCAATTAGTGTGCAGGCCTCGTTTGATGCATTTAAACTATCTAGAAACAAGTTTATCAGAAAGATTTTCTTTATTCGATGAAAACAGGTAAATTGTTACAAAAACTTGTCTGACGTGTCTTGTCGATAGTTAATCCGCATCGCCAATGGGAAAATTCGTCAATGGGAAAAGTGTCCAAAAATCTGGCAGCTTTGCCTCGTTGGATGGCAATGCTGATTCTTACAGTCGGTCGACCAACTGCTTGGCGATGTCCCGAAATACTCGATGAGCACTCGGACACCTCGGCTCCAGTGTTTCAACCCCAAACGGCTGAAACATATAGCTCCCAATAAGGTTGTTATATTTGCGCCGTTAGACGTTATCTGCACTGCACCTGCAGCAGCCGCCCCAGCACAGCCTGCAGTGCTAGGAAGACGGGATGGCGTGAGGGTGTCGACACAGGTTGCATCCCAGACCAAAGGCCCACCCAACTTCCAAGAAATTATGGTTATTCCGTCAAAGGGCGCAAATATACCAACCTTATTGGGTAGCTATATGTGCAACATTGACATATTATATTGTAAAAAAAAAAAGATCTGGAACCATTTTAACGATGTGTCGGTACAAAAAATAAGCTTTACATAACAATGATAACCTAATTGAGTACATAGCAACGGAAGATATAAATATGAGCCGTGAATTATTCGCATCTATATTATGTTGTAATGAAATTATATGTAAGGCTATAATGTATTTTATCAATAATTATGCAATAAGCGGATGTGCTTGAATACGGCTCAAATAATGAGAGTTCAGTACGTGTCAAAGAAATTAATACCATGAATATGTAATGCGTGGATTGATGAAGTGGGTTATTTTACAAAAATCTGCTATAACGTTGAGCGCCAAGCCCAAAAACCGTGTTTTTCATTTTTTGGACTTAGCATTTCTTGCCTAATATTCATATTCTAATTTATTTTCAGACATAACTTTTGACCAATATGTCGTACAAAAAACCGGACACACCGTAGAGGCATTAGAATTCATAGTAAAATGAGTTTCCTGGTGGACACACTGGCCTCTGAATAAGAAAGGCAAGGCACTGCCTGTGTTTCCCAAAGGAAACACGCGGCCTCTGAAGATGGTACTTTGTAAAAAGCACCATATGACATAAGGATATTCTACTAATTCAGATGACATTTCTATCCTGATAGCTCGTTTTAGGTTCTCTGTCGGTTGATCAAAGTGGAGTAGTAGAACTGTAGTGACCAAAGAGACTTCTTCGTTTCGAGTCGATAGTAAAACATGTATTATGTTAAACGAGTTGGACCCGGTAAGGTGGCCACGCCAATCACGGCATTAGTGACAACAAAGAGAATAATAGGGGATTGTTTTGTTTCCGCTCTGCTGCGGTAGAATGTCAGCCGAAACCGTTTTGTGGTCTTGAGTACCCAGAAAATACCGTTATTGAGAAGACTTGATAATGTTTGAGTCACGCGCGAGAGAAGGAGCGTCTGAATGTCGAATCGCACGAAAGCACTAAATGTAAGATTAAGGCCAATACTCGTGATACGGACTGTGTAACAACATGTTTTTAATTTTATCCGTAGGACTTATCTGTCGTATCTTATCACGTGGCGTTCCTTAGTTTCAGCCTTATCCTATGGGAAATATGTTGCATTCGTTTTTATTTTCTTACGTTTAATTACAAATGCACCGTTATCCGTGGCCCGTGTACAGTTTTCCAAAACTATTTTTTTCAAGCCTCTCCACACCTCCTCCACTCTTTGGGCTTACAGAAATACCTAACCAAAATAATTTAACAGTCCATTAGACTTTACAGTTTTTTCATTCAATTTTTATTGGAGGTGGAAATCTGGAATGATTTTGTTTTCCAACAAAATGTTTCCTTCTGACCTTAGTTTCGAATGTTTATATACTGCCTATACATATATACCGTAAAAAATCGCTGAACATGAGTGATGGTTATTTCGGAAAGCCTTTGGCGAAAGGCTTCGAAAAAGTAATTTTGGACTGTAAACGGGCCACCCTGTACATGGTCAATGGTCATCCTCTTTGTTTTCACTGGGGCCTGGACAACATATTTATTTATTTAATCGTTTAGACACATAAACGGAAAAGAAGAAAGGAACAGAAAAATAAGCCTAAGGTGATGCTTATTTCTTTACAAATATCTTTCCGCATATCAGCTATAGGAAAGTAGATAAAAAGAGATGTAGACATCGTGAGTAAGAGTAGAAGAGAAAGCAAACAATAATCATAAAACACAAACCCACTTACATCCGAGCCCTACTCAGTAATCGGCTGGAGGTCTTTATAGCTGCAGTGGTCACCGAGAGCTCTTATCGGGTCAGGAGTCGGCGGGTCAGTTCCGAGACCGTAACTACTGTCAATATTATATTATTGATAGTAAGTATAAGAATACTCATTAGTCGGGCGGTGCTTTGTAGAACTGTGGGTTATGGGGTCTAGGGGAAAAGGCTGGTTTTTTGGTTTTTTTGGTTTCAGTAAAACCTGGGTTTCCAAAGAAAGCAGTAATTACTGACATTTATCGGTGGGTTTTGGACTTTAGGGTATCTATAAACGTTCTTTTTTTTGACCGCCAGTATTTTGTACGGTTTATGACGGCACCACTAGGTTCAGCGTCGGGGTTGACGTAGCGTTAACCCTGCGTATATAATTGCTTGTGGCGAAGGCACATTAAAATGGCTTGTTGTTAATCGTCGTCAACGCCTTTTTTTACGTTTTGAGTATCATATTTTCGGAGCTTGTGTCATCCTGCCACTTGTGACACATTATTGACCAATTGTAGCTATGGCTGCGTTCAGACATCATAAATACGTATACGTAGTACAAATCGCTGATTACGAAGACCAAACTTTTTTGTAAATTTGTTTTTGCTTGATGTGTGCAAGTAATTTCGATGTATCTATCTAATGTTAATCGTGTGTATTTCAGAACAAGCAGGCGTACTTCCCTATCTTCGGCGAGCAGCACCCGCGGCCGCCGCGCTCGCGCCCCAAGGACGCGCAGGGCACCGTGCGCGCCTGCGCCGCCTGCCATCACCATCTGCTGCAGCAGTGGAACGCCTACCAGGTCAGACATACGTACGGTGACGTACGACAATACTAATGCTAAACAGATTTAAAACATCTTTCTGTCTCTCTTATCTTCGAACGATAGACAGAAACAGACGATGTTTTAAATTCGGTTAGCGATAAACGCGTTTAGTGATTTGTGATGCAAGCTGGCGTAAGACTGCGAAATGCACTCTTACTGCTACGAAATACAGGCTCCGTTAGAGTGAAATTTGTACAATGGAGATGCGCTTGATATTAAGATAGTATGTCAGGCGAATTCTTTCTGTACACAAGATAAGTATTACTGTTATTTTATTGGAAGTAACGTGTTATTAGTACGTTCTACGTGTGACTCAAAATTGCCAGCTTTAATAAATTAAATCGAAAATGAATGTAATGACGAGCTTAATATGAATGCAATTTACAATGGTACCGTAAAAAACCGTCGAAAAAATCGACAAAAACGCTGAACCTATTGGTGCAAAGTACCTTTATTTAAAGCAATAATAATAATGTTTTTAATAAATAAAAATATATTAATAATAATTGCTGTATTTTCAGGCAACTAAGCCCCATAGATAAAATACACAATATAATCTTACAAAATAATAAACTAATCCATCCATACTAATATTATAAATTCGAAAGTAACTCTGTCTGTATGTTACATTTTCACGCCTAAACCACTGAACGGATTTCGATAAAATTTGGCAAGGAGATAGATGACATCCCAGGGAAAGACATAGGCTACTTTTTATCGACATACCACGCGGGCGAAGCCGCGGGCGGAAGCTAGTACATAATAAAAACAACACTACAAAATCTATTTTATACTCTGGTTTTAAGGTACACAACTGCAAATAAAACGATCACACTTTATAAATCCTTTAAAAATTGAATAAAAATCGTCTTTAAAAATTATATCTCAACGTAACAAGTTTCAAACACACTATACAAACACATCACTTCACTTCGTGTAGACACAGTTGCGCAAGCGCACACATTACGAACAATACTAATAGTTAAGTTATTGTCTGACATTACATTATCGTGGGTAGTTGAAGAAAGTTCTTTAAGTTTACATGAGTACTTCAAGTATGTTATTGACACCATTTTCAAAGAGTGTGTTTTATCTTGTAATAGTATGAGGAAAGTCATCAGTACTTACTAAGACATCTTAATATATACATACATACAGGTCCAAGATACAGGCTTGCCTAGTTTGAGGCCAATGTAAAACGCTTGTAATATTTTTGGCAATAGAGTTTTAATTATTATTTCGACACAATGCGCGAAAAAAAATGTTGGTTGAATCCCCACTAGCGTCAGCCACATGTGCCTGACGTGGAAGCTAAAGGGTGAAGGATAGATTGTTTTTTTAACAGTAGAGACCTATGTAATAGAATTGCTTCAAGGATACACCGTCATATTTTTCACATTTCTGTCGGTAAGGCAATTTTTTTTAATGAGTTCCATTATTTAAAAAATAATTGACAAGGCATTAAAAAAAATGACTACATTTGCCAACCGAATTCTCTAATATAATTATTAATTTGCTAGTGTTTGTTGACGGATAAGCTTCTATATCTGCTCGAACCACCGTCATATTTGTCTCTAATACCATAATCATGCTTGTAGAGCTGATTTACGGCTTAAATTTTACAGACACTTAATTATGTTCTAACAACCTCGAATTATTACGTCACAAACTTATATATTTATCTCTTTCTAACGCACTATGTTTGAGCGAGACAGCATCACTCAAGTATACCAACTTTGCGCGATAATCTCGACTTAGGTAAATATTATTGAATAGACTTGTAAATATTTTATATTGGTATATATTACTGTATATTTACACTGTTCGTTTGTCGAGTTAAGTGCATTAGCTTGTGTTATGTAAGTGAAGTGTAAATTGTATATAATTTTATTAAAAAAGGGGGAGTGTCGGGGCGTGGATATACATTTGGAAATGTATAAAAATTAAAGCATTGTTAGACGTGTTTTTTATGATTTGTGAAACTATTTCTGTAGATGGTGAAAACCGGATTTTATCTAGACGACGTCGTAACCTTCAATTTTAGTGTCTAGTCATGCGTTTTTTTGCATTCTGTATTTATATACTTTTGGAGACAGCCCTTGGGCTATCCCAATCTAAATCTATAATCTACCAGTCAAAGTTTGTGCCACTTGCGACCTACAACTGTGCTTAAACTGTATAGAATCAAAATAACAGAAATTCTTGATAGTTAAGCTTTTCAAGTAGTCAGAAGCCCAAAAGTCTGACAACCTGTCTTACCAAGGGGTGTCGTGTTACCCAGTAACTGGGTTGTGGAGGTCAGATAGGCAGTCGCTCCATGTAAAATACTGAAAATGGTATTCATCTGCACCCGGTTAGACTGGAAAATCTCGACCCCAAAATAATTGGGAAAAAACAGGCAGATTGATTGATACTGAAGTGCGTCGTTTAAATATTCTGGTTTTGCACTCGGTGAACTTTAATAAACAGATTCAATATTTACACTCAACACTCACTAACCTAATTAACTCATACTATTGACATTTAAAACAGAAACACAGATAAAACGACCTTTAAAAAAAATATAATTACTTGAAAAGGTTATAATGTCACATCCGAAACCACAATGTTATATAAAGAGCATGAATGTGTCTCTCGTATTGCCGCTGATGCTTTATCAAACAGACGCATACGACGTGTCTTGTGACGTCATAGTGTATGTTCTCTTACAGATGTACTTGTACTATTTGGTTATCTCTTTCGGGCAATGGTGAAGGTTTTTTAGTGAATCTGGATGCTTCGAAATCATGTGAGATCTGTGTTATTAGTTAGAGTTATTAAAAGTAAGGAGTAACCGAAGAGTTTCTTGCCGGCTCTTCTCCATAGGACACGTTTATGTAGGTTTATCCGAGGGCCTAGACAAGTGACAATCGCTTGGAAAGCGTTTCGTATTCTACAACGACTTTCAACAGGATTGACATAAGCTTTTTGATAGCTTATGTCAGTCTTATATATTTTTGCCTTTTCCATCATCGTTATCGCTGATAGAATGTCACAACGCTGGAAACATGATTTCATAAATGTAAAGAAATAAAATTATGATATTAAATGCAATATGTATTTAAAGCACAATAACAAAATTGAAATGATAGCAAAGTCGTTCATAGTTCAAACCACAAGATATAAACTGGCAATATTCATTACTCAGTTCACCTTAATTAAGTTGATTTATTTTCTCTGTAATAGGAAGGATACTTCTAACTTATAAACACGCACTGACCTCTGGCACGGCGGTATCTCTAACAGTAGTCAAACAGATAACCTCTCATTACAACTTGTTTTTCCTCTATTCCTCGATTAGTGAGATAATAAGTATTTATACAAATAAGACTCCTTCACTGATTCGATTTTGCGTCGCAAAAATGTTTTATAAGCATCATTTATAGCTAATATTATCTACGAAGGAGGACATAGGACTCTTTTTTAAATTATCAATTATTGTGATGCAGCTAGGTATGATTTTCTATAAGGGGAATGGATTCGGCTGGGGAGTTTGTTATGCTACTTCTTCTTCCCAGCTAAAGCACTAGGAAGTGGTGAAAGGTGGGCTTGGGGGATTGTCCTGAGTGGGTTAGGGGATTGTTTTATGTGATTTTGACGTTTAAAAAGTGCTGATTCCCAGCCTAATTTGAATAAATGACATGATGCATTTCCTAAAGACCGTTTATCGATACTTCCATAATCTGTTCTACGGTTTTAGATGGCTAAAATTTACATTCATTTAGTAATAACTGTGATGTAATTAATCAAAATTAATTTCGCCGTGCGATTCTTTCTAATCTCTATGAATAAAATACTTAAATATATGAAAATACATAAAAATCAGAACGATTTGCATAATATTTAAAAAAAGTGTAAAACCTCATAATTTAATAACGACTACGATTAATGAAACAATCTTAGAATTAATGCATCTATAAAATACAGGTTCCAATGATTGACCGTCTATCTGTGAAATCACTTGCTTGAGTAATGAATTATTTATTAAATGGCGTCGTAAAACATAATGATTTGCATCTGAATATACCAACTGTTTATAATGTTTATGACGACTTCTGAGGATGTCTTCATCAGCAGTAAGGCGTTGTCCGGGTTGGTAAAACAGGGGAATGAAACCGTATTTTTAAATAACAGCTTAGCTAAGTTTACCCTTTGTGTTACCCAGTAACTGGGTTATGCAGGTCAGATAGGCCGTGGCTCCATGAATAATGTACTAGGATGCTGCTGTTTGCGGTTAGACTGAAAGCCGACCCCAACTTAGTCGGGATAAATTCTAGTATCTGACGATGATGAGCATGAGCATAATCAGGATTCAGGAGTAAATACAAATTACGAGTATAAGCAGCAAGGGCTAGTGTTGACAATTTTTTTAAATAATTTAACATTCGTGTTGATAACTGTTAGCGGTAAATATCACGAGCTTATCACACAAAGTCGTGAATGGAATGACAATAATTAATTGCACGTAACTGAGACTGAGATAATCATAAAGTTGAATATGCAAAATTTTGTGTATATTTGATTGTAGCATAACGATATCCAATAGATTGCCAGTAAGGACGACACCTAAGATAAAAGATAGATGAATACCTAGTTTTTATAATTTCGTGACGTCATGTCATTGATATGAATAATTGAAATTTCTATTTAAAAAACCAGAATAAAAGATTATAAGCTCGATTATAAGATTATAAAGCAACATGCTTAATATTAAGAAAAATTAATAGTAAAAATAAATTAATGAAGTGATTAAATTATGTCTAAAAAAAAATAGTGGCAGAACTGGTAGATACTAAGAAAATGCAATTCATTTGATTAATCATGACATCTAGACATCTCAAGTCTAGTGAATAAGTCATATTTTCTCTATTAAATGAATAGTTCAAATACCTTGAACAAACATCCTTCAAACTGCATCCACAGAACTTAGACCCGCGCTCGCCACTTAGTTTAACGACTTTCACGAGTACGTCATCTGTGTAAACTCCAGTATCGTAATGTTTGAACATACAATCATTGATGGCGGCTACCGGTTGACCTACAAACGATAACGCCGACCGCTCCGCCAGTCGCGTGCGACGCTTACCAACGAGCGAACGTTTCGTCCCGCCGTGTCATCTATGTATAACAATTTCTACGCGACCTGATAATAACCCTTGTCTGTGCCAAGACCCAAAACTATCGATAACTTATCGTTCGATAAGTCATTTTGTGTGCTCATGTGTGTTATAGTGGCTGTGTTATGTGAATTTAGTAATATAAGTGATATAATAAAATAATGAAACAGTGTTCACGTGATATTTAGTGGATTATTGCAATGTTAGTGCGAATGTGTGGGAACGAAGATAGGGCGCCGGTGAACTGCAAGGTAATGCGACAGGTTGCACGCAGCGTTGATAGCTACGCGCGTGATAGGTGCTAGTGCAGTTTATGTCATTGTTTGATTTGAGCAGATAAGTTGTAAGTCAATAGGTATAACTGTTACTTTCGTAGGAAATAGTGATGTAGAAGAAATATAGGAACTGCCGTAAATGATGGCGGAGCGAGTTTTCTAAAATCTTCGGCTTTGTAGGTGTAGCATCGTCTCAGTTACTACACCTTTGTAACAGTATGTTTCTAAATATCGATTAGTCTCATTAACCTCTAGAATATCGTACATGGAGGTTCATACGACATGTGGTAACATGTCGTATGGTTCTTAAGAAAAATACGCTAGAAACTACAATAAATATAATCGTAATAACCGTTGAGCGCTTACATGCAAATAGCTTCTAGTAGGCGAACGTTTGACGGGTTGCCCGGGTACTGGGTAGTCTTTTGTTAACTATAACCACGCATTTTTTTCGCTTTAAATAGGAGGCAATCTGACCTCTGGAAAGTTGATGCGTCGTTTTCCCGCCAAAATTCAGTAGCCCGCCAATCTCTTTGACATACAACACTACTATTGTTTTACGTAGAATAGTAGAACGTTATAAACGCAGTCTGTCTGGGTTGAGTATGATATTAGCTTATCTACCGCGTTTAAGGAAAACGTCCTAGTCGTAGCATAGTTCGTTCAGTAATCAAACGGTACTTTTACATCATTATCGGTACAAAGATAATAGTGTGAACTTTTTGTTGAGGTTATAAGACCTGAATGACAAACGTTGAACTTTGTTTTCAATCACTGCCAGACGAAAAATCTCTAATGAATGGATACATAATATAATAATTATATTTCTTGAGATACTTTAGATACCTGTCATCATCTGCCTAGCCTTTTCCCAACAATGTTGGGGTCGGCTTCCAGTCTAACCGGATGCAGCTGAATACCAGTATCTTACATGGAGCGACTGCCTATCTGACCTCCCAGTAACTCGGTAATACGATACTTTAGATACCTGTTATTTAAATAAAAGTTCCGGTTTCCCCAATAGATTGTGTAAAAGTGTAATATACCTACATGCCGTTTTCTCCATATTCTCATTATATTCTTTTATGTACTTAATTGTTATTCAGTGATTTATATTCATCACTCTTTTAGTAACATGCGTTTCATCACTCATCATGCCCATACCAAGACAAACGATTCCTTAGCAACTTTTCTGTCACTAGCGCTGCTTTCAAACTAACTCTTATATACTCATTTCTTTCTGTAATCATTCTCATTACTTCACACATCCATCTCAGCACTCTTTTCTCTGTTACTTCATCTACATTCCTGCTCACTGCTACTAAAAACACGTTGTATAAAAATCGCGGCTGCTAAAGCCTCCGGCTTACGACCACAACCTTTGCATAAACAGGAATAAAACCACTTTGGCTTTTCACCGTCGTTACCAGTATCGTGTGCAATTAATATGTATAAGATTCTTGTATCTTATTAATAAACATATCATAATCAACCACGTCCATATACGGGTGTAATAACATAGGAATGAATCGCTATTTGAATTTCGTAATCATAGCATTTAATGTTTATCTTGTTCATGCATCGTATCAGGGAGATTCTATCGAAGATATCGGAGATAAGTGAAGGAAATAGTATACTTGATGTGATATCTTGCTTTTATAGGATTTAGGTAATTAAACACTTGTTACATGGCACTTGGGAGCTTATTAATAAATCTCTTATTTGAGAGCTTCTTAAGTGTTGTTTTGATATTTCTTGAAATGAGGAACTGGAAAACTGGACTGGTCGGACTGGCGCACGAAGGGTTCCGCAACATTATCTATAAAAACGGCATAAAAAATCACTTTTGTTGTATGGGAGCCCCCTTAAATATTTATTTTATAAAAAAAAACAACTACAACTAAAAAACAACAACAGAAATACATCATCTATGAAAATTTCAACTGTCTAACTATCACGGTTCATGAGGTAAAGCCTGGTGACAGACGGACAGACAGACAGACAGCGGAGCCTTAGTAATAGGGTCCCGTTTTACCCTTTGGGTACGGAACCCTAAATATTGTGATTTTCATTTACACCTTGATTGAGACCCACTGTCCTGTAACATCATTCTTATCTACTTGCTAGTATTTTGTTTTGGCCTTTCTGATAAGATTGATTGTGCCATCGATCTAAATTGCTACCGGTCTTTGTAATCTTCGTGACTCCACTCTCGGCTACCTTCAAAATTATGATGACGTAAAATTTTGATCTTAGGCTTATAGGAACCGAGTCTTTGTTCACTTTTTGGTCCTTCCAGAAATGTGGTTTGCTTATTTCTAATATTAAGTACTGTTAACTTAACGTTGTCTTAGAGGATTGCTTGAGCTAGGGCGCGATTTCACGGACTGACAATTCGGGAACTCAGCCCCCGAATCGTCAGTCCGGGCCTTTACCATTTAAATTCCGACTTGCCACGTGCAACGTGCACAAACAGGTTGAAATGTTTATGGACTATAGTTGTTAACAAAACATGGAACCCAGAAGCTCACAGCCATACCTCGTTATCTTATCACAACAAACATTGCAGCTCTCTTGCATTGTTGTCCTACACCCATACTGCTCCTGGTCACGGATGTCTGCCGTTCGTTTACACTAGCATTAGCGACCAGACTGTCTAATTTGTTCACTTTCATCGAACTTCGGCACGTTACGTCTGTCTGCTTCCACGCTTTTTAAGCGATATCTTTCCTATTTGTTAGCATTTTGTTCAGGTGTTTTTGCCGAGATTTATCAGCCATCGACCCGTCTTGTCATCGTATCAGTATTCCATCATTGTAATGACTCAATCTACCATCTTTGCCTTTTGACGTAACTTCATTCCGAGCTGTAGGAATTAACATAACTGAAAACCCAGAAGCTTGTTATCTTGTCACAGCAAACATTGCAGCTCTCTCGCATATTTGCCCTACACTCATGTTGCACCGGGTCACGGATGTCTGCCGTTCGTTTACACTAGTATTAGCGACCAGTCTGTCTAATTTGTTCACTTTCATCGGCTGTTGCAAGTTTTATTGTTACGCATGCGCGAGGGCTTGGGTTTTACAGTTTATTTGTTTGGTAATAGTATATTGTGAGATTTCAGTATTTCCATGGAAACTATAAGATTCATAAAAGCTAATAGTGTCTTAAATCCCTGTTATAGGAAAATATTTATTTATTCGATTTTTTTCGCTAAGATACTACAACATAAAATTATATATTAATAGGTAGTATAGCATTCATAAATAGTGTCTTAAATCCCTGTTATAGGAAAATATTTATTTCTTCGAATTTTTTCGCTAATATGCTACAACATAAAATTATATATTAATAGGTAGTATAGTATTCATAGCTCCTACTCCAAAAGGTGTTTTTAGTTTTAGGATAATTGATATCGCTTCACTTCAATATCCAGCGCAAAAAAGATGTACAATCATCATCCTCTCGCCCCTATTCCAATTTAGTAAGGCAGGGACAACATCCCCTTTTTATAAAAAAAAAAAAAAAAAAAAAATTCACTTAATAACCTCACATCATCTTCTTTAAATTCACAATTCATTGACAATATTTATTTTATTAACTCAAGCAAAACTAATTATTATTGACAATTTAGTACAGACAGAACAGTATATTGATAAAACATAATTATGAGAGATACAAATTCATGTGTTAAAATCATGTTATTTGGTACTAGAATTTGTGTCACGTCTTTGTATGTGTTCAGGTGGAAACAGCATACTTTTAATGACGCACGGAATATTAAACACAAAACGTTTTGGGTACAACATTTCAATTACTACTTTTTGTAAAACCATTTGATTTGCAGTAGATCTCAAGTATCGTGAATAAGAAACAGTTATGAGTGGTTAATTATGTGGCTTCATGCATAGTTGTGCTGTTCAAAATGTTTTATAAACTGTAAAAAAAAAACTTATTTTCTGTGGTAATTGACTTGATTGACCATTATAACAAACAGCCATCATAATATAAGTTGACTTTAGTTTTGGCTCCAGATTAAAAATAAGACTTTTCTACGATACGGGGGTAAGTCCCTTATTTTTTTTCTAAAAGATTTTATTAAACATAAAAAACACTTTAAATTTAATATATGTAAGTATGAAAACTATTAGTCACCAGATAATAATTAATTTCTGACTAACAATAAATGAATATTAAAACAGATTAAAAGATCAGTAACAGCAACATCATATTTTCCTTTTCAAAATAAAAATACTTTTTCGTTAAAAAGCTTTGTAGCATTGACTATCTCTGTGACCATCTCGTTATAGTGTTCATCATCATCAGCTTACAGATGTTCACTGATACACATAGGCCTCTCCAATTGCCAGCCATTCATTCTTGCTTGATTCTCGGCAGTTTTCACCCAGCTGCTACCAGTAATGCAATCACAATCAGTGTTATACTAATGCAATCATGTTCATAAAAATATATTTTGGTTATATTAATGTCATATTATTTAATAATTCCCAAGTTATTTTGACGAATAAACCTTATATTATCGATTAAACTATTGTCTTCGAGACAAATATGAGCTTTGATCTTGTGTACAAAATAATAAAAAATAAGACGTAATGCAGAACTTTGTCAGCTGATATGACGTTATCTGATAACAACTAATACAAACGGATTTTGAAGATAATGGGAATGCTAAATTTTACTTTTTCAATTACGTTATCTTTGCACGTGACGTGCTTGGAAAATAATTGACCACTCCCATTTTTCTATTAATTAAAATAAAGGTGTATTAGGCGGCGACTAAGATAATACCAACTTTCATAATGAATCCATTATTATACAGATTTTTTACTATTATGTATTAAAAAAAAAACTGCCTAGCCTTTTCCCAACTATGTTGGGGTCGGCTTCCAGTCTAACCGGATGCAGCTGAATACCAGTATTTTACATGGAGCGACTGCTTATCTGACCTCCACAACCCAGCAACTGGGTAATACGATACCACTTGGTTAGACTGGTTGTCAGACTTTCGTGCTTCTGACGACTCGTAACGACTGTCAAAAATCCACAAATGACAGCCGGGACCAACGGCTTAACGTGCTTTCCGAGGCACGGAGGAGTCTCGATATGTGAAAATGGTCACCCATCCACGGACCAACCCCGGCAAGCGTAGCTTAACCTGATGGATTGACCCGAGCGGCTGTTATTACTTAGCCACGAGCTACTATTATGTATAAAACATTATTAATTAATTAAATTAGTTATAAGTGTCACATTACAAATCAACATACGCACATAGTCGCACGAGTATCAGAATCTAGCGTAGTAGATACTTCGTCCATTTTGATTTGTTTTGCCTGTACAGCGGAATTGCTACTGTAATTTACGTAGTTTCAATTCTTTTTGTGATAATTTTTAAATAAAAAATTACACAAATCGATTCAGGGAACGATTCTGAACAAACTACTTCATAATATGCATTAATTCAGTTACACATTGTATGTTACGGCTGAAAACGGTCCGGGACCAAAAGGCATCTCCCTGTTTAAATTTTTGTGTACCTTATCCATCTATCTACAGGATTAACCGAATGATATTGGTAGTACCTAGTTCAAAATAACTGCAATCTATGGACCTTATCTTTCATTGTTGTTACTGCAAAATACATTCAAGTCTAGACATCTTTCAATTCATTAAAAAGGTTGAATGGGAAGCTATGTCATTATTTTTACTTTGTCATACTGCATAACTTTGTCGATATTTTATCAGTCTTTGACATTTTATCTTTACATTTATCGTTTATCAAAGATAATCGGCTTATGCGATTACTTATCTGTTTAATGCCGAAATACACGAAACTTTTTAGTAATAAATGTTTAGATTATATCAACTGGTAAATGGTAATCCCTATCGGAAAGGTCGGTTGTTTATCTTTCTTTGTTATACGTAAGTTTGAATGTAATTTCCCTTCTTTTTCACCAACTCTTGGTATATGAAAGCCTTTTTAATTTGATATGTTATTCCGTGAATGTGATCGGTTGATGTTAGTCTCGTTGATTCAACGAATCACAGCAGTTAACAGGAGATTTCGATTTTTCTCGCGAAAGTTAATAAGCTAAAACTAAACTTTGTTCATGGCTGACTATCAGGTTACCTTAATTCTGGAGTCAGTCTGTTGATTTTATTATTCTTCGCACGTTATTTCTCTCTATTATCTCGATTCTAGTTTGTGTGTGTTGTACAATTCTGAATTGATATTACAATGGTAGGAATGGAAATCAACCCTGTAAACACAAAAATGGTTTGGCAAACAGACGAATATTCTAATTTTGATTTAATTGTTATAATTAAACCCAAGCAAATTATACAAAATGGTTATTCAATAAAGAAATATCCTGCACATTGGAACCAAAACACACGTCATACTTTTATTGCCATATCTCCAAATATTATATCGACACTCAGGATAAGCTGACATATGATCACTATCAGCCGTTATCAGTCCATCATTTCGGGCGTTATCTTCCTCATGACTTCGTTCACCTGTGGCGACACGTTGTTTATTATTATGATTAAGTATGAATTTCTGGATACTTATTAAACTTTGGCATTTATTGATACCTCCTAAAGATTTGTGGGGACATAAAATATGCTAATCAAATCGGTAATTGAAAATGATAATGATGATACTTTGGAAAGGAAGTAATTGATGAGTCTAAATGAAATGAAATGCAATTGTTTATTCTGTAAATAGGATATCGGAATCACATTAACACGTCATATTAAAAAAAAAAATAAGCTGGATGAGGTCGGAGTTTCCTATCTGACTACTCTGAGAAGAAAGGCGGAAACAAACTCAGAGGTTGCAGTCTCTTTTAAGGTCCAGACATATACTTGGTCAGGCCATATGAGGACCATGTAGATTAATGTCTGGAATGGTCTTTTGAGGAAAGAACCACACAGATTTGAGTGGACCAGTCCAGTCAGTGCATTTGTCAGTAACCGAGGAGCTCAACTAAAGATATTAAGTTGCACAATATTTCTTAAAAACAAGAAGAACAAGACTGACCATAATTTCCCCGTAAGACTGTAACAGAAACAGAACCAATCAATATATATAAACAATCAACGTGTTCTTAACTCCCCTGAAGTGAAAACTAACTGAAGTTCAAAGAATATTTGCTCACTCCAGAAAATGCCTACAATAATTTTCATTTATTTGTATTTGAAGTGAAATTATAGCAAGTACAATTCAACACGGTATAATGAATCCAATAGACACTATCTTCAATGCAACATAAATTAATAAAGAAAACAAAACTATTAAACATGCAACATACAATAATAAAATGCTAACATTATCAGAAGCACCTACATGAACTGGCGACCTCTTAGGAGCAGTGCACTCTGAAAAAGTGTTGACACTAGATAACGCACTGACCTCTCGTAATACTGACACTTATTGTACCACTGTTATAGAAATTATCGGTACTTTGACTATTATGCCCATTCCGTATGATATCACGTGAATCATTCGCTAAAATTAACAAGCTTGTGGTTCTGAAGCGAAAGCTGAATGTTGAAAGAACTTATTTTGTAAATATTGATCAGGTTGTAGTGGTGCAAAATCTACAGCTAAATGTAGGTTCAAATATAATCTTATGCATGCTATAGCAATAAATTAGCAGCTATTTATCATGTGTTTACGACAAATTACGATTTATCAATAATGTTAAGTTTTTTATTTTAATGTGTTTTTGTATCAATATGTTTTTTTCGCGATTTCAGCGTTGGTCCCTTAGTAAAAACTGTTCATAATCATGATTAAAGTGACCCCTTAATTTCAGTTACACCTTGTTTATAAAAGGCTTTTAAAATATGGAAGTATCATTTAGTGAATGGAATATAAAAATGTAGGGCCTACCACATCGTGTTCTTACGTTGCATCAGTCTTGAAAATAACTATCTTTGTTTAATCAGTTTATTGACAAAGCTTTCTCGAATTATTCCTAACATAATACTACTGATAATTCGGTCGAACGATATCGTTTGTTTACTTTATATGATTTAAATGTGGCCTGTGACCTGATCGCGCTGTTCAGAGGGCAGATTGAATGCTGGGCGATAGCCTCTGTAATATTGTGCCTATTGTTGTAAAATGGTCAGAATAGATATGAAAAACTATAATTAGTGATGTGAGAATTTATTGACGATAATAATCAAGCTCTGACGAAGTGATATAAATGGCAAGCGTTAGACCATAATAGGGTTCAGGTCACATTATCACTAGCAAACATGTAACAGTAACTTAGCTTAGGCCTTTGATAGAGTAAGCTTTAGACCCTAATCATGTTTTGAAACAATCTTTCATTCATATACAAAGTCAGTTTGCTTAAGCTTTATTTTGTTTTCGAAGAATGACGTCAAAATAAGGTCAAAATCATAAATATATTTTGTTTTGTTCTAAATAGCAAATGTGGCGTGCCACAAGGGGCTATACTACGACCTACATTACTTTTATAGTATTGGCATTTCTTATCAACCAGCTTTAAAATAATGCCGTTTATCTTAAAACCTAATTATACATGTGTATAGTAAACATAGATAAAAAAAATATTTATCGTTATAATATGTGGAGATAAGTATCTACTGATAAAGCTGACGATAAAGATGGATCAGGTTATAATTGCTGTGCCAACGTTATCAGTGATTTAATTGAGTGAAAGATTTGATTTTGATAAAATACGCTTCACACCTTTTTATCCAGTTTTTTTCGCATTATCAACGTTGCTGGCTACATGTTTTATCAATAATATTTTTTATTATATGCTTTATAACTTGTATAATGCGATCGTAGTTATTTTCTTTTTAACCTGAATTGTGCCACTGCTGGGCAAAGCTCTCCCCCCACAGATTTTCACTGTACTTATCTTCTCCGACCAACCTCGCATAAACGCTTCTAATGATGACTTAGAAGCGTTTAGCCAGCGTTTCTTAGGTCTCTTTCGGCGACGACAGCAGTCTTCTGGCACCCAGTGCGTGAAGACGTGACAGGATTATTCATATTGGTGTTATTTTTAAAATTATTGTTGCATCACATTCCCCAACAGCCAATGGACACGTGTACTCGTGTAGTTCTCTAGTTTTGAAGGAAATTAAAATTCTATAGATAATTAAAAAACGAGACATCTACACCTGTAAAGGTCATGAGAATTGTTTAAAATGAAATATATAATTTACATTAACATAATTAAACAGATGTAGTCTGAGTAATGTCGGTGCCAGGTGCAAGGTATGGTGTGTAAATCGAGTTCTCATACACATTTAACTCAAACGAATTTTAATGACTTCGCCTAAAATCATTATCTATAGAATTTTAATCCGACATGGTTGATACATGTCGGCACAAGCTATACAGATAACCCGTAACTAAAAAGGTTCAAAATCAAGGCGAAATTTAATCTGACCGATAATCATTGTCGAAAACTTGTTAAAAATGTAGGTAAATTATAGCCATTTTTGACAGATTGAGATAAAAATTGAGGACTCGTCTGCGTCCCGCAGACCACCACGGTGCGGTGAACTTGTCTGAGTATTCTGGAAGGTTTTTAACGGCAACATTATCTGACTGTCGTACCTTTAAACATAATTCATTGCTTACTAGTCTGTGTAGCGTATCGTAGTATTGACCCGGCGCGGTCGATCGGAGATGATAACCTTATGATGACTGCGTGTCGACATGCACGTGGTTCAGGGAAGGCATGAGTCTTGAGCGAATGTTCTAGAATGAGTTTTGGGAAACTGAATAAAAACCTTTTGGACACATAATCTCAGTGGTAAAATGTTTGACGTTAATCTAAAACTGTATTACTTAGGTCTTGTATGTATTTTATTTGTCTCAAAAACAACTTATTTTATGACTTAGAATCAAAATTAAAATCTGACTGACTGATGAGTGATGCTGATGATTTAATGTTGCGTAGATTAAGATGACTCAAGAAATTAACCTTTCCTTGACTTTTCAAGAAGTACTAAGTTAAGATAAGTCTTACTAAGTGACCTTTTCAACTCAATTAATAAGGTAAACTGATATCCAATGATGAACCTTGACTTGATTGACTGGTAGAAAATGCCTATGGCATTAAGTCCGCCTTTGTACATTTGTGTGCTTAAAGTATTAAATAAATACATTTGGTGCTGAAGTCTGTTAATCCTTACTTCCTTACTAATATTATAAATGCGAAAGTAACTCTGTCTGTCTGTCTGTCGCGCTTTCACGCCAAAACTACTGAACAAATTTAAATGAAATTTGGTACACAATATATAGTCTAGAGCCTGAGACATAGGACATAGGCTACTTTTTATCGACATACCACGCGGGCGGAAGCTAGTTCACTCTAAATAGTCTCATGACACAACTAACTTAGAATATTACATTCTTAGGTATGTAGTATCCTATGAAAGTTGCTTATGTACTTCAGCTTATTTAACAAAACCATCCCCCTTGTTACAGATGCGAGCCGTCCCGGCGAACGAGCGAGTATACACATTACGGACCCGGCCGCCCTCCCTCCTCCCCCCCTCCCCCCTTAGCCTCGCCAGTTCCGGCGACAAATCCTTAGTAGCCCACACGCATTCTCCTTCCCTAGAGCGACCGGCGAGTCAGCCCTCCGCGCCTTCAACCACCGCTAGCTTCGTCTGTTACGTATGCGGGGTCAGTGCTCCCAGCTCGCAACTAAGACTGGTCTACTGCTGTCCTAACCCCGAGAGAGAACCTTATTACCCTTTTATAACGACGCTCAAACCTCATTCGGATGCCAGTCCTATTAGTCCACAAGGTGAGTTGAAGTTACATTGATTTAGGTGATACCGACATTTTGTAGTAAGGAAGAGACCTTCTCGAAGGCAGCTGATTAAATATTTTGTTGTCAGTTGAATGGTGTAGTCGTCTAAAGAAGAAGCTGTTTGTGTGAACCTAATGCTACTTCCTAACCCGTGGATACTGAAAGCCTGATTTGTAAACTCTCAGATCGCATGATAGTAGTTTTGATTCGCTGGCTGGAAAAAAAATCATTCAAATCTATTGTCAAGAGATTTGGCAATTAAAATGTAGGTTAAAGATTTCAGAACCCAGCGGTTATTCTATTTCTTTTTTGCAAGTATTACATCGATATTGTGTATAATTTCAGGCATGGTACAAATATGCGCGTCGTGTTACAAAAGTATCCCCCACAAGTACCCGGCGTACGGCGAGAACGGCGAGCCGAACGCCGCGCACAACAACACACACACCAACAATATTAGGTAAGTAATATAACGAAAGATGTAAGATTTTTGAGTGACACATGATCTCAACACAAAAGGAAGGGAACCAAAATCTTACAGAAACATACAGTCACTATTAGCAATTCATGTGTCAAATTTAGAAAATGCGCTCTAGATATTCGATTTTCAAAAGCTTCTCGCATTTTCGAGATTCTAGAACATCAAGTTTTTTACCAGTGGAAGTGAAAAAATGCGTCACAAATGCATGTTCATTTAATACTTAAAATTCTGGTTAAAAATGAGCTATCATATGCTAATTTTTCTTTCTGAATTCAAAGTAGTTTGCTGGTTTTATGCAGTATCAATGATACACAATCTCATCTCTTGCAGATTTAAGCCATACGATATCAAGTCCAGTTCGAGTCAGTCGAGTAAGCGGCCGTCGAACGCGTTGTCCAGCAGTCCGCAGAGCCAGATCGTGTCGGGAGAGAATGGCATGGGACTGTACAGGTTTGTTCAGCTTTCTGAACATCTGCAGGGCAAAGGCCTTCTTTCCTTCCTTCCATTTATCTTTATCTTCCGTCTGTCTTTGTAAAATCAATTTAGGCTGAATGTCTATAAGGTTGATATTAGTGTTAGTCGTTTTATTAACTTATATTAGAAATATTTTTGAAGATTTTACGTTTTTATGGGTTATTTCGGAAGTACCATTTTTTGCAATAATACCTGAACAGCGGTGGTCTTGTGAAGGTTATCTGGATTGTGATAGGACTGATCGGGAGTGGCGCATATCCTAGTAGTGGGCGAATATCGGTCGATATGATGATGATAACGATGGTCCTTTAAAATGTAATTCATAATGTTCGTTCCAGATGTTACGTGTGCGCGGGCCTGTTCCCGCAGCAGTCCATGGAGTGGCTGTCGACGTCGGCGGAGTACATGAACTCGCACGCGATGCACTTCCCGTGCCTCGCGAGCGGCGGCGCGCGCGGCGGGCGCGTGCTCGCGTGCAGCCGCTGCGTGCGCCACCTGGCGCGCCAGTGGGAGCTGCTGGACGCCGAGCGCGTGCCGCTGGAGCACAGGAGGTGGCTACTACTGTTATACACTTAGATTAGACGAAAATTAAAAAAATTACACTATGACTGTTCCATCATGAAACCGGTAAATAGTAATAACCTCAAAAAAATAAAAACGCTCCTTTTGGCTTTGCCGTAGTCGGGTAAAAAGAACTAGGCTTGAGTGCTTGACACATTCAAGATGGTACTCGCTCGCATCGCGTCGAACATGACGCGTTTCTGAATGAGAGAAAAAAAAAACAGTCGACTTGAAAACGTCTAGCTAAAACTCGAATTTTCTAAGAAAATCTCTCTAGTACCAATACTTATAAAACATTGTTTCAGATATAATATCCCGTCGCCCTTACCGGCGAACTCGTCTATGAACGGCGAGCGAGTCATCCCCACCCCACCGTCGACCACGTCTGACCGGACGGTCGCTAGTAATAATGGTGAGATCATTTTCATATTTAACATGCCAAAAGATTATCAACCTTACCACATCGGAAGAAAGTCGGAAATAAAGAAACGTAACTGCGTAATTATCTCTGCTTTGATACTCTCGCGGATTAAGCCTGGTTAAAGTCCGACTAAGGCCGGCCAAACTACACGGACTTTTACTGACTGGATGTGTACAGTCACGAGCACCAATATGTATACACTTAGCAACTTTTACAAGTGATTTTCTCCTACTGTATTGATTGTCATTTTATGTTATAAGGAACATAGATAGTATTTTGGAACCTATGTTATTATGAAATAGGTATCATCTCAAAGTTGCAATCGTTATTCCACGAGAAAATTGTTATTGAATTTTGGTGTGTGTATTCATATTTTTGCTCGTGACTGTACATACCCCACAATTTGCCCGATGATAACCTGAAATTTTCTTGACAATGGAACCGCCTGCAAATTCCATGTTGTGCACAAGCGGCCTACTGGCCGGAAATGTCATTTACGTAAATTATTTTTATAAAAATGTTCAGTCATCTTACAGTACACCCGACACGACATCATCATCATACATATCATCTCTAACGACAACTGCTGGACATAGGCCTTCTCATAAAATCGCCTAAAACTCATGATAGACAGATGACAATCTGCCTGAGTTGCTATACCACACAACGATCTATCTCTTCGAACGGTACTTATTGCCTCCTGCCGATTTATTTTGTAAAAATCTCATCGTGAAAACTTAAGTGAAGTGAGCTGTCAATAGTGTCAATACCTAGCATTAAGTGGAATGACAGATGACAGCTCACTTCACCTAATTTTTCACGGTAAGATTTTTACAGAATA
Organism: Lithophane ornitopus; assembly: GCA_948473465.1. Taxonomy (NCBI): domain Eukaryota; kingdom Metazoa; phylum Arthropoda; class Insecta; order Lepidoptera; family Noctuidae; genus Lithophane; species Lithophane ornitopus. The sequence goes on along the minus strand of OX419635.1, from coordinate 13,905,642 downwards.
CCCCGGCTGTTGTTGTTGTTGTTGACGGTTGTCGGTATATGTGTCCCGCAGCGTGCACGTCGATCTACTGCTTCCTGTGCGGCCTGCACTCGGACTTCACGCTGGCGCGCATCCTGTACGGCCAGCCGCAGGGCAACGCGCCGTACTTCCCGTGCCTGCTCACGCACCAGGTGGGATGTCTACATTTTATTAAACACTAGCTTTTTGCCTGTGGGATTCGTCCGTGTAGGTCCGAACACGACAAAAAGTACGCTTAAATTATCCAACGGTAACGTTCCACTTATGAACGTAGAAGTTGAACAGCTAATAAATATCTAGTAAATAATACATAATACAATGTTAATAGATTGTGACTGAAAATATTCAGATATATTGTAGCGTTATTATCTCTTATAAATCGTGCTAGAAGTTCTAGCACGAAAGTATTTGAGACCAGTTGGCCAACTGATAAGAATCGAATGGTGCTTCTAAACAGTGCAAGTCACCAACCCGCGCGAATTATTTATTGAGTAAGTCACTGGATCCACACGCGTTATGACACCGTCGTTTACACGATGCATCTGACCTGCGCAAGTTCCAGAATATGCACACGTTACCCGCGCCGTGTATAAGCACCATAATCAAACAATATTGGTCCAATTTGTTGGAACCAAAGAGCTTTGTTTGCCAAAGTAGTAATATTAATGTTGTGTATTTGTCGACAGAGTCATCCAAACGCGGAGCAGTTGCGTGAGAACGGCTCGGCTCTAGTCTGTACCTTCTGTTACCACTCGCTACTCAGCCAGTGGAGGAGGTGAGTACCATATAATAAACTATCGAGACCTGTCTCTCCAGAGAGCCGTGAACGACGTGTCTCGTTGATCGCGGTTTGATAGGTTAAATCTTAATCCTAAGGGTTAATTACACATCCATTTTTTGAGAATTTACTTTATATTAATGTATTTTCTACGCAGTCTGCTGCGACGTCATCTTTCTTAAGGCTCTAGATAGTGGTTATTTTGTCTCGGCTCAAGCTGACTCTAAGCTTGTACAGAAATAACTGTAAGTCGTGTAGGAAAGCCATTGCCCAGCAGTGAGGGGAAGATGCAAGCTGACAGTAACCAGTAATGATAACCAGATGAATTTTGGAGTTAGAGACGTACAAAACTTTCCCCTCAAAGAAAGAAAGAAAAAGTATGTATTGACGCACACAGGATTCACATACAACACTAAAACACGCTCTTAAAAATATAAATAAAAAACAAAGTAAAATTAAAATAAAGTAGAAAGTCCTGTACGAGGCCAAAAGCATGCATTTTAAATGTCACAGCAGGATGTAGCGACATATAAAAATAAATTTCGCAGCTCTGGCAAAGCCTTATTAAATTGATAACATTTCGTTGTCTCCAACCTTCTGTCCTATTCGCTATAAGGCCGCCGTTGTTGCAGGTACGAAGCGTTAGGCGGCTACCCTCCCGAGAGGAGAGTGTACAACACTCACGACTACCACTGCCATCTGTGCGGCATCAAGACGTACAGGAAACGAGTTAGGGCGCTACCTATTAAAGTGAGTATAGCATAGGATATTCAGCCCATAAACGAGATGAAAGGATCACGGAATTAATTTGATATTGAAGTATAGTTGTGCTATTCTGTAAAAATCGCACCGTGAAAACCTAAGTGAAGTAAGCTTGAAGTAAACTGTCACTGCCTTAGCAACAGTAGCTATCGATAAGAATGACAGCTCACTTCACGCTCATTTCACCTAAGTTTTCACGGTGTGATGGTTACAGAATAGCAATTCAGATGTTTACTTAGTGAGATTCAAACGCGTTTATCTTCAAAAGTATCAATTGAGTGCCCCGTTGGTCTCGTGGTCGTAAGCGCGACTGTTGAGGTTTGGGTCCTGGGTTCGACCCCAGGTCGAGCATAGTACCTGCCAGGGTTGCGGGAATGTCCGAAAGGGATACCGGGACCTTGGGGCAACTGAAGGAACACGGGTGAGTTTTAGTCAGTAAAAGTCTGACACGCCCTTCCGCTCTGCCTAGAGCAGGAGAAGTCAATTGATGACATCCCACACCAAAAAAAAAAAAAAAAAATGTCGAGCATAGTGTGTTCGATTCTAGTAGTAGTTTCTATAATGGTTTGTTTATAATGTTGTTAAACTGTAACTTCTTTATCCATATCAATGAACGATAAATTAGGTACAATATTTTTGTAGCATAATATGATTCGGAACCTCATGAGTAATTAAATAATGTATTTTTTGTTTCAGGAATTCCCATTCTTAGTGCAAAGGCGGACTGAAAATTCATTATTATTAGAAAATGGCGATTATGCCGTAGTATGTTTAGACTGTTATGAAAGCTTAAGGTTAGTCATATTTTATTTATTTACTTCAAAATATGTATTCTTTTTATCCTTTCTTCTGTCCGTCCATTGATATCCGGAGATATGCCTACACTTTATATTTGTTCAAGTTCAAGTGTCGACACCTTTTCCCCACTACCGAAACTCACACAAAAGCAAAAGAAATAGATACGGCACACATGATGTTTTTTCACGCACACCTAAGAAAATATGCGTAACTACCTAATGCGCACATGCTAAAAAGGGGCTGGCACTATGTAGTATAAGGACAGGTACTGATCGCACACATGCAACTCTAGCCTCAACTAGGGAAGAGGGGTTGATATAAATATTTGATCGATAAAAATATCGATGAAAACCGAATATCTATCTATGATGAATACCGACTGCAAAAAAGATTTTCCTAACAATTATTTTCCCTGCCTGTTGCATCTATCCATTTATTTCTAATTTCTGGATCTTTCAGAAAATTGAAATAAAATTCATAAAAAAAGCACCACAAACTATTTCACAATTAAATATTTGTAAAATCCTTAAATGTGATTTTTTACTTTTCGGTGGTAGGACATGCCACTTGTCTTGTAATTGTCCTATTTTTGCAAATAAGCACGGAACAGTTCGGCATGACACATTTCGATGCAAACATAAACTAAACGGTGCGCATACAAGGTCAGTTCGACCGCCGCGCCTCCGAGCCATGTCCCTCGCTCTTGTCTCACCGCACCTGGCCGCAGGACGCAGGCGCAGGACTACGAGCGGCGCGGCGTGCCCGTGGACAAGCGCGAGTACAACTGGCTGCAGCAGCCGCCGCCGCCCGAGGACTCGGCCGACGTCACCATCGCGCGCCTGCCCTCCGGGGACCGCTCCGATAAACTTGTGAGTAGCATACGAAAAAATATATTTTGTCATCTGAACATCTATCCATTTCCAATAGAAAATATTCTCCCAGCACTCGATCCTAAAGCCTGATTTACACGGTTCGAGTTAATTGCCTGTGGCATACCGTAACTTGCAGCAATCTACAAAATCGATGTCATGGTTCGTGCGACCATTTTTTTTTCTACTGCTAAAAATTTTCGAGTTGAGTTTTGCGTTTACCCTGTATAATTATTGTAACTAGACTCGCGACAATCTAAGAAGTCCGTTTTGACGGCAAAAAAATCCTTTGGGAAGTGATGAAAACAAATATTGGTTTCTTATAAACTGATTCTCGAGTCATATCGATTGAACATACTTAGAGAGTTTGTAATCGACGACTTATCTATATTGCTTAAAACAGATTCGCAAGGCTTAACGTTTTATGACATGTACGAGAACGAAACGTCAAAACGGACTTCTTAGATTGTCACGAGTTTACACAGATCAAGATTTAGAGAAAAGAATACACTCTAATTAGAAATAGGGATAACTGTATTCTTTTATACACCTTTTATAAAACGGTTAAAAAAAATACTGTAAAATGTTTATTCTATTTTCAGTAAAATTCATTTTTATATTAATTCTTACTACTATCATTTATTACCGTCGTAACACGACCACTCTTTGCACAGATACCTCAATCACTGGTGATGTCTCGCAGTAGTTCGAAACGGAACAGCCCGAAGCAGCCGAGTTCAGCGCTCGCGGACCGAAGGCTAACGCCGAACAAGATCGAGAAGCCTGACCAAGGTATGTCACACTTACATATAAACCCCATGGTTCTACCAATAACAACAAAAGTAAAAGTGTTTGAAAAACTTACAAAAAATAGTATCATCACCAACGAAGAAAGAATTATTGGAGACCATAAAAGCCCGGTTCCCTTTACAAAAATAAGTGTTCTAAAAAAAAAGTTGAAGAGTGATCTTTGTATCGGCCGACTGCTGTCACACAAAACTCGCTTGGCGCGTAAAATAGGTACCTAGACTCACGACAATCTAAGAAGTCCGTTTTCACAGCTATACAAATGCTTTGAGTAGCGATGAAAAAATAGTTGGTTTCTTATAAACTGATTCTCGAGACATTACGATTGAACATACTTAGAGAGTTTTTAATCGACGACATATCTACATTGCTTGAAACTGATTCTCAAGGCAACGTTTTATTACATGTACGAGAATGAAACGTCAAAACGGACTTCTTATATTGTCGCGAGTGTAGCTGTTTGATTCTACAGTGGTCTTAATGGGAAAAATGCGGATGAAATATCTTTAGGATCTGTAATATTAATACCATATGCAATCAAACATACGACCATTACTGCTTATGGATTCCGAACGAACAGATGACCCTGTCTGCAAAAATCTGGCTATTTAACCAAACGAATTTATTTGTATTTGCACAATTATTAACAGTATTGTAATGTTACACTATAGGAAACTGGAATTTTAAAAGTAAATACTCAAAACAAATACTTCCAAATACTTGCATTATTTCCAACTCCGTCTTCACATCTCGAAACCTTTTAAAGGCGCAAGCCTCTAATATGGCGCATAACAATATAGCCGCTAAAATGGCTAACCACCTGTGGATGTCCATAAAGTGCTTACCCTCCTTACCAAGAGTCGCCAAAGAGTAAGTAAGAAAAACTTTGTTTGAAGTTTTGTACCGATGTTGAGGTTGTCTCTTGGAGGCCGAAGACACATAAATTTAACCTAGCGGTTATTGAATTGTTATTTTACTTCGATTGTTTCGAAATTATTATTAAAATCAGGGACTTGAAACGTTACGAAATAATAAAATACCGTTACATATAGTTCCAGTAACGATAATTTCTATTGTTCCACCCGGATCTTAACTAAATTAATAGTTGAAGATTTCGTTCCGATAGATTTTCGTTATATTGCCAAGAAATTAATTCGTAAGTGGTTACTGGAACTATACATGCGCTATTACGTAACGTTATCATATCCCTATTTTGAGTAACGTTTCAAGTCCCTGATTAAAATGCGTGTCAGGTTCAATACTTTTTTATTGACCGACTGTAAAGAAGTTGTTTTTCGCATGTATCTATGTATGAATTGTGGGATTATTTATTGCCTCATATTATAATTATTGTTTGGATAGTGTGAACTATGATGCCAAAACGAAAACGTACGTAATGTTTGTGATGATTATTCACAGTATTATTTTCATGATTCTTCAACTTGGTATCGATTATATCTTATTTCAACGACATCTCACCTAGTAGGCACAAAACTGGCCCCACAAACGATTGCCCCATCTGCAACCAACCTACCCTCTCCCCCAGCCAACCCTACCGGTAACAATACACCATCTTAAGTGCGCGCCGGGTATCGCTGTCGGCGCCCCCCCCCTCATCCCCCACCTCGTGACGTCATCCCTTACCACCGTCTTTTGTAAGAGTTCCGAGCGCACACTTTATTACCCTTTGTTCATGGAATAGGGAAATTACTTAATTCTCCAAGATTTTTTTTCGGGTTACGAAAGTAAGGAAGGTCGGAGGAAAGTTGGTTTCCACAATCCGGTTTCGGGAGATTACTGAGTGGCGTTAATATAAGATTTCAAACATGGACGAAGCCTACTTCCGTCTAAACAGTTATTAGATACTTTAAGCCCTATCATAGGTGCATAAGACCTTCCATACGTGACGATACTATAACATACAGTTGTTGAAAGGCTTATTAACACAACAATTAACTACTGTGATTGATAGACTTCAAAGGAGATCATTCAGCGTCCATACATTTTTGGGCTAAATGTGAAAGTGCCAAACAAAAAAAGGGTTATAATCCGAAAAAATAATGTTCTTCTCTTCATGTTTTATTTCTACAATATATTACTTTTATTAGATTACTATATTATTTATTTTAACTAAAACATACAGAAAACCGTATTTTTACAAATCGCATAACATCGCAGGAAATTGCCCTACAGATTTGGACTACAATAGTGAAGAGAATAACATGTTCTAACGGAATATATCATTGTTTTTGTTTGGTCATAAGTAAAATGAATCCTTTGACAACTAATTAATTTCAATAGGCTTTTTAAAACCAGGGGTGCGTTCATTCTCGCGGGATGAACGCACCTTTGGGACTCAGCCCCGTTACTAATCATGTTGACCGACAACTTTTCTCACTATTAATAAGCTATTGACGTATCTGCCTACCCTCATGTATTGTAGATGGGAAATGCTATACTGATGTTCAATGAAACATGTCTTATCACATATCTTTTTGTTCAAACACATTGACCGAAATATCATCATTTAAATACAACAAACAAAAAGCTTTTTCCTATCCAGACATGTTTCAACACATGTCTCGGTTTCACCAGTTCCAATTTCAACCTTAACTCTGTGGAATACGGTCTGTTTTATCTTGTGGCAGTTGTGACATATGTCCTTTGTATGTAGCACGTGTGGTGATGACGGGAGGAAGTCTGGATAACGTTACATATTGGTATTTCGCGTATATTGTGTTTGGATTGGTGTCGACCATAAGCTTAAAGCGATTTCATGTTACCATTTCTGATTGGGGAGAAGAACCCTTGGTTGTAGACTGGGATGTATTTTGTGTTTACTGGCACGGTATGTGTCCCAAGACATGGCATACTAATCTCCACGAACGACTTGCAAACAAACAACGTGATTTGGAAAAACAACTTTAAAACCGGGGTATAAAGTTCAGTTTGGTCAACAAATTCAATTTTTTAAATGATTTTTTTAAAGAATTGTTCAGTAGTACTACATTATTACGGTAATCATCTTAATTTACTAAGGCATATTGGTTTAGTTAAATAAAGTTAAAATTCGTTTATATGGAAATAACATTAATTGGAAACAAGGATTTGCATTGACGTGAGGTCACCTGTTACGAGCTAACCGCTCTGACATAGACCGTCTCCATCGATCCGCTCACCGCTAAGAATTGTTCCGTCGCGGATGGAATTGATCCGCGTCAACGACAATGTCTGCTTTGAGGTGTAAACGGTTGAATACAAACTGGCTACGAGTACCCATATGTTTGTTACCGAAGTGTCAGGCTCATTTCGCCAGTTATGTTTAAATACTATGCTATAAAAGTCGAGCCTGTTGCTATATAATATTCGAGAACCAATCCAGGCTACCATTGCTGGTATTAAGAATTTCGTAATGGAATAAATCGAGAAATAGTTTTCCTGACACGGGGATCAAACCTAGGTTAGAAAACACTCCAGAAGCGTTCGCTACCATTAGTGAAACGGGGCAATAGGCGGCTTCTAAAATGACTCTTATTATGCATAATCCTTGGGAATGCAAGTGTGAAGTTATGATACGTTGATCTCAAAGTACAAGGTACAAATTAAAATCGAAATTATTAATCAAACTCACCAATAAGCCACAAAGATTAGCGCCATTCAACAGGACATTGGACAATAGCGTCGAGTACTAATTTGAGGGTCTGGCGGACGGAGGCGCGTCAAAGCCCGGATTATTGGAAAGCCATTTGTGGCGCTGCGAACAGGCGGGGTGAGGTGTGGTCTCAGTGGTAGAGGGTCTTGAGACAGGAGAGTAGTTTTGTTAAGGAGGCCGGGTGAGGTTTAAGCGATAGCGATTACTTGGTTTCAACCCAGTGTTCATTGAGCGACGAACGACGTGATCAGAATCTGTCCTATAATGATGATATACATTTTAGCCTTACTTTTCTGGAGTAATCGATGCCGAAGTTTTACCATATGTCACTATTGCAAAGAATAATAACGTTACAATTTTAACGTGTGATAACAAGGGGTATTTAATAGAATCTAACTAGATTCCATTAATTCGCAAGGCAAAGACTTCCCTTTCCTAAAATGGTGTCCTACCTACCTTAAAATCCAATCGCGAAATGGACCTGCGTAGACTAACGAACGCTTCAATTTATTTAGAAAAAATGTAATAAAGAAAGAAAATGCGTGTATTGGCTAAAAAAAAGGTAAGGTTAGGAAAACTTTTCTCGTAATCAAATCTGAAAACCAAAACATTTTCTTGCAAATCATTCATAATTTCTCTCCGCTTCGCTTATGGCGCCGCTCTCACTCGCCCCTCATCTTTCCACTGAGCTATAGACAATAGAAGTGCCGAGTGGAAGCTCCCGTATTTTCTTTACGCCCCCACACAGCTGTGATTTGTCGGCGACAGGATTATACAAGATATTGTTAATTAGGCAGCTTCTCCGGACTTTGGGGACAAAAGATTGTTTTACCTTTTATTTATCGAATGATTCGTATGAAGATGTTATGGAATATTTGTTTTCGAATGAAGGTTTCTTCATCGATGCCAGATTTTTGAATTGTAAAAAATTGGTCTGATAACTGGTGTTTTAGTAGCAATTGAATTAAACCAGCAATACAAAACTTTGTGGTATTGTTATGCATAATCCTCTGTAATTATGATTTGATTTCTTAGCTTATATTACTTTTTTATTTCAAGAGTTTCACAAAGCTGCTTTTCCCTCGCTCGCATCATTTTCAAATAGAGTTTGTTCTATCAAATCTTCAACATCATCACAATATAATTTCCAGCGGAAAACGTATAACTTTTTAGACGGTTTCCACCCCACAGTCACGTAGCCACAAACCAGGAACGGTATCCGCAACAATTCCGGCCGCGAACATACCTATACACACTGAAAATAACTTAACGCTACCCTACTCGACTCGCCTTGCTACTGGCGCAACTTATTTTTTTCTAAATTTATGTCAATTCAGTCATTTCAGATAAAGTTTACGAAGAAATAGCTTTGTAGGGTTGCGTTTTAATATTTCACGTGTTCCCTAATATGTGGGTAAACAAACATGTTCACATTTTTTGTTTTAACGATGTAACTTCTTTCCCTTCTTGTCCTTTGACTTCTCCAAAGAACTTGTAAACCGCTTACAATCGCCCTATGATTAGTTGCAACTATAATGAGAGAAGGGTTCCGGGGTTTTCCCGTACTTACCACCGTCTTGTGTTCTTAAACGAGGCCACGTGTGGCTTCCCACGGCCCGTAGAACCCGAGCTTCTTCGTATGCGTACATTATTTAGTGAGCAACCGTTTATTGACCACTTCCAAGTAAGAGCACGAGACATTGTAGACCTGTAATTAGCGAGGCGGGTTGTGCCTTTGATAACTTTGAATTGCAGAAACGTTGCATGAAAGACACCCCTAATTCTGCTTTTAGCTACATTTGATATACATCTGAGCGATGCATACATGCATTAATAAATGCTGTTTTGTATCTGTAAAGATCAATAGATTGAAATGACTATTCTGTGGTCTATATTATGTTGTTATCATAGCGTATTTACATCAAGCAAATTTCAGACTACCCTCGATTTTAAAAGACACAATTTAGCTGTAGATGAATTGTGAAAGTGCTTTGTTTCCGATAAGGAAATAAAACATTATAGGTCACGTGACCCGAGTCTTGTGTAACACCCCTAACCCAGCCCATTTGTTACGCCAGTGGCGCCGCCTTCCGTTGAGTAGCACTCAGTGAGTTTGAACAACAACGGCTGGATAGTTGCCGTGGCTTGTGCTCCGTTGAAATATACTACGGCTTGTACTACGGCAGTTAGGTGATCCGTTGCGTTTTTTTTACGTTATAAGTCGTTTCTAGCTGCAGAGTACAAAAATGCTTGACTATTTTACGAAAGCTTTTCTAAACTGGATATCTGCTTCAAGTATGCTTGATTAATTTACTAGTTGTTTTCAGTCCTTACTGTTAATTAACATCTTAGAAGAAAACCAAAGACTATTTGTTAATAAGTTTCCTTCCTAAAGTTCTGAGTTGAGCTCCACTATTACTGACAAAATGCTTGCACTGACTGGACAGGTCCACTCAAATCTGTGTGGTTCTTTCCTCAAAGACCATTTCAGACTCTAATCTACATGGTCCTCATATGGGTTGACCAAGATTATGTCTGGACTTTAAAAGAGACTGTGACCTCTGAGTTGGTTTCGGCCTTTTTCTCAGAGTAGACAGATAGGAAACGCCGACCTCATCTAGCTTAATTTTGCAATTTTTTAATATGACGTGTAAAAGTGATTCCAATAATAGTATAATAGATCCTATTTACAGAATAAACAATTTCATTTCATTTAATTACGAAAAATTTCTTTGAAAGCCCACCCTGACGCAAGAACCATTTCCGAAGAGCAAGAATATATAGAAGCGACACTCCCGCTCCGAAAGAATTATAAACGCTTACATGCACTAATAACGATAAACATTCTGTTACATAAAGGTTTTCGCTCGAAAAGCTATGTCATAAACAACAATGTAGACCAAACAACTGCAAAGGTGTTATTTACTGCAGAAAGTCATCGAAATAAAAGCTGCATCGAACGCAGTAACCTATGCTGGGCGGTAAAACAATCGTGACAATTGTTACGGCCATTAGTTAAATACTGAACGTTACGACTTGGCTGTCCTTGAATAGTATGTATGGTAATATTGGCTTTCAATATTTATGTTAAATAAAAGAGAGAACGGTTGCTTCATAAAGCAAGATTTCTTAACTAAAGCAGATTCTTCCGTCTTTTCTAAAGCTAATATACAATTAGAAGGAAAATGTTGAGACTTATCGATTTCTTGTCTAACAGGAAAATAAATTCCTTAAAACTCCCCTTACATTTATCGAGCCCTTATTCGGAAGTTATAATTGACGCATACAATAAAATAAAAGTCTGAAAATTAATAACGAAACTAACTACACAACAATGTTAAACTTTCCGACAAACTGCCAATTCCAATACACGAAGCCTTACTGGCGCCCAGTGTGGGGCAGCTGTCATGTGTTGTCCCGCTTTTGTTTCCACCCACACTGACTAGAAGAGTAACTCCTGTTGCCTGCTAGCTCATGTGTGATGCTTGTTTGATAGTTTCCTTCAGTAAAATGGGTATGTTTCTGAGAGATAAAGTAGGCTAATTTTTGAATTGTAAAATTGTAACAACCACGGTGCAGTTACAATTATATTTGTATTTTGAGAATTGTAATTGTGATGTCACATTGATTTCAGCCAATAATGCTGAAAGTATCAATGCTTAATGTACACAATTATGAAATTTAAACACCAGTATTGCTTCCGGGTTATACTTCCTCACTGAATATTAGTGGTTCCACGTCCATCTGATCGCTGCAACCCAACATAACATATAAAATTCTGACTACTGCCTTATAATATACAAGAAACCTACAACAGTAGTGAGTTAAATGTCTTGTGTGAGCCTTCCCGAGTGGAGTGTCGCTTTGTACCGCTACCACTTGGTCGCCGATGTTTGTGATAGTGACCCTGCTTTGTCGCAAGTTGCAACCACTTGTCGCGTACATCTCTTTGAAGTCTGGACCTCAAACTAAACGTCTTTCTGCAAAGAAAATATCTCTCAAAAGATTAACGTTATCAAAGAAGAGATGAGATTTATTGTTTATTTTGTAAAACTATTATAATTATCAGACCCTACTAAATATATTCCAGGTATGAGCTGGTAAAGTTGCGATGGTTATTATTTTAGTAACAAAAGAATAACCATCGCAATCAACTACGGTATCCATTTATCAAGTAGCTGTACAATATCACATAATATCTTTAATCATAATATCTAGAATTGAATGATTGATCACAGGCATGCCACGCAATCCAATTAGCATCTCTTGTTGCCTAGCAACAGGCCAGCTATAATATCATATACATTTTGTCGGAAATTGGATTCAGGTGAAAGCTTCGTACGCTTGGTAATTTAAAGTTTTAACTGATACTTTTTCGTGATTCTCGGAACATTGAATAATAATTATTGTAATAAAGCCTTTGGGTCAATCCTTGTTGGGCGCCAATAGCCTTTGTGGGCGCCCAGACTTCATTTTATTTTTCAGTTGGTTTTCTTAGATTTTGTGTTTCCTGTTAGTAAACCTTCTGGGAATCATCTGAAACAATTCTTTGAAATTTGTAACATTTATAACTCGAAAGCTTTATTTTCGATTACTAGTAACTTGTATGTTCTTCTGTTTACAGAAAATATCCAATTTTTTTAAATTTCTATCTTGCCTACTTACCTTTAACAGCATGGTATCCCTTTAGGTTCGCACAGCGCATGCTCGGCACGAGTCTGAGGGTTATTTGTCGTGCCGACGGTGACTTGTTTATTTTTATAGCTCGCCCCGCGCCTCCGCCCCGCTGCCTCATTCATCATGCAGCTTCACGCCGTAATTGTTTTGATTCCCATCACATTGGCCTTTTATTTAATGATCCTGTTTGTATTTATGCATCGTGATATTTATGGACAAAGTGGATTAATAAATTAAGAGTACCTAGGTACCTACTTTTTAACAAGTATGTCTGATACATTCGTGAAGCAGCCAGTCTTACATCAGAACATTTATCTGTACAATCGTTAGTTGAATATGCAAACTAGCGTCTTTCACTGTTATTCGTAAAACTAAATAACCTCGCCAGATATTTTCTTGTGTCAAATCCTCACGTTTTTCGAACTACAGCACTAGCTCGCGCTTCGCTCACTAGTTGAAGAGTTGTACATAGCGCCCATTAGCAGCCCTTTCACGACTCTTAATGCGCGAAACACAAATTGCGATACGATATAGCTTTCTATTTTTAAAATGAGTGGAAAGTAAAGGATAATTCATTTGAAAGTACCCAATACTGTCCAAAATCAACAAATATTACTTTTCTGTCTCAAAATAAACCTGTAATTTGCTGTAAACGACATTACAGTAGTCCGTACTGTTGTGCTAGTACGTCGTACATCGTGACAACACTGGCAACTAACAGTGGGAAGTTAGAAAACAGAGATAAAGATCTCTTCAACACGTACCTACCCTCTCGTATGTTCGTGTAGGTACATCACGGAGCCCATTAGCGGCGCTGTCACGAGTCGAGCGCTAACCACAAGCTCGCATTAGTGCTAAACACCCGCAGATATGGACGATATAGGATTGTTATGTCGTCCTTTGCGTACTGTCACATATCGACGCACTTTGAAGTAGGGAGTAGACATAGGCAGATTCAATTAGTTTTTTAAGGATTAAAAAAATAAGTACACTTATCACAAACTCCATAATTTAGTCGCGACGTTAAAATAAAATGTGTCATGGGATCGTGCTGACCCCAGTCTGGACGAGCGTTAATGCGCATTTAAAATGAAATGAAATGAAAATACATTTATTCTCAGAATTTCATCGGTAGACAGAATTGATTAATTTCGATTCGATTCACGGTAAAGCTCTCGTAGCGTCACTGACGGGCGCAACACAGCGTTGAGTTGCATTCTCTGCCTCGGCTTGCCTATTCCAGGAACTGGCGCCCAACATGGGACCACGAAATATAGTACAGAAGGTCGGCTTCATACAACGAGCGAAAACAGGCGCACGCACATAGACGCCTACGTACGGAGATCTTGGTCGGATGCCAGTCGCGAGTGCGCTGTGTGTTAATAACCATGTCTTTGTGTGCATGCGTTTTCCCCCGTTGTTTTGAGCCGTCCTTCTGTACCTATTTATTTTGTGATGGGACTATGCCGTACTTATTATACGTATGCATACAGTTGATGCATCGATCGATACCGAGCATCAAGAGCTGGCTTGGGTTTCCTATTTTGTTTGAGATTAGTTTTGATATGTGATTGATGTTTTGAATTTTTGATACAGGTATCGTATCTTTTTCTGTACTTGGTACTTTCTATGATGTGCTATTTCATAACCAATTATAAGAATGAAGATTTCTGGCATAGTCCCTTTAACGATTGTTAAAAAGACTATAATTACTGGCAGCACTTACCAAAACGCTGCTGCAGCAATTATCTGTTAGTTTTATTTAATACTACAATACAACTAAAACAAAATATACCATCTTATTGAAACCCAACGGATCTCATGACATCGCTTACATAAACACACGACATTAAACCTCCAGATAGAACTCGCACAATGTTAAGATTACCAGCGCAGCACATTACACCGACGGTTATCTTCAGTTTGCGACGTATGCCAACAGAACCTCGCGACGTATGAGGGTAGTCGGAGTTTGTACAGTCTACCCTTTTAACGAGAGGGGGGACCGTTAGCAGCCGCGTTTGAACGCGGTTCGAATTTTGAATAGTGGCCGTTGACGGGTTATGTTCCTGGTGTTAAGTCATTGTTTTTTTGGCTAGTAGTGAAGATAGTGTAGGTTTCAATAAATACAAATTGTAATATGTAAAATAAAATCATTGTTGCAAAATATCGTCAGATAAGATCCCTTTTGAAAAGAGATGAAGGATAAAAAAAAATAATAGATAGATAACCATTTCGGCAATAACCAGCCATTAATCATTTGTTGCAAGATGCCTATAGCATTTTCTTGTTTACAAATCATTGAACATAAAAGATAATTAACAGTCCAGTTATGAATTTCCACAAGTAACAATTACTTATACGTTTCACTCAGTATTCAGCCAGCAGCGTTCCGTTTGGCGCCCAACGCGTGTCTCGTCTCGTCCATGACACGACAAATGTACTTTGAACGTTGGTTGTACTGTACACCATAAGTAATTATGAACTAATTGTGCGACTGGATGTAATCAGACTCGATTGTGTTTGACATTTAACTTGGACAAATGGCTGTCGTCCCGTATCGCTTAATAGAGATTGGAATTAATATAAAAAGTCCAGACCATTTGTTTGAAATGCTGTAAACTGCAATAACTGGCATTTCCTTTTGATTCTAATTAAGTTGTCGTGCCCCTGGATGACCTGTACCTACTTACAGCTAGTCTACCAACTAGCAACACTAACTCCCTCATTTAAATTCCCCACTAGCCCGCTCACTGGTACGAGTAACTCTCCCACTCAAAGGCACTCCACTCAGTATTCCGCTGGCGTGTCGACTCGCCGCCAAGTATTTACTGCTCTGTGTACCGACAGCAGTGCGAGTAGCTACACTAGCTCGAGAGCTTTCTTTGTGAGTCGGCCAGCGTCGAGAAATTGTTATTAGCTCAAGAAACTTGTTGGGGGAATCTCGTTATATCTACATTTTCTGAATGCTGGAAGAAGTCTGTTTTTTAATATTCTCGGAAGTTGAAAGACGTACTTGTTTATCAATAAGGCTCGGTCTAGTTCGCTGGTAAGGTCTTCGAGGAAATATCATTGAAAGCCTTTCCTAATGGGATCGTCTTTTCAGTATCGATGCCAGTCCTTTCTTGGAAAGTTACCTTTTCGATTTAATAACTTTGTTCTACTCTTTCTTTTATCTACTCAATTTATGAGTCGGGCAGGGGTTTTTCCAATAATGAAAGGTATTATTGAAGTCAGTAAGTTGAGCAAGAAATCTCTCTCAAAATCCTTTGCGACCCAACGTATTCACAGGGGACTTATGTATACAGAGGGGTGTAATGCTGATATCAACAGTTTACAGGTAAGGAATAATGGTATGTTTGTTGCTTTATATAGTGGTAATGGTAGATGATGATTCCCAAAACAGGATTTTTGCCAAACGACTGACTAATAGATATTTCAAAGATCTTTGATCTGCCATTCCCTACTAAATATATTTTTATAAATGAAAAACTGTGTGTCATAAAGATACAAGGCTCTTATAAATCATCTATATTATAACGATACATCACTGTTTACCGCCCTGAGCCAAGGAAACCGATACGGTCGTGTGCACTCCGAGATAGTCCACTTTACCCAACACTCCCCCTAATGTAAACACTGGGACACTAACGCGGTAAATTATACGAACAATTTGGACTCTCCCCTCAATAACAGAAGAAATGATGCCAAACAAACGGAACTGCTGAAGGTCCTAAATGGACATGTGTCATACTATCGTTGAAACACTGCCAAGAATCATCACACGCAAATTTAAACCTTATTTTCATTGTCTAAGGTTGGTTTTAGTTACGATGGGATTGGCGGTTAAATCGAGTTTGTGCATCAAGACGTTATTGCCGTGCTACCCCCTTTTTACGAGCGCTTAATCCCCAGGTCGCTATGTGTAGTGGTGGCTAGTTTCCATTACACTTACGGCACGGGATTTGTGACGTCCGAATTGTAAGATAAATGAAAGATGGACGATTATAGATCGCAGGCATTACGTATATTTTGCTAATCATCGTACTAGTTTTTACGAGCAGTAGTAGTGTTGCGGTTAGTAGTTACGCTTGAATGTTACGAGACATTTTATTTGAAGCTCCATTCGGTTACATTGGTCGCAGCCTTAAAACTAAAATAATTGCCCTTCCAACCTCATCATTACCTCGAGTCGACCCTTTCGTAGTTTTAACCATCGTCTCCTATGGGCAAGCCATGCTTAGTTAGAAAAAGTCGTCTGTCGTATCGTATGTATAATGGTCACGAGCTCGTGCGACGCATGCGCGTGGCGGTGCGGATGCGGGGCGCGGACTGTTGCGATGTCCGCTAGCTGCACGGACCTTGCTATGTGACTCCACACTGACTTGTCTGACGTAGCAAATTATTTGCGGCTTAGATCCCCTTATTCTTTGCGTTGGTTGGCTTGCTACGTTTGTGATAGTCTGTCGAACGCTCATTAAGGTAGAAACTGCGAGACATAAGGACAAAAATGTTTGGTCAATTATTCTACTTATTCCTAGTCACAAAATTCCATGCTACCCAATTTTCAAATGATGCTATTTGTTACGAGAGCTTGTTCAGTGTAAGAAGCCTTTGATGACTTGATGGGATACTACAATTTCAAGTGATGCAAAATTGTCTAAAATTATGAGTACAACCTTTAAGCAATTTAAGGGGGGTGCGCTAGGGTAGCCCGCGAAATTCAAATTTTCTTACGTTTTTTGCAATTTGCAGGTCAGTATCAGGTTGTATGTTGATCTAAATATTATTGGCGACCGTAACAAATATGGATTTACAGAATTATAAACATTAGAATCAGCAATACAACTCTCTAAGTTCATGTAAGTGCATTGAATGACGATTTCATGAAATTTTTACAACCCGATACTGACCTGCAAATTGCAAAAACGTGAGAAAATTTTAATTTCGCAGGCTACTCTAGCGCATCCACCTTAATAAAATCTAAAACTCCATTTACTATTAAATCTTACCTAAATCCGAACCACTGGTACCTACTCCTACTTTAAAATACGACCTCTTGGTCCGGGTTTATTTAATGCGGCCCGTTTCACGACCCAGCCCGGTCTAATGAAATTATGCGTTCATCAGATTACGGGCCAAATTCGTTTTTTTCTCGACCCCCAACGGCCAAGCCAGTAATGAACGCCGTCAGCCGAAATTTTAAGATTCCGCAAATAATGTGAGAATCGAGCGCTTTTACGAGGCTGTAGAAAATAAAGATTTTAGAAGTTGTGAACTGATGTTCGGTGTTTGTAAACTGCGTGTGGATGAAGCCGTTAATCATGTTCTTGCAAACGTTTTTAGTTTTCGAGATTTTTAAGGTCAATCTATATAAAATCCAATTCAAGCTTAGGTCTGTGTTTGTTTTAACATAATGAGTCATTGGCTGACCGCCGTGCAACCAAACCGTGTTGTATATGTCAAAGTCAAAGTCAAATGATTTATTTCAAATAGTCACTTATAAGGCACTTTTGAACGTCAAAAAAAAAACAAAGAAATAGAACTGTATGTATAGTTATGATCACTTGCCTATTGCCGTGCATTCTTTTTGTTTCTTTCTTTTTCGTGTGGCTAGGCTATTAATTAATCTGGTGTCATTTATGCCGCCCATTGCCGTCTGACTTGTGTCGGGCATTAGTGCAGTGATTATTATATATCTAAATATCAATATCATAAACTGTTTACACAACATCCTTCAAACCTTAGATAAAGTTAAAACTCCACGTAAATATTACGACAGAACCTTAAGAAAAAATGGGCAGTTTTTCAAAACAGTTGGAAAACGCGTCGGGGCAGATTTTAATTGGGCCGTTCCAGACTGTTATTGTGGCGATTGAGACGTTAAGTGGCTTGGATTTTGTGCGGAGGGGTCTTGAGGAAATGTAGACGAGTAATAGTGGCGAAAAGGGAACGTCGGCGCGAACGTTGAAAATGGACTAAAAGACTGGAACCTCTTCGTTTCTGCAGCGGTTTTTGACTGGGATTTAACTCGCGTGGGATTTTTTATTTATGAGTAACTAGTTGCGCGTTGCGGTTTCACCCGCGTAAGTCTCTATCCCATGGGAATATTGGGATAAAAGGTATCCTATATCCTTCTCCAGTTCATGGTCTACCCATGTGCCAAATTTCATCAGAATCCGTTCAGCCGTTTTAGCGTGAAAGCGTAATAAACTCACGTTCGCATTTATAATATTAATTTTTCCGGGATTAATGCAGGTATGAACGAAAACGTAGCAAACGGAGTATCGTACATGCTGTAGTTTCTACCTATTCCCACATAAAGATATGGCAATTATATTTAAATGCATAGAAAGTTATTTCATAACAACTATTCAAATATACAAAGTCCCGCAATGAAAATATTCGTGCAATTATTATAATGTTTCAGTCGTTTCGCTACTGCAGATGTGGCTCGACATTTTCAAACATGTTAACAATGTCGTTTGAAACTTTTAATATTGTAAAGAGTTAATAAAAAGGCAACAGTTAAGGTGTCTTTTACGACGGTTGTATATTGAAGGCTTCGACCTGTCGGCGACCTACAAAATAAGATCGTTCATAGTCCATTTGAGACTCGACCAGTCCACGCATAGCTAAACCACCCGCATCCCTTTACAGCGGCGGTTCGAATCGTAAATACGTATAAAACGCGCCCCTTGACGTGGTATTATTAATTCAGCTACAGAGTTGGCAATAACCGCAGAGTAAGGAGGTGACAGAAGGTCCTATCTCGCAAATATCTTCAGTGCCATCACCCACAATGTTATAAATAGCAACATAACTGTCATGCGGCCATGGCTGAATAGACTTTTGCGGGAAAGTCCGAAAGGGATACCGGGACCTTGCTGTTTTAGTCAGTAACAGTCTGACACGCCCTTCCGCTCCGCCCAGAGCAGGAGAAGTCATTTGATGATATCCCACACAAAAAAAAAAAAAAATTTCGGTAGAGTTTGCCTAAAGCCTAAAACGCACATTTTTATTCGATACAATGAAAAGCCTAAAACCTAAACGCTTGGGGGGAAGCTTGCCGTAGATCACACTAAAAGGCTGTTGTATGAGATAATCTCAAAAGTGTAGCAGTGTGACCCGTTCAAGTGGTCTCTGTCCCACCTTATGGGTCGATTAGAAACTTTTGTTCCTGTCCTATGGAGACGCTGTTAACCTTTCTGACAGAGACATATGGTGATGGTTCAAAACAGTAGTATTTTGGGCCTGTTCCCTTATTTTTCTTTCTACACTTTTTCGCCACTAATGGACAATGTGACTACAAATTGCATTTGTACCCGTTCCAGATTTCTATACATCAGTGGCCATGAATAGCAGATCAAACGTACTTAGTAGTCCTTCTGCAGTCCCGTACCTCGTTTTGCGGTACAACAGCCGTGGCTCGGCGCGACGCTCGGTCGTCCGTTTCGAATTATTCACGTAGACTTTCTGACGGAGTGCATACTTCCCAGCCGTAGTTGTGTAGTGCGGGGATTTCGATTGTCGGTTTTTATTCCGACCTTTTTCGTCGACTGGCTTTTATGGTATGCTGCTAGTGATGTACTCTGCGTTTTAGGTTGCTGGGTTGTATAAAATTGGATAGAATGTACTTAGGAATTTTAAAAGAAAGTCATCAATATGATGACTTCGTTAAGCTTTGCTTAGTATTTATCTTAATGAATTTAGCCCAAAGAAGGCAGATTCCTTAAAAACACAATTATTTTCTAAAATTCGCGACGTTGCAAAAATCTACACATTACACCAAACATCATCCTGATCCATCCTTTACTCATCGTTCGTTTATTGATCAATCAGCAAACATTTCCAGGCAAATACGATCGCGAAATTACAAACACATTAGCGACTATAAATTGATGCCTACCTATACTAGAGGCAATCTAAAAGGACTTTGATATCGATATCGCTCGCACCACTATCGGGGGGCGAGGGTGGGACAAAGTTTCCTCGTGATTAGCAGAGCTGCGCTGTCGCGTTACCGTACACACGTCTATGTATTGCTGTACACCCACAGAGCTACTAGACCTGGGAATTTTAGTTGGAAGTGAAAAGAGCTTAGATTTATATTGACGCTCTTTGATACATCAGTTTGCTTTGACTACGTGCTTCAAAATTCCATGAATCCTTACTAAAACTGTAGCTCTTCTGCAGGATATACTCATTCAAAGGCGGGGTAATTAGATCCCAGACTGCTGATATCATGCATGTTCCTTTACTGGGCATCGTGAACTGCTACTGAACATTTCTTATGTAAAGACTACATTGCTTTTAGTTTCCTTAAGGTAACCACACACGTAACGATCGAGAGTCTTTCGTGACGTGTGTTGGAAGAAATTTGCGCAAAAATCTTCTAACACACACAAAGATTTACTTGCGCAAACCTAAATTTGCGCAAATAAATCGTTACTTACCTGTGTGGCTAGCATAAAGAATTATATTTTCTACGGAATTTTATTTGCGCCCTCCAAAAACAATTACGGGGTACTTATTAGACGATTTGCAGCCTGACTATTAATAATGGAACTGTCGGCAAACTATCGATACTATTGAACTATTTCGTCAGTACATCACTAGCATGTGCTCATATGTATTACACAATGCAGATACGTAGAACAACATTCGGCTATTGGTTGGTTGTTTAACGCGCTGTCACCGTGATGCGATGCAAGCGGTTATTTGAATAGTTCATGAAATGTTAGCTTTTCACTTGGATTTCTAGTACATAGTGTATTGTGTTGGTCTGGAACAAACTTGACAAAACATCGAGAATTCTTTATTATATTATGTAAGTTTAATATAAATGTATTATGCACATATACCTTCCGGAATAAATTCTCTAAATGATGGTGAAACCTACATCTAAATCCGTTTAGTAGTTTAGAAGAAAAACGTGGTCACACAGAAACAAAAAAATCGACTTTAATTTTTTATTATGCATAGATTTCCAGTGATTCCACACACGTGGTTCCGACCAAGTGTAATGTATTCATTTTTCCATCTCGGAAAAACCTTCCCTATCCAAATATCATAAAAATAGATTTTCTGTTTTTATAGTACTGAATAGAGCAATTTAACTAAATAATGAGGGGACACTTTAATTACAGTTTGATTCAAACTTAATGACGGCTCGGAACATGAGGCGAGTCGCTGCGCAGTAACAATTTCATGTGTCAGCGGGGGTGAGGGGTGGGGTACTACGCAGCGAGTAGCTAACTTCCGAGCCGCCATTAAGTTTGAATTGAACTGTACTTTCGCTTTTATACTATATTTATGACAATTAAAATGAAGATTTATACATACTTGTTGAGTCTCCAGATATGATATTTATTGAACTGAAGACCTCTATGTGCCTTGATTTAACCATACGATACTTATAAGGAGAAATGTAAGATTAACTTCATATCATACTTTGAAGTTTTGACACACACCTAAATAGCGACTTGATAACACCCGCTCATCGCTTCCCTTCAAACCACACACCACCTATGAGGCAGTGTATAGACATCACACACAGAACAGTCGGGGGTGGCAAGCCAATGATAACTGTGGCAGAGTAGTCGCGATACATTGACTTGGTAACCTAAGTGGATGAGGTCGCAAGGCGCTCGGTGTCAGCGAGATTTTCAAGTACATGATTTTATGAATAAAGATTTTTTTTTACGAGAATAAATGTAAAATTAAGTACCTACTGTAAAAAGTAACTAATGCAAGATCAATGTGAAACCATTGTTGCACTTGAAGGATTCTTACTGTTGTAATATTTTTTGTCATAAGTTCATAATATTAATCAACATATTTTTTTGTTTCAGGTAAGTTTTGCATCTTCGTTTTTCCGTAAGTATCCAGCTCCTATCCACAAATCTTTAAATTTTAAATTTGCGTCGACTTGAGATTGGATGCTGTTTTATAAACGAAGTTCAAAAAGTTCGACTAAAAGAGTAAGCTCAATATTTTTCTTCGAATAACTCAAATACCGCGTTGCCTCTACACCATTCCTAACTCTATGGTGCTCACGGGACGCATGCGCTCACCGCAGTGGTTAGTGCGGCCGTATCCTCACTAGTTACACAGGGTCCCCGCGACCGGGCGCGATCCGCCCCGCACTTTGTACTCCGGCCGTGTGTTATACGCGTTATACCGGTTATACGGAGCTGTAGGTACGTGTCGCAGCACTAGTGGCGCGATGATACGAGTGCTGTGTTGAAGTCGGATTGTGTAGGGATGGGACAGTATTGTGAGCAAGGTGTCGATGTTTTTTTTCGTAATTTGTGTGATGACTGCAAAATTAAATAAGTGTGAGAAGGGTGATATTTAAAATACAGATTTTTCAATCGATGAATAAGTATTTATTGATGGACGTACAATTTCTGTCAGATTACTGAAAAGTGATAATTTCCTTTCCCTGTTAAGTTAAAACACGCAACACAGTAATTGTCAAAACGGTTAGCTAAGCCTAACCAATTGTTTACCTTAATGGAAACTCTCATAGACAACTACAACATACGTAGCATACAGTTGAAAGTTCAGCACAAATACGGCCTAGATTGCATGAGAGCTTCCAGTTTTTTCTCGGAATCAGACACATGAATATTCATAAATATCTTCGTTTGACAGTGAACAATTTCGCGGAAACGTGCACTGGACGTGAAACTACTCACTTTATGCGGCTTGTTTTTATTAAAAATTCCCTGAAAAATATATTTGTTCCGGCTCTTCCTAGAATTGTTTACGGACTAGTTTACGTAACTGATTTTCCAGTTATTAAACAGTTGTGTTCATTGTTTTAAAACTATATAATTATTAAGCTGTCCTGCCGCGACATTGCCCATCATAAAAGGCATAGACTCCCTGTAGGTAGAATCTACGTTCTACTTTAACGTTTGAGTCTCACATAATATGAATAAACCATCTTTACCCTTAATTATATTACTTGAACGCACTCCACATCACTGAAATTCCCGCGTGAAAGCGCAGGCTAACAAGCTCAAATAGCATTAATGACGGAGCACTATAATTTCGCAATACTCGACTCGGCACTGCAAATATAATGTTTTTGCATCGAAACGTTACGGATCGCACAAAGCCGTACGTATACGAATCGCACATAAACGGTATACGGTGGCGAATGCGCGATCTATAAATCTAGACTGTGTAATTGAAACATTATAACTCAATAACAGGTCTGTGAGTCCGTTAGTGATGCGAACTGCTGCGATTTTATCGATAGTATTTTTAGGTGGACTAGTTAAAAAAAAGTATGGTTTTAATCATTATGTCTGCATCTTTGGCATTCTTATCTATATCTATCGACTCGTTTACATATAGTTGTGTCGAATGAAACGGAGTAAAAGCTTTTTCATGTTTATCGATATTCTACGTTCCAAGAAAAGACAGACCTATTCTACTACGAATCTTAGTAAGTTCAGGATAATCAAGATTAGCATACTCTTATATTTCTTTAGTGCCCTCATTCTTTCTTTTAATGAATTTCTAATTAATGAACTCCCACGCAATTATAAATTTTACGAAGTACTTCATTAAAACTTTTACGTAATATTCAGTCTGATAAATCATGCGGTTCTGTCAACGTTGTGATATTTTGGGAAGTTTAATATATTTCATGTGGTGCGGCTGACAGACGGATAATATTTTTATAGGCAACGCTTCATAATAAATTATCGCCTGACTGTGCTCATGTGTTGATGGATATCATAGCGCTGGCATCTATTTTAAACGCGTTTTTAAGGTACTTCCATACCTATACTTCGATCCTTATGCTACGTGTTAAAAAATGTAGGGCTTCGTTTTACTTAGTCCTGGTTTTGTTGCAGGAGTACAGTCTGTCTTTTTGAGAGAACTATTTTATACACTTATATCAGATTATAAACGTCTATAAAAATAGCAAAATAAAAATGCACTAAAAAAGGTATTAGCCTAGTTTATCGGATGATTAGCTTATACGATATCTACTTAGCACCGCAGCTCTAAGCCCAGCCCAGTAGCCGTTCGATGCAAGCGTAATCGTGTTACCGAAGCGCGCCCGCCACGGGGCAAATCTCATTTTTATTAGGGAAGTAACGTGGAAAGAGTGGAAATGACACTGCACCGCGCACTTCCGACCCCTACACGTTTATACAGGTGTCTGTACTCTACCACCCTATAATAATAACCCTTATTTAAAACGTGACAAAGTCTATTTTTGAGTGGTAGAGAGTTAATTTGTAGCGCATGCGCAATATGGTGGACGCTTGTGTTGTGTCAGTCGTCAGTCGAGCGTCGGGCGCACTAATGAGTGCACGTGCCGCGCGATTCTTTGTGCACTAGTGATGTGACGTGTTGCAACATCGATGTAAATATGTTTGTGTATTTTTTTGAGTGGTAGAGTTTAAAAAGTGTTGCGTGTTCATAAAAAATACTTACTTAATGTTATTTTTTTGTTGTCATGAAATTCTAATGGAATACAAAGTTTATTTATAATTGCACTAAAAAGTAATTAATTACTCTGCTAAAATAATGAAATTGAATCGTATAAGTACGGTGTAGAGAGGCAAAGCCGCGCCGGCATCGCGGCTGTCCTGACGAGTGCCACAGTTTATGTTTTAATAATGGAGGTATTAGCGTCGCGGCTGTCACCCCCGACGGCACTCCGCCGCTGCTTCTGCCACCACGAGTTACGCAAACCGCGGACAATCTCTTCTTACTTTGAAAGTTGTTATACGCTACCGAAATGGGATATTTCTTGATTAATTTTATCTCTTTTCTGGTTAGACTAATAATATATTTTATCAAAGGCTTTACGCACGTGCATTTTATCGTCTTCTGCTTCTTGTGTCGATGACTACAAATATCCTGGATTGGATATCCTGGATCCTGCTCTATATTTTGAGTATCTAAAATAATAAATAATCTAAAGTAATGCAATTTTGACATTTCTCGATGAAATATCCTATTGTAAAACCGTAGAAGTATCCAGAAACGGGACAGGAAAATTATAAACAGATCTTAGATGAATGTCACCATGAAATTAAACACACGGTGACTTACTGGGTCAGAATATGCAATGACAACGGGGAATGGGGATCATGGGATCAATGTTCAGATTGTATTGGCGTACTTAACCCTACATCCGCGAAAATAATTCTTTATAAGGTTCGTAACCGTATTCGAACCGTCAAACTAAATTTTGACATTTTATAACCATATAAATTGCTGGAAATCAAACTTGAAATAATGAGCAGCGGAGGATAACAAGTTTTAACCGAGCAAGATCCCAAACAGAAAAACCTGGTGGTATGCTTTATTAAGCTCAAAAGCAGCTTAGCCATTGAGCCTCCTCCTAACTCAAGGCTAGTTTAAACCGTAATGTAATGACTGCACAAGCAATAACTCGTCTTCGTTAGACTCCTATGTCCCACAGCATTCAGTACAGGTCTATATTTATGTATCCTTTGTCGCTACTCTTAACGAGATACCACTTCTAAAGACTGGTCTTCCAGCCAATGCGCAAAACAGAATCCATACTAATCTGCTTTAAAGGCTGAACGGTTTTTGGATGAAATTTGGCACACGGGTAGACCAAACCCAGGGTTAGGACATATGACCCTTTTTCCCAGTAGTAGATACGTTGCCGAGGGATCATTTCTGACCTCTACGCGGGTGAAGCTAAGGTAGTATATCAAAATAAATGGTTCTCTCTTGTTACAGTTAACCGTTTCATAACTATGCTACATCTTGAAATGAAATGCCGTAGCGCTGCACATTGTCTAGTCTATTCAAAAGTAATAAGGTTAGCTCCGCTCTGCGAGGGTCATACACTCATACCAGTATTCTAGCTGTATTATCTCTTTCTGCATTGTGTTTCATATCTGATATACTGGGTATATGGATGAAACAGCTCCGGGACCTCAGACCAAATAAAAAACCAAGACAGCGCTGTCAACAGTGACGTGAGGCAGGTTTCGTAAACATGTGTGCACTTAGTGAGGTGTAGTTCGATTGTAGATGGTTGTAAATGTGTGCGTGTGAGCGTGTATGCATAGAGCGGAGTTGTCGTTTTGACATGCTTCACTGTATTGTTCGCAGCGCTCTGTCTTGGTTTTTTATTTGGTCTCACTCCGGGACTAATTGAATGACTGATAGGCTGAAAGGCAACGCAAATTTATCAATAGAGAAAGTAGTAGGATAGAATAATAAACATATATGGTTATGGTAACATAGGATAGAAACTGATCGAGTCCGATAAGTTTGTACGACAAAATCTCTGTACAATAAAAGGCATAATAAAATAAGCAGTAAAGAGTTAAGTATAATCATCAAGCCACATTTTAAAAGACGTTTGTTGACTTTCTTTATTGACATTGTCGCGGGTTGCAGCTCGAGCCAATACCTCGTTTACAGCCACCGCTGAGCCTGTAAATATTACTACTCAGAGTAAACCCGGTGTGTTTGCTATTGTTTAAAATTTGTATTTTTATTGCCTATTGCAGTAAATGTTAGCAGAACTGCGCGTAAAGTATTTGAGAGCTGCGGTTACATATCCAGATGGATAGTCGCCAGTTCTCTGTCAAATGCACTGCACTATTAAATTATTATACTAGCAGCATGGGGAGTTTTATTACTTGCTCGCACGTTGTCGATGAAGTTATTGAAATCGATATTGAACTTCCAATAATCCAATAAACTTTCTGCCATTTCCAAGTCATCTTTGTTTATATTAGTAATTCTGCTCACGTGTAAAGAAACAATGGCAAGAGCATTAAATTGAATAACACTTCTTCCACATTCTTTCGTTACTCAACATTATGTGTCATCAGACTTCCCATAGCTAGTCGACATGCCAACTCTTTTACGATTGATTTGTTCTTTCTGAATTACTTTATCGGGTACGATACAAACCAGTATTATTTTTTTCAATTCTACTGAGCCACAAGACTTCAGTATCCAGGTTTTGCGTTATTAAATTCCACAAGTTTGGGATGTATTAACAAATTTCGGAGCTCGTCTCCAACGCTTTACAGATGTGGCTTATACTCGCGAACTTCTAAATGGACTTCTGCTGTAAACTGTACAGTATGCTTATTGATTTTCTCGGCACGATTAAGAGATGCATATTTGATGCCTCCAGCAAGAATAAGGGGCTTGTTGGTTGTACTAAACTTGGAATAATTATTTATTTATTGGGTGTAGTTTTTGAGCATTGTCGTCGTCGCCAGATGTCTGCCCCTGTAATTGGGGAAAGAATGTTGAATCAACAATTATTTGAATTAAATAGCTCTGTAATGTTTTCAGTGACGTTTCATGAACGTTAAGGCATTTTTATTGATTGCGTAAAGTACTATCCCTAAAAAGCCTAATGCTCTAAAAAAATTCGTCACCGCATTATACCTTTGGGTCAGTAATAGTACCTAGTCAGTACAAAACACAACAAGCACTTACAGTACTCAAGCGCGTTGGAAATAATTTATTTTAATTACAACACTTAAAAATCCAGTTTAACGTACATCTCCATTAAGGCGGGCAGCCTTACCTCCCCCGGGAGCTGTGTTTGTTCTGTTTGTAAATATACCAGGCGACATTTAGCGGTGCAGCGCTTTTTTACATTCTTGGTTTTCACAAAGCCGCCTAGCCGGCTAGAAAAATTTATGCGGATTTGATGCTGTTGAGAAGTCGTGTTTATGACATTCTGCATCGGTTTGCGTTTTAGTGTCCTCAATTTAATAATTATATAAAGCAAAGCTCTTTTCATCCATGCATATCCACTTCGCCCCAGTTGAACCGCAACAAAAAATTCATACTCCATCAAAAAATTAACTAAACCAAAGTTATGACACTTCTTCTGACATTCCCATAACCGCACAAAGAATGTCGTATCCAGCTAAGCTTCTCGCTGGAAGCGCCACACTCCGTCGGACCGTCCAATATGTGGTTTTATGGCTTTCTGTGCGTGCCGTGGCGAAGAGCTTCGTGTTTGTTAATTTGCCACCTTCCTCCCCTCTTCCATGACCCCCGAAACCCCCTCACACTCCATCGAGCTCGGAATACACGGAACCCGGTTGCGGTCGCGCCTGTTGCGTTTTAATCGTCCCCTGACCACCTATAATGTGCTGAGCTCTTTGTAGGACCCGTGTTGGTTGCTACGGCTGTTTGCACGCTATTGTTGTGTTTTCTTTTTTGTGGTACCCCTTAAAATATTTAGTCCACAATCTTGCTAGAATTGCTTTAAAATGGCTAACATGTTTTTTTGTAAGAAAGAAAATACATTTATTTAGTACAGGCACTCGATCCTAACTTAATATTATACCTAAAACCGAAAGTGAGTTTGTTTGTTACGCTTTCACGCTAAAACGGCTGAACAGATTTGGATGAAATTTGGCACCATGGCTCGGATTTGGTAGACCATGACCCGAAGCAGGACATAGGCTACTTTTCATCCTGGATCTCAGAGGAAGTCGCGGGCAACAGCTAGTATAAGATAGAGCAGATAAAAAATAAAAACTAAAGTGCGATGTAAGAAAGTAAGAAATGAGCAGGAAAGTGTGCCACGCGGCTTCGCCAAAAAGGCCCAGTTTACGCTTCGTAGTATCATTTGGTACTTGTATAAAATACTTATCAAAAATATTAGTTCTGACGATGGCGTAATCCGCATTGAAAGAGCTTCCGCGCGTGAAGATAGTTATGTAAGAAGTGCGCACCCCTAGTCAACCAGCCCCTCCGGTCGCTGCTAACCTTGACTGCTAAGTCTTTTAACTTGGCAAGATAGAATCGGAAGATTACTAAGATCGACACAAATATTATAAATTCAAGAATTTTGCTAAATCTAAAACCACATGAAGCGCGTTTAGCTTTTATAATTATATCGTATCTCTATGTATTTTACTGTGTGTACATAAATAAATCCAACGGAGTTCGATTACCTGGGTTTTGATGAAGATTGTAAGGATCTCTGTACCTACTCCGCATTACTAAACATAGCCATAAATTCAGACAACAATATTACTAACAAAAGCAGGTCAGCCTAGATCAAATACACTCTGGCTCTATAAAATTATGTCAACAGAATAAGAGCCAAATGAAAAATACAACCGCATGAATACAATATCAGTCTGTTTTATCCGTAGCTAGAGCGGTTTTTTTTTTGTTCCATACCCCGTATGTGATGTGTATGAGAACGAATGCCGTTTATTACTTTTTCCATTTGATCTGTCGTTCTCACAATTGGCGGGCGGTTTTTATTCGAACGACTGTTTGAATATTATATTATGGTAAATGCATTTCGAGTAAACGTGAAAATAGCGCGGTATCTGTTATTTAAAATCTTTTATAGTGTTCATCATCATCTGCCTAGCCTTTTCCCAACTGTGTTGGGGTTTTAATGTTGAACACCAGTATTTTACATGGAGCGACTGCCTATCTGACATTCACAACCTAGTTAGTGGGTAATACGGTACCCCTAGAAGACTCGTAGTCTTTGGGCTTCTGCCGGGACCAACGGCTTAACGTGCTTTCTGAGTCACGGAGGAGTCTTGGTATGTAAAGATGGTCGCCCATCCACGGACCAACTGCGGCAAGCGTAACTTAACCTAATTGATCGACCCGTGTAGCTGTTATTACTTAGCTTTTAAGCTCCTGAAAATCATTTATAGTGTTGTGAAGAATAATTAATATCGATGTTATTAATGTGATCCGGTAAATTGATCGGTACTTCAAAATTCTGTGTATTAACTTTCATCAGTTTCATGTTTCATCGCACTAATTGGTTTTACCAAAACATTATACCTACTAATTAACATGAAATCCTCCAATCATTCGTTTAAATTACTCTGCAAATAATTTTAATCGATTCTGTGTAAAAATAAACACTAGATGGAGGGGCCTATCGAGTGGGCAGTTTTTCAAGCGGCCAGGGACGGGCGCAGCTGCTTCGACGGAACCCATTCAATTATACCGAACGACGTAATTGACGCTTTTTTAACGTAACATTTGAAATTCCGATTCCGCGAACGTGATCGGTGTGACAATTTTATCGATATTTCATTTGAAATTTAATTCCTTATCCCTATTTGGGCGAATGAATTAATGAGTTGGTTTATTTTGCCTTGTACTTTCTCGTTTTTGAAACTGATTTCATTACTACGAATTCCGATGTGCGTAGTATGTTGGTATCACGTGTCCAAAATAGCTGATCAGAATATTGAATACATTATCATTGTATCTTTGTTATACCTACTCTGAATACTCGAAAGTATTGCAATATACTATAATCAATCTCTAACACGTCCGCAACGACATCAAAATAAATAAACGGCGTTCCACCAAAATTATTCGAACTATTAAATAAAACTTATATCTCATTATTAACTTTAATGGCGTCATAAATACAGAAATAGTCCAACAAGTGCGTGTAAACCAGTCCGGCTCAGAATACTTACATCAATTAGTTTAATGCGCGCACCGAACACGGCTCGATTCATCCGTCGAGCAGTCGAGCTCCTGGCGCCCTCTTAATTATTTATGAGTTGAGAGTATAAAGTGCTCCCACCGAGACTGAAGGAGAATGCGCGTCGACCGACAGCCGCGCTAAATCACGCGCCAATTGACATCAGCCCGAGATAAAATGCTCTGACGCGGACACAATGGCCCGCGCATCGATATCGATAGTTCATACCTTCATGTACGTACACATCACTACTTTGTATTCCAGGAGAGTTCAACATTTTTAACATTCGGAAATTGAACGGTGAAACGAAAAGTGAGGGGAAAATGTTGAGTGTTATTTTCGCGCGAACGGCGCTAGTGTTGTGTCTGTGATGTGCGTTTAGTGTGTCGTGATGGATTACCGGGCTCCACCCCCCATGATGAACGTCGGCCCGCCGTACTTCCCGCATCCAGGTAAACATCTACTTTAATGCTGTAGTTTTCAACGTTGCTTTTCTATATGTATTTACATAATACCGTGATACCTAGTTAATTCTTTACATTTTGCGTAAAAATAACCGAAATTGGGTGTAATCCAATAAGTCACGTTATATTAATTTAAATAAATACCATATCATTAAACTCCTAACAGCTCTTAGCATCAGAACCCGTAGCTATAAAGATAATTATACGCGTAAGGTCGGGGCGATCCCCCCGGGGGTCGCCACAGACGGGTTAATTGAGCGGCTCGAGAGCAAAATGTCAACCGGACGGGTGATGGATGACGTGCCACTGAATGTTCACATCCACGGTATGGATTGAGAGGATGGTGACGAGGGAGCATACGACGTTGCTGAACGTATTGGACGATAAACTGATTGGCTCCTTGAAATTGTTGGCTTCATTGCTCTGTTAAGGATCATAGTAGTTTCTTCGTATGCCAATGATTTTGCCGTAAGTCATATTATTATTGTGAAATGCAAAGGCCCTAATTGGGTACTAAGGCTTTTCCTCTTTTCCCGGTCTTCTGCGATTTTGAGCCAGTACTTAAGATTTCAGCTCATCCCGCCTTTATTTTTTAAAAGAGATTTAATAAAGTCTCCACAAGTCACGGTTCTTACCTTGTTACCACGGCATGATCTATCCTAATTTCTTGTATTCATCTCTTTACGAGAAAAGCAATAGACGATTTCCTGCTAAAAACTCCCAAACATCAGTTTAGTGCCCGTACAAGTGGAGTTTTGTAATAAATAGTGAGTATCTGCGGCGGGGGTTGCGACCCGGCCGGGAGCGGGACTGTCTCGCAACCCCGCGATACCATCGTCACCCTATCGAGGTGCGCGCGCACGCCGCCGTCCCGACTCCTTGTTGCGCGTGCCCAAGTTATAAGCGGATAGCGGGGTAGGAAAAATATATTTTGGTATCGGAGAAAATTGTGGTGTTCAAAATGTTTGGTACTAAACCAAAAGTTCAGTCACGAGCACTAAAAATACCTACGCTTAGCAATATTCAAAGTGATTCTCGTGATATAACAATTGTAAACATGGAGATAAGACCTATTTCATAATAATAGGGGTTTCAAAATACTATGTTCGTAATAACATAAAAATGAAAAAAAATACAGTAAAGAGAAAATCACTTTTAAAAGTTGCTCAATTTATACACATAATTGTGCTCATGTTCGTACCGGTAACAACACGGTGCGCTTAACCGTAGATTGACGAGAATCTACCATTCAGCTTCAGGCTTTCAACCTTTGGGTAGGTATAGAACCCTTCGGTTGTAACAATCAGAGAGGTTTTATTGAGCTCTGCGGTCATCCATCTAAGAAGATAAGATAGGAGGGCCAAACGCTCTGAAGACAAGAGCCTAAGGAGAACGCTCTGACCAAAGCAAATACCAATGGATATTGTTGAGGCTGATATAGGAACTCTAAACGTTGTTTATGCTACAACTAATTATGACTATAGTGAAAGCAACGATAATAGGTACCCAAATATACCCAATTTATAGGGTAAATTAGGTATATTTGTGTATGAAGATCCATTTCCCCGCTCATCCTAACAACCTGTTAATACCACTGCCTCTCATCACTCACCCCACACACCAGCGCAGGCCCCCGCCGTTGGGTGGCAGGGTGGAACGGTACCCGTCGGAAATGGCCGTCAGATTTGTCGCGCCCCGCCGGCCCGCCAATTACCGCCCCGCGATAATTTATATGTAACTTTACTACCTACCGCAATCATTATGTTGTGGGAAATGGGAGTTTCTGGGTTTGTTAAAGCTGGTAGGAAATGGTAAAGGTATGTCATATTCCTGAAATGGGTCAGAACGAGGTGCTATGCTGAAATAGTTAGTGTGTGGTAGTGGTATACGGGCTTTGTGATAAATGATTACCAGTCATCTTGAGCCAGAACTGGCCATAGGAGCGTAAGCAGGCCACGAGGCAAGCAAGACGCAAGAGTTGGATGCGGGTGTCCCAAGACCGACTAAAGTGGCGTGAAATGGCAGAGACTTACACTCAGCATTGGGTGGATACGGGTTGAAGAAGAGGGAAGAGAGTGCTATCTTCATATCATCTCGTAATCCAGTTAATTTCTGAGGTCTGTCTGTTTTGGGTGCTGTAGTTGAATTGGTGATTACTAGACAAGAGGACGTGTGACGACCCTTCAGGTGAATGGACGATATTTGACATTTGTTGTCGATAATATTGTCAAAGGTCGAAAGGAGAGTCCACTTGTCGATCAATTCAAGCTCCAAGAATGTGATATTTGTCCATGAAATGTACAAATGAACATGAAATTACTGTAGGAGATACAATTTAAAAAGTAATATATCCAAAAATCGTTATTTTCTTCCTATAAGGACGAGGTCTAAAAATACTACGGATTAAGTTCTATAGTCCATAATTGGTAATTCCATACCTTTACAAATCGCGTAGAGAAACGATCATATTGCGGTACGCCCACCGCTTCAATGGAATCACCGATACGCATCTAATGTCGGTATAACACTGTTCGACAAATTAGTCTGATGTGTCTGCTGTACGGACATCCATTAGGGATTAAAATCGCTACAAATGCATTTGGTATCATGATAAAGGAATCATCATAGAACATTTATATTATGTCATCGAATCAGACCGTGTGCATTCTCTGCTGATTGTACGCCTCGAATAGTTTCTTCCTGTGACGGCTCGTGAATCGAGCTATACGGCAAAACATTAACAAGCCAGCTAGGTTAGATTAGGCTGACTACCCAGGAAACACTGGACCTGCATACTTCAGCATCACCTCATGTATACAACGTGCCGCTACAATGGCGACATTAATTTAACACACGGGTAGGGCTAGTGGCCAGTAATCATACAAAATATAATAAAATAAATAATTGGTCAATTGAAAAATAAATAAATTTTCAAACAAACTAAATAATAAAAACATAACCAAAATTGAGGTCACTCTGTGTAAAAGATTCATTCATGAACCTACCTACCAGCTGGCTTACGCTCTATCGGCCGAGTTTTTGTCGGCGGCATAATTTCTAAGAAATTGCGCGGCTTTCCTTCTATTTGCCTACATATGATCGGTGACCCCGGCAAATGACCTCTTCGCTACAGTTCTTTAAATACAGGTTGCTTCAAGATAGTAATTTAGAAAATTATAAACAAATCAGTAAATAATAACGTTTAATGAAATTAAAATATTTTCATACAATGAATACGCGAAATCGTATACGTGTGTTAAATTAATTTCACCATTAAAGCGGCAAGCTGTATATAGGATCTTGTATACATAGGACTATAGGCCATTATAATTATTATAATCTGTATCTGACACTCTTAATAAACTATGCTCCTCTATATGTGCTTCTGCTCATTTTCGTGTGGTTAAAGCCGTCCATGGGCCTTTGACTTGGCTTCACATGTCGTTGAAAAATATCTCTCAGGCATGCCGGTTTCCGAAGAGCACCGTTTTTGATAGGTTCCCCGTTTAAGCCAATTCTCAGTTTCTTCACTTGTGTCTTGTACTCACTGATACATATTATCCGGCTCCTGACTACTAAGTCGTTACCCTGTCCGGTTAACCTTATAAAGCGGTGCGGATATCCTTATCCCGCGGCTCGGAGGTCGTTGTATAAAAATATCCCCCTGACTCAGGCTTAGGAAGGGTTCTCTATGCGGTGACTTCATGGTTGCTCCTTTAACCTATTACGGTTCATTCGAGGATGTTAGTCCATCTGTAATTGCCTTAAATTTGCTAAGCCCGTGCGATGGTGCATGAATGCATGAACTCTGTTAAACAGAAAGTTGATAAATCTACTTTTAAAATCCTGCCATTATCGGTTTAATCTACCGTCTTCTAGATACTTCTCATTGGTTTTTGATTATTTTACGACTCATAGGACCAAAATGTAAGAGACTGTTGGAATTTGAAAGACCAAAGATGTTTTAAGCTAATAACATAAATAATAGTCCACTCGGTCTAGTTATCTGTCTACTATTGTCCTTAATTCAATCCCTCACTTGAATCGATCCTGTAGACACAAAGAGCGCTCTCCCGCAAGCGAAGCAAATCTCAATTCAATCTGCTCTCCCCCTCTATCAATCAAATCATAGTGCCGATGAAAAGCGCCGTGTCATCAAATCAAAACAGTTGAGCGGACGCGTCAATCTAATAATACAGTGACGCTTATTATTTATCCACTCAGCCCCGCGACACCCACCGAACTTTTAATTAAAGTTTGACGAAGAACCGCCACCAAGGATTACCACCATCTACATAATATAAAAATACATCTTAAATACTCCACTACCACCCAAACAATAAAAACACGTAACAACGAAAATCGACTCTGAAGTCGAGGCCGCAAATCACGTATTACTTCAACAAACAACCCTTAGAAATCTCGATGAAATACGTGTCTGTGTAAATTATACTTTATTGTTGCCACCACTGAGTTCACTTTCAAGTGACGCCGTCGACGCGAGGCGCCCAAATGGAAATTGATTCGCCCCGAAACGTAAGGTCGGAAGCGGCTTGTGTGCCGTCCAATTTAGTTTGACCCCTCGACGGATGGATCGGTCACCCTCTGTGGCGCGTTACAGTAGGTTTGCGAGGGCCGCGGTAGTTCCGGTTAGAGTAGTGATTCCCGGCGTTTGTCAGCTATGTATGCCGTTGCGGTAGTGAGGGGTTCGGTACTCCCGAAGTGGCGAGGGTGTACGATTACTAACTGTAATCGCCTTGATCCCAATGAAGTTGGTAACAGACTGCCGTGGCTTGTGCCCTTAGAGTGGAGAGAACAGATACGACAGTAATACAACATGTATTTTTCTATTAGCTTCAGAATATTCTGGAGTGCAGATTCTCTTGAAATCACAAAGCTTGCTGGTATTAGGTGCTTTAGGGATTTTAAAATAAAAAATCTGATCCTTCATTATAAATTGACAGGCAGATATCATCAAACAAATAAGGATATAAGTAAACAACGGGAGTTACCCACCTAATTAACAAAACGAAGGCCATTCAGCCAAGATACCAGAATTGTCCATTCAACTTCCCTGACTTCATAATCATATCCTCACTGAGGCACTGTATTCATAGGCATCCAAATATCAGTGAAGCCACAGTAACATGTGTCGGACGGGCGGGCCGCGGGGAGGCGCGCCTGTAATGGAAATCCGCAGACGTTATACACAAGCCGGTGGTGCAAGGGAAGGGGTGAAGCGGGGTAGGCAATGCAATCCTAGATTGATTGCCGACCTCACAGAGACTGTAGTGTTTGTAGTCTTAAACAACAACGTAGTAACTGGACAATTCCCACTAGACTCCAGCGCATCCTGTGCAGCCCCACTACTTCTTCTTCTAATCATTTATAGTGTCGTGACATGAATGAAGATTTTCGTTTATTACAAATTGCTCTGCTGTTGACTTTTCAAAGTCAATTTTGTGAAACATAGGTGGGTGTAAAAATAGGTATTGTAAATAAAAATATAGATCACAATGTCTTGCCGTTGACGGCGTACAAATGTCATTAAAGTAGTTACCTATGTAAAATTACACTTAACCTAAAATATTTTGCCCGCCACCCGCTTTTACCTCGGTCAGACGTTGACACGCCAGGGCGCACCCCAACCGGTCGAGAGCGCGGACTCCGCTCTATCACTCTCCCCCACTGCTGCCGTGCAGTCACACTGCTGTAAACACGGACCACAAAGACCACTACTTATGACCATAATATTGTGGTACAGCATAGCAAGAACGCCTCAACTAATATTTATAGCTGGGCCCGGGTTTCATCACAAGCATGTAGTAGACCGTGCTGCAGATGCAGAAAAATTCGTTCACTCCATAAATACCATGTTTAAAACAGACCTTTGATTGGAAAATGCTTATCTATCCACAACTAATTATGAATGCCAAAATGGTCTCGAAAAGCTAAACAATTTAAACCGCTCTCCGCTTGTACCTCGATCACACGCCAGGGCGCAACCCCGGCCGGTCGAGAGCGCCGACTCCGCTCAGTCACTCGCCCCCACTGCTGCCGTAGATAGCTACTCGTACATACTGTTACTGTAAATATGGACCTGAAAGACCAAGATTGTTGTACATTTGCGCACACACACAATCGGAACCAATAGCTTCTAAAGATGACCGATTTCTGGGTAAAAAATCTGACATTTTTACAAGCTATTGGTTGTCTCTTCTCTCACACGACAATGGCAATAGCCTAAAATTCCACATTAAACAGTTCCCATCATCCATCATTCTGGCATGCATGTTACCACCAATACTAGCAGTTCTATATGTGAAATGTGTTCCATGTACTACATGTAATTATCAGTAAATTATTCGGTAAATGTTATCGGCGTGAACATTCTGTCTGCACCACAGTCTATGGCGGTATATTTGAGCAGACAGCTGTACATATTTGTGCAAGGGATGTAGTAATACCTACTAATTGATTCGCGTCTCGCCGACTACCTATACGTTGAAATATTGCTCCTATAGTGCCTCTGTGCGATACATGCAGGGACATTTCCTTACTCAGGGCTGATGCTACAAACATATCCCCTATTTATGAATGTTTAAACGTCAAAATTGTATAGCTATACAGTCGCTAATCATTATTTAACTTGAAGCTTAGCTTGGTGGCAGAAATGCTTGTTTCTTGAAGCTTGAAGGATTTCTGTGAAAGTACAAGCAAGACAAAGTACAATATGAAGCAATAGGCAGCGCAACTCTTGTCGCGCCCGCGGTATCACGCCTGTTTGAGGGAACATTTATTCGTATCTCCACAATTTGGTTTCCAGTTACAAAATAATTAAAAAGTAACCAACTCAAACACTCATTAACGACCACTAACCCCAGTCTAAAACACTGTTATTTTCGTGTCTTATTAAATCGTCGAAAGGAGCCGAATATTTTCGAGGGTCCCCCTCTGAAACGTCATCGGCAAGCAATAATTACCCCACCATTTACCCTTAACACCCGTCTAATGATACAATAAAAGTATATTTAGTTCATCGTCACCCTCCAAGACGTTTTATTTCTAAAAACAACCGGTTCTGAACGCGTTAAAAAACGTATAAAAATGTTTCTTTAGAGCTTTTCTTGACGCGTGATTAGAACCACATGTCGACTTGATTTCAAGCCAAATGAGTGCGATACGACTAAAAGCACGGTGACGGCTGAATAATTTGTGATAAAGAAAGAAATGTTTGGTTTCTTAAAGAAATTAATTGCGTTTCGTAAAAGTTCAAATATTTTGATTATTTTCTATGAATAAAATGAAGTAGAATTGGCAGCGTAAATAATGATAATTGTCTTTTGACTTTAAATTAAAATGACCGGAACAAGAAAAAAAAAAATTGAATCGTAAAATTCAGTAACAACCCTAGCTTCTACGCGTACGCACTTACGTGTTAATGAACGCTCACACACACGCAAACCCTTCGCTAGCCAATTAGCGAGGCGAATCCGAGCCAGGGCTGTCGATATGGATATAATCTCCAATGTTGTGACTTGTCGTAACATAAGCCTTGTGAAGATTATGAAAAGATTTTAAATTAAATCCAGAAATTATTCAAAACGTTTCTAATGGATGAGGATAAAGAAAATTTGATTTTCCTTTGCATATTATCATATCGGTTAACTGAAATCTCCACTTAAGCATATATTTTGATAAATAAATTAAATGGTAGCTTTATCCTGGTATTAGGTGGAGGCATGAATAATTTAAAACTGGCGAATCGCCCGAACTACAGTGAGTTAAACAAAGTGCGGTTTTTTGATGAAGATATCTGGTGGGAGTTTCTTTTCTCGCGTACATTTTGTATAGGTATACAAGGAAATGTATCTATACCGGTATGTAGAAGGTATATTTTTGTTTTTCTTCTCTTCATAAAAGCCGTGTGCCCGAGAGGATATCCCATCGACAAAAATTACGAACATTTATGCAAACGATTTTCAAAAATTCTCCATTAGCGCTCTCCTTCGTTATTAGAACTCTTGTACAAAATATCATGCTTCTACATCCAGCGATTTAGACTGCGTTGTCTGATCTGACAGTGAATTTACTACTTGACTTCGGATTCACATTTTTGACATTCATTGCACTTGCAAAGTTGCACCAACTTATTTCACTAGAAAGCGTTGTCGTAGCAGCGAGATTGAGTGCCACATTGTCGCATTTATGTTAGCACTAGTGGGACACTGGGACATCTAATAAATATAAATAGCAATTCAATAGAAATAGGCATCAAACACAACACTATCTTCAACACCTACCCGACGTCAGCTATCTGCGACCTACGATGTAATCTATGACGGAGACGTGTCGCGGCCCCCGGAGGTTGACTTCTCTACTCAAATTAGCGCTTCAGACTAAATTAATTGCCGCTCGCCGCTTCGGTGACAACCCTCGTCTAGGGCTGCTCCACTGTCGCCTTGTCGAGACGATGTTGATTGAACGCAAGCAATTTTGACTACGGATCTAATGAATAATGTAGAGTTACTCGTCTAGGTACATAAGCTGGTTTGAAAGGATGGCGTATTGTTTCATACGATATTATAATCCTAACTAATATTATAAATGTGAAAGTGAGTTTGTTTGTTACGCTTTCACGCTAAAACGGCTGAACGGATTTGGATGCAATTTGGTATGGGGATATTTTGAACCCTGGAGAAGGACATAGGCTACTTTTTATCGATATACCACGCGGGCGAAGCCGCTGCCGGAAACTAGTAATGTTATAAGTTTCTTGTCCATGTCCATACCAATTGTAATAACTGAATACATTATATTAATTTTTATATTTTTTTGTTACAGGTAAGAATGCAGATTCACAAGGGTATAAATATACGGGTAAAGTTAATCAAATAAAATTCGGCGGTACCATGAAAGCTAAGTTGAAAAGTTCAATCAATCACCTCAGTCTGATGTAGGCATCCTTCAAGAGTGATCAACTGACGATACATTTGTATCATTGATTGTATGTACCGCCATGCCATGAATATTAGTAACTTTAAAAAGGATTTTAGTAAGGTTTGCTCGTGCCCATGATCGTTCCTGGCTGACTCAGACATTAAGATACACTAATGCCAGTTCACAACACTACAGAAGCTCATTTACAATACCATTAGTATCGTCGATAGCAATCAAGTCTCCTCAAAAAGTCAATTGTCAATAAAAACCAATTTACAGGTACAGGTAATGAAGCAACGCCACGTACTAAATAAACATAAATCTAACCGAATAAGCCTCAAACCAGTTGTAACCAAATATCAAATTAACAAGATCGGGATCCACATAGTGTTGTACGATGATGGTGTGAATTCTATTCCTGTTAGTGATGTTCCACGCGGCCGTCATTCACCGCAATTGACCCCCGAGATTAATGTGCCCCCGCCACTTGCTTACGCGCGTAAAGGTTCGAGATGACGAACGCGAGCAAGTGAAAGATCATGGTAAAAATTACTTCATAGTTTTCGTGTGGTATTGTCTGTAACAGAGAGACATCTATAACATTAATCTAGTAGATTACTCAAGAAAGCTGGGCGTGTGACGTGAACGCTTTGATTTCATGCTTTTAAGAGCATCTTTTAGGGGTATGAGGAACAGGGTGTTAATTTCTCTCATCCTCTTTAGAAAAGGGAGGTGTTGTGTCTGGCGGGCAACTGCCCAACGTTTGATGTCGGAATCTTGTATATATGGTCATCGCGCGGTAAACTCAGGATTTATGTGACGTCAGGATTTTGTGTGACGTCAGATCTTTGATGCGTAGTTCAAATGTAGATGCCGCCACAATCTGCAAAGGCTTATAGCATAGCGATAGCTAAGTGTTCTTGTAGTTTGCTAAAGGACGTATGAATGAAGCGTAGCATGACCACCATAGAAACGGGTTTCGTCGACAGAAGAAGACAAAATGACAGATTATGATTGTTTATCCGTCATTTTGTCTATTCTTCCGTTGACAAAACATGGTAACACCTATCCTTTCAAACTTAGGCGTCTTTAACGACATCACGGCTTTGTAAGATAAAACTCCTCAAAAAAACCTTTTGTGATTTTTTTTTACTGGGAAGCCCTACGCTAAGTGACTCGCTTGCTCCATGATCAAGATGTTTGGTCGAAATGTAACATCTATTCTGGTTAGTGATGTTCCGCGTAGCTCCTATTGACCCTTCAATTGACCTGTGAGATTAATGTGCCCCGCGCTAGCGTATTACACGACTTAGGGTCGTTGCGTACTAGTGCCATGATC
Organism: Lithophane ornitopus; assembly: GCA_948473465.1. Taxonomy (NCBI): domain Eukaryota; kingdom Metazoa; phylum Arthropoda; class Insecta; order Lepidoptera; family Noctuidae; genus Lithophane; species Lithophane ornitopus. The sequence goes on along the minus strand of OX419635.1, from coordinate 13,864,057 downwards.
GTTTAAACGAAGGTTTTTTTAGATCAAAATATACTCCGAGAATATTGGCAAAGGCAATTGCAAAGGCAGAAGAACATTGGCATTTGACTTTCAAGTGGCTACTTACACACACGCTATAGTTATCGGAATAATTACCGCGTTTTTTCTGGCGATGATGGGCATTGACGTTGACCGTTTGTGTGGCCCCAGCATAAGGGACAAGTCATAGGGAACGGTCTATAGTAATGGAACCCAGAATTCGAATATCCAAATTGCAACGTTAACAAAGTATGGACATTCATCCCGGTCGGTGTTTAATTTTCCTAACGACGCAGCGACGTTGGAATGGCCGTCCTAATGTGTTCCCAGCTCAGGTGGGATCTCGCAAACAACCGAGCTTTGAGGATAGCTATTACATAGATGGATAATAGAAAATGTATATGTATTATCTCTCGATTGCCAGAGGACGATCTATTGGCTTTCTAAGCGAATTCGTTTAATTTTGAGCTTACTATTTATTGAGTAGGTATTTTAAACACACAAATCCTAACTTATATTATTATAAATGCCAAAGTGAGTTTGTTTGTTACGCTTTCACGCTAAAACGGCTGAACGGATTTGGATGAAATTTTGCACATGGGTAGACCACGACCTGGATAAGGACATAATATTTTTATCCTAATATTCCCACGGGATCGAGACAAACGCGGATGAAACCGCGGGGCGCAGCTAGTGTACAAATATTGATGTGAATCTGCCTCGTGTTTCATTATGCGAGATTAGGCAAAAATAAGAATTAAGAGAGAGAAGGTTCAAAAAGGTTGTACCCTCATGGAATGAATACGGGCAGGGTTTGTGATGAGAATAATGAGATTCTTCATACTTTACGAACAATTATGTGTGTAATGTTACAGTTTCTGTTAATTCTTATTTTAATATCTTATGTAATGTACCTACAATTTATGCAAATAAAGCTTCTTGCTTTCTTTCTTTCTTTCTTTCTTACCTATACTAAAAGTTGTAGGCTGCTCTTGATAATGTATGTACGAGTACCTTTTAAATCAACTATTGACAAAAGTACAGTGACTGCTAGCCTGCAATTATCACACTGCATGGCAAAACCTCAAGAAAGGCAATAATGCCAGCTAAATCACGTTACTTCTCACTACTGTTAACATGTTCCAAGAATGGCCAATAACACAAAAGGCATACAATTTCGTCTTAAACAGGATACGACCGGCTATAAACTTGATAGGCATGCCTGTTTCCGCGTCCACATGTAATGTATGTACAATCAACCACACGGAATAGTAAACATTTGAACTACGAACACAAGTGTATAATATCACCTATTATTGCCCCACTGGGGGGCAAAGACCTCTTGTCATGCAGAGAAGCAAGCCTCGGAACCGATTTAAAAAATACCGGTTTATTTCCGTTTAACTCCGAACTTTTCTAAAGAACGCGAACGTTTAGAGAATTTTATTTTAACCTAAATTAACCGGTGTTTTTGACGAGGGGGTTTTCAGTAAAAGCGTTGCGACTTGTGACTACTTGTGAGAATGCCGCGGTGAATAAAACTGAAGTATGAACCGGTTTTATTGCTCTAAACCGGTAAATCCGAAAAAGCCATTATGATTCTTCCAAATATCGGTTTAAAAAAACCGGTGTATGCGAACGAAACCGAATGTAAAGGTTTTTGCGTCAATAACATCATACCGGTTTGAAAATTTCACCGGTATCCGAGCCTCGCAGAGAAGGCACGAACATTGATCACCACGCTTGCTCAAGAGTCAAGACAGCTATTTCAGACTTTTATTATTAACTATGAGTCCAGGTCTCCTCACGATGTTTTTCATATAAGTATAAACTCAGAAAGTACGTATGAATTGAAAAAGGGACTTAGGTACTATAGGTACTATTGAGGAGCCCGTGGCTAAGTAATAACACGTCGCATGGGTATATACATCAGATTAAGCTACGCTTTCCGGGGTCGGTCCATGGATGGGTAACCATCTTTACATATCGAGACTCCTCTGTGCCACTGAAAACTCGTTAAGCCGTTGGTCGTTACTGGTCGTCAGAAGCCCGAAAGTCTGACAACCAGTCTTACCAAGGGGTATCGTATTACCCAGTTACTGGGTTGTGGAGATCAGATAGGCAGTCGGTCCTAGTAAAATACTGCATCCGTTAACCTGAAAGCCGAACCCAATATAATTGAGAAAAGGCTACGCAGATTGGTACTAGGTTACGAAATATTTTTGACAAACTCAAATTGTTACCATATACGTCCAGTTGTCTGTACAGACGGGCGTATTTGCAACGCTTCGCGAGACTGTACGGTTCCGGATTACAAAGGGATGGATCTAATATCGGTTTCGACGAAGGTGCTGTGTGGTTTTTGTTGGAATGGGTGGTACCTTTTTTTTTTGAGTGTGGGGAATGATCAAACGATTTCTTCCGCTCTGGGCGAAGCGGAAGGGCGTGTCAGACTTTTCTGACTAAAACCCACCCGTGTTCCTTCAGTTGCCTGTTGCCAAGGGTCCCGGTATCCCTTTCGGACTTTCCCGCAACCCTGGCAGGCATCGGTCCTAGCGGACACCGCCAATTGTGCTGACATCTCTTTGAGGCGCGTGGAACACAAGGCGCCATCGACCCAGGCCTGGTCCTTATCAGACGGCGAGCTAATGGGTGGTACCTGGCATTTGATCGATATGAGCAATTGATTATTATAGTAGGCATCTTTTTACTGAAGTGTAGATTTTGATGAATTTTGAAATTTCAAAGGTCTTCTTGATTCGAAATGGTACGTACCAGTTATTTTTCTTTATCTCGCAGATGCGTGTCTGTATGTGGTTCTTATGGCGATCACGACCGTAATTAAGCTGTTTGAATTCAATTGATAGCAATATTTGAAGGGAAAAGCTTGAAATGTTGAACCACGGTATTTGTTTAATGATGCAAAATTGCGTAAATAAGAGAACATTATGAAAAGAGAGAGGCGAAAACCGAGAGTAAGAAAACTCTCTTTTCACATAAAAAAATATATTTGTCCTCGTCACCAAATCTAGCGTTAAATCACAAAAGTTTATCTAACTCATGTAATATTCCGCCACGTATGAACTATGATACATCTGATTGCGTATGCGTCGGTGGCGCCATAAGTAACAATTGAGCGGGGGCACATTGATCACGGGGTCAATTGTAAGGTCCACTGGAGCGACGGCCAGGACCTATTGCTAATACATGCTCGGCTCTAAGTGGCTGGGATGACATAAATGTAGAATAGGTTGTAGATATAATGTAGTTTAATAACCTCTTATTGAGAGGCATGGCCTATATTGGCAAGAACTTATTAAGAGGAAATAGGGTCGGTCTTTTCTCCATACAAAAAGTCATAATTCGAGGTTCGGCTCTCGTCTATCTCCTCCTCCAATATTGGACCATATTGAAAGATATTGTATAAATTGAATAGCAAGGATATGTACTATGTTTTTTTTTTTATTTAAACACCTACACATACTATAAAACTGATTTACATCCGTTAGACGTCCTCGTAACATAAGGTCCAGTTGAAAACCAGCGTCAGGCACTAGTTGTCTGGCATGCATGCTGAACTGGGCCTGTTTGGCGCAGCCGTGAGGCGCACAATACTATCTATTATGTTCTTTGTTTGTTTTTTGTATAAATATTGGGTGCCTTACCTGGGTCAAATAAATTTATTTTCTTTCTTTCTTTTCATTAATAGTTATCTAATGATGACAGCGGTCTAAACAGGAAATTTTTAGAATTTTCTGATGGTTATAGTGCTTCTACAGATAATGTATCATCAAAACGGAAAATATAGGGGCATAAAGCTAGTTGATATTTATTTAACTGTAAAAAATCCTTGCTCTAAGGTCATAAACCAGAAAGAAAACAGGCGAGAGCGTTTTTATGGAGGGGGGACCGACTCTATTTCCTCTTAAGTGTGCTAACAGTTGGGATAGTACAGGCTTGATAGATAGACGCACCCATGTGACTTATAAGCAGAGCAAAGGGGGAGTTAATTGAATGTCCTAGGTAGTAAATTTTATCATCAACTCTGCATATCGCTGTGTACGCTAGACATGGGACTTCCAAGTCCCGTCACCACACCCAGTTCTCCACCTTCTGCATCCAGTCTGTCCCAGCCTCCTTTTTATGGTCCTTGATCGATCTAAGAGCCCATGCGCAAGTTGTTTTTATATACAGGGTGTTAGGGTAAACACCGTTATCCTTGAAACCAGTGGTTTGGTGTCATTTATAGAAAGTAAAATCAATGGAAAATTACGACATTTTTTTTCTTTTAAAAAAAATACATTTTACCACTCGAGCATTTCACCCTTTCACCTATGCGCTAGGGCAACAAACTTGCGTCTCAACATGGGTGGAGGTCGCGGGACGTGACCTGACCGGCAGCGAGCGCGACCCCTCCCTCAGTCAGCCAGCTGTTTCGCTTGCGAGCATGGTGTCGGATAGAAACTTTTTACAATCTTTTAATGAAAATAACGTTTTTTTTTTGTTGTTACTCGGTCATTTATTTTTATTTTTAAGTCAACTACCCATGGTTTGAGTGACAACGGTGTTCACCCTTACACTCTGTATAATGTTGTTTCATACGTTGGGGCGTAAAAAAACGCCGTGTGGACGCAGAGGTCCTAATGATTATGAGATCATTACTGTGCAGTAGAAATAGTCCCTGGACATAGGTACAGGCTGTTATTATTAACATTACACGGCAATTTATTTTTAATCATCCGTACGCTGTACGAATCTTTTTAATCACCAATCAGCCTATGTAAAAATAGCATCCAGCCGTATTGTGTACAATGTTCAGCGTCATGTCAATACCACGGCTCGTCATATTTAACTAAGTGTGAACATAATTACCGGAGGGTGGAAACAGCGCGTTGCGGTGGTTACCACAATACATATACATGTGCAGAAGTTATAATTGGACGTTGTGTCTCTAGTCAATTTGACCTCGCCAGTAGGTGGTGCATTTGTAGACGGACCTTAAAAACATTTCACATCCAGAAACACCCAAGACTTGCAGATTCTTTCAAAAGAGCACATAATATTATGTACGTAGGAAAAAAACTAGGGGGCCTAGACAAGTGACAATCGCTTCGAAAGCGTTTCGTATTTCTACAACGACTTTCAACAGGATTGACATAAGCATTTCGATAGCTTATGTCAGTCCTATACATTTTTGCCTTTTCCATCATCGTTATCGCTGATGGAATGTCACTTTTTCTAGGGCCTCTGATCCGTAGTTTTTCGACACACTGGAGGCACTGGATTCACCAGAAATTTTATTTTCGAAATTGGTTTGGGATCCGAATTTTTATAATCCAACTGTCGAAAGGAGTAAGACAAATCTTTACGCTAACTACCGAATAAAATAGGCAAAACATCGCTTCAATAAATGTATCATTGTGATATTCAACTTATGCCATTTGGTTTGGAGTTTGACTTCTGCCCCTGACTTTATTGACTCGCGATGGGGAGCTCACCCGCTGCTGCCTGCTGTTGACGTACCGTAAAAAATATACAAACACGCCAATGAAACGGCAGTTCTGAGCTCAAACATGCGGCATACGACAGCTGGCTGCCTTCCCATTGGTGGCAATTATAAACGAACAGTTGGTAATTGGTGTAGGAAGGCATTCTCGTCACGGCGGCGTCAGGGACAGCTGTCCGTTCCTAATCAATATCATACTTCGAAAATTTTTATCGAATCAATATACTTCGATCACCTTGAAAAAGCCCGAATGCTGAGTTTCTCAATTTCAAGTCGAAATTATTATGCCACGCGGGAGGCGAAGAAAAAGTTTGTAAAGGAAGATTTTTTATATTATATTATGTCTTTAATTAATTTAGGCCTCCATGGATCAGATAAACGAAATAGAGGTAATGTAATTCCAACTGACCAATCCAATTACCTTCCATTATCCCCGAGTACCTCCGTACGATTACCGATTTGATGCAACATTATGAAAACAAGTGCACAAACAAGACCATACCATCTGGTAATTGAGGTCACATTACTGCAGGCTTAGAGAGCACCCATTTGTCGACGGAATAGTAGACAAAAATGACGTTCCGTGTAGACAGTACGACGGCAACAAAGTGGAAAGAGTCAACTGCAATTTTTACGAAATTCACTCCTTTACATAATTTGACTTCTTAGTTTCATAATTGGATTTTTTTTTCTATGTGATTCTCAATTTTTACTGATATTGGAAAGTCCTAATATAGCTGTCAAAATAAAATTAATAAAAAATACCAGTCTCTTCTCTACAGAGAAGGCTTTCAAAATGCTACCACATAAGATAATGACATAAACCTTGTCACATTGTCAACAGGTGTTAGTGCGAGCAAGATTCCGAAACGCGCAGAGATCCCTCCCAACAAAGGCGGCCCGTTCGCGGCGGCGCTACGAACGCTCGCGAAGAACGCGGGCCCCGACGTCAAGGACGGTGAGTGGACCCGTAGCTAGTCATCCTGACCTTGGACGAACGGGTAGTGGACTGTGGAAGAATTCCCGTATTTTTAAGAACGGTTGCATTATTCTGTCTCAGTATGTAAAAACTACATTTACCTACATTTTTGACATTGATTGGCGCTGATATGAAATTGTGACCGTTGGTTGAACGTTTTTAAATAAGGGAATTGGCCTTCAGATTTAGTGCAGGCTAAAAAAATACTATTTGAATTTTATTTGTAATATTTTGGAGTAGCATTGAGAATCTAACGAAATTATTACAAAACGGATGTTTCTCTTTGCTTCATTATTTTTTTCATTCTTCAGTTCCAAGAAATTTTAATGAAACATTTATTTAGATTTCGAAAACATTATATTCTTTAATATATTTTGTTAATCGACAGAAATGTCAAATGTGAACCTTTTTATATAAATAGCACGGTCCAGTACCCTACCAGTCTGCTGATCCCATTTTCTTTTATTTCCTTCAGCTTCATCGTGCACTTGTTGGGTTGTTAACTTGTCCATACGTGTACCAATAATTGTCTACTACTTACTTCGCTAGAACTTAGATATTACTGACATCATTGTGAGGATTGACCAGGGTATGTGGCACATTGACCGGCCGATGTGTTAAATCATGTCCGTTGTTGTATACCTCGGTGTATAAAGTGGAACAATGGATGTGTTTTTTAACTATCTGACTTTGACCGTTAGTGTGCGTATGTAGCGAATTTCTATAGAAAATTCTTTTTGCTCTAGTCAATCTGGGAAAAATGCTTGTTTCATAAAAAAATCACTGTATTTATAACTAAGTTTAAGATATTTTAAGAGATTTTTAATCCTGTTTATAAAAGTGATATGATATTTTGTTATTTTTAATGTTTTTAACAATTTCAACTTGTAATTTTATTTATTGATTTTATTGCGTTTAGCTCTTTTAGTGTGTGTTTTTTATATATTTTGCAATTTATTCTTACTTCTTAGAGTAGTCTTTGCAAATATGATTATTTAAAAGCCTATATAAGTAGCTGGGAAAATCACATTATTAAATTCCTGAAAAAAGTTTGCAACTATTTTTTGTACAATATCAGATCAGATTAATAGGAGAGACCTCTGTGGAAAATCGAAAGTTAAGGACTGGATAAGTTCAAGCAATAATAGTTCTTAAGAGTAATCGTTTCTGACCTTTAGACTTAACAAAAACATACCTGAAGTGGTAGAAATAAGTAACGTTGTAGTAGGAAAAAGATTACCTCTCAGATCATTAAACATAATACCTTCGAGGACGATAATGTAAGAGCTTCCGAGCTTAGGTATTTTTTGAGTCAGTATCACATCTTGGAGGTTATATAAAATAAAAATGACCCTTATAAAGATATAGCTTAGTTTTTCTACTTTTCTATCTATTACATTTTGGTTAGCATAGTAAGAGCTAAATGCGCGTACGTAGCTGGCCCCCAGTCCGGACGGTCGGGGGCCCTGCTGACTGACGAGTGTGCAGGCGGTGGCTCGGGGCCCGCAGCGACGGAGCGCGACGGCGGGAAAGACAAGACCGCGCCTGCGCCGCCCAAGCGCGCCTCGCCGCATCACCTACCCACCAGCGGTTTCCAGCCCTACAGACCTGATGAAAGGTAACAATTTTTTCGAACATTAGTATATAACAGTGGCGAAAGGTCCATAGAACACGATTCCTACCGGCTTCCCTTTGGAGGTTCGCATCAGCAAGTCTACCGCTATTGAACAATGGCACAGACAATAGCGTCTACTATTGCCAAAAAATATAGTTACAGGGTATTTAATTCACCATAATATTCAAACAACAAAAACGCCTATTTCTGGCTTTGAATTAGCAAACAACAAAAAATGTACTAAAATAACCCGGCGCCAAAACGTCAGAATCGGGAACTAAACATTCATACAATAGCGATCCCGTCATGAGGTCACGTGGCACCGCTTGATAAGGACGATAGCAAGCCGGTGATTATCGGGTTACGATACAGACAGATATAGAAAAATGCGTCACCAAGAACGAGATGGAGGAATATTGCACATTTTATTTTGTTTTCACCTTTTCAAGTGTATTTTATAAACTCCTTTATTAATTCTAAAATGATTTTTGAGTTTATTTCTGTAAAAATTGAAAGTTATGATATGCGTACCTATTTTTGGTTCTGCGACTTAGGCGATAGATGGTCAGTTACGGAAAGACTTTTATTTTAAAGTTAATAATTCATGTTTACTTTATTCATAAGTAAGTAAGTTAAGAACAGAACTGCTTCGGCTTCCCTCTCATAAAAATTGACCCCTCGCCGCTGGTATATAAAATGGTATAAAAACTCGTGTGAAAGATGATATTCGGTAGGAAGAAAGAATAGAATAGAGATGTATGGAATAAAACAGCCGGGCAGAACGATGACGATTTATTTCTGTATGATGATTTCATGAATGCTCTGGCTTTCTGGATTCTCTTGCGACTGGTCTCAAATAAACATGAAGTAAGCAACCATGCTACGAATTTGCACAGTTACTGACTGCTTGCGATGTCTAAAGACCTCTAAACATTATGAAGTCATCGTTCAATCATTTTCCAGTGAACATAACAAACAGTTCACTGGACAATGTACAAAGTACATCCCTGCGATGACTGGCTTTACGCCTCTATGATCCAGGAACACCAGCAATTAACAGGAATCGTTAACACTACGTGTTCTAAGGCAATAAATTCGGTAACCCAGGTACCCTACGTGAGATTGTCAGTAACACCAAGGCGTTGCTGGCCTTCTTGGAGGAGCTGGGGTGGATCGAATAAGCGATTTCCCACCCGCACGCAAAATACGCACTTTGACGCGGAGTTGCGGATACCAGCCCGTATTACCTATTACCTATTAAGGCTATAAATTAGGTTTCTTCAGAAAGCGGTGCCGTCATAAACCGGGCGCAAAATGGCGGCATTCCCCCGATGCGGTGTTGACGTTACTGTAAACCACGACTACGGTGTCACCGCTTTCTGAAAACCAAGCTGAACACACAAGAGTACCCGTTTCATCATCTGCCTGCTTATTCCCAATTATAAATACCAGTATTTTACATAGAGCGACTGCCTATCTGATCTCCACAACCAACTTAAGACTGGTTGTTAGACTTTCGGACTTCTGACTACCTGTAACAATTGTCCGCGAGTACTCGTGTGTGTCCGTGTAAGTAATGCGTGGCTTGTGTATGTTGTAGACTGTCGCACCCGGCGGCTTCGTTCCCGCTGCTGGAGCCGTCCGCGTACTCACCCTACGCGCACCCCAGCATCTACTCCAGCGCCGCCCTGCAGTACAGGTAGCAACACATTATCAATCTAGCTTTATTTATTTTTAAACATGCACCAACCGCTTCAGTATATAATATATCTTAAGTACTACATACCTACATAACATGTCGGCAGAGGTGTTCCTAATATACACCCACATTTCACCAGCAGCAGATGTTGAAGTGGTTATATTTCGATCGGTTATAATCACATCGAACTAACACGCCTACAGGCTAGCAGCAGAAGAGCAGATGTACCTGGAGCGGGTGTTCCGCAGCGGCGTCGGCGTCGGCTGGCTCCCTCCCTACGCGCTGTACCCGCAGCTCGCGCCGCCGCTGCCGCTCGTGTCGCACGTGTCGCACGCGCTGCACGACGAGCGCGACAAGGAGCTCGCGCTGCAGCGGGAGCGGGACCGCGAGCGCGAGAGAGAGAGGTGATACATGATATGATTATACTGCAATATTCACTGAGGGGGATAAAGACGTGTCTTATGCCACGGGCGCCATGTCCTCGCTGCACTCAGGATTCTAGTCTTAATTCCTTGGGTTCGCTTAGGAGTTAACACTGTACTCTCGGGAGCACTAGTATCCTACGTGACGCTCGGGATTCAAGGTCGTCCAAGACGAAGACACCTTTATTCCCGAGAAGAATACTATACTTTCACACCTTCTGCAAGGTAATAAAAAACAATTTGATTATTCAATAACTTACAAAGTTTTCTTACAAATTTTTTTGTTGAGTCAAAATTCAAATCATTTTATTGACTAGCGGATTCTAATAAAATTAAGTATAATATTATTGCCTAGCCAGAGCTTTATTAATGACATACCTTAGGTTAGCATGACATATAACTGTAGCAACAGTATTACATACATAAACATCACGCCTGTAATGCCCGGAGGGCTATGCAGAGGTGTGCCCATACTATACCCACAAGTCGTCAGTTATGTTTATGTCTCATGTAATGGGGGGCGAGCCTATTGCCATCAAAGTAATTACCTCATTAATTAAATCGTAGTCAATTCAAAATCCACAGAGAACGAGAACGGGAGCGGGAACAACGGGAGAAAGAACAGCGGGATCGAGAGCGCGCGCTGAGAGAGAAAGAGAGGGCGCGAGACGAACAGAGAGCCCTCGCGGCGGCTTTGCACCCGCACGCGGCGCATGCGCACGCGCACGCCGCGCACGCGCACGCGCACCACCTGCTGCCGCCGCCCGCCTACCTGCCGCGCGCGCTGCTGCCGCCGCCGCTGCTGTACCGGCCCTACCGGCCCTACGCGCCGCACGCTCCGCACGCGCCTCACGCGCCGCACGCGCCGCACGCGCACGCGCACGCGCACCCCGCGCCGCTGGCGCTGACGGCGCGCCACACGCCGCCGCCCGAGGCGCCCGCGCCGGCGCCGCCCGAGGCGCCCGCCGAGCCGGCCGAGCGCCCCGCAGGTGACGCCGCGCCCGCCTGACGGGCCCGCCCGCAGTGACCCCGCGACCCGATCCCGCGAGCGGTGCCTCCCCGAACTGACGCTACTACCGCTGCAAAGTCTTTCCTCCCTGAATTTTGTAAAAATTACAACGTTCGCGTTCCGCAGAATTTGTGTTGCTGATGACCGCATGCGGGGACGACGGTGCAAGAAGATTGTAGAATCTAATCTAAATAATGTTGACATTTATCTACATTTTTTGACCACAGTAATGATTACGCTTAATAGAATTAAAATTGACAGCTATTTAAAATTTTGTACAAAATAAATATTCTATAAGCTTTCTGCACTGTGCCGTCCCCGCATGCGGTCATCGACGTACAAATGCCGTGTAATGCGGATTCGAATCTCTAATCCCGGGATGTCATGTATCGAGCCGACTTCTTACCGTGACAAGAAATATTATGTCACAGTTTTACCTATAAAAATAGAACTAAATCTGCGACACAATATTTCTGGTCACAACAGACTATGATACATCGAAACTTTGTGTATAGGCTGTAAAATAGAGTAAAAATTATTGAAATAAAGTTACAAAATTTGACACATTATGGTCAAAAGGCCTTTGTTATCACTGCCACTAGGAAATGCAAAGACAATAGCGAGTTAGCCATGTTCAGCAATCCGCGAAAAGAAATGTCAGTATGCAGGGTTGTTATAAAATATTCGATAGCTGTTAAATGCTATGAATCTTGGGTGATCTGACGAGAACCGGTGTATTCAACGTAGTATGGACGTTGGCCTAATCACCGTAGAATAGACAAATATCAATATTCTAGCTAATGATTTAAAAAAGATTGTGTAGTTTTTTTAATAACCCTGTATACTTAAAATGCTAAAAATACACCGATAAATATGGTGCCTAAGAGCTAACAAAATAGTTATGGCGTTACATGGACGCAAATAAAATTGCAAATTCAAACTTATTTCGTCATATTGATGGCATACGCTCATGACATGCGAAGTCACATTGTATCGTGTCGGATTGCTGTACAAACTTATTGAATGGTCGGTTTCGTTACTATGACTGCAAAAATTGTCCCTTTTGACAAAATACTATCCAATCCCTTCCAATATTTTACCTTTTGCGTAATATTCAAATGTAAAGTTGATTGTTTCAAGAACTTAGTCGTTTAAGATATTAAAAATATTATCAATTCTTAGTCTCCTGTTTAATTTATCAAAAACAAATTTTATTGTTTTGGAAGACTTGTTTTTAAAAGCCTATATAACATACGGATCAGTAAATACTGCTGTCGATTCTCGTGTTGTGATTAACCAAACACAGTTTACAGGAGATTTATTAATCAGTCTTATTTAGGCTTTCAGGTATCAGAAGTTAGTCAAATAAAGGTAACTGAAAATTGAATACGCGCAAAATGTTATTACAATAGGCTTGATTTACGTGAGTCTTTAAACTAATTGGAGATATTAAATTCAAATTGGGTGTTTGGTAACCCTATGTTAGAGGTGCATTATAAATAAGTAGGTATCTCCGAAATTACTTAAATACTTGGTATACTAAGAGGTATTTTTGGAACGAAGTTAAATAACGCGGCTTGCGGTAGGAGTTGACTGGTAGAAATCGTCACGTAACGAAAAAGCGTTATGCCCGAACATTTTAGTTTTCATTGTCAAAAGTTTTTGCTAAAAACTTATACTAGATGGCCAACATAAACTTTGATCTGTATTCATACATAAGATACAGCGAAAGAAACTTCGTTCCAACCCCAGGGTGTCCCACGACACCTCCCGTGTTTTTAATCTCTAATTAAACAGCTGTAAATAAACTTATAAGTCGGAAATGACTTATTTTGTTTAATTACTTTAAATCTCATTGAACGATTGAGATTTAATATCGTCACCTATCTAAAAAATATATCAGATATCCTTATTTGAATAAGCCTCACGTAAAAAGCGCCCACTGATATCTTTCCGACTGAAACCTACAGTGTTATCTGTACTCCATAATTGTATCTTCCAAAACGCGAGAAACTTAATTCATTGATTAAACTATTGTTATTGATTTGTGCGCTTTTATCGAAACCGATTGATAAATCAAGTTATTTATTTGTATTTGAATTAATTGTTGTATCTCCCGACATGTTTATACTTTATTGGCTTGACAGCTTTGTATGATAAAAATAGGCAGTCATAAAACTGGTATTAGCGCCATCTATATTCTATAGCCCGGCACTACGCGAATCCATAAGTTTACCTCCTACCAAAAATCGCTCAACGCGTCTAAAGATGTTTTCACCTCTATTATTATTAAATATTTGCGTCATACGATGTGTAATGATTTCAATGATAAAATTCAGTACGTTCTCAGTAAGCTCTATATTGAATTGCATAGTTGATTATTACTGATTTGTGAATAGACTGATTGTTATGTCCAAAAATAACTGTTTCAAGTTGAGTTTTGAAGATGTATAGGGAAGTATCAAAGTCTGTGTAAAGGTGTACGACCTGTATAGCTCTATCTCTTTCTTGCACTAATACAATTCAGACTGCCAAGTCTCTTTTCGGCCGCAAAATAATTGATCTACTGATTGGCGATTAGTAATGGTATATACAAAGGAATAAAGTTGAGTTTCGCGTCAAATTATTTAATCTTGATCTGACGGGTATTGTAAAACTGACAATAACTTTTTAGTTAGATATTGTGAGACAATCTGTTGTTGTACTGTTTTTTGAAGTTTACCTTTTGCTGGTATAATTAGGCTATCACACTTCTTTTAAAAAAATCAATTTGTTATTGTTTTTTTTTTTTACAAAATGCTTAGATAGTCTTCTGTACCAATAAGATGAAGTTTGTCACGCTATCTTTACAATGTTTATAACTTATTTTACATCTAGTTTATTAAAATACAAGTGATCAGTTTCGATAGAAGTGCACTGTAGTCGTTGCTTCTCATTATGACGTAATTTATAAGTTATTTTTATGGCAGAAAGCGTCACATTGAGTAGCAACAGCTATAGTACTGTCTCTTTCTTTAGCTGTGTGTGCGAGAGAGAGGTCGAAGACGACAAAGTGAAGCCAAACGATAGAACTGCCGAGTTCCTACATTATATACTTTGTGTCGCCGCGCGGACATCTACCTTATATACTTGTAAGATATTGTGTGTAAATAAAAATTAATATTATTGTGATGACATATATTATGCTAAATCGAAATTTCCCCTATAAAATTGTTTGTAAAACAGCTTTGTTGCAGCAACGTTCTATGCAGTGAATGTTAACGCAACAATGTTGAGTACAACTCAGTGCTATGTTCGCACGGTACGTGCAAGTGTATAGTGTGAGTGCGCACGCGGCGACACGGTGCACATACTCTACGCTTACTAAAGTCGCCACTAAGATAATATACACTTTGTAATTATAACTCCGCTATGATCAAACTGACGAATAAGCGACTGCCCGGCGCAGACTGTAACTAGATAGGATGTGCGGTTATTTAAAATTATATATACATCTAGATGTAAAAACAAATGTATCGATCGATAATGCACGAATTATATACGTAGGTATGTGGTATGTCGCGCGCGTGTCGGCTAGTACTTACTGCCCGCGCCGGCTCCCGCGACATGTCGATCGACTTATTTTATTTGTAATTTCGCTCGTCCGGGGTCATCGTAACTTAAGTAGCTCTAAGTTGTGCCCAACGGGCCGCGCGTGCAATCTGCTTCGCAATACTGAACTCTACTGCATTTGTGATAAGACTTGATTCCCGTTGCAGTATTCGCGACCACGACCCCGCGCGACCGACGACTGCAGTGTTTAACGAACATTGAATTTAAAAAAAAAACACGAAATTTTATAACAAAAAAACCTCTTTATACGTTAACTTAGATAGTTATTATTAATTTTAGCTTTTAATAGGTGTTCAATATTTTTCAATCTTTTTTTCGATCACGAGCAGCATTTAGGCGGACGGCGTGTTGTCGTATTCCAAGTGTCGAGTGTCCGATATGTCATGTAAATATTATATTTAATAGTTAGATATGATATGGACAATACCTAACAAGTGAAAAAATATGGTTTTATTGAAAAATACATTCAATGAAATTAATAGTGTGCATGCTAGCGAGTCGGCGAGGTAGCGATACTTCGGTACATCGCGTCCTCGCCGCTCGCGTAGTCACTTTTATTTTGTTTTCACCCCTCCCGTTCCTACAGCTTGAAGTTAGCATGTAGTTAGTATTTGTGCAGCTTATAGGTAACGCAGCAACACTACATATTTGCAATATTTTACGTCATTATGAACTCTGAGCGACAAAAATTACTAGTAACTTTGGCATATTTTGCAAAACATGTTGTGCAACTGGAACAGTACGTGTACAATTTTTTTTTTGGCACGTTTTTTGTAGTTTGCAATGCAATTTTGTAAATATTGTTTCGTTGCGAAAAAGAGATGGTGCATTTCTTTCTATATGGTCATCTGTCTATTGCACTGAAACAATAACTCGTCATAATACGTTCCTACAAGGCAACAAAAATGTTTCAGATTCATATGCCTGATACAAGTTGACATGTTCCGCAACTTGTGTCGAAGTGTGGATATGAGATTTTATAACGTTTGCAAGACACATGTTTTATGATTGTGCGAGTCAACATCTGTTCAAACTGTTTAACGGAAACATAACTCCGTGGTTAATTTTTGACCATGTAAGTATAAAACGTTAATAAATAACCATACTTGCCCGGTTTAAACGTTGAATAGGCTAGAGCTGAAAATAGAGTCACATGAACTCATTAGGTATATGAACAACCGAGCGAAAGGAGTTCGGTTCGATTCCCAACTTTTACAGTAAAAATAATAATAAGAAGACTGGGCAAAGGCATCTTCTCAAACACAGAAGGAACACGTCATCGCATTGTTATTTAGTCATCACTAGTCGTTATCTAGTTGTTAAATAATAATGCCATTAATGACGATTGACATAACATAACGTACTTAGAGATCTACAAGAAGCGTTTACAGGTAAAATTTACTTTGAAGTTCTTTCAAAGACCAGTTAATTATAAGGCTTTAGGAAAGCAGAAACTACTCCCTTTTGAACTTAATGATAGAACCTCAAAAATTAAGACTAATAGATTCCTAGTTTTCACCTCGGTGGACTAGGTACTCTCGGAGTTTTTCACACACAGATAACTATGCTACGACAAAGTGAAAGAGAAGCAAGATATTACAAGGTTATTTTGGTGCGTGGCCAGAATCTGAACTAACGCCGCCATCTTGTTGAACAACTCTACAAATGTAACGATAAATGTTTACCAAACAGGGGACTGTCTGGCCCTGTCAACGTTATTAATCAAAACCAAAATATCCTTCTAGCCGTTATTGCTTGTAGCAGTGTAGTTAAATAACCCTTCCTTAGGAGGCCGGGTCAGTGCTTCTTCCCACTGTCAAATAGAAATACTTGTCAGTGGGAAGAAGTCATCTCAGTGCTGTCAGAACCTGTCAACAGTATCTGACCAAATCACAACACGGTAAACGTGCAACGAGCACGTAAATTCTCAAAAAAACAACAACATTTTGTACCTAAAGCTGCATAACAAACCAAAAAAATGCACGCCAATGGCCCGGCCCGTACTGAGCACTGAGATTCAGAACATTGCCAGTCAGGGTGACGGAGTTGTCACCCCAAAGAAGATCCCATCGTTCTTGGATATCACAATAGACGGGATAAAGAGTAATACGACCAAGAATTTGATACTAGGGACTTTTACGGGCTGGGTTTCGGGCGTGTCGATCGTCAGGGTAGGGAGAGTCGCCGCCTTCGGCCTCGGAGGCGGGATCATTCTTCTCCACTTCGCCGCCGAGTTTGGATATATCTACGTCAACTGGGACAAGGTTAAAGAGGCAGCAGGAGAAAGCCAGAAGTGGATGGAAAATTTTCTGCAGTTCTTGAGGAAAAATAGCTGCTTTTCAGTCGGTTTTCTTGGAGGATTCTTCTTCGGCGTGGCTTCCACGTAATGTTAGGTAAAAGTAATCAAATCATGTTTATTCCATGACAATGTCATAATAATAATTCATTTAATCTCATATTATATTTGCTACTACACTTAAGTATCTTTTTGTGTGTTTATTTGGGTACGGGCATCGTTCTTACTGGGATCTGTGATAAAACCAAACATTATTAGACTCAACTTGCGATAAGAGTTATCAAGTCGCGTGCAGCTGCAGGCAAAGAGTCACATCTAATCATGTTCATTAAGGTTAGATATGAAGGACCCACCCCTCACCCCCTCACCCTAGAGAGATAGAAATACATATCTCAATTCTACAAGTATAATAAAGGCAATGAATGGATAGATATACCCTTTAGTTGGGCACTCAGGTACTCCAGAAGTGGTCCTGATCCAGCTGTGGACGCAGCATCAAGTAAATGCACCATCTGAGAATTCATCACCACCTAATACTGAACACTTCTATTGTTATATTACAAACGGTGCAGCCACCTGTAGCTTCCCTATTTAAAGCCGTTTTCATAAAGACTTCTTAGTCCTTATACAAGTCTGATTTTCGGTTGTATTTTAGGTCATCGTAAAGTATTTATCGCAATCCGATCACAACAAGGTCGCACAAGAATTTTACTACATATGTATAGATACTGTCTCTCCCAATTTAGGCACTGATTGTTAATGGGTACCTGCTTACTGCAGAGGCATGAAAGCAACAGGTGGCCAGCCTTTCAAAGGTGTGTAGGTACCACAAAGTAGGCTAACGCAGACTATAAATTTATTATGCATAGTAGGTAGGTACCTACTTACTGACGAGAATGAACGTAACTGTATTTCCCGAAATGGTAGGCAGTGTAGGCACGTAGATAATAGATCAGTGCATCGTCAGCTTTGTGCATATTCAAGCAGCTACGGCGCGGATGACTGAAGAATTTCGAGGATCGAGCTCTACTTGCTGTGCTTTTGACGAGAAGTCTTGAATCCACTCGCTCGGATATTAGGTAATACAGGCACTCTTTGATATTGTGTGTAAGTATGTTGAAAATAAAATATGAAATTAAGAAAGTATTCAAAAAATAATTTCAATAAAATCGTCGATCGTGACGACAAACAAACCTATAATACATAAGTAAGTAGGTATTTGTAATAAATAATTCATGGATGTCATGATAGACCCAATGGTACCTCATGCTCTGACTGCTGGGCCGCGGTGCGGGTTCGATTCCCGCATGGAAATACGGAATAGCTATTGTGTATAGTATGACCCATAAGGCTCTTGCTATTTGAACATGTACACTCTCTCTCACAAAACAAGCTTATTATTGTCTTTTATTTCATAAAGTTACATATAAATTACATTTTTAAATATTAGAATATAAAAATATAAAAACATTTAAAAATATAAAAAATAGTAGCCCACCGACAGGGTCCAAGCTACCGGCGGTCAGGGCTCCAGAGAGAGGAACCTTCTAACAATACGGGCCGTGTCCAGAAGTACCGCTTTCTGAATCAAGCCCTTAATCCAGCTGTCTAACGAGAGCCTCCGTAGATGTTGGTCGAGGCTCTTGGCAATTAAGCCATTGGCTGATACGACTGTCGGCACAATGATCGCAGAGTCCACATCCCACATGTCGACAACCTCGTGAGCCAAGTCAAGATACTGAAGCTTTATTATTATTGGTTTTCGTAAGGGAAAAAGTACACTTTCGATACCTGAGAAATTCCAAGGGAGGAGCTAGTTTTCTTTAAAACATTGATACCTAAGTAGGTAAGTAAGCGGGGTAAGTCGGTGGCAAGAAATAAAGTACCTAACTATCTATAAATGTCAAGCTGACCCCAGAGAAGACAATAGTAGAGACGATTCGGTACATTAATTCTGTATAATCGATAATCGGCGTAAAACCACACCACAGAATATACAGTGCAATTATTTTCTTAATGTCCCTCTGCAAACTTCGTGTTTCGTCAGTCGTCGGATTTCTATCAGTTGCCCTTATTTGCACTTGGTGCAAGTTCCAAGTCGACCGATAGAAATCCGACAACTTACAAAACACGAAGTTTGCCGAGGGACATTAAGAAAATAGTTGTACTGTACGTAGGTAATCGGCGCCGGGCGCCGTCTATTATTCAGCAGTAGGAGCCGCCACAGCCGCCACTTTAAGAGTAGGAACAATGTTCTTCTACTGTTGCCCCATGTCCTAATAGAAAGTGATTGTCGCCCAAATACGCGATCGTAACGATAATTTTTGCTCGGCGAACCTGAACGTGTCGTCACGCCGACAGAGGGCGCGTTCCGATATTCTGAATGATCGCGACGATCGCTTAACTACCAGAAGGCCAATTCTCGTACATAAAAAAACATTTAAATTCAAGTCGCAATCAATAATGTCAAACTTGTCAAAAATATTGGTAAATTGATTGTATTTTTGACAGATTGCAAATGCGAGCGTTCTTCAAAATTGCGTTCTTGACAACTGTCAGTTTCGTAATATCAGTTTCGAATAAGTATTTTGATCCTTAATACCTACTACTAGAAGTTGTCCAACTGACAGGGGTCAGGAACGAGTTCTCTCGATGCCGGACTGTACTATTATGACAAGCCCCAACCCTGCGTCCTATTTAATTAAAAGCGTGCTTCGCGCGAATAAACGATCTTTCAAACTTATGGTCGGTGAACCTGAACGCGTGCTCGCGCCTACAGGCCCTGTTATTGTAGCATTTCTATAAAGAATCTGAAAATAATTTTACCTGTAAACGCAGATGCCTAAGTATTACTTATATGCTAAGCTATGAAAAACGATACGAGGGTGAGAGGAGAAAAGTCGGAAAAAATAATTATGAAGTAGTATAGAACATGGTTGACCATGTTCTATACATACATAAAGGTACCTTCTACAAACGCTCTATAAAAAATTTGGGCCATGTAAAAGTTAGAGCGAGTATGACCGATTCTTGCCGATCCGATCCGATTTTTATTTCGAGTCAAAGATAGAACGTACTGAAACAAGCGATTACTATCTTCCATCTATTTTACTGATCGGTATGGCATTATAAGGGCGAAATTCATAGATCGCACTTACACTTTAGGTAGGTACTTTGCTAAGTAGTAGTAGGTACGTCGCATACGCAACATGAACTTTTTTTTATAACCTTAACGTCCATATTCTAAAAAACACTTGCTCACAATAGAACGTACGTAGTGAAAGAAGCGATCATTAAATCTTCCTAGCCTTTTCCCAACTATATTGTGGTTGGCATCCAGTTCCAGTCAACCGGATGCAGCTGAATACCAGGATTATACCTACATGGTCTGACTGCTTATGTTACTTCCACAACCCAGTAACTGGGTAACACAATGCCCCTTGATAAAACTGATTATCAGAATTTTGGGCTTCGACTACCCGTAACGACTGTCAAAGATCCACGAATGACAGCCGGGACCAACGACTTAACGTGGTTTCTTAATAATATAGTAGGTACCTAATGGAGCAAAAATATTACCACAAAAAAAAAGTTTTTTTTATAGTAAAATCTTCACAAAGCATATTGCACTCGTCACACTTGTCATTCTACGTTGAAATACAAGTGTGCGTGTACAGTTTGTTTCTTTTACGTATCAATTTAATAGTTTTGTGAATACTACTAATATAAAAAAAAATCTGAAATTGGTAAATTTTTTTTAGCCTATATGATCGCTATACCTACTATTGCAGATTAACGGGAACGGCCTTTGTTAGTTAACATATTGTATAATTATATAGGGCTCTGTTACCTACCTACCACATAAGTACCTAAGTATCATAAAACTATTCACAATAACAGCAGTAGCATACGCTTTTAGAACGCTTGCCATATTGCAAAAACTGTGCACTGAGGAAAGTGAGATGTTTAGTTAGGTATAGTCGACATCGTTATTGGTTTACCACTTTGAACAACAACTCCTAGAAAACTGAAACTTCAATATTATTGTGATGTTTCGATTTTCAGGTGAAGATAGTTAGACCCCAACTTCGGGGCGAGTATTCGGGGTCGAATTGTCCTGGGCTTGAATTGTCCCGAGGTCGAGTTATCTCGGGGTCGAGTTGTCGAGATACCATAGACCTTGTTTTATTAGGGTGATAAAGCGATTATAAGATTAACTTTACCGACACTGATATACTTATTAAAATAACGATATAAATAAGTATTGCTATCTCATAAGCCTGATTTACATTGATTTGAATACAGCACTGGGTTCCAGAGACACTGGATCGATATTTGATGTCAATCAAGGCCAGCATCCCGTGCCCTGTGCTGGATTTGATTAAAGCAGCCGCTAATTGGCTAATCTTAAATGCAAAACAAGTAGGTAAGTAGGCAGTGTCCTGTATTACCTGACCCCTCTTCCCCCTCATCTTCTTTGTAAGAGGGGCCAGGTAATGCAGGGCACTGGCTCTACCTAATGCATCATTCTCAGTGCACGTTATATTTAGTGTGTGTATAGATTGCATACCTCCCTAATTCCTGTCCTTAGCATGAAATTTTTATTTTATTGTAGTATTAGAAAAGTATTGAGAAAAAAAATGGTGCAAGCCCTTCGCTGTGCAACATGCAATCGACCCCTAGGTACAAAATGATATAATTTACTCTTTCTACTTCTGCTCAGTCTAAGGCAGTTCTTTTAAACATATTTCCGCTAGGGCGAAATTATTTGTAAAAAGGATGTAAAAAGGGCCATCACATAGCCGTCAACTACGCATTCTGTACATGAAATTAAGTAACATTGCACAAAAATAATTGCTGGGAAACGACTTTTATTTTTGGTGTGAAAAATCGCTGTTTACGGTAGTGCGCAACGTAACGCACGCAAAACATTGTGTATATGGGTGCATGCAACGGTTTAGGGTTCGTGGGACTATTCAAAATTACGTTAAGTATAACATTTAAAACACTTTTTCTTTTAAAAATGTCTGAAAAACTTAGAACTTTGACCTTAACCAGAAGGGTCCCAGGTAAGGTCCAGAAAAAAAAAAACACAATAATGGGAATAAAAAGTAACTTTCAGCTTCGTTAAGTGTCTTTTTAAACCCGTTATGAAAGAAGGGATGAAGGAAGGGGCTGTCTCCCGACAGAACCTGTACTTACCTACAGCAAAATGATACCGGCACCAACACAGGGAACAGTCTTAAATTTCAGATAGTGTATAACGTAGGCTATCTACATGCAGTCAAACTTAATAAATTAGCCAAAAGTGTATCATTATAAAACGTAACATAACAATCAATGAATTAAGTTGATACGATACTATATTTTTTAGTTTTTAGTAAAAAACACTTCAATAAGTTCTTGAAACAATACTAATACTCTGTAATCAAACTTAGGTACCATATTCACAGAACAAAGTGTTTTAGGTAAAAGAAGGTACACTTTAAGGGAGTGTACCTACTTATGAAAATGAACAACGATAATTATCATTTTGTCAATGATAATAGTTAATTTTTATGAGTATCTACTACACTACCTTAAAGTATGTCCTTCGTTAACCTAACATACTGTATAATTATGTACATATTCTAACACACCATTTCTCACGTTACAGTGATTGTTCCTGTGAAGCCGACCACCCCAATAGCACCACTGGAGCAGGAGAGAGCCCTCCCCCCGGACCCCATTCCCCCGAAACCCCCAGAACCATACAAGCATGAAGAAACTGTTACATTTGAAAAACCAGCCTTCCTTCCAGCGAAGCCTATCCCACATTCTCCGAAAATCTCACCATCATCTATTCCCAACCCGAACCCAAGCGTGATGACCCCGAAACAAGTGGATAGCGGGTACCCGAACTTCGGAAGTTACCTTTACTCAATACCGGGATACTCGGCGTTTCAGCCAATAAATTCAGTAAACTACCCGCAAATAGCTCCGCCGAGCATTCCCCCTCCGATACAGAACGAGGCACTGAATCCTGAATTCATACCCTTCCCACCAATGCCCAAAGAAAATCTCCCAGCGCCGATGGTTGAAGAGCAAAGTACTGATGTGGAACCTCCTGAAAAGACCTTAAAACCACAGACTGACTTTGAAGAACATTTCACACCAGAAATTATAACAGCTACATCAGTACCTGAAACCAGTAAAGCACAAAGTACTGAATCAAAGATGAGCATCACGTCGTTAGCACAGGGTTCAGGAGCCACGGTCACAATACCGTCCCAAACAACAAACAAAGAGTTCAAAAAGAAACCAGAACCAAGGTTCAGTTTAAAAACCAGTATACCTATAAGTAAAATTGATATGAAATGTGTCGTCAATCCACCCGATACTGCCTTCCAAAATTCTTTAGCAAAGAAAAGTTACAGTCCTGCTTTCTCCAAAGAGTCGCCAAGAGTTGAAATTCAGAGTAATATTATCATAAAAACGGCGACGATAGAATCTGAAGTTAAAGAGGCAAAGCCCAGTGTGACATCAAATAGCAATATAGGTACTTTAATTAATGCAGCTGAAGCTATTAACAAAACGGACAATCCGTTTCGTGTGCCCGAACCAAAAGCTGACCCACCAGCTGAAGTGAAAGATTCTCCTACATTACCAAGACCCTTATTCAACCCAATCAATATTGAAACAAGCAAGGTAAATTTTAGCAAGCCACCGGAGACATCTTATAGCGAGCAAAAAAATCAAATAGTATTCATTCAAAACAAGAACAGTTCGAACTCAAAGATGATGCTTACGATACAGCAGAACCCGCAAGTCTTGTTACAAAGAACTAGTTTCGAGCCAAAAAACCTGCAAGCTCCTTCACGACTGTCAAACCAAAGTAAGAAATGTAAGGAAGACGTAGTGAACGAAAGCACTTCGTCGAAAGTGGTTGCATTGAAAAGGTTACACCAGGAAAATAGCGACGAAAATGATTTCGAGAATTTGATCACTGAGAATCAAATATATGGTAATAAGATAGTCGTGAAGGAGAAATCTCAAGGCACATTGCAGGAACAAGATTTGAAAAACAAAAAGGTGACTGAAAAAGTCACGACAACTGAGACTAAGAGCGTTGTTTTACAACCTTGCAACAACTTCGTATACTTGAGCAACGTACAGATTCCCGCTAATTTCATGATGATTAAAAATACTTCTAAAGTAACACAAACTCCTGAAGCTTTTAAAGCAAAAATAGCGCCAATAGTAAGTAGCCGAATAGCACCTGAAATGATTACTGTACCAAGTACAGAAAGTAATTCAGAAATTAATACTTCAATACCGAGTATAGAAGTAGCGAGTAAAGAAATTCATGTTTTGAAACCTAGCAACAGCGTTATACAAACGCGAGATCTATCAACCATAACTAAGCCCGACATAGTAATTCAAGCAAACCCAACGGTTATTGTAAGTCCAAAGATCGTTTACCAAGTGCCAATCTCCTCGATAGTGGAATCTGAAAAAATCAATCCACCATCAAAAAAACGAGATTTTGCTAAATTTGTTCCTCCAGTTGTCCCAAGAATCGCACCAAAAAAGGAAGTTCCCAAAAAATTTGATCTAACCAAAACAAACGACAAACTGTACATAGCATGCCCTTATCAAATGGACTCAAAGTTACAGCCTAAAATAGTAATAACTAATATACGACCAAAAATTAATAATATTGATGAGATTAGCTCTTTAGATAATTATGAGAAAAGGAAACGTTTGAGACGACTAAAGTATCTGTCCAATCGTGAAACAAAAGATGTTAAAGCTGATACCAAGAAGGTGGAAAAGACTGAAATTCGTAATGTAATTACACCTGATAAGGTAAAAAACGAGATATACAAAGAATTTGCAAATACTAAAGTAGGCACAGATGAAGGTAGCAGCGGGAGTGACACTGATGATTACGGGGAGGAAGAATTGAGAATATACGAAGACATCATTGAGGAATATGGTGCTAAAGCTGACGACGAAAAAGGGAAGGTTGAATTCATGGCTGGTCTTAGATTAGCGACACTAGAAGCATATAAAGGTATGTTAGTTGTAGACCCGTGTCTAAGTAAAGTAGTAAAGCAAAAATGTGGTGTAGGTACCGTTACCTACACCACATTTTTTCTTTACAAACGTATGTAAGTCCTAATGTGACAAAGACATTACATAGGTACGATAGTCATATGATTAAACAAAATATTTGTTTCACACTGGCACTGTTAGATTTTGCGTTATAATTATATTCATTATTTTTCCAAAATATTCACAGATAAAGATCTTGAACTTCAAGACAAGGTGCTAAAAAACGACTCAGTAGCATCAGCATACGCAGCAGTGGGTCGTCTCGACGTGCTGCTCAATTTACCACCCGGGGAGGCAGTGGATAACGATGGGGACGTGGCTGATGGAGAGAAGCAACTAGATGATGTTCAACAAGAATCCAGGACCGCAACACAGAGGAAGAAGCTGTTCCTATCGAAGTTGAAGCTTACGCAAGTCACACAGAAGTATAAAGAAGGTAAAACCGGCATTCCGAATATTTAAATTAATGAGCCACTTTGTATAAAACCACAGTATTTGATCCACTAGTAATAGAACTTTTGATGAGAGTTAAGTCCCCTGCAAACTACCTTCAAAATCCTTAATATATTTCATAACAGATGTCATTTCAATTTCAGGTTACGACAATGTATGGCAAGAAATATTAAAAGAAAGAAAACGTCGCAACAGCAACCCAGATGTAGAAGATAACAACAAGGAAGCGCGCCTCGGGTTTGATCCTAACTGCCAACTCAGGTTACTGACCGAAATCAAGAAATGCGTCAACGAAAATAACAACCTTATCAAAAAGAGACTAGACTCAGCTTCCAATGGAGACGCGAATAATGACAGCATAAAAGTGCTAGCAGAGAAGAACTTCTCAGAGTTAAACCGTCTATCCAAAATGGCCGACACCAGTGTCAAACTTTTCAAGGCACCCAATACAAGAAAAAGGGACTTAACCCCTGGTTTCGACAGTGAGAATATTAAAAAACCAAGCATAAAGATACAGCAGCCGTACCAAGATTATCCTAAGATTAGAATTCCTAGTATTTCGAAGATAATTTCGTTGAAATCGACGCAAGACTGTCCACCAGCGACGTCGACACAAGCGACATCTATGGACGAGCCGCAGAATTCGGCGGCGGGGGTGACAGAGATGTTTGAGGAGATATCGTCTTCGGGGAAGACGAGAGACATGTGCTGTCAGGTGGACGAACCCTTGTGGCCAGAACCTGAAGCTCTGGTTAAGAGTTATAAGGAATACGATGCAGGTAATTTACCAATAAACCTGTTTCTTTCTCGTTTGTCTTTATTGTAAAAAAGCAATTGCTATAAGCTCCAGGGAGTTGTATAGTTCGCGAAATCATGGCGGCCAGTTTTCCCTTTTCACGCTAACTAAAAACTTACTTAACTTAGTTAATTGATTCAGGCGTGACTGCGGAAATCCATTATAAAATATAATAGAAGTAGATATATTTAGTAACCTATTCCGCTTGACTATTCTTCAAGAGTCATAAAAATCCCTGTAAGAAATCGACACGTTCACCTCTCAACGAGGCATCCTCAGGATAACTATAGACCAATTGCAAACCAAAACGCGACGTGTTACCAATGAATTTAAATGATGTGATTCCAGCTCGCCGAAAAGAGATGGCCGAGCTTCACAAGCGCAACACTACTCTCAAAATAGAAGGCGCACACATAACTTGCTCAGCTTCCCGCGACTCGGACCATGCGCGTGCGCTGCTAGCCGAGCGACAGAACCTTTCCGTCGAAGAAAACAATCTCCGTCTTTCGCTACAGCGAATACACCAAGCCATCGAAGTTATTAGGCACTACTAATATTTAAATGTTTCCAATTGATGTTATTTCTACATAAACAAATAACAACTTAATGTAGGTGTAAATTAAATTGATTTAAGAATGACAAGTACTAATGAAAAATTCATAAAATTTGTAGCGCAAAATGAACTTTAACTGTGGATGTTAAAGTCATTTTTCTAAAAAGACATTTATTTGTAATAAATGTTTGGAAATTAAATTGCCAACCCATGCTAATAGTAAGAAGCCGGTTCATGATTGCACTTGAGCAAAGTTGAGATAGTTCATATACTAGTGCTCAGCGAGGTGGTGTTGTTTCAAAAAAGTTTTGAAGTACCTATAACTTCTACTATAAGCATCTTATCACACACACACACTTTATTCGCACATAGGTTCCACTTTATTAGTCCAGCTCCCCAATTAGCTACATAATATAATTCGGATTAACAATCCCTTTTTGTTGTGAATTATGACAATTCAACAAAAGGCAAACATAACAAAAAAAAAAAAGAAATTAAAGTAAAATAAAATTAAAGAGATCGCAATTACAGTGCAGCACTACTTTCAATCACAATCTGTAGAAGGATATTGCTAATCCATTGCTAATGTTCGAAAAAATATCTTCTCAACAATGCAATGACTGTTGGACTATCAAAATGACAGACATTGCTACTGGAAGTGTGTTACGCAATGACCCTGCAGGTCGGAGGGGTAATAAACATTCATTACTACCTAGTTCACTCGCTGTGCTGGACCATTGCGTACACCCACCAAACTTATTAGGATTACTTAACTAGATTACTGATTGATAGCCGCTTTGCAAATCTTAGCCCCTAGGGAACATCTGCTCGACTGACTCCCTGTAAGCGCGAATGTCAAATTCAGTACAACCTACACTTTATTCTTTGATTTTAGTTTTAATTCGCCGAGTACACTGGGCACACTGTACAACTTTGATTGTTAATATTATTTAGTTTATGTATGCTGTGCTTTAGTTAAAAATAATAATTCATTAGTAATAATGTAATAGGGCGATATGCACCTGTTAAAATTTGTAAATAATTTATGAGTTCATAGTTGGAAGTGATGGAGACAATTATTATTTTGTTATTATCCTATACCTAGGTGTTATATTATGTTGATTTACGTTTACTTATCACTTAGGCCAGCTTGTGGGCCGTATAGTGCAATACTATAATTAATTCATACAGAGATGAAGTCGTACAGAAAAAACACGCTAATGTAATATCAATCTCAGCTTTTAGATATCTTAAAAGACACATTATATACCATTACTAAGGGTGTTTTTAACATCGTGCGAATTTCATCACGCATGCGGGATTGCCCCGAATGCGTAAAACCCGCAATTATTTTTTTCATACATGTATTTATTGTAATGCGTGGAATACGAACGCGGGACGCGAGGCGCGCGTGATCAAATCCGCAGGATATTAAAAACACCCTAAATGTCTTATTTATTAGTAAACAGTTCTATGTGAAACTTTTTATTTAGAACTTATGAGAAAACATATTTCGGCCTACAGGTAATTGTCATTAATCGAAAGAAAGAGACAAGTGTAGGATAATTGTAAATAATTAAACCTAATGAAAGTGTATAAACAAAGAATTAGTGTACAATGAAAACCTAAAAATGGGAGCTCCCACGCAAAGGGTTTAAAAAAGTTTAGTCTGTCTCCGTTATTAATTTATTTACGTGCCCAAAAACTAAAAACCGAAGGTCTAACCTTAAGGTATTAAATTGTACCAAAAATTGTAGAAATATGTTTTTGTCAATTTAACTGTAGGTAAAATAGAGATCACTAGTCAGATATTTTTAGGTAATATTTATTATTATAAACGTTAAGTCTACATTAAAATAACGCAATAACTACACGACGTTTTATAAACTGTTTTTTAACGCCATTTTCTTAACTCAGTAAGTACTCATTAAAATTTAGTTCCGAGTTTTGCCACTTGTCATAATATACTAGGCATGCTGTAGGAGGCAAATTGAAACGCGAATTTTATTTTTACCCATATAATCACTGTTTAATAAAATAGCCATTAAATATATATATTAAACACATTTATTCCATTCATCTAGTACCTATTCTGATTAGAATTACACCGATCAATTTACCGATTATTTAATATAATATCTTTAATAATATACCTACATATAATAATATAACATAACAACCAATTCATATAATACTGTAATATGATTACTTTCCAACAAAACGCTTGTAATATGCCTCTTATTTTGTAATATTTATATTTATTGTAAAATACAGTTCGCGGAAACTAATATTATTAATGAAACAATAAAAAGATACTCAACATTTTAAATCTTGTTTTTTGTCGTTGCCGGCGCGGCCATTTCGTGCTCTGTACAAATAATAATAGCCACAAATATTTAGAGCCACTTGTATTAAGGTTTAAAGGCCATGGGTATTTAGGTCCACATTGTCCACAGTAATAAAAGTGCTATAGTTTCACCGAGACGGCTCTCCTGCGCCTTAGGGATGCGGAGCTAGGCGTCTCGCCGCGCACAGACGGCGCGGAACAAAGCGGTTTCGGTCAAACTATAATACAACTTGTATTATAGTTTGACCGAAACCGCGTTTAACTAATTAGTAGGGTCATAACGAATCATACCTTAGGTTCTAGCTTAACTTATATTTGCTGCATGTCTTCAACTGGAGTTGTCAAAACAGCAAAGAGCGGTTCCCGCCATGATCAGCACAATACCCACGATAGACCCTGGAAAATCAGGGGTTTATTTATTAACGTTGCTTAAAGTTAAGTGACGTTCAAACGTCAAAAATGAATGGTCAAACAGTCGCTAATCATTACTTAACTTTAAGCAACGTTTATAAATAAAGCCCTAATAGTTTAGTTAATATTTCACTGCCTCGCTGCCGTGTTGGTATAGGATAGGGGTCGCAATGCTACTGCCAGTGATGTTTAAGTCCCATGTAATAGGGGGCGAGCCTGTTGCTACCATCGGGCACAAACTCCAGACTCCGGGCTTCTACTGAGAAATTACAGATGGAAAAGCGCAATAACATTTTGCACGCCCTGGGAATCGAACCCAGGACCTTATGCTCATTAGTAGCGCTTGCGACAACAAGACCAATGAGGCAGACCCTAATATCTAACCCGACTTAATACTTAATTTTACTTCTGTGTTCCCATTTCATTTCAAAATCAAAATCAAAATCAAAATATTTTATTTCACATAAACCTACATGGGCACTTATGAAACGTCAGAAGCTAGGTGCACGGTTCCAATTGGTCGTTTCCTATGGAGAAGAGCCGGCAAGAAACTCCACGGTTACTCTTTTAAAAATAATTGGCTTTTACAATATTTTCAAATTACAGTATTAGTAGGCATGGGAGGACAATGTAGGCCTTTCAACAAGTAAGTACCAGGTACTTAACAAAATAGATGTTCAGTAAATCTACAGTCCAATAAGCCTACAAAGTTCTCACATTCACAAAATAGAAAATAATCTATATAAAAGACAAACAATAAAAAATAAAAATAAAAACCTATTTCAGCCAAATGACGTGATTGCTATTACAACTGTAACAAATTGAATAATTATCATGTCCACAAAAGCTACTAGGAGTTGAAATTAAATTGGAGGTATCTATAATAATAGGAATAATGTCAAATACAATGATTATGTCAAGGATGAATGTAAAGAGAATAAACATGGTAATTTGGGAGCAGTTAATAGACTCTTACATAATTATGCCGTTTAGGTACCAGGGAAGCCACATGTGCAGAAGGAATTATTGCCAAACTTCCTTGTCATCAACGTAGTCTTTAATCTTATAATATGCTTTTTTGATAAGGACACGTTTGATATGGGTTTTAAATTTTCCATCGCTAAGTTCTGTAACCGACTTTGGCAACTTGTTATAAAAGCGGATACTGTTTATAAGAAATGACTTGCTTGTTTTAGTTAATCTAAATTTGGGTATGACAATTTCGTGTCTACTACGTGTATTTATATTATGGAAATCGCTTCTTGTTTTGAAAAGTCCTAAGTTTTTGCGAACATACAAAATACTTTCAAAGATATAGAGAGAAGACAGAGTCAGTATATCAATTTCTTTGAATTTGTCTCTAAGGGACTCGCGAGGACTCATTTTATAGATCGCGCGGATTGCCCTCTTCTGTAAAATGAAAATTGAATCTACGTCAGCTGCCGATCCCCACAGCAGAACGCCATAAGACATAATACTGTGGAAATAAGCAAAGTATACTAACCTAGCTGTGGCTATATCAGTCAACTGCCTTATTTTTCTTACTGCATATGCAGCTGAACTTAGTCTACCTGAAAGAGTTCTGATATGGGCGCCCCATTGTAGTTTTGAATCTAAGGTAATTCCTAAAAATATAGTTTCTGTAATTGCATCTAGTTTCTTGCCATCAAGTTTTAGATTTAGACCCACTTGAGGTACATTTGGTAATGAGAACCTAATACATTTAGTTTTGTTCGCATTAAGTAAAAGATTATTAGCTGCGAACCATTCCGAAAGAGTAGCCAGACTATCGTTGACATGTGAGACATCTGTATCTTTTCTATCTATTTTAAAAATAAGAGAAGTGTCGTCAGCGAATAGTATTATCCGACAAGTTTGCCATCATGTAAGGAAGGTCATTTATATAAACTAGAAATAAGAAAGGGCCGAGTATTGAACCTTGAGGCACGCCCATTTTAACTAGAGACCCCGAGGACGTCGCCCCGTTAACATTTACTTTTTGCTGCCTGTTTGATAGGTAAGAAAGAACAAGATCAGCAGCTTGTCCACGAATTCCGTAGTGGTGTAATTTACAGATCAGTGTATTGTGGTCGACGCAGTCAAATGCTTTTGAGAGGTCACAGAAAATGCCAATTGCATCCTGGGACTTCTCCCAGGATTCTAAAATGTGACTGATGAGTTTTACTCCCGCGTCTGTCGTCGACCTACCTTTCGTGAAACCAAACTGGTGACTATGTAAAATCTTATTTGAGTTAAAATGTGACAGCATCTGGTCTAGCATGATTTTTTCATAGATTTTGCTCAATGCTGGTAATACAGATATTGGTCTATAATTAGAGGGATCGCTTTTACTACCCGATTTGAAAATTGGTACAACTTTACTATGTTTCATTAAATCAGGAAACGTACCAGTGTCCAAACATTGATTAAATATCCCTGTTAGGACAGGGGCAATAGTTTCAATGATATCTCCTAGAACCTTAACAGAGATGCCCCATAAATCTTCAGTGTTTTTTGAGTTAAGACTTATGAATGCTTTTTTAATTGTGGCAATAGAAATAGGCTTGAACGCAAAACTTGGAATGACTTTAGTAAAGTTTTCTTTGAGAAGAGAATCTGCTAATAAAGATGAAGAGGGGAGAGATTTCGTAACCTCTATTGGGATGTTGGTAAAGAAATTTTCTAGTGTCTCAGCAACTTTTAACTTATCTGAAATGGTTTCATCATTAATTTTTAGAGACAATTCATTCGGGTCACGTGGTTTTGTGTTTCCAGTTTCTTTGTTAATTACCTGCCACACAGTTTTTATTTTATTATTAGAATTATCAATTTTGTTACTTATTAATTTAGATTTAGCTTGTGCGCAGACTCTTTTAAATATCTTAGAATAATTCCTTACATAATTATGAACAACTTGATCAGAAGTCAATGATTTTTCGTAATATAAATTATATAAAATGTCTCTGCTTTTTCTAATGCCAGCAGTGGCCCATTCATTAAATTTTGGCTTAGTATTTATTGTTACTTTTTTTACAGGACATGCTTTATTGAATTCTTTACATACTGTAGAAAATAATGTACCATAGTTTATGTTGGGGTCTTGTGAATCAAAACTAGCGGTTACGAGATTGCTAAGAACATTATTATTAAACATTTTTAATTTATTTTTAGTAAGAGGTCTTAACTCAATGGTTTTATCTAAACATAACTTTTTATCTGATTCAAAGGATATAAGTTGACCTGTATGGTCAGACCTGATGCCACTAATTAGAGACGATTCTTTTATTTTACAATTAGTAAATACATTGTCTATGCATGTAGCTGAGGTTGCTGTTACTCGAGTTGCTTCATTAAATATACATTTTAAATTGAATGATTTAAACAGTGAGATAAGCTTACATTTTTCTGGTGAATTTACTAGTAGATCAATATTTAGGTCACCACAAACAAAAACTATTTTATTATTTCTAAAAACTTTAGTTAGTATTTCTTCCATTACAATTAAAAATGAAGACAAGTTTGAGGCTGGTGGTCTATAAACACATAAGAAAGTATGGCCTTCAACCTCTGCACATGCTACCTCACATAAGCGATCAACAGAGCAAGCAGTGATATAAATATTTAAATATTTAGTTCAATAATTAAGATTTCAAAAACTGTATTCGACTTTTGTCAAAGTATATTTTGATATTCTACTACTAAACCATAAATAAGGCTACGTATATTAGGCTTTTACAACGTACTTGAATCCAGAGGCTCTTCAGCGCCGATGCCTGCTCCAGTGACTGCGGTGAACACAAACGCCAGACTGTTAGCAACGGGCACTGCCACTGACAGGGGCGCTCGCTGCACTGCGGCCAGGTAACTCAGCGATCCAGCCTGGTTCACCAGCCATGGTAGCACATACTGCAACATTATTTACTAATTTAGGGTTTTAGAGTTAACTGCTGCCAAGTTTATTAGGCAACTAGTTTATTGATTCAGGCGTGACTTTGCGGAAATCAATTATAAAATACAATAGACGTAGATATATTAGTAACCTATTCCGCTTGACTATTCCTCAAGAGCCATAAAAAAACCCTGTAAGAAATCGATGACGATTGACCCGAACACGATGTGTTGCCACGCTGAGCGCTGACGCAGAGGACGCTGCGCTCAGCGTGGCAACACGTCGTGTTTGGATTCGCGACTGCTCAATCGTTATCCTGAGGATGCCTTGTTGAGAGGTGAAACACGTGTCGAATTCTTACTGGGTTTTTTATGACTCTTGAGGAATAGTTAGGTTACTAAATATATCTACGTTTATTGTATTTTATTAGGCAACTGTCAGGCTGCAATTTTTTTATGGATGTGAACCATGCTACGTGGTTCTTGAGGCGACAAGTAAGCGGACCGTTTTCTACCGAGACGTCAAAATAATTTTCTTAATCGGATAGTAGAAAATGCAACATAGTGTTAAGCCTCACCTTCCAATTCCCGAGCAGAAAGGTCACTTCTGCCCAGACTTGTCCTCCCACGGTGGTGGCAGTGACGTCACGTAGCCCCTTCGTCCCCTGCCGTATGAAGGGGTTGGTACACCCCCACAGCACACCAGTCAACACCAAGAGACCTGGAAACATGTAGGCGTCAATACGGTATCAATAGGTCGCGTAACATGGAGAGCATATTTGATATTAGTTTGTTAGATTTATGGTCTCAATTGTATTAATATATTTTACCGTTTTGATAAATAAATAAACATCTGCCTGTATGCCCACAAAGAGGTTAGCAGAGGTGTAACCGTGATACCCGCATTTGAATTTGAAGTGTGAAGTCCCATGTAACAAGGGCCATAAACCGACTGCAAATTTAGACTTTGGGCTGGTACTAAGAATAACATTATGGGAAAACCCAATTACACATTGCCCGACCCGAAGACCTCATGCTCAGCCATCGTGCTTGCAACCACTAGTCTTTAACTCTAGAGCGATGGAAATGGTGTGACTTTGCTTCGCTAAGCAAGCGAATCAAACGAATATGAACCTTATCATCATTAAAATATCGTTCATAGTCGTATAAGCAAATCTGAACAAGCGTTTCAGAAGAATATTACTTTAGGGCTATACTAATAAAGTTCATATTCGTGTCAGAGGCTTACTTAACGTATAAAGGGGCATTCTATTAATGTTGCCCGTAGATACTCAATTAGTTCCCGGAGGACACGGTGGAGCGATGCCCTGCTTGGGCGGAGCACCGCCGTGTCCTCGTGGAGGCGATTGGCGGCAATGACCTCTCGCGTCCGGCCCTGGTCCAGGCCATGGTACGGAGCGAGAGGGCATGGGAGGCGGTCACCTCCTTCTGCGAAGCAGTGATGCTCGCGAAGGAGGAAGCGGAACGCGTGTGAGAGAGGCAAAGTTTGCGCCCTCACGCCCCTAACCGCCGCCGCTGGAGACGCCCTGGGCGTCGGGAATCCCAGGCGGATTCCCGGCCAGCACAGGCGCGGGCTTGGGGATGGCGAGCAATGGGTAGCTCGCCGTCCGATAAGGACCAGGCCCGGGTGAATGGCACGTCGTGTTCCACGCGCGCCTTAAAGAGATGTCAGCACACTTGACGGGGTCTGTTAGGACTGATGCCTGCCAGGGTTCCGGGAAAGTCCGAAAGGGATACCGGGACCTTGGCAACAGGTAACTGAAGGAACACGGGTGGGTTTTAGTCAGTAAAAGTCTGACACGCCCTTCCGCTCCATTCATCAATTCATTCATTACATACATACATTCTCAAGTCATCTGATGATTAACCAAACTCAAAAAAAAAAAAAAAAGATGCTCAATTAGTACTGGTTTGTTGTTATTTCTAACTTACATAACTCATTAGCCGTCATCTTTCTTTAGGCTTGCCTCTTTTTTATAGCCATTTATAACATTACATTCATACTTTTAACCGACTTCCAAAAAGGTTCTATGTTCGCCTGTATGTATTTTATTTTTTGTTAAGTACATCTTTTCTTTTTGTCACAAGTTCCTCATTCAGTTATCGTATTTTCAATACTATAAGGAGGTCAGCCTGACAGACTAACAAGATCAACGTAATTGATAAGAACCAGATATCGCTATCTCGAAGTATTCAGTTTCTACGTCGTCTCAAGGTACATACAACTACAAATTAGGGAAGGTTGAAAAAAAAACTCCGATAATAAAAAATAAAATATGTATAATAAATGGTTTTAAAATCAAAACATATTTTATACATTAAAAACTTAAAAATAAAGTAGCTAATAGTATGTATTTTAACTCTATACCTAGGTTTTTCACATAATTTTGGTCACATTTTCAAAATAGAGATCATTTTTTTTTTGAGCAATTTAACAAGTTTCCTTAAAAATAGAAAAACTTTACAAATATCTAATATTTACTCTTTATTTATTTAGATGCCTGCTTAGCGCATTTATATGAATTTATAACTATCTTTATTTTATAAAATCGTTAGTTACCTACATAATTTATTAATTACAGCTAATGATAACAATTTACTAAAATAAATAAAAAATTAAATAAAAAACTTGTAGTAATCTGACAGACCAGAATAAAATTATTTCATTTAATTTCATCAATTCCAATTTAGTTTTAAATTATGACTTATGTCCAAGAATCATACAATTTGTAGTAATTAAAGTAAAAAAAATTTTGATCACTAAGTTTATTCTTTAGATTATACACAGAAAGCCTCATTAATAAAATATTATATAAAATAGAAAGCATAAAAAAAATATTGTACAT
The DNA here is from genome assembly GCA_948473465.1 of Lithophane ornitopus. Lineage (NCBI taxonomy): Eukaryota > Metazoa > Arthropoda > Insecta > Lepidoptera > Noctuidae > Lithophane > Lithophane ornitopus. Next base: position 13,827,489 of record OX419635.1, on the reverse strand, counting down.
TATATAAAATGCTTTTAAAAACTAACTTTTACATAATTTTTCTTATAATTAAGTATATGACTGTAAAAAAGATAGTAAAAAAAAACAGATGTGCAAAAAATTTCAAATGAGAATAAAGCTGTGATACACATACTATGTTGTAGCACAAAAACATGTTACTTTCAACCAGATGGGCATACTATTCTAAAGTATGGTTTTTAATAGCATGTGTATTGCAGCCTTAATAATTTGGCAATGCATCAATCTCCGAGTGGCACACCAAGTTTCATAGCATTCACTTCACAGAATTTGCATTGGTTATCTGCATTGTCAACCCATTCAACAAATTCTTTAGCTATTGCAACAGAAGCTTCCATTGCCATGATGCAGTCATTCTCTGCCCGATGAGCTTCTATTGCGGGTCGTCCTACAGCACGCTCATAAAAGTCTTTTAGTTTGTATGAAATAGTCGGCTTTTTGCTCGGCTCTGTACCAGGCTTGTTATAGAATATATTTCGTCTAACTTTATTTTGTCTAACTGTATTTGTATTCATTGTTACCTTTGGAACCCTCAGTTTCTGAATGGGTGTTCTTTCATTCTGTTGTTGCATTGTTCGCTGATTATTCACATCATCGTTTTCTTCTAAATCTTTGAATAATTCTTCTGTTTTATACTCTTCCAAAAGCACATTGGAACCGTTGCATATTTTTTTGTCTGACCTTGATCCTTCTTCTACTCTCTTATCAAATTTTTGGTCACCAGATGACTCATCAGCCTTTACACCATTCGTTCTGTGATCAACAACAGACACACCCGCTTTACCAGTGCTATCCCGATTTCTCTCAGATTCAATATCATAAAACCCATGAAGGCTATCGGCACATAAGATATCATCTGGCAAACTAACTCCCAATTTCTCAAAATGATTTTTTAAGATAGGAAAGTCAAAACCGTGACCGTTCTGTGCAACTAAACACACTGGTTTTTCAAAACATTGTAGGAAAGAGTTTATAGTGTTGAAAACGTTCATGTTGAAGGGCGTTTGATGCTCCAATAGTTCGTTGTCTAAGCCTGATACGTCAGAGCAATCAGGGTGAATGGCTTTGCGAGGGTTGAAGCACAGTGTAAGCTTTTCTTGCACGCGCGGCGCCGCTCCCGGTCTTGTGTCCAAGATATGCCTTCGTTTCACCACCACCATACTTAATTCAGTAATTCTCGTCTTATTATACTCAAACTTCGGAAGACCAGTGGTCTCTAAATCTATGAACACGTAAGTAGCTACCCGCGTCATGTTTAAAACTGGCGTAATATCATAAAAGCTTACCAATTGCTTCCAGCATTATGCAGTCATTAGTAAGCGCAATTAATGCTATCAGTTCTCTTGATAACGATATTGAATCAGTTACTTAATATCACCTTGTTTTGTTATAATTATTATTTCACGGAATAAATATTTGAACAGCTTTCCTCGATCAAGCAAGTTTGGACTAGTTTGACGTCTGTCTGTTTGGCACGTTTGCGTTTGACACTGACACTGACAGTTCGATCCATTTCGTTCGGAAATGATTCTAATTTGTCCGAAGAGGCTCCCCAACCCCATGCTTATCTTAGTGCTTGTATACACGAGCAGCACGCGTCAAAGGCTGCCGATGTATTGTGTACCTAGATGTATTTTGTGTTGGAGATCCTAAATAAATAATACAATACATATATATTATTTAAATAAATGTAAATGTCCTAAGTCAAGTAAGAATTTCCCAAAAAGTATAAAGGGCCGTCTAGCTCCTAAACTATAAATAATCACTGAACGTACATGGGGGTATTTCAGTAAACTACACACTACACTGGCTTCTAAAATTTATCTTTGGATTGTGTTTCGTGGACCACCTTTTTAATCCATATCCATAATAATATTATAAATTCGAAAGTAACTCTGTCTGTCTCACGCCATAAAGGCTAAACGGATTTGACTAAAATAATAATGGCACATGGATAGACCATGACTTGGGTTTGGACATAGAATACTTTTTGTTCCAGTAGTAACTTCCCGTAGGATAATTACCGAGCTCAACGGCGGGCAAAAGCTATTTGAAATATAAACTTTCATATAGAGTTCCTTTTTTTATATTAATTTTTAGCAGGGCACTTTACTGTATTTCATGATTGACCTTGGATATGAAACACTGATGGGCCAAGAATTGAGCCCAGTAGTACTCCCTTATTTCATAAACCTTGGATACATAAATACGTAGTAACTTAATTTCTATAAACCGTTCTAGATACCTACACCCGCCAAAGGAGATAAGTAACCAGTCACGCACACCACTAAACTATCGCTGCTGTGTAAACGATTCATTACGTACTGCTCAATGACAGCCACGCACACATAGCATTCGTAGAGTGAGTGCGTTAATGTCTTCTAAATTATATTATATCATAATTTCGCCACATAAAATCAACGCTCTCGTGGCGCATCGGGTAAGCATTCAACCCACGATGACAAGTGGTTTGAGTTCGATCCACGGTTTTACTTATTTACTATTTTTGAGATTTTGTAACTTAGAATTAATATACTAACTGATAAAGCAATATTCTGACCGGTTTGAGAATCTACAACAAGTTTCTCGCCTACTTAAAATTATTTGCCAGTTTAGAAGCGAACTACCCGCTTTAAAAATATATTCCTGCCTTCAATTGTGAACTTATGTATGGGTCAGTTCGCATTAGCAACTACACCTATAACACTCCTTCTTTTGCACTTTTACGAAGTTTGTGATTGTGATAAATTGATTAACTGAGACTATGCATCATATAACAATATTTCAAAAGCTCAGATTATTGTTTTGCATGAGCAAAACATTTCTGTTAGTGATTTCGCAAGGTGCCTAATGATATCGGTAAGTAAAATTATTATTAAAAATATTGTATTTTATTTGTGACATAATATCACCGTTACTCATTAATTTCAATGAGTGTGTCTATTGTGTCTCATTTAACGAATTGTAGTGATTAATGAGTATTTGAAAATAATAGGAAATTACACCGGAGTATTTATTTATTAACTGCATACCCACTCACTATATCGATATTTAATAATTACCATTATCATTTTACACTGTATTATAATAAATGTTTCATCTGTATTTCGTAATAAAATATTGAAAAATATAATGATTATGTTTGGAAATGAATAGGAGATAATAAAATAAAAAAAACAATTTTGAAGTGTTTTTTTTTTCTAAATTATTTTAAAATGTAAACTGCATATTTTATATGGAAAATAATCAAAGGATATTTATTCTTAATATATGCAGCATTCAGCAATTAATAATAAATTCAGCACTTTTTAGATTTAGATAAAAATATTTTTTTTATGTGAATACAGTGAATAATATTGTGTCTGAATATTATTATAAATGTATACCATTCAATTCTATATTCATATCATTTCAATAAACTATATAATTTACGTATAAGTATATGAATTGTCTTTATATTATATAAATATATAAAACTATATTCTCTTCATTTTATTTATATTGTGTAGGAATTTTTAATTTCTTAATTCATAGTTTGGGAGGTGTATGTTTATTTCTAATAATTATTTTCACTTTTTTTTTGTAGAGAAAAACTGTTCGGCTGTGGGTGCATCGTCACGCTGAAACAGGCGAAATAAATTGTCGCCTGCCTGGACCGACACAATTGGCTTACACAAATGCTTCGCCTCGGCACCGTGAGATTGTTGCCACCCATACATCAGATCCATTCGCTTAGTCCAGTATAACAGCAGCAGCACACAACGTCACTATGCCACCTGCGAGCGGACGGCTTTTGCAAACCGATGCGGAAAATTTTATTATCCACCGTGCACCGTCATAATCGCGAATCGAAGGAATATCGGCACTTCGATTGGCAAAACAATGTCGTCATAATATTATTTACTGATGAAAAATGTTTCAAATCAGATAAGGATGGACGAAAAATACTATGGAGAATAAAAGGAGGCCAATACTCGGAAAAAAATATTTAATATCTATTATTAATTACGGATAATCTTGAGAAAGTGTAATATCAACAATTACCGCCGACTTATCGTAACATTTATACTGCCTTTAAATTTCAGACATTTTAACGAATTTAAATCTAATATTTTCCTAGAAACTGCGTTGGTAATAATTATAATACTGTTCCCGATACCGGTGGGTTACTATATTTTATATTTTGAAATGTTGTTATTTTTACATTAATATTTAAAAATGTAATTTATATGTTACAACTGAACTATTGACACTGTTACTTTTGTTTGTGTGTTACTGTCTGTTACTACTTGCTGTTTGTTATTTTAGCTGAATAGACGAAATTACTATTCGTCAAAACTTTACAGCATTATATTTTAGCCATGATAAAATAAGTCGGCGGTACTGGAGTGTGAGTGATGTTATTGTTACTGGATCAGATTATATATTTATCTATGTGACATGTTTATTCACTCCGTCCATTGTTTATTATGTAATTGTATAAAAAGATGTGATAGTAATTATGTTCTAAATATATTGTGCATTTATAATAAAACATGTTAACTTGTGATGTTCTTTTATTTTTTTAATAAACATAAATAATAAAAATGGTTTTATTTATTAAAGCTATTTTAAATAAATAAAACCAATTCTTAACAAAAAATCTTCCAATTGCTGTAACTTAAAATGTTAAATCTCAAAAAGAATCACACCTTCAGGGAATCGAATCCATACAGAAATATTCTGAAGTATATGTATTATTCGTTGAGCTACGAACGCTATAGATTTCAACGCGAAATTATGTTATAGTATCATTATTAGAAGACATTTGCGCACTCACTCTACGAATGCTATGTGTGCGTGGCTGTCATTGAGCAGTACGTAATGAATCGTTTACACAGCAGCGATAGTTTTGTAGTGTGCGTGACTGGTTACTTATCTCCTTTGGCGGGTGTACATAGACGCGTCTAGATCAGATATGAAGATCACAAGATTTAAATTAAGTCAAATCTTTATAAAAAAAGAATAAGTATATAGTACTGTACTGTACTATAATAAGAATAACAATAATCTAGGCTGCTAGAACAACAAGACCACATGGTAGGTACATTATTAAGTTCGCCTTTTAACGATGATAATATCAGTACCTACAGTCCTACATAAATAAAGCAATTTATTGTATTTCTTCGTCATTAGGACAATATTAAATAGTCAATTGGAACATAGGTATTCATCGAAAAACGGAACGGCATTGACGTTTATAACAATGTTCCTAAAACGTGAAATTATTCCAGAACCCTCATTTCTAGTGCTACCAAATAATCGACTCAATATAGAAGTTAAAAAAATTGCGTATTCTTTTAACTTTGCTATTGGCATTTTTTTGTTTTCAAAATACAATGTTCATGATAATCATATATATCCTAACCAAAATAATAAATGTCGTTCACTATTGTCATTTTGTCGTATGATATTTTTAAATTCGATGATTCTCTTTCGGATGTACAGAGCAATAACCGATAATATTAACGCAAAAATGGTAAACACTACTGGTGCTGATACCTTTCTCTACATATTTGTTTTAACTTTCTTTTCCACAATACATGCTTTCTGTTTGACAATGATATTCATTCTGGACATTGTGCACATGCACAATAATGTCGATCTTATTCTGAAGATCCAGACCATCCATAGGAGCATCGATTTCAGTAGAAGTGTCCAAAGTTACATTATTTGGAACTGGATTTCAATAGTAATTATTATCTGTGTTAATATGACTATATTTGCAAGTTTTTACACATTAATTTATTACTCGGGTGTCGTAAAACTTATTCTTGACATTTATACTGATGTGACGTTTGTCGTATTTGATATAAATTTAATCATTGCCATTCGAGTTACGGTATTGTTAAGGAAATATCTCGATGAGTGGATTAAAGATATACTGATGATGAATTATGAGATGGAAAACGACGAACAATGTCACAAACTGCTTGAAATATACCAAAACATTTTGAATGCTTACCGTCTGTATAAAACAATTTTCCATGTATTGGTGAGTTCCTGATTATTTTAGCAGAACGTTTACTTACATATTTATTTATTACTAGATGACCCGGTGAACTTCGTACCACGTGGGCAATGTCCATACAAACGATTTTTTATATTTTTCGGTTGTTCCTTTGAGTTTTTCTAATCTCTTTAACCGCCCCGGTATTTGGGCGAAAAGAAAAAACGGTTTTTCTTATGCGCAATAAACAACACTACCCACAGTACGCCCACAGTAGTTATAATATGCCTGATAATAACGAAAGACAGAAGTACCTCAGTCATATATGTATATAATTAAATATGTATATAGAAGATAAAACAGGCATTAATCTTATGATGTCGTTGTACAAGACAGTAAGTATATTTTTTCACAGGCGTTATGTCACGCAATGGATGCATTTTCCCGAACTCTATTTTTTTTGGAGACAACGTTTCGACTACTGAAAGAATTTGGACCGAATGCAGATCCTGTAAGTATAAAAGTATTTCATTTGGTATTTCAGAAGTATCAATGAATATACAATTCGCCGCTCCATGACTGGTTTATATGAATTTCTATGAAATACCTACCGTAGCTAGCGACACGTCGTTTCATAGAAATACATAGAAACCAGTCATGTCGCGGCGACACGTCGCGTCGCCTGCAGTTGCCATCTGCAGTCGGCTACAGAATGGTGCCATAAGTAAATCAAACTATTTTTTTGTGTAAAATAGTCTTATGTCTTATTTTCTAGTTTACGTTAATCGGACTTACGACATATTCATGGCTAATAAAGACTATAGTCCTTGTGGTTATACATAGTATATACTGTGAAAGGTTCTATATAACTGTTGAGGAAGCTGAGACGGCGTGTATACAGCTGATGAAGAACAGGAATTGTCCAAGTAAGAATGATTTGACAAGATAATCTACCTAGAGCATTTTCCCATCAGATTAAAAAAAAATGTAAGGAAAGACCTATCTTCTATAACTAAGTCTAACTATACTAAACCTTTCATTACAGAGAGTCAAAAACATCTTTGTATGAACGTGATATTGGAAAATCGATCGTTCAGTAAGATGACCGCGTGTGGCCTGTTCTATGTAGACGCTAACCTACCACTACATTTGATAGGAATTCTCACGAACTACGTTATTGTACTGTTGCAATTTAATTTTCTGTAAAATGTATTTTTTTTTTGTAATAAATACAGCTTTAAGACAATATTTACGTATTTCATGTCACGAAAAATTATACGGAGTGTAGAAAAAAATCAGTACATGATTCTGATGAACTGTGGCACGGCTCAAGGTAGTGCATCTCTCAACTTGCCGAAAACAAGTGCTGTCTTGAACTTTGATTGCCTTATGCATATCGCACTTATACTTTATATGAGTACACTGATATGTAGAAAAACTATCCTTTTAAAACAATTATATTATCACACACAATTATATTATCAATTATTGACAAAGGGTCACTCTATCAGCGATAATGATGAGGGAACAGTGGTTCTTAAGATAAATCGAACTGTAACAGAGCAAGCGTGTAAGCAGTGACGACGCTAAATATTTCTAAGGGTAACGTGGCGTCAATGACGAAGAAACCGAACGCGTTCAACTTCTCGAATGATGTTTTCTGTTGGCGTTGGATGTTCTTGCATATTCTTCTTTGTGTATCTGTGAATGGTAAAGAATGATAGATAATTATAATATGGGTGTTAGGGTAGACACCGTTATCCTTGAAATTAGTGGTTTGGTGTCATCTATAATATACTTTTTCTATGGGACAAACCTTGAAATCGCGAAAAAAAAATCAGCTGTTCCATACATTTGTGTTCACTTAAATCGACAAAATTTATGGAAAAGCTGTTTTTTTTTTTTGCGATTTCAAAGTTGTTCCCTTAGAAAAAGTATATTATAGATGACACCAAACCACTAGTTTCAAGGATAACGGTGTCTACCCTAACACCCTGTATATTATACTCTAACAGACTTAAAAAGAAATATGTATAGTATGTAAAAAAAAAGGGAGAGCTAATAGGGCATCAAAAAACTCGTCCGCATCGCTGTCAATGGGAAAAGTGCCCAAAAGGCTGACAGCATTGCCACGTTGAATGGCAATGATTATGCTGATTCTTTGGACTAAAAATAGGCCAGCCATCTGGTCACGTGAAGAGTCGACCAATCGCTTAGCGATGTCCCGAAATACTCGATGAGCACTCGGACCCCCTAGTGTTACAACCCCAAACGGCTCAACCATAATATAGCTCCCAATTTGAAAGTTGAAGATAGTTGATAGTTAAAGTTAGTCGAGATAGACAGTTTACTTTCGCATTTATAGTATTAGTGTGGAGGTATTGATGTTCAACAATTACCTGAGCATCCTCTTGACTTCTTAAGCAGGGTACAAACGCTTTTAACTTCAGTCATGGTTGCATAGAATTTCTCGCTTTCGATGCTCAACAAGATTTGTAAAGCCGTGCTCTTGACGAGCCACGATTGTGATATTATTGCAAATAGTGCAAACTGTAAAGAAAGCTTAAGTTTTTAAGTAGAAAAAGAGTCAAAAGATGATCCACATAATAATAACACCTAGCCTTGTATACCTCAATAGGTTTGGCAGAGACGGATAATAATGTCAGGTTTGTTAAAAGTGCCATGATAGGGGCTAGTAGCGAGCCTATTGCCATTAATCAGAGACAATTTCAATATAAAACTTTTGACCCGGATACGGATATCGAAGCCAGGATCAAGGTAGGTATGAACTAGTCCAACAAGAGTACATAAAAATGGTACAGGCACAGATTAATACAGACGGGTCACTTCGTAAAATCATTTAAATAAGAACGACTCTTACTACGATACAATGAAGTGGAATTCAGGTTGCACGGCGCTAATTACCTACAGTTATATTCAGCTACAAATTGCCTCTCTTTCTATCGCGTAACCCTGATATCTTCTGACTGCGTTACACCTATTGAATTAACCCGGCAAGACGAGCACGCCGCGTATTGTAGCTTCATACCTAAAATGCGGAGTGCGCCTTCTGTCCTATTCTGTGGTACAGGCTAGTCCTAAGTGTCATAATAGGTAAACGAATAATATGTACGTGTGTGTATGTGTGTGTGTGTTAGGTTAGGTTTGTTTAGCTGGTCATACTTAATATGTTCAATACATTTGTTAAAATTAATGTACTCACTTCTCCTCCATTTTTTGTTAATATTTGTTTCATTTGTAGTAATATCGCTACGGTCATTAGTCCGTGGCAGACTGTGTGTATTGTGTAATACACAACCTAAAAATAAAGAGAAATTGTAATATTTGTATTTTGTTAATCTACAGCAAGATAGGCTGACTGTGAAGACAATATTATACAATTTATGTTTCAACAATACCTAATATAGTTTTGTTATTTAATATACTCACCAGTAGACGAAAGGTTTTCTCAAAAATCTTATATGCATCTAATATATCTAAGTACAAATCATACATTTTTGTCCAATGAGATTCACTACTTATACCTCGTATGTTTCCTGATAGTTGTACCTCCTTTATCCAAACAGCAAGCGTTTTCCGCAACAAATTAATAATGAATGTAGCATAAACAATATTAATATCAAAGGAAATGCTGGTATAAGTTGACATACTATCCAAAATATTGGTGAGAGAATAATTTATCCAGTAATACAAATTGCCCACGATGTAAACGCAATTTAGGACGATAACATAAACCCAGTTGGAGGTAACCAAGGTTTTTAAAAGTTTTTCGTCAATTTTGAGAACTCTATGCACGTGTTGGATTTTCAAGACTAATAAGACATTGTTGTTGCAATTAATAATATTTGAACAGTAGTTGATAATGAATCCAATTGAGAAGAAAAAAAATTCGAAAACGTTGCACCAAACAAGAATAGTGGATACACTCTTCGAAACAAGAAGCTGACAGAAGATAAGACATCGGAATATAACAGCGCAGAAGAGACCAACAAAGTTGTATATGTTACTGTTCGAAGTGATGAAGTTGTCCCGAATAGAATACTTTGCGCAGATGAAAAGAGTTTGCATCATATCCAAAGGTTTAAGCACTGATTGTAAATCTTCATTAACCACGTTGTTCAGTAAAACTTCCTTGTATGGTACTGTTGGTATATTCTTGATTATTACATCGTTTATTTTCGATTTTCGTTTGTTCTTCGGAAATGAAAGCATTTTTGTTGCACTCGTGAGTTTGACTAAAACTCATACCGTTAGTGGAATAGCAATTAATTAATTCGGTCATTACTCAATGGCTATCTGTTGTTGATTAATTAGAAGACAATTTGATGTTGGAAATTAAAAAGTTTTCTTAGCAAACGCGAAATATATAAATTAAACGAAAAAACCTCATTTTTTTAAAGATTTTATGAACAAATGATAGAAAACAAAATGATTACTCTTTAATGACGAATAAACCATATAATTACATTAAATAAGCATTTTAGATAATTGAATAAACAGCACAATTGGTAAGTGTAACGATCCATTACTACAAAAAGGAACTGCACAATAAAAATAACTGAGACTAGAGTAATTTACAAAAACTCGAACTGCAATAGGACTATGGTATAAGTAGTGATGAGATCAATCACTTGCACCAGCATTACAGCGTCTATTGTGAATAGGCCACACACATTCATCTTCTTCAAGTCAGCACTTTGAACCCGCTGCATATTCTTGCAGAATCGTTTTTGTGTTTCTGTGAAGATTATGTCACAGTTATAAAATATGCAACCCTTGAATTGTCATATTCTTTCTTTCACCTATGAATTAGGTATATCTGAATGTCATGTCTTCGATATTAGTTACTACAGAAGTGGAAGAAAGTCCATATAAGATCAAGGGATGGTACAGTCTCTTCTCCTTGTTTCTGTATTTTTATTCCATCGCTTGCAGTAAGTTTATTAATATTATTATCTTCTACAATTAAAAAAAAATCAAAGGCTACATGTTTGAAAGCTTTTAGGAACGAAATATGTTCATCATTAATATTATCATTGGTAGCGTTGTTTCACCCATTGCTGAGTCTAGACTTCCTCCCCTTTGTGCCATGCTGCCCTGGTCCCGCTAGCCGGTCTCAGTATGTCAATATATTATTATCAAGTATAGCTGTTGCTCGCGACTTCGTCTACGATCCAGGATAAAAAGCAGCCTATGTGCTTCTCCGGGTCATGGTCTACCCATGTGCCAAATATCATCCAAATCCGTTCAGCCGAAACGTAACAAACAGACAAACTCACTTTCACATTTATAATATTCAAGTTGGCATTTTCTTTTTACCTGAGCATCTTTCTGAACTTATAATTTGTATGCAGGTGCTCTGAACTTCTGTCATGGCCGAATATAATCTTTCGCACTCCACGCTCAAAGATGAAAGAAGAACGAGGTTCTTTAATACCCACGTTAAAGATATGCATGTTAGAAGACCATACTAAAATCATAAGGATATTGATCAATTGCCAATAATTGCCTTTGCTTATATTTTGAATTCAATTAGGTCATTATTGTATTAATACAAGTATTGTGTCATTAGCAAAACTAACTTCGTTAAAGAAAGTGTATTCAAACATTTCAAAAAACCATAGAATCACTGATAAGGTAACGCTTCGGTTTTCTGAAATCTTGAGATGGAGGAAAGGATGATAGTTACATTTCTGCTATTAGGATACATAAAACAAACAAGCAAGATTACCTGAACATCCCCATAGTCAGGTGACTTCATTTCTATACGAATCCAGATATCCAATAAAGTGTTAGAAGACGTGTGTACAATATAAAATAATACCTGCAACAAACGTCAATATTTAAGAATTCTCCTATATAAACACAAAGTACTGTGGAAATTACCTAACCTAAACTCACCAGTCGATTAAAGGTCTTGTCAACTATTGCGAAAATTTGTATTATGTCTATATAACTTTTAAACATGTTATCCCAATACTGTTCATCTTCTATAGCATTGGTATATGCTGACTTCCGTAATTCTTCTATCCAGGATTTCAGACCTTTATAGACAAGCTTCATACTCCTTGTTGCGTATATTATATTCATGTCAAAGCGAATGCAATTATAACTAGTTAAAATATTCGCAAAACCAATCTCATAGAAAATATAAATATACATGCTCATCCAGGAAAAATGAAAACAATTAATGGCGACGACGTACAACCAGTTGGATATAGTGAAATTGTTGAAAGATCTTCCGTTCAGTTTGAGGATTCTATGCATATTTTGGATCTTCAAGACAAATATCACATTGTTGAGCCTCTGCTCGATGTTGGTGCAGGCGTTTAAGAAGCCACCGATGAAATACAAAACAAAGTCATAGATATTGACAAAGAAGTAGTCAAAAACTTCGAGGCCAGTTTTATTCGGGGACATGAAGAACATGATGTAAATGATAGCCATCAAGAAAACTGAAGCGCATACTGACAGAAAATTGTAACGGCGATTGTTGGGAGTGATGACATTGTCCCGAATTTTGTATTTAGCACAGACAAATAAAGCTTGCATCATATTCATCGGTTTGAGTATTGATTGTAAGTATTTTTCAACTACATTTTCATGTAACGTTTCTTCATTGATTTCATTTGATCTATTAGGTTCATGTGATCCACGAGGTTCAGCTGCTGTACTTTCTATATCGATAGCAATTCTATTATTTAAAAAACTTTTATGTGTTGAGTGTGGCGACATGTTTGCTATAAGACGCAGTTCAAAGTATAATGGAGTAGATTAATGAAAAACGATACAAATTAATTATAATGTGTGTACTTAGTTAATGAATGAACCTCGTCTAAATAATTTTTGACACATTTCTGAGGCTTAACAATATACATATAGATGTCGTCGGTAGATTGTTATGACTCGTCATATACAAACAAACGGCGTCGTCTATTTGTAAACGCTCGCTGGTATCCAAAATGCCGAAGGAAAATTGTTCTATGTCAGGGTAAACATGATTTGAGGAAAATTAAAAAGCTTTATTATTTCACCTGCTTTGTTAATGTAACAAAGTTAGTGTTATTGTGTACGAGATAGGCTCCGCTGGCGCCAAGTATAACCGGATAAATTGTACCAGTACGTGTGTGCTTTCATAAGTACCTTGCGGCTGGCACCCGGTGACGACTACTTGGTAGCCGACCGTGTGTGAAGATATTATACATATAACATCACCTGTCTAGCCTTTTCCACACTATATTGGAGTCGGCTTCCAGTCTAACCGAATGCAGCGGAATACCAGTACTTTACAAAGAGTGACTACTTATCTGGCCTCCACAACCCAGTTAATGGATATCACGATACCTCGTAGTTAGACTGGTTGTCAGTCTTTTGGGCTTCTGACGACCCGTAACTACTTTCAAAGATGACAGTCGGGACCAACGTTTTAGTCTACTAAAAGCAGCTACGGAAAGCAGACTAAAACGTTGGTCTGGGTATGTAATGGATGGTCATCCATCCACGGATTGACCCAGCCAAGCGTAGCTTAACCTTCAATCGATCCGTACGGCTGTTATAACTTAGCCACGAGCCCCAAAGATAACAATCGGAATGAATGTCAATAAGATAATACAAGCCATTAGATTATTAAAGTATTGATTAAGTTAACGGTTTACAATTTGTTTGTCAAACAGAACAGTTGAGTTGTATTACAAACATGTTTTCAACAATGAACAGAATAGAATCAAGAATAAACTCTGGTTTAATCGAGACTGCACCAACCAACAGTGAAGTTTTGTTCAACAACCAGATTGAAAATGATCTACAGTCGATTCTAAGGCCGTTAAATTTAATGCAAGCCGTCTTCATATGTTCGAAGTACAAAATTCGCGACATCACTGTAAACAGTTTCACCTACAATTTTATTGGAGTCTCTTGCATGGTCATATTCCGCGCCTATTACTTCTATGATTGGTTAAGCGCATTTGTCGGTTTCGGTGATGGCTTGTCCGTGCTCCTTAACTGGTCTTCTATCTATGACAACTTCATCTACTCGATTGGGTTCATTTTAAATTATTACAGTAATATCAAGTATCGTCACGAAAATGTATCATTAGTTTCAAGGATCCAGCACGCTATCACTCTCCTCAAAGTGAACGGTAAAGAACTCAGAAGATTGAAAATCTACAATTGGATTTCAGTTATAAGTGTTAACAGTGTTTTTATTGTTACATGGATCTTATTTTTTTGTTTCCTCCCTGGAATAGGTCGTACTAAAATAATTTTAGGTTACAATATCATCATTTTTGATATTAATGTCATGTACGCTTCATTTGTTATGAAACTGTTATGTAAGCTGTTAAAAGTTTGGATTGAAGATGTTCGAAGGGCGGAAAATATTTCAGATTCTGAAAGAGAATCTTATTGGCAGATCAAGTATGATGTGTATGTAGACATAATGGAGGCGTATAAGCTTGTTGAGAAAACTTTTGGTCAGCTTGTAAGTACACATCTTCCCAGTTATGCGGCCAGCCTTTTGGTCCAGAGTTCAGACTAAGTAATGTAATAATGTTATTTTATTTTCAGATTGCATTCAATATAATAAATACAGCGTGTCATGGGCTGATAAACATTGCTACGGTATTAAAGATACATGTAATTTTGACGAATGATTTTTTGGTAAGCGTTTCCTTCTTGATTTCTTTATCTAACAATAATTTATTGATAAATACCCTTTATTGTACATCATAAAACAATTTGTACAACCATAACAAGGGTGTTTCATCGTAGAAATCCATTTCTCCTGCAGACAACCTTAACATAGACATAGGAAAGTTTGCTATCCTATGTCTATGGCTTAATCCATGATTTACATAACAAGTAATTAGACATAAGTAAGGCAGCTTCTGTGATTGATATTAGTGGAACCGCCGGAAGGGCGACACTCTTGCAGGACATCTAGGTACACATTGACCTTATTGGTGACGTCATTCATAAAGGTCAGGTGCATAATAGAACAACCCTGTGCGTGTACGACCAGCACCGGTTTTAGTTTCTGCCCACCAAAAAAATAAATCTGCCTAACCTTTTCCCAACTATGTTGGGGTCGGCTTCCAGTCTAACCGGAGTTTCTGCCCACCAGTCTATAAAAATAAGGTGTGAGCTTATGGGTTCGATTCTGACTGTCACTTCTTGAAACAGGATTTGTATTTCAATACAGAATACTTTCATTTGTATTTCTTATTTACAGTTCGGTTTAGTAATAGTTGTGTCACAAGTATGGTTGGTGAAAAGTATACTGATAGGAATATCTTTGAGCGTGAATTGTGAGAGATTCTACAAAGCCATGAAAGATGTCCAGAGTGCGGTGACACCGCTGATGTATTCAATCACATGTTCAGGTAAACATTATTTCTTCTTATGTTAATTGTAAAGTATTTTAAGTTATTTGGTGGTAAATAGGGCAAGCAACCTTTAAGATAGACCTAACCAAATGTTATATGCAACTTGTAGGAACACCAAAATGTGTAGTATACTCATATTTCACCATACTTATATTTTAAGCCTCATTTGGGGTCGAGTCTATTGCCATTAACTGGGTATTAATCTAGACTCAGGGCTGCGACTGAGCATGGCATATTTATTTTAATTAATTTACTTGTTTTATTAACAGATAAACATACACTCGCCTTGTGTAAGAACATTCAACGTATGCAGAACGTTTCGTTCATGAAAATTAACGCGTGTGGCCTTTTTGTCGTGGACGCCATGATGTCTCTGCGTCTGTTCAGTTTCATCACCACTTACACTATAGTTCTGATTCAGTTTGAATTTCTATAATTCTAGATTACTTTTAGTTCCTACTATCCTGATACCACATAATGTTTTTCTCTTACATTGTCAGCTGTCTGCTCCCTCCTTAATCATTCACTCCCTTTTCATTAATTGTATTGAATTAGCCTTCGCATATTTCATTAATATATTTTTATGCCTTTCTCTTCCTCTACATTTGTAAATATTTATTCTCATTACTTTTTTAGTCGCATGCGTATTATCCCTTTTTATCACAGCAAAATTTTGAATTCTTCATTTGTTTAAAAAAAAATCCTTTCAACTTTTCTGTCTCAGGCGCTACTTTCGAATTGCCTCTCTCATAACTTGATGTTTGTATTGTGAAATAAAAGAAATTGTAAAATAGATCGTTTTATTAATTAATAAATTTTCAGAAAATGAGGTTAAACTTACAAGTATTGATTTTCAAACTGCTGTTTTTATCCCAATTCGTGGAAGACTTTCTGTTTGACTATAAAAAACCCAAAGACAATGTTTCTGTAGCTATGCAAACTTTAGAACATATTTTGTTCTTTTTCTTTTATGAGTTTATGATTAATTTCCCTATCATATTTGCATGCAAGCTGTGACGCAATATCACTTGTTAATTACTCTAATGTGTGTACTTTCACAACCTACTAATGCATAAGAAACACAATTATATTGAATTAATGAAATTATTTTTCATAGTTTTATAGTATAGCGTCCATTTGCATTCGAAACTTCAATAAGTTATTCATGGGAAATAATGACAAAATCCGAAAAAGTTACCAAGGTGTCATCATGGATTTGAGTAAGATTGTAGACAAAGAAGTGCAGGCAATGCTATATCCTCTGAACTTGATGCAAATCTTGGTGATGAACCCAAAGTACTGCATGAAGAACAATTCTATAAAACCAAATAACCTTTTCAATAAGTTCATATTATGCTGCGGACTCGTGATTTACCTCACGGGTTACATATACAGGGTTGCAGAAATATTGGTAGATGACAATATGAAGAGATATGGTTCTATTCAGTTTCTGTATTTCGCATCCTACTACGACTTTGTCTTCTATAGCGCGGGATTTATAATGAACCTTATCCTTCATTGCATTCACACACAAAAGATTGTCACATTCGTCTTGACCTTTCAAGAAGTGCACAGATTACTTAAAAATGAGGCCAGTTTCAAGTGGTCCATCATTAGAAATTGGATAAGTGTTATCATTATCTTCGGGTTTTATATCGTAATTTTACTCTTTATGTCCGTTACTTACAATCAGCCATTTTGGTACGTGATATTAAATTTAATTTTCTTGGCAAGTCTTGATACGAATGTAATTTATGCGATGAACTTGATTAAGCTATTGGCTGATAAAGTTGAATTATGGAATGTTCGAATTTCACTTTTCCCGAGAAATGAACAAGGTGAAAATAATGAAATTGAATGCGACCGAATGTCAGAGGCTTACGTGCATATTTTAAAGTGTTATGAGATTTGTAAGAATATTTTCGAACAACCGGTAAGTTGGGATTTTGTATGCTAAGAGACAATTTGCTCATACTAACATTTTGCTCATTCATAGTAGAAGATAATTATCTTAAGCTAAGATTGTTGAGCTCCTTAAGTTCTGAGTTGAGCTCCACTATTACTGACAAATGCTTGCACTGACTGGACAGGTCCACTCAAATCGTTGTGGTTCTTTCCTCAAAAGACCATTTCAGACGCTAATCTACATGGTCCGCATATGGCCTGACCAAGATTATGTCTGGACTTTAAAAGAGACTGCGACCTCTGAGTTTGTTTCGGAATTTCTTCTCAAAGTAGTCAGATAGGAAACGCCGACGTCATCTAGCTTATTTTTAATATTTTTTAATATGACGTGTAAAAGTTATACCAATATCCTATTCACAGAATAAACAATTTCATTTCAATCCATTTCTTTAATAAACGTTTCTAGCATGTACTCTGCCTTAGTTATGTTCCCGTCTCTATTTTCCACTGGCAGTTTGGTAGTTGTACGACAGGTAATATATTAGGTCTTTACCTATGAAATTGCCGTTCTGCAGTACTGGCCATTTCAAATCAAAATAATTTTTGTTTGGCTAAGAAATCTAATTTCACATTAATTTTATTTTAAAAACATGGTTTTTTTTTTCCAAAAGTAGTCATTTCTTTATTGATTAGTGTTACATTTTCATCGCATTTCAATCTTTTTCGTCATCATGGATACGTTAAAAATTCGAGTAATTATGGAATATGAGTACCGTCGTGGCAGCAACGCGGCACAAGCGGCACGCAACATCAACGACGTTTACGGAGCTAACACTACAAACCAACGCACCACCTGTTATTGGTTTGCTCGCTTCCGTTCTGGAAATTTCGACCTGAAAAATGAACCTCGCGGTCGTCCGAAGACTTTGGTCGACAATTACGAATTAAAGGCGATTGTGGAAGCTGATGATACACAATCTACGGCTGAATTAGCAGCAGCTTTCGACGTTAGCGTCAAAACAATATTGGTCCATTTGCGTCAAATTGGCAAGGTAAAAAAGCTTGACAAATGGGTGCCCCACGAACTCAATGATCGCCAGCGCGAAGTACGCGTCGAGACGTGCCTTGCACTGCTCAACAGACACACAAATGAAGGAATTTTGAACCGCATTGTTACCTGCGATGAAAAATGGATTCTGTTTGATAACCGCAAGCGCTCAGCAAGTTGGTTGGATCCTGGTTCAGCACCTAAACAATGCCCTAAACGAAAACTTACCCCTAGAAAAGTGATGGTCACTGTTTGGTGGTCTAGCGCCGGTGTGATTCATCACAGCTTCTTACCAAACGGGGTGAGCATTACTGCAGATGTGTACTGTGAAGAACTGAACACAATGATGGAGAAGCTGGCGCATCTCCAACCAGCATTGGTCAATCGCTCGTCTCCGCTGCTCCTGCACGACAACGCGCGACCTCATACTGCACAGCAGACGGTCTCCAAGTTGCAAGAACTGGGGTTGGAAGCTCTCCGTCATCCGCCCTACTCACCAGACCTTGCGCCTACAGACTACTACTTTTTCCAGAATTTGGATAACTTCTTGGCGGGAAAAAAATTCAATACCCGAGAGGCAGTACAAAATGCCTTTGAAGAATTTGTTGCCTCCCGTCCAGCTGATTTCTTTAAGAAGGGCATCAATAAACTGCCACTGCGATGGCAAAGATGCATTGATTGCATGGGTGATTACTTCGATTAATACAAATAAAAAATTCATGAAAAAAATTCGTTTAAATTTTTTCATACAAAACGGCAATTTCATAGGTAAAGACCTATTATAATGCTAAGCCAAAGCACGAACGCCACAGATAAGTAACGTTTATTAATCTCGGCCTAACTTTCTGATGTTTTGGCAGATTTTTACTGATTTCATTTTTATTAGCATGATGATTCAAGATTTATTTATAAGATCCTAGATGTTAGCCTTAATTGATTTCTATCAATTATTATTTTTATTTATACTTTTTAGATTCTGTATCAAACAATTGAGACTTTCTGCCGTTGCTTGATTAACGTTCAGGTGATGATTGAATTCCGGAGACTATTTTTTGTAAGTACTATTTATTACTTTATGTATTTATTGTTTATGTGAATTTATCCAAAGTTTGTCTTTAAAAGATAGATTTAAGCAATAAGACCACCCATTGCGACACTCTATGTAAAATTTCTACATTATATTTGCAATTCATATGGTGTACATAAGTAGTAATTTATTCTATTCTATTTAATGATATATAATATAATATATAATCATTAAATGGGGAGAACTCCAAAAAAAAAAAAATTTAATGGGGAGTTTTAAGGTCCACTTTCAACCAACAATTGGAACAAAATATTATGTATAAACAATTTGAAACAATATCGTGGTAACTTTTCATGTGGTTTTCACTTCACTACTTTGTTGAAAGAATTATGTGTTATGTCCATTGGTATACTAAGTAAACCCGTTATGTCGCATGATACCCCATAAGATTTTGTACGATTTTGGGCATGACCCACCGGACTTTGCATATGATACACGTCATGACAGGATAATGGTCCGGCCTGAAAATATTCATTAGATTCTTGCTATTTTTCAGGTGACGACTCCTCTTGTTTCACTATTCCTATACTTCTGGGTGATAAAGACTTTGGTTCTGCAGCTTGTGCTCAGCCTGCAAGTCGAGACGTTCTATGAGGCTGTGAAACTTGCCCAAGACTCATGCTCGAGCATTTTAGCATCAAACTGTACAGGTGAGCGTTTTTAAATTTATTTGATCGCGTTGTAAAAAATCATAACCCTTCCTTTTGACTTTGCCGTAGTCGGGTATCCTCAGAGTAGTTTCTTCTTTCACTTGTACCTACTGCGTGCGCGAAATAGGGCAACATTGGTTGACAGAGAATGCTATCTCAGTCTACGGCACGATTTATGCCGCCATTTTCAAATCATTTTTTTAGGCGTAAGGTACAAGGTAACCCGCTAATTTCCAATTTTCTTACGTTTTTGTATGTCAGTAAACATGATTCGCCAGACAGCTATAGACAGCTGTCAGCAGCAGACAGCTATAAAAAAATGCAAAGAATATGGGAATAGCTTTTTTGCGGCTTTTCGAGTAGTCTGGGTTGGTCTGGCGTCATAAAATTAATAAAAAGTGAAAACTGATGTTCTTCTAGATAACTGTACTACTTTCTAAAATTTGTGCATTCTATTAGCAATTTTACTCAAAAAGTTAAGAACAGTCTCCTAATAATATTTTACTACTATAAAGGTTAGGGGACGTGCCCTTACTGTCCCATCTCCAAAACCAACCGTGTTTAATTACTAAATGTATTAAGTATTTTCTTTTGTTTACAGATGATCAACAGAAGTTATGCAAGAATATCCTGCGAGTGCAAAAGGCATCATACAGCAAGATGAGCGCATGTGGCCTCTTCTACGTAGACATCTGTCAACCGCTGCGTCTGATGGCACTCCTCACTCACTACACTGTTGTGTTGTTACAGTTCGCGTTTCTGTAATAGTACCAATATACCACGAGACATACGCCGTCGTTTGTCATGGTCGCCGTCGTGAACATCGTTCAGCTGTTTTACATAACGGAGCTATTTTGTGAAAAAGCTAGCGGTTATGTAAAACAGCCGATCTGACATTCAACATTTGTCACCAGAAATAAATTATATACTCACCTATTATTATTGTATCAACAACATGATGCACTGTTTCAAAGACATTTCAAGCAATAAAGATTTTTTCAATGTAAAACTTTTGTAACTAACAAAAATCCATACTATCCATCTCAGACCAAATAAAAAAACCAAGACAGAGCGCTGTCAACAGTGACGTGAGGCCGGTTTTGTAAATATGTGTGCACATATTTTGGTGTAGTTTGATTGTAAATGGTTGTAAATGTGTGCGTTTGAGCGTATAAGTACAGAGCGGTGGTGTAGTTTGATTGTAAATGGTTGTAAATGTGTGCGTTTGAGCGTATAAGTACAGAGCGGTGGTGTAGTTTTATCATACTTCACTGTATTGTTCGCAGCGCTGTCTTGGTTTTTTATTTGGTCTGAGCTATCCATACTAATATTTTAAATTCGAAAGTAACTCTGTCTGTCTGTCTGTATTTGTCCTTTGTCCTTTTTACGCCTAAACCACTAAACGGATTTCGATAAAATTTGGCTAGGAGATAGATGGCATCCCGGGGAAGAACATAGGCTACTTTTTATCGACATACCACGCAGGCGAAGCCGCGGGCGTACGCGATATTACAATACATTGAATACATTATAATAATCACTAGATGACACTAGTCGGCTACATGTGTCGCGCCCTGTCCGCGAGCTTTTAATGAATCGCCGGACCATTTCACCTCTCGCAAAGTCATCATTTCGATAGATTATCGTGCGGCGCGGTACTTTGACCACAAAGAAATTTGAAGTAATGTTGAAACGAGACTCTTAACGCTTGACCCTTCAGGCGAAATTTGTTTTTGCAAGGTTTTCCCAACCATCTTTTGGGCCTTTGTAAAGTAATTTAGCCGGGACCTCAGACCAAACAAAAAACCAAGACAGCGCTGCGACCAATACAGTGAAGCATGCCAAAACTACACCACCGCTCTGTGCATACACGCTCACACGCACACATTTACAAACTACACCAGAATATGTGCACACATGTTTACGAAACCTGCCGGTTTGAGGTCGGGGCACGTACAGCAGCGTCACTGGAACAGCAGGAAGGTTCGGTTGCCTGCTGTACCGTACTATTTACGACTCTCTTCTTCTCCATCTTGATAAGCGTTGATGTTATTGTGGTAGTCAGTTTACTTATAATTATCATTGGCATTCATTTTGTGCAGATACATAGATAACCTATGTAAATAAACAATAAAATTATGACTATAATTTAACGTGACAATTATTGTTGATACAAATCAGCATTAGCCATGCATTTCGTTCTAGCAAATACTAAAAAGAACTTATTTTTATGATAATAATAAAATAAAAAATCATTTTTTTTATTTGGATAAATACTCACATAATTACAGGTAAATATAACTACTACCTAACTAATTTGTAATATCTACTTAATAATAATAATTATGTACAAGGGGAAATTTTCAAAGGGCATCAAAAAATTCGTCCGCATCGCTGTCAACAGGAAAAGTGCCCAAAAGGCTGGCCGCATTGCCACGTTGTATGGCAATGCTGATTCTTTGGCCAAAAAATAGGCCAGCCCTCTGGTCACGTGAAGAGTCGACCAAGCGCTTGGCGATGTCTTGAAAAACCAAGTGTAATAAATAAGATGGTCAGAAGTCATTAACGATTGCGTCAAAAATAGCATTTTTAATTGGAATGGATTACTTCGTGGGACGCATAATGGCAACATTTTTGTCCCTAGACTCGTGATTTACGAACGACTTGTACTGAGAATACATGATTTTGGGTGTCCGTTTCGACCGCGCGGCCACGGCGAAATTTAAAAAAAAAAACCACGCCAAGATTTTGTAAAAATTTGTAGAAGTTGATTCCCAAAACCATAAATTTGTCAAAGTTATGGTTAAAAAGTTATAAGGGTTTGAACGTGGCCGCGCCATTGAAACGCTGCGAACCGCGCGGCCATGGAGATCTTTAAAACTAAGCGTTGCAGAGATCTGAAATTCAGGTAAATAACAGATTGAATTTGTAAAAAAATTGTAAAAATATAGAAAAAAATCCTAGGTTTATATTTTGGGAGCTATAAGACTAAAACTCCATGGCCGCGCCATCGAAACGATGAAAAATACGTTGTCGCCGATATCTCGCTGAAAAAGCATCGCAGGGGTCTGAAGTTTTTTGTAAAACGTAGATTTGAATTTGTCGAAACTTGTAAAAATACTACAAAAAATCCTAGGTTTATGTTTCAGGAGCTGTAAGACTAAAACGTCATGGCCGCGCCATTGAAACGGTCAAAAAACACGTTATCGCCGATATCTCGCTGAAAAAGCATCGTAGGGGGTCTGAAGTTTTTTGTAAAACCTAGATTTGAATTTGTCGAAACTTGTAAAAATACTACAAAAAATCCTAGGCTCATATTTCAGGAGCTGTAGTACGGTATCGCGTAGAAATAAGTCGTGATTATTTATCGAAGAAAGTAATTGTAAAGCGAGTTTTTTTTTGGAAACAACACCTATTAATATGTAAAACTACCGATACTAGGCAATAAACATGTATTTTTCGGTATTTATAACTTTCAATACGTTTTGAATATTTCGATAGGGTGACCATGGCTTTTTGTTTACAGAAAACTTTCCACCTATCGTTTTGGAAATTGTATCTCAAGGATTCTAAATTAAATTAAAATGAAACGACAAGATACAAAAAACATATTTATATTTCTTTTATAATCATATAAATCACAGATTATTTACTTATACTTTCTTTCAAAGTCACAAATCACAGATTATTTGCTTACAGTTTGTCTTTAATGGATTTTCAACTTTATGCTCTAGAGCACATAGTTAAAAATCTATTGGGGACCAAACTAGTATCGGCGACGAGCTCGTCGTAGAGTCTTTTAGAGAATAGCATAGCAGAATTCGTTGAACTAAACAAAAGAACGCCTAGGTAAACATAGCTCGCATAGATTTTTTTTTAATATTTTAACCATGTATTCCTACAAAACTAACCCTCAGTTAGCAATATCTTTGTTCAAGCAATTTAAAAATTTTTAGAGAGTAGTTTCTTAGAGAGAATTTTTGGTGCCAGAGTCTATGTCTTTAAAAAAATAAGTATAGTAGTATAATTAGCACTTTTTCCAGAGTTCTAAAAATAAATACCTAGCAAATACACAATTTGGACACCTTTCCGCATAAAAATATCATCACGATAGAGCAACCAGTATTAAAATAGGTACCTAAGTAGGTACACATTATCATTACAAGACTAGGTCAACTAGGTTGATAAAAAAATAGGAAAAGTATTAAGTGGTAAGAGAAGAGAGTAATTAGTATGAATTACTTACCTTGATAAGAAGTATTAATTTGAAATCAAATCCTAAGGCTTACGCCTTACGCTTTCGAAGTTGTAACAGCAGAACGTAGTTTTCCAAAGATAACAAATGTCCGAAACAGTGCACAAATTAAAGTCCGTAGGAATGTCAAAATTTAAAACACCAACGAGCAATCCGTGCGAATTAACTGAAAGTAAAACGACGACTGATCAACAAAAAAGCCTTTGGCGGGAAGACGGGGTGCAGCGGTCGGGATATCTCTCACATATTGGACTGCTGTGATTGGTTATACAGCCTTCGTCTCCCGCGCTGCACCCGCGTTCTGTTCGCTCCTGTGTACTGTAGTGTGTGTGGCCTTATGGTTAATTCCTTTAGTGCAATTCAATGTTGGAATGCATGAGTTAATTACACGTTACTTATGACATAATACTGTTAATTACAGGGGGTTATTTCTGGCAGAATTTAGTCTTAGACATACTCGTAAGTTATGTGTTTGATTCCACAATTATTCATCAAATAATGCTATCTTACAGGAATTACGAATGTTGTGCAAAGTTATTTGTTATGGTTCTGGCACGTGTACTCAAAACCACAGTATTGTCAAATCAAGCAATGATTTAAGTGAATTTAAAAGAAATAAACATATGATTTTGTATTTTATCCGTTTCATTTTAATTGAATTTAGAATCCTTGAGATACAATTTCTAAAACGATAGGTGGAAAGTTTTCTGTAAACAAAAAGCCATGGTCACCCTATCGAAATATTCAAAACGTATTGAAAGTTATAAATACCGAAAAATACATGTTTTTTGCCTAGTATCGGTAGTTTTACATATTAATAGGTGTTGTTTCCAAAAAAAAACTCGCTTTACAATTACTTTCTTCGATAAATAATCACGACTTATTTCTACGCGATACCGTACTACAGCTCCTGAAATATTAGCCTAGGATTTTTTGTAGTATTTTTACAAGTTTCGACAAATTCAAATCTAGGTTTTACAAAAAACTTCAGACCCCTACGATGCTTTTTCAGCGAGATATCGGCGATAACGTGTTTTTTGACCGTTTCAATGGCGCGGCCATGAGGTTTTAGTCTTACAGCTCCTGAAACATAAACCTAGGATTTTTTGTAGTATTTTTACAAGTTTCGACAAATTCAAATCTACGTTTTACAAAAAACTTCAGACCCCTGCGATGCTTTTTCAGCGAGATATCGGCGACAACGTATTTTTCATCGTTTCGATGGCGCGGCCATGGAGTTTTAGTCTTATAGCTCCCAAAATATAAACCTAGGATTTTTTTCTATATTTTTACAATTTTTTTATAAATTCAATCTGTTATTTACCTGAATTTCAGATCTCTGCAACGCTTAGTTTTAAAGATCTCCGTGGCCGCGCGGTTCGCCGCGTTTCAATGGCGCGGCCACGTTCAAACCCTTATAACTTTTTAACCATAACTTTGACAAATTTATGGTTTTGGGAATCAACTTCTACAAATTTTTACAAAATCTTGCCATTGTTTTTTTTTTTTAATTTCACCGTGGCCGCGCGGTCGAAACGGACACGATTTTGGATAATGTCACCATTTTTTATGCGACAAACGTGACGAACGGCAATGACACGAGAATTGGCTTCTTGTACCCGGAATTAAAAACTTAATCTATCGCTAAGCAAGTTCGTGAAATTACAGGCACAACTATCCATCATTTATTTCAACCTATAAGTGTGGTGTCCAATGTCCACTGTTGAACATAGGTCTTCCTCGCTTTCGCCTTGCCCGTTTCGTGACCTCGGTTCGTCTTTATTTAATTATACAATACATTTATTTGTTTACGTGTCATTTTCTATCTTTTTATACCCACGCATCAATCATTTTAATGGAAAGTAAAGTATCATTAAATGTTTATTTAATTATATTTTACTTTCCATGAAAAGAAACGAACGTATTTTTATAAAAGTCATTAATTAAAGTCTCCATGCCCATCGGACTAATTGCTTACCGACTTAATAGCAGCCAGGAAATTTAATACCATTTATACTGCTTAACGAAATAGACATGTTATCAAACTATAGAACTCATATCAAATTTACCACTATATCAATAAAAACAAGACCTAATCATGTGGTACACAATGAAGTTCAAGAGAAAAATGTTATTGAAAAATACTTACAGTCAATATTACAGCCACTAAACTTGATGCAAGCATTATTCTTCTGTGCTAAGTATAAGATTCAAGAAGATTTAATCACTCAGAACAGTTTGAGCTACGATGTCATTTCAGCCTTCGGCAATGTCATTTATATCTCTGGAAGCTTCTACATCTTGTTCACTTCGTCATTCAGAATCGTAGGGGAAAAAGGTTGCAACTTTGTCTACTCAGGCATTTTGAACGACGTTGTTGTTTTTTTTACTGGAAGCCTTCTTAGTTACTTCACCAATATCACGCAGAAGACTAACAACGTGTCGCTAGTCTGTAGCATTCAGAACGTGCATAGAATTCTCAAAATTAACGGGATGGATATTAGCCGTTTTATCATATGCAACTGGTTTTATGTCATCACTCTGAATCTTTTCCATATTTTATGGATGTTTTATTACTGCTCTATCTTTAATAATATGGGTTTCGCCGATGTCTTTACTAGCTACCTTCACATCTGCTTTGACGTTAATGTCCTATATGCTGCGAGGATCATGAAGTTGATGTGGGAAACTGTTATGGTATGGATTGAAAATGTGCTTGAGTCAAGATGTGTCGAAGATGAGAGTTTTTGGAATAATTACTTTAAAGTTTATATGGAAATAATAAAATCTTACCAGCTAGTAGAGAAGACTTTCCAAAATCTGGTTAGCATATTGTTTGAGATCTTTTATAATTTAATTTTGTTCCGTTAAATAATATTTTGTACAATTTTTTCAGATATTATTTTATAATCTATACATATTTTCCAACTCCCTCATGGATATAGCAATTCACTCACAAACCCGAAAAATAACAATAGATAGCGAAGCTAATGTAAGTATGACGACACATTTCTAGCATAAGCTAACCTCGCATTGTATAGCCTTTGAGTGCAATGAGAGATCAGCTTATACTGGAGCTACCATGCGTCACCAGGAGTCAGATTAGTTGCGCAACCAACCATACATTTTGTTGCCAGCGCGACCATGGTCATTATGGTGTCCCAGTATACTATAGTTCCTAAACTAGAACTATTAGACCAAAGCAAGCTGATATTAAAATAATGATCATTATTTAAGTTTTGATGAAACAAAACATTTTTATTTACTTTTGTTGTTCTAGTTTGCTCTTCAAGTGCTTTTATCTCAACTATGGCTAATAAAAAGCATTATTTTACAAATATCTTTGAGCGTGGAATGTGAAAGATTTTATTCAGCTATGAGTGAAGTTCAGCTTACATGTTCCAGGCTAAAGGCATCAAATAATGTATCAGGTAAAATAAAGCTGAAGTCAGGGTACTTCAAGTGAAAAAAAAAAAAAACACTACAATGTGAAAAATTACTTCAATTTCGGAAGTCGGTTGCAAATACGAAAATACAAAGCCAAAGACACTGACTTCCAAAATTTAAGTAATTTT
The DNA here is from genome assembly GCA_948473465.1 of Lithophane ornitopus. NCBI lineage: Eukaryota > Metazoa > Arthropoda > Insecta > Lepidoptera > Noctuidae > Lithophane > Lithophane ornitopus. The sequence continues at coordinate 13,799,558 of OX419635.1, read as the reverse complement.
TCACTTTGTAGTGTATTTTTTGGAAGTCGGTTGTTTTTTTTTAACTTTTATATTCACATCAATTTATTTCATGTATGCTCCTCAGTAACACAGAAAAGAGTGTGTAAGAACATTCAACGCATGCAGAGGGCTACCTTCAAGAAAATGAACGTTTGTGGTCTGTTCATCATAGATGCCACTCAACCTCTAAACTTCTTCTTTCTTATCACTACATACACTGTCGTTTTATTACAGTTCTCTATATAATAATATTGTTATTTTTTGGTAAATATTTTGTGTAAATAAATAAATAAAAAAATTCTGTTTTGAATTACAAGAATGAGTTTTTGTCTCTCTAAGTATGCCTGTAGCGTGATTATCAAGCATATTCAAGTATTATGAATATCTTTTATTTAATTAATGAACAGTAATGGTCCAAAGACACTTCCTTGTGGCACTCCACCTCTTTAGACACCTGTTGATCACTTTGAGCTGTATTGCTTCCAACCCACAAAGATAAATATTATGTAAAAATACCTAGATGTACTGGTATTACGACAAGTGGCCAAAGGTTGGAGTACAAACCTTATTTAGCGAATAAGAAGTCGTGAGGTTTCACCGTTGGCCTGTTGCCGGTTTTCAGACGTTACTGACAAACAACACTTAAACCGTGTATAGGATTTGATTAATTTTATTTTATTATAAACACCATTTACCCGACTACGACAAAGCCAAAGGAGGGTTATGAATTGAATAGGGTATGTATGTATGTTCATCTGTTCCCTCATAACTCTCTAACTACTTGTCGTATTTTGACAAACGAGTACTTGTAGTATTGTTAGAAGCATTATGTTGTTGCGCGGGTTATAGCCTACATCCCGCGCATCAACATGGCGGCATATAGCTGATGTAAAGTGGTAAGTACCGAAGAAAAAATATTTAAGATAACTATATATCGTGTTTGGTATCTTATGAAAGGTCTTAAAGAGTTTATATGTTATGGACCTAGTAATAAATAGGGACATTTTTCACAATGCCCGCGCATTATGAATAATGACAAGCTACTTAGGGCGAAATAATTAATTATAATTTGAACTTCCTTATTTATCACATTGCCTCGTTATTATAAATATTGCCGTGTGGTCTTTGGGCAATCTGATAATACACAGGTATTTAATTATGGTAAAGTCATCATAGGTCAGCAGTGTCTACGCATGGAAAGATTTTATTTGATTTTAAATATTGATTCTACGTTTGAAATCAAAATATTAGTAATAAAACCTGGTTTTAATTATGCTGCGGGGATAGGTGACTAGCATAATAAAAAATGTCCGGTCGATTTGATTATTTCAATAGTTGTTATCATACTGTCCTCTCATATTGGGCATTTTTCAAACTGCCCGGGCATTTTTTATAATGCCCTAATGCCATAACATATATATTGGTTATCCAAAATTATTTATAGGTACATAAACCCCAAAAATGAGAATAAAACACTCATGTTTCACTCTGACTGCTTTTTAATAACAATATAAACACTTCGACATTATTATGTAGGCTGTTCAAAAAATCATAGTTATCTTTGTTACTTACCCTCAATGATCCCTTACCCCAATATAATTTATATAAAAAGAAAGTTAAAAACTAAAACCCAAACAGGTGCGCAGAAACTACAAAATTACTAACATCCTTTTACTTCATCCACGTTCATACATTGGTCATAGAGGGATATACACACTATCATATATCTAGGATCATAATAATACAATTTAATATAGACATACGAATAATTTGTGAGCATTGGTCTATTATAATCCTAAGTTATATTATGTATAAATTATACATGCGAAAGTGAGTTTGTTTGTGAAAGCGTATCACGCTTAAACGGATTTAAAGGCAACGGCACATGGGTAGACCGTGACCTTAAATAGGACATATAATACTTTTTTCTCGAAATTCCTACGGGATCGAGACTTACGGTGAAACCGCGTGGCGCAGCAGTAATGTCCTATTCCAGGTCATGGTCTACTCATGTATCATCCAAATCCATTAAGCCGTTTTAATGTGACAGGGTAACAAACTTACTTTCGTATTTATTTATTACTTACTTATTTCTAGGATAATAATATAAATAATCAATGTCAGTTAGGATAATAACGACCTACCAATACATCGATTTATTTAAACCTAAATTACAGAATAGCAAACTGTAGCAACACAAAAGTGTAGTTAGTTAGGAGACTCATCAGACTCAATTGTAACGCAGCGTCTACGTAGAACAGGCCACACACACGTATCTTGCTGAATGATGATCGATGAAAGCGCAGTAAGTTTTTGCATAGTTTTCTCTCGTCACCTGTCATAATGGATCAATACATTTTGAGTACAGTAGAATTTTACTGTCTTTAATTTCGTTTATAAAAGAGAGTCAGATTTGAATAATCCTAACTGCTCTCTTCGCAGCTCAAAAAGTTTGTCTTAAAATATTGTCTTGCGTTATTTTATTTCTTCAGAAAACTTACTGCTGGGATACGGATAGTAAACACTTGTGAAAGAAGGCCTATTAAAAGTTTTCACTTATAATAATAGAGTAGAACAAGATACAGTAGTCGGGCAAGAGAAAATACTCGGTGAGAATTTTTGAACAGACCGGACCGGATTCAGAGATCTTCAAAAAGTTGTTACATAATATCTTTTTTAGTTTAAGGACACTGGGAATGCATTATCATCAACTGTTTCTGGGAAATTAAGGAAGCCTCACCTAGAGGCTTGCAATAATAGGTAGTCACTCCCCGGCTGGGATTCTAAGTAAAAGCTCCGCTTGTACTAAAATTTACAGTACTCAGCCGTTAATATGGTAAGAACTTTAGAAAATGGCCTTGTACAACGCCGTCTTTGTCACTCATGTGCGTGACATTCTCTCTCTAAACCTTCATGTACTTTAACACCCGGGTTCTGTATGAAATAACAAAGAACGTACCTGAACAATTAGACTTTAAAATAAGCGCCCAAGTATCTTGTACACTTTGTATAGCTATGTAGAATTTTTCGCATTCTCTGGTCAGTACAGTTTGCCACGACAAATCTTTTATCACCCAAATGTATATGGACAGCGACGCTATAATTGCTGTGTCCTGTAAGTGTAATAAGATCTGGTTAATAGAATTGCACCACTCACAGATAATTATGTCCTTTTTAAGTAATGGTAAGGTAGACTTGGAGCTGATCACGTTTCTTAATAGGAAGTTTCTCAGTTTTAATAGGAAGGCTGACTTGACGATCATGTCGAGGTCAATAGTTTGGAACAAAGAAACAGTTTGTAAAGTTCCTCATCCTCTATTGAAAAGGGAGCATTTTCCGACTGGATAGGTGTTGGGACCGATGGTAGTTATTGGGCTATTGTAAAAGAGTTATCGCGGTAAACATTGCTTGCGCGATGTAGGATTTTTATGACGTCTGTGATTCGTATGTGGCGGTATAGATATCGCCACAACAAAACAATCATAATTATAAATTAAACTCACAAAGTTAATCACTCCTCCCTTTAACATTTCAATTGATAGTTGAATGTAAACCAAAGCGTGAGTGAATAATTGTACAGTGTTATAAAGTATCTGAAAAATAGCAAATTCGATATTAATAATATTTCAAAGTATCTTCAAGAAATGGAAAAAACAAGTCACTTACGAAATAGTGGAAACAGTGTTTATGGATTTCATAGCACTTTATTATATCAATGTAAGCCTGAAACATTTTCTTGCTAAAGTCCTTGCCGAGTGTGTCTCCCATAACTTGAGAATTTAAAGCTTGAATTTTCCATAGAATAACTTTTTCTTCTAACATTTTCAAGACTCGAACAAAATAACAAACTTTCAATTCAAAAAACACGATAAAATAGCAACTGAACGCTTTTTTGAAAGACAAATTTAATTTGAAGATAAAGTAAGTGAACACAGAGCAATAGCCAAACAGTGCTACGATTGCGGCAATCCAGTTCCAGATGATGATGCGTCTAGAACTTGTTTCATCGTAGAGAAATCTGTGCACTTTTTGAAAAGTTAGACCAAACTCTATATAACTTTTGGTTGGAATCATTCCAGTGAATAAATTATTAGCGAATCCCAAGCAATTGTAAACACAGTCATAATAAGAAACGATATACATGAACGTAGTGTCTCCTAGATATTGTTCATAAAAGGATAAAGTACAGCAGCGGTATACAGTTGACGAACTGAACGCCAGTGTTCCAACAACTGAAACAAAATTGGAGATTGAACTATTTGGATTTATAACGTTGTCTTTGATGCGATAGTTAGGACAAAACATGAGATACTGTAACAGATTGAACGGCAGTAGCATCGACTGCACATCTTTATCCACCATATTTTTTAAAGGAACATTCACAGTATAGTCCTTAGCGAAAATACGTTTTCTCTTCATTTTAATAGACTATTGCCTGTAGCCTCCTGGGACACAAATGACAGAATAATCAATGGTAATTAATTTTATTAAACGAACACATCAATCTCATTAAAATATAATATGTGGGAATTATTTGTTTAATATTTTCAAGGTTTCTCATATAAAAATGTAATATTTTAAGTAGCACCTGTGGAGCATATGGCAATATGCTCATCAATATGGAATATATTGACTAAAGACAAAAGTCTAATGAACCTCAAATATCTGTTGCACATGCAATGTTTCTAAGAGTACAAGTACACAGTGCAATTAATCAAAAGCTTGTTAATAACGCGTTAAAAAAAATTACGACAACGTGGTAGTTTTTTGATCAAATAATATACTAATAAATAGTATATATTTGATCAAATAATATACTATTAAATAGTATATATTTGATCACGCCGACAAAGTGTTCTTTTTTTTAACGCGTTATTAACAAGCTTTTGATTAATTGCACTTTGTACTTGTACTTTTAGAAACTTTGCGTGTAAATTACAGCTTTCTAGTACTAAGAGTCTCTGAGCTAAGCTCTGAGCAAACAGACAGACAAACAAACGGACATGGCGAAACTATAAGGGTTCCTTGTTTATATTCTATCTATCTAGTCAATGTGAAATAAAATAGGATTCGTGACGACAAACCAAATAAACGCTATTTTACAAAACATTTAATTCATAATCATCAGCACCAGTCCATGGATAAAAACAAATACTCAACTATAAACAATAACACAGCAACACAAAATTCAGTACAGTTTTAGTCCGAATTCTGTAAAAAGATTTTCCCAGAATTGTATTTCTTCTTCATCCGGTGCATTGCCGGATTGCAGCTCGTTGCCAATGTCAAGATATTCTTGGTTTTCGAGTGAATACGGTTTCCACTCTGCGCCCAAAGAGTCATCAGGAGTTGGGTGTCTAAAATTAAAATTAAAGAAAGATGTATAATTATTGTTCTAGAAATCACGATGCGAGTTTAACTCGTAATACAATATTCATAATAATATGAAGTTATAAAGTTTCCGTATGCAAAATATGCGCATTGACGAGGAGTTGCCGACACCGTATTACCTAAAGTAGTTGAGACAAACTTCTTGTTTTTTGAAATTATTTTAATTTTTTTGAGCTATTGTGACTGACTATACAACATTAGTTTTTATTTTTGCTAAAACCGAAAAGGGGTCATTGTGCTCATCATTTTGAGCAACTTTTTCTATGGGACCAACATGAAATCGCAAAAAAAAATCAGCTGTTCCATACATTTTGTCGATTTAAGTGAACACAAATGCGATATAGTGCGAATTAGTAAAGTACTCCTAGCCTGGAAAAGATGTATTTATTTCGTTGGGTGATTTGATAATTCGTATATTCGCGCACCATTTTATAATTATCCGGGTTTTCGCAATATCCTTAGGGTTTTCGCAAAAATACGAATTATCAAATTACCCTGTGACATATACATCGATAAGAATTCATTTTCAGTGTCCTCCAAAAGTTAGTTGAAGTTTTCCCACAATGTCGCAATAAGATTTAAAATCCTAGTTTTAAATGTTTAAATTGTACACTTCATCTTTTTTATTGACAACCTAATCCAACTATCTATGGGAGGGATTTTCAGTTTCTTTTTTGTGACTGGTGAGCACTGTAATGGTTTACAATCTTTGTTAATATTGTATCGATGTGTGGCCACAAAACATTTGGCACTTAAAGTGAGCAACACATTGATACAGTATTATGGGAAACAAATTGTAGACAATCAAATAAATTCTTGTAGATTTATCTTGTTGAGGCTAACTATACGATGTCAGTATTGACAGGGTTGTTACGTTTCATATTGAGCTAGAAATTGAGCGACTGTTTTCAGTGTATGAACCTAAATCCAAAATATAAAGCTGCACTTACCCGTATTTAGCAAAATTGGTCCATAGCTTTGTGATTTTCTCAATATGGTGGAACTCAATAGAGTTCATATCAATTAAAGGCTGTTCTCTCGCACTAAATAGATACATTAAGTCATCACTATGGGCAACAACTGGCTTATCTCCAACTAAATGGCCTATTCCCATTAATTCAGAAATTATATTTAATTCAGATGTGCATGTGAATTTGTACAAATATATTTTGTTCTTCTGAGAGCGAGCACATATCTTAACCCACCTCATCGTGGGGAATACGAACACATCCATAGAATAGTATTTTCCTAATTTCTCCCAATCATGTGGTATTGAAATCTCATTCTTGAAATAATATTCCTTGATTTTTGTCCCGAGTTCCAACTGTTTATTTACTGATAAATCGAGTGATAATGGAGAGGAAACAAAAAACTGTGGGTAGTTTCTAGCTTGATCTAGACTTTCTTCGACATCGCCAAAGACGGCTACACCCATCAGACCTTCATCAGCAGTGTATCCTATCATAATATCGACTCCTTCGTGAACACCATTTGATACTACATCGACCATATCTCCATGGTAAAATCTCTCATTATTACCAAATTCTTTTTCATCAGTCACACTAAAATAAACTTCAACATTGGTCCTTACTTTTTCGGAATAAGTTATAGGAACCACGGCTTCTATAAGGGAATCCGCTGGTTGATTTTTTAAGAATTCGTATACTTCTTTAACATCATCAGAATACAATCCCAATTTTCTTGCCAATGCGAAGGCTCTTTCAATTGGTTTGTATGCTTGTGCCCAGTAAGAAACACTGACGCCACTCTGAACAATGGCTCTCCTAAATAAACCTTTGGACATTGGCGATATTAGGTGATAGGAGACACTGACCGCACCAGCACTCTCACCAAATATGGTTATATTTTCTGAATTACCACCGAAGTTGGCGATATTCTTCTTCACCCATTTAAGGGCTTCTACTTGGTCTTTCATACCAGCATTTCCAGGAACATCTTCTGTATCTAAACAAAGGAAACCAAACACTTCGAGTCGGTAGTTGATCGTGACAAGTATAACATCTTGTCTTACAAGGAAGTTAGGACCAAATTCGTCATCATCTCCAGCACCGGATACGAAACCTCCTCCGTGTATCCAGACCATAACAGGCAGTGGTGTGTCAGGTTGGACGTCTGGTGTGTAAACGTTGAGATACAAACAGTCTTCACTACCACTTCGTTTACCTTTATCAACGAACAGGTCATACTGAGTACACTTGGAACCAAGTTCCTTTGCGCTCCGAACTCCTTCCCACGGTGTTGAAGGTTGTGGGGCCTGTGAACAATATAAATAGTGTTTTAGTGAACAATAACAAACCACTTATACCGATTGTGGCTGCATCAGTCAGGGCACCAACATGAGATAAAGTTTTGTTATCATAAAATGTTGCGTTATCATCCGATTGATAAACAATTTACGGAGAGGATTTTGAAAAAGAAAATATAAAAATTACAATGGTAAATGACAATAAATAATAAATATGTTTATTGATATTGCTAATTGGTACAAGTAATTTTTATTTTGATTTTAGTGCTTTTGTATTTTAACAATTTCCATTATTACATTAAACTTGTATTTTCCCGAAGGTTCTGTAGAAGTGCATGTACACCCTCGTTTCGCTAGTTATGTTTAACATAGTAATTGGGGGCAATCGTAATGCAATTAATCGTGTCCAATTCCAAGTACCGAGTTGCTTCTTAGAATTTCCTGATAGAGCTACCCAATTGCACCTGGGGATCATGCTTAGCAATCGCGCGTACGAACACTAGACCAAAGAATTTTTCTGAAGAAAAATTGATTTTTTTTTGTTGAAAAAAATCAAATTTCATTGTGAATAATAAAATGAAGTTCATAGATCCTTACCTTGAACCTCAGTTCCCCAAGTGGTGGCTGCGCGTACGGTATCCCCTTGAAGCTGCAGTACGTGCCACCGTACTCGTTGTGCATCAGCTCTCCCTCCAGCAGCCCCTCGCTCACTCTCACTTGCACTATCGTCGACGAATTCACACTCATTGCCACACACAGCAACACGATACTTATTAGTAATGCCATTTTTATAGTCAACTTGTACAATAACTAAGGTGAACTTCGTACCACGTGAGACAAAATTGAGATTTTTTCGATTTTTCGACTGTTCCTTTGTTGGGTTTTTACTAATTTCCAAAACCCCTAGTATAAAGGCGACCAAAACAAAAATAAATGAAATCAATCGAGTAATTTTCGAGTTTTCGCACGGCAATTGATATATGTAGATAGATATCAAGCTGATATGTACTGCAATAGAATGTTGATTTTTAATCATTAAAATAAAATAAAATTCTATTTGTTTCATACATTTGAGTACTGGATGAATTTATAGATCTGTGTAGCTAAGCGAGCACAAATATATGAGTAAGATCAAGTCTTGATTAATATCTGGTCTAAGATATCGTATCATACATACATACGACGAAAATACCGGTCTCAAGGCTGGTAAAAGCGACAGTTATGACAGCAAGATGAAGATTGATAGAGATAAGAAGAAGATAAATAGAATCATAGTGATAATGATTTGTGTCAATTGCAAACCAGATAAAACTCTGTTTCCGTCCGGAAATATTGATAAAATTTTCCTGGAACTTTTTGTATTATTTAATTACAATAAAACATTTGTACACGAATAATTTTATGATACCAGGATTACAAAAACGCAAACTGCAGTAAGACAACAGAGTATTTAGTGAGAAGCTCCGCCAGATGCAGCAGTAGACACACGTCTACGTTGAACAGTCGACAGGCGCGCATCTTACTGAACGACGCGGGGTGCACGCGCCGGACGTTCTTACATAACTTCTTGTCCTCATCTGTAATTGATATAATACAATACACCATTACTTATTGCTTCAATGTTACTTGGTGTTCACTAACTTTTCTTAGAGTCTACTTCAAGTCTCACATACCTGTACAATTGGACATGAGAATATAAGTGCATGTGTCCTGAGAGTCCTCCACAGCTGTATAGAACGCCTCGGAGTGCAGACTCAGTATAGTTTGTAACATCAAGTTTTTAATTATCCAAATACAGATCAGCACTGATGTAGACAATGCTTCATACTAAAAAAAAAAACAAAATGATTATTACAGACACTTGAAATCAAAATGAAAATTAGGATTTTTTTATTAATGATGTCTGTTAATAAAAAAAATAAGCAATCACAAATTAAAAATCTACACAAACTATCCCGTTCCGTAACCATAAATAATATACGGTACCGTCACAGCCACAGAAGGTTCTAAGGTTCTAAGGCTTTAGGAGGCTTCAGTTAACCAGTAACTGGGTAATACAATACCCCTTGGTAAGACTGGTTGTCAGACTTTCGGGCTTCTGACGAACCGTAACGACTGTCAAAGAACTACGAATGACAGGCGGGACCAACGGCTTAACGTGCTTTCCGAGGCACGGAGAAGTCTCGATATGTAAAGATGGTCACCCATACACGGACAAGCGTAGCTTAACCTGATGGATCGACCCGTGCGGCTGTTATTACTAAGCCCTGAGCTCGTTTATACCACCAAGTGGAACTTGGTATAGTACACATTATGATATAGGTATACGTAGTCAGGGTAAGTCAGAACACAAAAGGACTACGGTTTTAATACAAAAATAATACGTACACGGTCCTCTGGTCTGTTTAGTGTTTGATAAAATTCTATTAACATCTGAACATATACTAACGTATTCAATAAATTATGCACCGTAAAGTATAGAACCTGAAATCAAATTATAATTTTTATTTTATAATTTTTTATTTTTATTAATCGGTTGATCAATACTAATTTGAAAAAGTATGGTACGTAAGTATAATTTTTTTTAAAGGTGTTATTTTTTTTTTGTACGGTACCTATAATAAAAGTTACAAACCATTGGTTGAGAAATATTTTTATAAATCTGGTAACTTTTTAATATTTGGAGGTAAGTTTGAAACAACGTTTCGCGGCAGGTTTGATCTCGGTTATCATTGATAGAGTGTAAAACCCGATGATTCCATAGAACAACTTTATCCTCAAGCAACTTAATAAACCGAATTGCATAAACTATGTTAGCGTCATAATGAATTAAAACGGCAAGTTGAACCAATAAATAAAACGGCATATTTGGATGTATAACAAAATGAAAACAGCAGAATATTATGTAGGAGCAAATAATCATAGCAACAGTGATCCAACTGTTGCTGATAAATCTCTTGGAGTTGTTCTCATTGTTCAGAAATCTATGAACTTGTTGAATGGTCAAAACGAACAACACATTACTGTCTCCTTGAATCAGAGTAATAATGAAGTCAATAAAAAATCCGAAAAAATAGTAGCAGAAGTCGTAGATTGTGGAATAGAACTGAATTTTAACAATTGCGTTTACTCTCACAAAGTCTATGTCAATGAGTCGAAACAGAAACAAAAACATGCACAAGACTGTGCTGCAAAGTAACAGTACATTATTGAACAGATTATTTGCAGTAATGACATTGCTCTTGATGCGGTACTTTGGACTTAACAAAATTGCTTGGAATAGAGTAAAAGGCAGGAACATGGACCGCACATCTTTATCGACATTATTCGCTACAACTTCTGTTTGAAGACTAAGATCAATATTTTCGTAATTCCTTCTTTTGTTGGACATCTTTTCGAAAGCACTTCCCACACAAAAATGATTCCTACCATGAGAACACAATGGTAATGTATCAAATAATAATAATGACAGTTACTTTACGTTATTACCGTAAGGGTTATTGATGATTATTCTCGAATAGTACCTAGATAAGTACCTATCGTGTCTGATTTTGTAATACCTAGATTAATTTGATTTACATCAACTGTACGTTCTGTAGTTTCTGCCTGCTCCCATGGGAAACAGCGTTATTTTAGGTAGTTCCATTATCCACCTCCTGGCTTTATCATCAGATCACTTCCAAGATACCAGATTATAGTATTGTCATCTGAACTACATAATCCTTACATTATAATAAAACAAAGTCCTCCGCCGCGTCTGCTGTCTGTTCGCTTCGCGTTAAACTCAAAAACTGCTGCATAGATTTTCATGCTGTTTTCACCTATGAATAGAGTGGTTCTCGAGGAAGGTTTTAGTATATAATAACCGGCATCCACGCGGGCGAAAAAGTTTCATTTCGATACGACAAAAAAGCGTATTTACGTTAAAAACTTCCAAGTTTTTAAAACTTCAGGTGTTGTATTGAAAATAATTTGTTTATTTAAGGTGGAGCTATTTATTTTAAATAATTGATGAAGAAATTGTAATTTGGTTTAAATAAATAACAGTTAAAACTTTACAGAATAGTGAACTGCAAAAATACAATGGCATAATTAGTGATAAAACTCATCAACACTATTGCTAGTGTTGCGTCTACGTAGAACAGGCCACACGCGGTCATCTTACTGAACGTTCGATTTGTTTGTAGCACGTTCTTGCAGAGATGTTGATGACTCTCTGTAAGGAAATAAATCACAATTATAATACAAATTGGTTTTGAATTCATTGGAATTATTTGGGGGTAAAAGTACTCATCAATATCTCTCCTCTATATATTGATGGAGATTGTCAATGGGGGTTAGTGTAACAACCCGAAAAAAAGGGATGATTACTCAGTTATTTCAATTACACCTTATAAGTACACATTTTCATTAGATTTTATAGTTTTTCTTACTTGGACAGTTGCTGTTCTTTATAAGCTGTATACACACCGTCTCAGCTTCCTCAACAGTTATATAAAACTTCTCGCAATTTATGATAAACATGACAACAAGCACTATATTCTTTGATATCCAACTTACAACATTCAGAAGATAAAACGGCGAGGTCTGGAAATGAAAACATTATTATTTTATTTCTCAATAGTAACTAGAGAGTTTATAGATCTACTAGGTAAATCTTTCAATATTGTGCGTACAAACTTACAATTGCAGTTGGTATGTATGACAGAATATGTTTTTCAACTATAATCTAAGTTTGTTTTTGGGCTAAATTCATCCCAACTACGGAAACCTTCATTGTGGGTGGTCTGACACGCACTTGGCCAGTTTTGCTTTATTAAGTGTTTTGCGTCGTACATTATATAAATTAATAAAATGTTATTGATAGAGTTGGAGGTACATTTGCATAAATCCATGAAATTATTCGGATGCAAATAGAGAAAAACGAAATATTATCACATATGCACTTACATTGTCTCCAAGTAGTAAAAATTGTTTAGATGTGTAGATAATCAAGTAAATAAAAAGTAAACTGCGGCAAAATGTTTCAAGCACGTGGCTTAATGTCTGTGAAATAAAAGAAAAATAAATTGGAATTTTCCCCAGGACACACGGGCAACAGTTAGTAAGATAAGATGAAGAAGTTAACTATTGCTTTTATATTGACCATATTTCTGATGACGAATGCCTAGATAAGTCATAATCATCATAATCATATATCTTTATTTTTCTCAACATCATATTACAGGCACAGGTTAATGAGATGCATAATCTTAAATAGAGAAAGGTGTCTGTGGTAGGACGATCCTGAGTTACAGATCACCCGGCTCTCTTAGTAGAGTCAAGATAATGTATAAATATAGGTTTCAAAAGATTGAATAATTTAATTTAGAATCAAGTGATATGGATATTGGTCAACTCCTTATGGTTTATGCCAGCCTGGTATTTGTGTTTACATTTTTGCAATGTTTTTTATAGTCTGACTCAGCCACTTAGTTTTGATAAGTACGAATTCCACCAGTTAAATTGAACGCGTTCAGCCCATCAAAACGCGTTCAAGAGCTGTCAGTGTCAAAATTGTTAGTGGAATATCGACACTAACAGCTCTTGAACACGTTTTAGAAATGCTGATCGCGTTCAGATTCATTGGTGAAATCCGCTCGAAAGATAGAATTGGACCTGTTCAATATGACGAGGAGTGCTGTCATGTATATAACCAACCTTGTATAGAACGCTTTTGTGGTTTTCAGTAACTTCTAACTGAAAACCACAAAAGGGTTCTATGAACTCAATCGTTATTAACAATTACTATGAGACCAAGCTTGAAATTGCGAGAAATAAATGTAGATATGAAACGACAGTTTTACAATTTCTTATTTCCAGTTAATTCAATTAAAACTTGTATATGCTATTTAAGAACAACTCTTGCCGAGGAGAAAAAGTTTCAAGTAAAAGTATTATGAAACTTACCAACATCTGGAAAATGTTTTTATACAGATTGTAAGCTTTTATAATATTCTGGTAAATTTTAAGCAAATTCATGCATCGTTCATCACTTTCCGGACTGTCATACAACATCAGAATATTTGATATCCATTCATCGAGATATTTTCTCAATAATATTATTAGTCGAATGGCGACCATATAATTTAAATCGAATGCTATAGTCATTATGTCGCAAGAATAATCAATGATAATCTCTAACCAACTCATACTATCAAAGAAAATGTAATAAATAGAAAATACGGAAAAAACAGTAGATATAGTAGTTATTATTGAGATCCAGTTCCATATAATGTAACTCCGGATACTCTTACTAAAATCGATGCTCTTATGGATAGTTTGGATCTTCAAAATGAGAGTGACGATGTTGTTTTTGTGCACAAAATCCCAAATGAAGAACATTGTAAAATCAATTGCATGAACAAAGTAGTAAAGAAAACTAAAGAATTGGATGAAGTAATTTTCAAAACGATTCATTTTTACATCTGTGATATCTACGGTGAATATACGATAGAAACACAACGCGTTCATGAATATGGTGTAGCAGAACGATAATAATAAGTACTTGTTTCCTATTGGATAAATATGATTACGTTTTACAAAATATTTTGATGAGAAAAACAAATTAAGTGTAAAATTAAAAGAATACGTCATTCTTTGAACTTCTTTTTCGAGCTCATTATTTGGTAGTACTTGAATTGAGGTCTTTGGATTAATTTCAAGTTGGTTTATCATTGTTATCCTCTTCAACTGGCCGCTGTTCGATTCCGTCTGACTCTGCAAAGGCTGTTACGAATGTATGTAATGTATACTATCAATGTTTGCGTTATTACTTTAGTGAAATTAATAGGTGTTTTAATTTCGTTTCCATCATGTTTGACAGAAGAAACTATGTCATTTTTATGTTATACTAGCTGCGCCTACGGTTTCTTCCATATTATTGCAAGAAGCAGTGTACTGGAGTTAGCTAGATGATGATAATCATGATGAACAAAACATAATATCCAGAACAAATTCGTCAGATTTATTTATTTAAAGTTATATGGGAGATACCCGGGATACCCATTACTGTATCCTACCTTATTCTGGTATGGTGGGCTACTACAAATTAGAAGTTAGGCGTGAAGTGGCACTGGCAACGTATCTTTTCAAAGTTTTAATAGGTAGTATTCAAAACTCCTGTATACTATCAGAAATAGGGTTTAATTTACCGGATATGTACGTGACGCGGTGACCCAAGCCGCAGCTGCTGGTGGTGCCAAGAGCGCGCACTAACCTGCTGGGGCGCGCAACACTGACTCGTGCGCTGCGCACTCTCAACACGGTGGCGGATACCATATGAGCCATAGACATATTCACCTGTACACTGGGTGAGTTCACAAGGGCCACGTACTGTGTAGCATGTAAGGTATAGTTAAGTACCTATATTTTACGTTACTTTGTCGCATTAGATATTATCTGTTATGGCAAAGGAAACATGTTTAAATAAATAAATAAAGAATTTAAAAATATTGTTTCATAATGTTTATTATTATTGAACAGTAACTTTACAATAGTGTAAACTGCAACAGTACAACAGCGTAATTAGTGATAACTCCCATCAAAGAAATTGTTAGCGAAGCGTCTATATTGAACAGGCCACACGCACTCATCTTACTGAACAATCGATTTGTCTGTAATACGTTCTTGCAAAGATGTTTTTGACTCTCTGTAAGGAAAGGATGTTGTAAGTTAGAAAATGATTCAATCTGAATTTGAAAATCTTATGTATTTTTGGAACTAAATTCCAAAAAATCAGCGAATCCCAAAGATATACACAGAACTTCACACATCAAAACGAAAATAGTTGACAATCTGATCTGCAAACTACTAAAGTACTACGCGGGCCCAGTGTGGGTTGGTATTTAACACATGTCTTCGAATGTTTGGTTCTAGGACATGCCGGTTTCCTCACGATGTTTTCCTTCACCGTTTTGAGAGCAATGGTGATGAAATAATTTACACAAATAAAAGCGACTGTCTGGGTTCGAACCTACGACCTACAACTCTTAAGTCATGGCCGTTACGACTGGGCCACCACTGCTCCATTATTGCTGGTGTAGTTTATTTGTTGCCAAACCTTCTTACTTGGACAGTCAATGCTCTTGATAAGCTGTATGCAGGCCGATTTAGCTTCCTCGACAGTTATATAGAACCTCTCACAGTATATACAATGTATAACAACCAATGCTATATTCTTAGATAGCCAAATACATGACACAAGCACACTAAATAGCGGGGCCTGAAAACCAAAATATAAAGTTTCTTATAAAGTTTTTTATATAAGTCAGATTCTGTTTGAAATATTTAGTTGTACTTGAGATTCTGTTCTCAGCACGATAAGCATGACCATATCTCCCTACTCTATGAAGAAAAGACATTATTATCTCTTTGTGACATCTCTTCTGCCTAAACAAGGCGACTCGAGATTATCTCCATCGCGTTATAGACTCTTCATTCTTCAATCAGTCATTTTGTCGTTCGTTACTTTCGTTTCCACGGTGATGATGCTATGCGTACTGGCAAAACAGACCACTGTTTATTTTACCAGCACGTGCACCAGCATCAGATGTTGGCAGATATAGAAGTGTTCATAAAAATTTAGATCAAGGGGCGTTGTACTCGCAATCGGCAGCAGCGTGCGTGCGGATATGACCAGAGACTCTAGACAAGTGACAATCGCTTGGAAAGGGTTTCGTATTTCTACAACGACTTTCAACAGGATTGACATAAGTTTTTCGATAGCTTATGTCAGTCCTATACATTTTTGCCTTTTCCATCATCGTTATCGCTGATAGAATGTCACTTTGTCTAAAGCCTCAGATGTATGAACGTAAACATACACCTACACCACATACACCACACATACCACATACATACTCCTTTTGCTTCCAAAAGGAGTATGTAAGGATCGTAGGAGGTGGCATTTGGTAGTTTCTACCATGTTAGGAAAGAGTACCTTTGAAAAAATCCAGAATATGTGCTATACTTACTCTGCTTCCTGCTAATGCAAATCGTTTAAAGGTGAAGATTGCCACGTAAATAAAAATTATACTGCGGTAAAATGAATCTATTACGTGGCTGACAGTCTGCAAAAAAATACTTTATGTTGTAGTAAACATTTGGGCGCCTATGTCCAGCAGTAGGTTGCTGAAATGGTGCTGATAATGAAACACTATGTCTAGAAGATGACTATAAAGTTATAAAATAAGAGTAATTAAGAAAAATTAGAGAAGGAGAACACATAAACCTGTACATTATTGTACATTGACTAGCGGTGGCCCCTTTTTCATCATTTTAAAAGTAAAAGTAGCCTACGTCCTTCTCCAGATCGCAGGCTGCTTCTAAAGTATAGTCAAACATAACAGATTGGTTCAGTGGTTTATGCGCGAAAAGGTAACAAACAGACGGATGGACAGAGTTACTTTCGCATTAGTATGGGTGACGAATGCCTGGGATCCAATTCAAATAAACTCCTTTCTGTAATTGAAGTCTTCAAAGGTATGTGAACTTACCAATAACTGGAATATATTCTTGTTCAGATTATAGGCTTTTAAAATATTTTGGTACATCCCGAGCAATTGGAGACATCGGTTATCATTCTCCTGTCCCCCATTCAACATTAGGACATCTTTTATCCATTCATCGAGAAATTGTTTTAACAATATTATTACTCGGATGGCAACCATATAATTGATATCAAATGTGATAAACATTACGTCACAAAAAAAGTCAAGGACAATCTCACCGGGACTAGAGTTATGATACAACACGCAAAAAGAAGCATATATGAAAATATTACTACAGAGAGTAGTTAATAGTGAGATATAGTTCCAAGTGACGAAAGTCCGGATGCTCTTACTGTAGTCAATGCTCTTGTAGATAGTTTGGATCGTCAAAGTAAGAAAGACATTGTTATGCTTATGCAAAATGTCTAAAACGAATAGCATTATAAAACCGAATGCATACAACATGTAATAAACAGCACTAAGAAGTGTGATAAAATCATTCTCAGTTGATTTCATATTTTTATCCGTCATATTAATAGTAATCATTCTATAGACACTCAACAAACTCATGAACAAAGAAAAGCAAAATGACATCAATTGATACTTGTTTCCTTTTGGGTAAATACGATTATTTTGTACTAAATATTTTGAAGAGAAAAACAAATTAAGTGCAAAATCAAAAGAATACGTAATTCTTTGAACTTCTTTTGCGATACGATTATTAGGTGGCACTTGGATTGAGGGCTTTTGAATATATTCACGTTTTTGAAACATTGTTATCATTCTTCCACGGCCCGTTGACTTGTGCCAGACTCAACCATAATGCTAATACGATTGGGGTTATATATTTATGAAAACTGATCGTATCAATTTGTTTTTCTAGTCACATTAGTAAATTAAAAAAGTACTTTAAACTTTGTTTTTTCTGAACAAAATGTGTCAGAAAAAGACAAAGTATGTATGGTTTCTCTTTAGGAATTGTATAATTGACTTGATAGAAGGCAATCAATGAAATTAAACTGTCTTGGCAAATGACCATGACCATTTCTGCTCTAATCGATTACAGCCAATTCATATTTTCAAGTATCCTTCATTTATTCAAACTAGATTTAAGATAATAGTCTAGAGTCCATCAAAGCCAATGTTTAAAATTGAATAAAAATAAATATTATTTGTAGTTCCGGTTACATTTTCGATTTAATGGCGACAATGTGAAAGATTACAGTTCATTTCGTTCATTCGGTCAATTTGATCAGATTAGTGGTAGGAGTATACCTTATTTTTGAGGTACATGAGATAACTATGGAGGCCACGATATTATTTATTGATATGGCACTTCAACCATTAACGCACTAAAACATACACAAATAAAAATCACATACAGTTTATGGAAGGTATTGTGAATTCGTCACTTACAGAAGTGCACAGCACTATCTATAGAACAACATGCAACATGATAATTATAGTGTTTTAACACTATAATTATCATGTTGCATGTCACTCGCTCATTCACTCATTTATGTCACTCGTCGCCATAGAAACCTACTGTTACGTTCAAACCAGTACAAAGTTGTGCTTTGTGCGTGTGTTATTGTTTGTTTCCTTATTTATTGTTTATTTAAACACTTACCCGTAACTTTTCTGCTCATTTTAGATCGATATACATATTCTTGAAAGCGATATCTCACTGTCGATTTTGTTTTCCTACTGTAATAACGATACGTGTCAGTTTATCGGTGAAATGTAATTAGATACAATAAAACGGTGCTGAGTTGATTGGAATCATGCATCAATGTTTCTGTGCATCAAATGTGTTTTGCGTGTGCAACGTATTTAGAGACGTCCAGACAGTGAATTTTCCGTACAACTGCAAAAAACAACATGAGGGTTGATGTTGCTGCCTTCAAAATGGTTATAATCTTAATGGTGCTGATCGCTGATCCACGCATCTTGTTGGGACTGACCGTCTCTTCACTACCATGGTTTATATTTATTTAGGTTTTTGAAATAAATGCTTAAAGATTGATTGCTTAGAGATCGATAAGTTACAAGCATCTGGTAGACCCACTCCAGAAGGCTTTAACTATCCTAAGTCAGCCTCTCCACCAGAGACGTGCTTAGCGATAGAGATGTATCTAATAGGATCGTTTGATTTTCATAATAATAATAATAATAACCCCACCGCCGTATCTCTACGTTGACGTCGTGGTGGGGCTTGCGCGCTCCGAACTCTAGGTCTGTGCCGGTAGAGTTTACTTTGCCGGAACGGGTCTAGAGTGAGGAGCCAGACCATGAGAGATACAAAAATCCGCAGGGCAGCATGTGGCGAGCTGTTGGGCAGTTGCGATCCCACGGACCCGATCTCCCGGGAGAAGTCTTGTTCCTCACCTCTGGCTTGCCTTTATTGGCCGGCTGGAGTGAACACTGACGAGGAACAGAGCTCCCACCTCATTCTTGCCTTCATTGGCCGGCTTGAGTGGAGACTCGCAAGAGCAAACGTGCTAGGAGGAAGGAAGTGTTCCAGTAAGTGCTCGTAGGGATCTTGACATCATCTTCATCATTCATCATCATCTTCCGGGCTCTGGGATTGTTCTGAAAGCCGTGGAATACCTCTCCACTCCTCAAGCACCTCAGGAAGTGTTGCCCCCTTGTCGCTACGTCACTATGTGCTAGCGACTGTTTTTGGGGGCCCATTATTGAGTGTGCAAGTCACCCCTGCCATTTTATCTTTGTATTTTATATTTAAAAACATTGGTCAGGCAGGGGCCATAGTCTTCCCATAGTTCAAAATTACCAGTTCACTAAGCCACCAAAACCGATAGCCCAATATCTTTGTTTCCATGTTCTGCAATAGTCCTACACCAACTGGGGGTTGTCCTTGGCTGCACTTGCACAGTGCGAACAGGGATAATCGTCGGTTGGTGCACCATTCCATTTTAAAATTGTCTAAGGGGCCTCTGCAAGTTGGCTTCGGCCCCTCGCACGCCTTCCAAAGATCCGGGATCCCAGGGTCCCGAGATGTATAAACATGTATAAACAAATAATAATAATAATCATTTATTCCAGACTTAGTATCCATATAGTTACAAACATTAGTGTGTAGGTATTATTCTAATATACTAGTTACTAAATTATTATATAACTAGTCTAATTATTTCACTAACATGAGATCAAAAAGTTACAATTAAAGCAATATGAATAATATTTGTACGTATATAAGTGTACAATATTCCAAGAAAATCGAATGCAGAGCACCAAGGTTACATTGCATGCAAAGACCCCCAGTGCCTTCGCATTGGACTATCAATATTTTCATAAATTGCCCTCAGAATGCTTTTGCCACTGCCACAGCTCCTCTGCATCAGGGAGGCAGCTCTGTTGCGCAAAATTGCGAAATAATCATCCGTACGAGCCTCAGTAAACATGCCTGATGCACTACAGAACCGGGGCAGCCGCAACAACACTCTGAAGGCATTATTATATTGCACGCGGAGGATGTCGTAGGCTCTCCGAGTATACTTGACCCACAGGCTGCACGTGTAAAAGGACTGGCAATAGGCCTTGAACAACAGGACCTTAACTTCTCTAGTACAACGTGCAAACCTGCGGGCCAGCATGTTGCATCGGATTGCCAACGACCTCCGCTCCCTCTCCATGTCCATGTCATCACTCAGATCATCGGACATGATATGACCCAAATATCTAAAATGGGACACCCTGGTGAGAGCCTCACCTCTCAGAAACACTGGAGGAATAAAATTGGGTAACTTACATTTACCTCTAAACACCAAAAGTTCACTCTTTTTCGTGTTATATATTAGACCGTGCACATCAGCATAAGTTTCACATGTAGTCAGCAGCGTCCTAAGAGCACTTATTGAGGGGCTGAGCAAAGCCATATCGTCTGCATAACTTATGCTGTTTACACACTGCCCATTTATATAGCAACCAACTTGTGTGTCAGCCAGCTTTTTAATAAGTTCGTCTATGTACAGGTTGAAGAGGGCAGGTGAGGAAAGTCCCCCCTGTCTCACCCCGCACTCCAGCCTGTAAACCTCCGAAAGGGCATCCGACCATCTGACTTGATTGGTTTGGTTACTGTACCAAAACTTAAACAAACCAATTAATGAAATTGGGAACCCAGCTTTATGTAGTTTTTCCCACAATATATCATATTGAACCAGGTCAAAGGCCTTTGAGAGGTCAAGGAAGGCAGCATACACAGGTGTATCTCTGTCGGTATAGTACCTGACAGAATGCTTGAGCGACAGGATTGCACTCTCAGTGGACAGCCCAGCCCGGAAACCGAACTGAGCGTCTTGCAATTTTAGATGTTTTTTTAACTGTCGCTCAAGCAGTCTATCAAGAACTTTAGCAGTAGTTGTTGCTAACGAGATGGGTCTGTAGTTGTTTCTATCAGAACTATCACCAGTTCTATTTTTTACTATTGGCACAACTATAGTTTTCATTAGGTTACTTGGTAAATAAGAATGGTTGATACAGAAACTAAAAAGCATAGAAAGAATTCTGGGTAGATGAGGTCCAGCAAACCTGAGATGTTCAATACTGATGCCATCATGTCCAGGAGATTTGCCTCCTGTCATACTTTTGATCACTTCACGAATGTCTTTTGCTGTAATAATTATTTGGTCAGTATCACACATGAGGCTCTCAATATCAAATGTCTGCTTAGTCAGAAGCGGTGACTGCACCTTGAAATGATTCATGAATAAGTTAGCTATTGACCTTGGCTCTACTTCATTATCAACACTGATTGGAATACCCGGCATAAGGTTTTGTTTACCTGTCTGTTCCCAAAATTTCTGGAAGTTTTTGTTATTATATTCAGTAGCTAATATGTCCATTGTAACCTTATCCTGATTGTTTTGACAAAATTTTAAGTTTTTCTTAAATATTTTTCTAGTAGTATTAATGTCTTCAAAGTATGGCCCTGTACTAGGTTTATCCTGTTCTACCCATTTAAGAAAAGATTGCCTGGCATTCCAATGAGCGTCTTTTACATGTTTATTCCAACCTATTATACTGCCTCCCCTGTGCACTCTTTTATTACAAGTAGACACAGCTGCCCTAGATAGTGTATGAATAATATTATCATACATTTTATCAATTATAACCCTATGATTTATATTCTTACACATCTTATTACTACAATTTTCAAATTCGACAGGAAAGTCCATTTTTCTTAGGTAATTGTTACATTTTTGGTTATAATTATTTATTTGTTTCTGATCCCTGGCCCTCCACAATACTTTATTGTCTACAGTTTTATTTATGCTACTAGCTTTTGCCCGCGGCTTCGCCCGCGTGGATGTCGGAAATTATCCCACAGGAATGTGCTACCGGGATAAAAGTAACCTATGTCTCATAACCCACGTGGTCTGTCTAGGCGACCTATTGTATAAAGATTAATGAAAAAACTATGGCATATTGTATGGACGATGGAAACTAAGGCGAAAGCTTTGGGGGAGCCTGCGAAATTCAAATTTTCTTATGTTTTTTGCTTTTTACAGGTCAGTGGTGCCGATTCTGTTGTTCACAAACTAAACTAAATTTAAGTTCAGTGCATCTTTTTCTTTCTATTTCACTAAGAAAAGGACAGAAGATAAATTTTAGTTTAGTCCTGTCAAATTAATCAGCGCCTGACGTAAATTGACGTAATTTTACTATGCAAGTTTTTAATCGCGTCTAAACTTGTAAGGAGTAGTGACAATTTGACAGGACTAAACTAAAATTTGTCTTCTGTCCTTTTCTTAATGAAATAGAAAGAAAAAGATGCACTGAACTTAAATTTAGTTTAGTTTGTTAACAACAGAATCGGCACCAATATCAAGTTTTATGTTGATCTAAATAATGAGTCGCAGTTGTATCAAATATTTATTTATCTAATCTAACTAATATTATAGGAGTTGTATTCCTGTATCTAATGGTTATTATTCTGTAAAGCTACTATTTTCTACGGTCGCGAATCATATTGACATTCGAAACTTACCCATTAAACGATTTAAACCTGTATTAAAACCAAACTTTGTAAAAAAGGGTACTATACAATTTCAGATTATTTAGAAGACAAAAAGCATGGGATTGAGCTGCTCGCTCTGCTAACATTTTGTCATTTTGGCATTGTGACATTTTGAATAAGTACTATGGAAAATCATCAAAATATACCTACCAGTTTTATATACAAATTCACATTATTGAATATTATATGTAGGATATTGACAAAATGACATGATTACTTTGTAAAGTATTGTATTATTGTGAATGTGAGGACTATGTGGATGTTTATTTTGTTTTTATTCTTGTATTTTTTCGTTCTCAGTTAGTTTTAACAATTGTCTGGCAATTTGAGAACTTTATGCGGCCTACAAAAATGTCCTTTCTTTGGTATTGTTCGTCGAATCGTTGAGCTCCCGGAGCTCCACTATTGCTGACAAATACTTGCACTGACAGGACAGGTTCACTCAAATCTGTGTGGTTCATTCATCAAAAGACCATTTCAGACTCTAAGCTACATGGTCCTTATAGGGCCTGACCAATATGCCAATATCTGACCTAGGTATGTCCGGACTTTAAAAGACACTGAGTTTGTTTCGGCCTTTCTTCTCAGAGTAGTCAGATAGGAAACGCCGACCTCATCTAGCTTAATTTTACAATTTTTTGATATTATTACGACATGTAAAAGTGATTCCAATAACCTATTTACAGAATAAACAATTTCATTTTAACATACAACCTGCCTGACACTGACTTGCAAATTGCAAAAATCTTAAAATTTGAATTTCGCGGGCTACCGGCACATCCCCCTTAAGAAAATCGCATCATTTGTACAACGCCATCTATCGAGTAAGTACTCACTGGTAAACTCAAACTCTTCGTTCCAAGCCAAGAGCCAAGTAGTAATAACTTTTGATTGAGTGGACAGATTCTCAAGATACGGACTATGACTATATTCTCAATCCCTTAACGCTCTTGAAGAGAGTCACGCAAAAATGTCATTAATAAGTACTTACATGTGAATTTTAAAATCAAGAGGGTAAAGAAGGGTTTTTACCCTCATGAGGGATGATTTTAGAAAAACTTTTTGTTAGTTACAAAAGGCATAAATTTTCACAGCCCTAACTTAAAAAAAAACCGGCCAAGTGCGTGTCGAACCATGCACAATGAAGGGTTCCGTAGTTGGGATGAATTAATTTATCAAACAAACTTTCGCAAAGTTTTATTTTTATTACGTCTATGGGCGTTTACTGTCCCTCAAAGTGTTAACATTGTAGTTAAAAAACTTGTTCTCGCATACAGAACGTTTGGGTTTTTGCAACTGCACATGTAAGTTGGTCGATTAAAAGTTTTTGAGCTAAGTCGCGGACAGACAGACAGATAGACGGACATGGCGAAACTATAAAGCTTCATTGTTGACTATGGAACTCTAAAAATTATAGTTTTCCCCATAAAAACTTTCATCCCCTATATCCCCCCCCCCCCTTAAATTTGTTTTTGAGAAAATAATTGCTTATGTTCTTCCCCGGGATGCCATCTATCTCTTCTACCAAATTTTATCGAGATCCGTTCAGTGGATTAGGCGTGAAAATGTGAAAAGGTAACATACAGAATTACAGACGGACAGACAGACAGAGTTACTATCGAATTTATAATTTAAGCATCGATTAGTATGGATTATGTGTTCAATTCAAAATGAGCTAAATACTCGAAAATCATTAATTCGGCGATCGTCATTCTTCTACGGAGACACTTAACACCGCGATTCAGAAAATGACGTTAAATGAACAACGCCATCTATCGAGCACGAAGTGATACTGTCAAAATATATGGGAAAACGTTCGAACACTCTGTAAGCTATGTAGAAAAGACTGTTTTTAGGGTTCCATGACTGACTTGACCTGAGTTGACCTGACTTGACCTGAGTTGACCTAACTTGATTTGGATTGAGTTGAGTTAACCTTGAGCAGGTATATTTTATCGCGGCAGGTACATTGGTAGTTGAAAGAAAAGTAGAGGTATCTTGCTAAAGTGAGTAATTAATGCACTCGTGTTAATTTAGTAAGCGCATTCGTGCCTTAATTACTCACTTTTTGCTCGATGTAACAATCTACAATTTTTAAGAAATTTACATTTATCACCATTTTTTTATGATTAATTTGTATCATGATTTAAAAGATAGATAGTGCTACCTATGGCACTACTACCAAACAATGGATTTGGAAAACTTGAATTAACCAAACTTTAGATTGGGTAAATTCACAATGTATCGCGTTATGTTTCCGCGCGAAGTATGTGAACATAATCATCATTAAACAACTGTTGTTTTATGATGATTATGATCGTGTGTTACACACGTTCTCACAAACCTACCTGATTTTACGCTAGTGTCATTTTACGTCAATAGATGTCATTACGTGTATCTACATTACGTACCTAATTAAAATTTCTTCTTGAATACTTTAAACTCTTATATCTTTTGATATTTTGAAGCGATTGCGATGAAACAAAGACTAAATGAAACATCGAGTTACACACAATATTTGAGTGTATAAGTTAACCATATTGATTTCGTACTTTTTACGTGATACTGGAACAATCAAACAAACGAACAGACAAACGGACAAACAGACAAACAGACAAAAATTCCAAAAATGGTAGAAATGGCATCTGTTGGTTATTCTTGGACAGTCCACCTACGTTTCTTTTTTTTTTTTTCATTGTACAGAAACGCCTCGTCTACAGATTTATTATATGTATAGATTAGGATGTAAGGGTCTTACTATGTTAATGTTGCAGTGAATTTCAAGAGGAAAAATATCTGACCAGTAAATATCATGCCTAACTTTAATATCAACTACTGAGTTGTAAGCTGCTTCTGTAACAAGACAATGGTCAAGCCATCGTCTACAGCCATGACTGTCACTGATAAAAGTATACATATCAGAGTTGAGACCAAGATTAGCAACATCAGAAATAATCCAATCCTGTTCTGAACAAAAGTCATTTAGTTCCTTAAAAAATAAGCTTCCAGGGTGAGAATTAAAATCTCCTAATACAAATACTGATTCTACACTATTACAGTCAACTATTGCTACTATTTCACTTAGGCAGTCACAGAACTCAGCTAAATTTTCAATATGGTCAACCGGCATATAAACACTAAAGATAAGAAGGGATCGGTCAGATGTGGTTATTTTAACTGCGACTATCCTATCACTATTACAATTAATTACTGACACAGAGTTAAACTTAGTTTTATTCCAGAGAAGAGCAACTCCACCATATGCATAGTTTGATTTTATTCTGCCTCTCACAGTCTTGGTACATTTTAAGCTGGTCCCAGCCGGACCTAGTGGCGAGTTATGCCATATCATGTTGTTATTTATGTTGCTAAATCTAGTCAAGCCCTACTAGGTTACGCCAATTGTTTTTTAAATCGAAATTCGTTACTAAAGAAGTTAGGTATAAAACGCCTGAAAGAAAACGATTAGCAATCAATCGTTTTTTGAAGTGAAACGAATGGGCTATCTGCCAGGAAAAGTATTTTTTTTGTTCTGATTTGTACAAAAACCTTTAGTTTAAATTAAAATAGAGGAATTATTTCAGAATCTAGGTCTTCGGTGCTTTTAAATGCACCATATGTAGCTTTTGGTCATAATCGTTTTGGTGAGGGTATGCATGTATAGGGTGATGGTCATGGTTCTTTTTGCAGTTATCCCTTTTGTGGTGATCAATAATAGACTATGATAATATTTAGAAACATACTTCTCATCAAGTATTTAGTAAACAGTTGAGTTTGAGTTTCATAAAACCCTATCTACCATCATCTTAATGTTCACCTTCTTTACAGAAACATCATCTTTCAAATAATCCTTCTTCATGTTTCAAATAATCATATTTTCTTTTTCCTTGCCCTTTTCTTTTCTTATAGCCATCCACATTCATAATTAACACTTTCTTTATGACATGCTTTTCATTTATCCAACAATATAATTTTCACCTTACAAGCTCGGAAAGATTCTGTTTGTCATTCGAAATCTGCGTGGAAAAGTGCATTTTCCCCGCTAGCGTGGAAAGAGTTTTTAAAATTCGAACCTTTCTATTCAACAATTTTCTATACCGCCGGGTCGACTGATAATGCATCAATACTTATTTTATGTCAGAGCGCCAACCTCATTTTTAGAATAATCGCACTGGCCAGCACGAAAAAAAATCGTTCAACGCGCCTAAAGAAGTTTTCACATAAAAAAAACTTTATATAATTTTCTTCTGTATATTCAATTCACTTTCCATCATTTGGGTTTGTTTAGCAGTGTAGAGTTAGTGCAAGCGATACTTATATGCCGAATTGAGTTTTCTTCCGAAAAAATTGCGCGAATAGTACATAAAAGCTTAGGTAAAATATTTTTGTTCAATGCATGGAGACAACTAGCATTTTCCTCGCTGTAGTGAGGAAAATGCTAGTGTTGAAAAGTTGTGTGTTTCGCTCGGCAACAAAGTTTTTCTGGGTCTCGTACCTTTGAAACCCTCGCAACACTCAGGTTTCAATACAGGAACTCGCGCGAAAAAACAACTTTGCAGCCTTGCATAACAAATAACTGTTATCAATATACCTACTTATTTCATTACTACCCTACCCTTGGTTTGACACCACCTGTCACAACATAGGAACTATCTGTCTAGATGAAGTAGATATTTACAGTCTTGAGTCCTTATGTTTTTTAATAGAACCAGATGACTGATGATCGTCGTTGCTAGGCGATGATTTCCTTTGTTTTCCTTGGAAAACATACAAAAAAACAAAAAAGCCCGTAATATCCCACTGATGGGCAAATGCCTCCCTTTTCCTTTTCCACACAGGTCAGTCCATTGCCATTGCGAAAAAGCACTTTCAGTAATAATTATTATATTCTTAGATACAAAAATAGATGAATCAATAAAGGAGACTGGTGCCTGGATAACAAAACAATAGAAAGATTGGGTAACGAAATACACAAAAAACAAACAAAATCCTAGATGCTTGGTTCACTATCCATGGTACCCATAATAGAAATATCAAAAACCGTAAATATTATACAATGATTATAATTAAAAATAATTTAATTGATATAATATGCCTCTCGGAAACTTTCATTAAAAGAGCTAATGAAAACAACGTAAGTTTAAAAGACTTTAAGCTAATTACTTCATACTCTAGAGTAACAGAAAACAGAGGGGGACTTTGTAGTCTTGCTCGAAATTCTATAGATTACAAAGATTTAGCTATATGTAACTACATGTCAATGGATAAAGTGTTTGAATGTTGCGGAGTTGAATTACCTTCTCTCAATTGTACAATTATTTGCCTATATAGAACTCCTAATAGTAACAAGCTCTTTTTTCGACCAACTTAAATTATTCCTTCATAAGATTTGTAATAAACCTAACAAAAAAAAAAAAACTAACAGGTGATCTTAACATCGATACAATAAAAAACAACAAAGTAAGCTCACATTTAAAATACACACTCATCAATTTTGGTCTCTATCTGCTTTTAGATCAACCAACCAGACAAAAAACCTGCATTGATCACTTTATAAGCAATATTAAAGACGCTATTGTAAATGTCCACGAATTGTTTCCTCCGACCCCAACACAAAACAAACTTTAATTTTTACTATTGATAAAAAGCCAGCAAGAATAAACAGTGGGTATGTTTACAAGAGAGATTATAGTAAAGACAATTTAGAGAAATTCTTAAGTTGTTTATCTGCACTAAGTTGGTCTGAAGATATGATAGCGAAAACTTCAATTCAGCTTTATTTCATGCTTATTTTTTGCTTATTTTACAACCTCTGCTTTCCGATTAACAAAGAAAGAATTAAGTCACCATGGATCACAACAGGAATTAGAAAATCGAGTAAACAAAAAAGAAAACACAGGGTTCTCCAATATATGACTAAATCTGGAGACGATAAATTACACTTTTTTAAATACAGTACAATATTTAAAAAAAATGTATAGGTCGATCTAAACATCTCATAAACAAAAAAAGAATGACATCGACAAAAAATAAAGGTACAGCAGTATGGCAGATAATAAAAGATAAAACTGATCACATGAACATAAAAACCAATATTGGTTCAATTAAACACGAAAATAATATTATAACTAAGCCAATAGAAATTGCCGAAACTTTCAATGACTTTTTTATTAATATCGCTAAAGGATTTCATAATAAGAACTATACTGCAGAAAGCAAACACACGATCGATTTACAAAGTGTGACCCAAACTATGTTTTTAAACCCATGTGGAGGAGATGAAATAAGAAATACGTCGACGAATCGTCGCGCCCATATGTAATTATTGCAAGTCAAGAGAAATATAAACTCAAACAATACCAGCAGTTATTATTTGATCACATCGAGAACTGAAGCATAACTACGGTTTGCGTAGTAATGAAACTGAACAGGCGCAGAGGGAGAGTGGCATTTATGATGAATACTCCGCACGCGTCCATTTTTTTAAAGGCAGCCTTCTGCACACGTTGCACGTTCTTACATATTCTTCTATGTGTTTCTGTGGGAAAATGATTTTATTTTTTATCTTCTACTATCTTACTTAAGGCATTTAGCACACTACAACACATATAAATCATCAACTTCCTGTCTTTCTCCTAATTCTTTGAGTTCGATTGAGTCTAGTCGCGCGGTCAAAATGCTTGCTTCAAATGCAAAATGCGCAGGATTTTGGGTAAAGTCAATGTGATGCGTAGTTTGCATATGGCGATGTAGACGCCACCAAACTCAAACTCAAACTCAAACTCAAAGCATTTATTTCAAATAAACCAATTACAGGTACTTTTGAATTGTCAAGGGGTCGGTCAGTCAAAAAAATGAAGCTAGTTGCCCATTCCAAAGCGTAGTAGGTTCCTATGGAGAAGAACGGGCAAGAAACTCCACGGACACTTTTTTAAATCAAAATTTTGTTACAATATATTGGTTACATCATTCATTTGAAATTAAACATGTGAGAACAATGTAAAAAAGAAAAAAAAAGAGACGTGCACGTTAAAAGCGTCCGTAAAGATAAAAAAAACAATTCAAAAATTAAAATAAATTAAAAATAAGCCGTGGCAGCTTAGAGATGACCAGTCCCTACTGGCGGCGCCCGTTCACGAACATGACGCATGGATCAGCACCATTCAGCTCAACCATTTTGAAGGGAACTTAATGATCCAACACACACGCCACCACCAGCGAGACATTTGAGTGAGCATGACATACTCTCTGCCGCCAGGGCACATTCAAGTCAATGAACGACGTACCTAGTAAATGGTAGCTTTAAGGTAGGTAAGTACATAGTGCTCACATATGTGCTATGAAATTATACAATACTAGGAGATTGAATTTATACAATGTCAAGATAGTCTTTACAATATTCAGCAGCTCCAACAATATTTTCGAATGCCAATCAATTAGTTTATGCGTCCTTGTGGAGCTGGAGCAGCGCTAAGCCAAGCATTTTTGTCAGCGATGTAATCCCCCAATTTATAATATGCTTGGCGGCATAGTGTGCGTTTTACCCAAGATTTAAATTTCGTTTCATTCTGTTGAAGTATGTGGGGAGGTATTTTATTGTAACATTTTAAACAGTACCCCATGAAGGATGAGTCTACTTTAGCCAGTCTGAAACCCGGTTGAACTAATTGGTCCCTATTTCTAGTCCTATAAGTGTGTCTTTCACCTCTTTTACTGAAAAGACTTAGATTTTTCCTTACGTACATGATGTTTTCATAGATATATTGACAAGGTACCGTCATGATGTTAATTTCTTTAAACAGTTCTCTTAGAGAATCGCGCCTGCGGAGCCCATATATTGCTCTGATGGCTCTTTTCTGCAGAATAAATATAGACTCGATATCTGCAGCCCGTCCCCACAATAAAATACCGTAAGACATGATACTATGAAAGTAGCTGAAATAAACTAGCCTCGCGGTATCTACATTAGTAAATTGACGGATTTTTCTCACAGCATATGCTGCTGAACTTAGCCGTCCTACAAGAGATGTTAAATGAGGACCCCATTGCAGCCTTGAGTCGAGGGTGATCCCCAAGAAAACAGTTTTATCGACGAATTCTAATTTCTCCTTATCCAATACTATGTCACAATCACTACTTTTAACATTCGGTAAAGCAAATCTTATGCATTTAGTTTTTTTCCCATTTAATACTAAATTATTAGCAGTGAACCAACTATGGACCTGCAGTAAGGCGTTATTTACGTCGTCCAAATTTGATGCACGTCTATTTATCTTAAAAATTAATGAAGTATCGTCAGCAAATAACACCATTTGTGGTTGGTTTTTTAATAAATGGGGTAGATCATTAATATATACTAGAAAGAGGAAAGGACCCAATATCGAGCCCTGTGGAACACCCATTTTTACTTTTAAACCGATTGAATGGACATCATTTATTTGAACTTGCTGTTGTCTATCGTCTAAATAAGATTTTACTAAACTGAGCGCAAGTTTACCTAGTCCGTAATGCTCAAGTTTCAAAAGTAAGGTTTCGTGATTTACGCAATCAAATGCCTTGGAGAGGTCACAAAAGATTCCTATGGCATCTTGCGCCTCCTCCCACGCTGTAAATATGTGTTTTAATAAGGTGACACCGGCGTCAGTCGTACAACGTCCTTTGGTGAAACCATATTGCTGATCGTGTAAGATCTGGTTGGTGTTAAAATTATTAAGCATCTGATTTAGCATTACCTTTTCGAACACCTTGCTGAATACCGGCAACACGGATACTGGTCTATAATTGTTGGTGTCTTTACTGTTTCCAGATTTAAAAAGAGGTACAACTTTACTATATTTCATTAAATCTGGGAAGACTCCTTGATCCACACACAAGTTAAATATTAAAGCTAAATATGGTGCTATAGTCTCAATTATGGATGCACAAACTTTGATAGATAATCCCCATAGATCTTCGGTCAATTTGATTTTTATTTGCTGAAATGCTTTTATGACTATCATTGGGTTTATATGTTTAAATTGAAATTCAACCGGGCATCCTGGAACGTTCGCTCTTAATAAATCAATTGAAACACTGGGTGAGGAATTTAAAACTTCCGTCGTTTTAGAGGGTATATTAGTAAAGAAATGTACAAATTCCTGAGCTACTTCTAAGTTAGAACTTATGGCACCACGTGAAGTCTCCAGTGTGAAATCAGTGTTTCGTATTTTTTTCCCATTAGTTTCATTATTTATAACTTTCCAAACCGTTTTTATTTTATCTTCTGCTGATTTGGTCTTGTTGCTGATATACAGAGCTTTAGCTATTTGGCAGGTATTTCTAAAAATTTTGGAATATGTAGCAACATACTTGTTGAAAGTTTCAGTATTTATGTGAGGCTTAAGGCCATACAGCTCGAACAGTCTTTCCCTACTTATCCTAATACCTCTAGTTGCCCAGTCACTAAATATAAAATTAGGGAATACACCATACATACATCAGTTTCCTCATTCTTAGCTCATCATCCTCAGCCTTATCATCTATCTCCTCTTTCTGTATCTGCCTCTTTTCTCAAACATACATACTACAACTATTTGGCGAAACCAAGACCAAAAATACTTCACTTGTGTAGAGGGTTTTTGTGAATGAACTTCTAGAATCAATATAATTAAGTTTCACCTGAGAGTCCTCTTCTCTTCGAAAACATGATCATCGTACTCTGAACTTCTCTAGTGGCGGTATAAAATCTCTCGCATTCAATGGCCAAAGATGTCAGTATCATAATGTTCTTCACGAGCCATATCTGAGTAATCACTATGAATATGGCTACCTGGAAAAATAATAACACTTGAATAGCGTACCTGTATTTACGGAGGAAAGGTGGCACGTGGCTCAATAATAACAGCCGCACAGGTTGATTGAAGGTACCGCGGTTGGTTCGTGGATGGGTGACCATCGATTACATAACTAGAACCGTCCGTGCCGTTGAGCTCAAAAGCTCGTAAAGTCCCAGCCAATAAGTGTCAATCGTAGATCTTTGGCAGTCGTCACGGGTAGTCAGCAGCCCAAAAGTCTGACCAGTATTCAGCTGCATCCGGTTAGACTGAAAGCTGATCTTAACATAGTTGGGGAAAGGCTAGGCACATAATTTACGGAGGAAAGGAAAAAGTGTAAGTAAAACCAGGAAGGGTCTATATTCTAGCCAGTGACTGTTATATTAAATAGATAATGATCACTTTTTGGATTTAATATGATTCAGTTACGTATATATAGTAGTCTATAGTTACTTACAGTGAGTCCTCCGCCGCCTATGAATAGCTTCATTTGAATTATAACTGCTATATTCATTAGACCATGGGAAACTACGAATATTGTGTAGAATAGAATCTGAAAATTAGATTCAAATATGGAAAGTAAAGTAAAAATCTTTATAATATTATTGAAGTTATTGTATTATGCGGGAGGGCGTGCTATGCAAGAAACTTACACTCAGCATTGTGTTAAATACGGGATGCAACTTGGCAGTTCCGAACTTCGCGCAGAGGGCTACGTAATAGTAACATTTTTTAGGAACCAAATAATGACACAGGCGACTGTGAGTGAGAGAACATGCGCGAAAGTTCGCAGAGCCCACGGGCAGAGCCTATGTTCAGACCTGACAAGTTATAGCAGCGGTATTGTAGATACGGTTTGAAGAAGAGAGAGAAATAAAATCACAGAATCTTACCAAGTGTTTAAACGTTTTTTGTAAGGTCCTGTAAATCTGTAAGATGTCCAGATAAATATCAAACATAAATTCCCAATAAGATTCAGATTTAGAATTCCCCGCTTTCCGAGCATCTTCGGTCCAAACACAAAGTGCCTTACAGGTCAACTTGATCATAAACTTAGCATACAGCACATTAATATCAAAAGTCATACTGAAGTAGTAATACGACATATGAAAGATGTTAGTGTTAGGATAGAACATACATGTCATATAGATGATAGACCCAAATATGATACCATTTATAGTGATGACAGAAACCCAGTTTTGAACAGTAAAGGTGAAGAGATCCTTGCCGGTAATCTTAAGGGCTCTAAGCACATTTTGGATTTTTAATACCAACACTATATTGGTGTTACTCCACTTGATATTAATATAGTAATTTATAACGAAACCGAAAGAGTAGCTGAAAAAGTCGTAAAAAGTAGTCCAGTTAAGAATCAAGGCTAGAGTTCTCCAGTCAGTATTGGTCGTGATCAGGCCATACAGACCAACACACCGGGATATTATCAAGCCAAAAACTGTGATACAGTTGTAAAGACAACTGTTAGAAGTGATGAAATTGTCACGTATAGAATACTTAGAACAGACGAGAAGGGATTGCATCAGATTCAACGGCCTTAGAACTGCCAGAAAATCATTTTCGATGAAATTATCAAGCAAGATTTCAGTTGTGTAAGTGATTTTCGGATTTTTGTCTGGTAGAATAGGACCCAATTTTGATCGTCGCATGTCTCTGAACTTTGACAATACGTGTGTTATACCGAACATGTCGATGTTTATTAATGAAGTGATATGAAAGTATCATCAAAGCCATTGCAAATGCATTTATTTAATCGTTTGTCGTTTCTTCCATGTAATTAGAATTCTTCAAATGTTTTTGTAACTGTCATACATATTAAATTGTTAAGTAATTGGTAATTGCAAAGGTCTTACTCATGTCTAACTCCTTGATTCGCCTGTGTTAGATTTTTTTTTGTGACTAATGTTTTTTACGTCGAAGTATAATAAAATTATGGCAAATCAAGTTAAGCATTCTGATACACTAATAAAAACATTGTATGTACAGTAGGTTGCCAAGACTCACATAACGTTTTCTAGGGAACACGATTGAAGTATCACATGAGATTTTTTTTTTCGTAAGGTTATTTTCGAAGCAGACAAACAGATAAATGCATTTTTCTTCGTACAATGTTTATTTTTCTTTAATACGAATTTTACATAAATGTGAACTGCCACAATACAACAGCGTAATTAGTGATAACTCCCACCAAACATATCGGTAACGTCGCGTCTACATTGAACAGGCCACACGCGGATATCTTACTGAACGATCGATTTGCTTGTAGCACGTTCTTGCAGAGGTATTTGTGGCTCTCTGTAAGGAAATATATCGATTCAACTTTCCAAATCAATATATTTTCTGTAACTAAGGTTTCAATAACATTTTTATTTTTTCTCATTTATAATATTGTATTTTCTGTAATTCTCGTATGCACGATTTGTGTCTAAAACTTTCCAATTCCAGTATTTTAATTAGTACCTGTAATTTAAAACCATTCTTACTTGGACAGTTCCCGTTCTTCATCAGCTGTATACACGCCGTCTCAGCTTCCTCAATAGTTATATAGAATCTTTCACAGTATATGCAATGTATAATGATGAGTATTATAGTCTTCAATAGAAAAATGACTGAATCGACACCAAAGAACGCCGGCTAAACCAAAATATTTCTAATTAGAAAATGTTATACAACAGATGAATAATTTTATATTATGGCACAAGCTACGTTAATATTGTTGCCTCTAAGGTGCAGGACATACGATATAAGAGGAGGGCGCGGGCGAGGCGACGCCGACGGTGTGGCGCGGGCTTTCCGTCGCTCTTTCATATTTCATACAAAATGTACAGGACGATCCATCCATTCCATCTATCCATTTGCTCGCATCCTGACGCCTGTGTATGTCCCGGACCTGGGCGCTCCTAAACATTTAGTTTGAAATATGAAAGGAGTGGCGCAACGCCCGCGCCGCACCGTCACCTCGCCCGCGCTCCTCACCTCTTGTGTATGTCCCGCGCCTTAAACTCTAAACACAACTGAGACATTCAAAGTGTGAATGTGTTGCTAAATGATTTGATACTTACGTCGTTGCCTGAAAGTTGATGTCTTTTTATCTCGAAGATACTGAAGTAATAGTAAAATAAGAGGTGGAGGAATTTGACAACCACTTGGCTTGTAGTCTGTGAAAAGAAAATAATAAAATATTTTTGTATAGGCTGTTCCAAATGTATCTAATAAAAGTGTAGTGTGGTCAGGTTACATTATTCCGCAATCATTTACTAAATGGAATTAATTACACATTCATCTGTTTAGAATGTTTCAACTTCATATTTTATCACTTTTTCCAACAATTAATGTTTGACTAACATTTTCTGACCTATTTGTGTCAAACGCTGGGATGGATAACAACTGGTTTTTCTCTTTCACTCTTTCTCGCTCTCGCTCACACACTACTATCACCTCCACATTTGTTTACATTTTCATTAAAATACTTTTGGAACAGACAAAGAGTATATAGCTCATGATTTGAAGATGACGACACTTGAGAAAAGTAAGACTAAAAAAGCAGGCTGTGCCATTATTTCTGATGATGAAGGTCTCGATCAAATTCTTAATGAAGGTCTTTTAGCACTTCAGTGTATTTATAAGTTAAGTAGAATAATCGTGAACTTACCAACACCTGAAAAACGTGTTTATACAAATTGTAAGCTTTTAAAATATTTTTGTACATCTGTAGCAATTTTTGACATTGTTCATTATTATTTTGATCGCCATTCAACGTCAGGATTTCTTTTATCCATTCATTAAGATATTTTTTTAATAATATAGTAACTCGGATAGCAATAATATAGTTGACATCAAATGTTGTAAACGAAACATCACAAAAAAAATCAATGGCGATTTCCACAAAACTTGAGTATAGACGAGACATAAAATAGATCAAATGTAAATAAGTATCTCCACATATAAACGATAATAGTGTGATCCAGTTCCAAATAATGTAATTCCGAATACTCCTTCGAAAAGTGATGCTCCTATGGATAGTTTGTAACTTCAAAATAAGAAAAACGTTTTTGTGTCTGTGCACAACGTCTAGAATAAACAACGTTGAAAAACAAATTAATTGGATGATGTAATAAAGACCGCCAAGGAGTGAAATAAAGTAATTTTCTGATTGTTTCATATTTACATCTCTGGCGTCAATAGTAAATGTTCGATATATACACAACGCATTAAATAATAACATATAGCAGAACGACAATATTAAATAAGTGTTGCCCCTAGGATAAATATGATTATTTTGTACACAATATTTGGAACAGATAAACAAATGAAGTGCAAAATTAAAAGAATGCACAATTCTTTGAACTTCTTTTTCGAGTCGGTTATTGAGTAGCACTTGGAATGGGGGCTGTGGGGTAGTTTTACGTCTTTTAAATATATCTATCATTTTTAACTGCCCGTTGTCCGTTTTTGTAGTAAATTCGTTCAACGATGAAAATGAATTAAGTTCGGATAAGTGTTTTGTAATGTCACTGTCAACGTTTATTGATTGCCTTTCAATACATTAGTAAAATGAAAAGACAAATTTTTGTTGACCTTGAAACCAAACCAAACAAAACGACCGTTTGCGAGTTGGACTCGTTGGGTTTGATGAATAAGACCGAAGAACAAATGAATCTCGATGAATCTATGCTATTTCCTGAATCCTTAGAATGACTACTCTTTCCTACTTATAAACGACCCCATACCACAATGATTTGGACTACCTTGGCCCATCGCTATCCCTTTGAGTATGAGTGACATAATTGCTAGAAGAACGCGCGACCTGTCCGGATCGCTAACGCTGCTAATACTAACTTCTGTTTTGCTTATTTTTTTTAAACAACCGAAATTATTCATCTGAGCATTCAACAAATTACTATCGCTTATCTAATTTTATCTATTTTATAAATGTTATCTAATTTTACTAAGTCAGCCGACGGCTGCGAGCATCTACTTCAAAATGTATGAAAAACTGAAAAGTTGCTTTTTACGTTACTATATACATTTTGATGTGAACGCGGCAGAAAACTTGTTTTTAAAATGATATACACTATTGAAATTATTAATACCAATTTATAATAAATACAGTTTAGATACAGAGTGCGTAACACGCCGTTATTAATATTAAGTCTATTTGTTAATGAAAATGTTCTTCGTTACCTTTTAATATAATTGAAATATTATAAAAGCGTAGCCTTCGATACGATCAATAGATATCATAACGCTGTAGGTATTTTGTATAAGTTTATTACTACGAACTTGTCTAAGTGTTGTAAAAATGTTTCTGAATTATAAAGTCATGCCAAAGATTTCATCATATCCAACCGAAGTAGTACTCAATAACAAACTGGATACAGAAGTCCAAAGAATGTTCTACCCTTTCAAATTACTACAGACTCTGTTGTTCTCATCAAAATTCGGTATTCGAGACAATTATATAACTCCCATGGGGGAAAAAGTATTATATACTCGCTTTCTTATGTGTTTCCTTCTTATTTGGTATCAGTGTCCGCCGATTAATTGCTGATGAAATGAATCATAGTTTGGGAAATGTTACTAATGCAGTACTTATGCTTGTTTCAATATTCTTGTTCGTGTACTTTAGTTTTGGCCTTATTGTGTTTTTTATTCTTGACATCATTCACAGCAATGACAACATTTTGCTTGTTGTTATGATCCAAATTATACAAAAAAGCATCGATTGTGGTAAAAGTATCCGCAGTTGCATTATTTGGAATTGGATCTCAGTATTAACAGTTTTTAGTTTTAATATTAGGTCTTTACCTATGAAATTGCCGTTCTGCAGTACTGGCCATTTCAAATCAAAATAATTTTTGTTTGGCTAAGAATTCTAATTTCAAATTAATTTTATTTTAAAAACATGGTTTTTTTTTTCCAAAAGTAGTCATTTCTTTATTGATTAGTGTTACATTTTCATCGCATTTCAATCTTTTTCGTCATCATGGATACGTTAAAAATTCGAGTAATTATGGAATATGAGTACCGTCGTGGCAGCAACGCGGCACAAGCGGCACGCAACATCAACGACGTTTACGGAGCTAACACTACAAACCAACGCACCACCTGTTATTGGTTTGCTCGCTTCCGTTCTGGAAATTTCGACCTGAAAAATGAACCTCGCGGTCGTCCGAAGACTTTGGTCGACAATGACGAATTAAAGGCGATTGTGGAAGCTGATGATACACAATCTACGGCTGAATTAGCAGCAGCTTTCGACGTTAGCGTCAAAACAATATTGGTCCATTTGCGTCAAATTGGCAAGGTAAAAAAGCTTGACAAATGGGTGCCCCACGAACTCAATGATCGCCAGCGCGAAGTACGCGTCGAGACGTGCCTTGCACTGCTCAACAGACACACAAATGAAGGAATTTTGAACCGCATTGTTACCTGCGATGAAAAATGGATTCTGTTTGATAACCGCAAGCGCTCAGCAAGTTGGTTGGATCCTGGTTCAGCACCTAAACAATGCCCTAAACGAAAACTTACCCCTAGAAAAGTGATGGTCACTGTTTGGTGGTCTAGCGCCGGTGTGATTCATCACAGCTTCTTACCAAACGGGGTGAGCATTACTGCAGATGTGTACTGTGAAGAACTGAACACAATGATGGAGAAGCTGGCGCATCTCCAACCAGCATTGGTCAATCGCTCGTCTCCGCTGCTCCTGCACGACAACGCGCGACCTCATACTGCACAGCAGACGGTCTCCAAGTTGCAAGAACTGGGGTTGGAAGCTCTCCGTCATCCGCCCTACTCACCAGACCTTGCGCCTACAGACTACTACTTTTTCCAGAATTTGGATAACTTCTTGGCGGGAAAAAAATTCAATACCCGAGAGGCAGTACAAAATGCCTTTGAAGAATTTGTTGCCTCCCGTCCAGCTGATTTCTTTAAGAAGGGCATCAATAAGCTGCCACTGCGATGGCAAAGATGCATTGATTGCATGGGTGATTACTTCGATTAATACAAATAAAAAATTCATGAAAAAAATTCGTTTAAATTTTTTCATACAAAACGGCAATTTCATAGGTAAAGACCTATTATTTTTATTTTTTTTACACATTATAGTTTGTATAATCACTTCAATTTGTTGCATTTTATTTGTGATTTGACGTTTATAAGTATTGATCTCCATTACGTTTATCCTATTCGAGTTCTTATATTGTTAAACAAGTTTCTCGGTGAATGGATCAAAAACATTCACAAGATAAATGATGGTGGGCAGGAAAATGACAAAATATATTGTGTGAAATTGTTTAAGACGTATAAAAATATTTTGAAAGCTTACAATGTGTACAAGAAAGTATCGCAAGTAATGGTAAGTTTCTTTTGGTCTGAGTAAGTAAAGATGACAAACAAAAAAACGAGCGACCTTAGATGTGTAACATCTGACATCTTAGCTGATAGTAACTACTTCTCGGAAAATGGGTTGGTACCATCTGACGACAAACTCTAGCACCACGCGCGCTCATTGGTCAAATCAATAGCGCCCGCTTCCCCGGCTTCCTGTTACACAATTCCGTCCCTTTTCACGAAATCACTCCCACAGATTGCAGA
Organism: Lithophane ornitopus; assembly: GCA_948473465.1. Taxonomy (NCBI): domain Eukaryota; kingdom Metazoa; phylum Arthropoda; class Insecta; order Lepidoptera; family Noctuidae; genus Lithophane; species Lithophane ornitopus. The sequence goes on along the minus strand of OX419635.1, from coordinate 13,758,905 downwards.
GGCGAGAGGAAAGATGTTACATATCAAAAAAAAGAAACATATCAATAATTTACTCTTACTAGTTACAAGAAAAACAGTGGAGATACTGTAACTGACTAATATATATGGAAGAAAATTCAGAGGAGACTAATAAAAAATGTATTAAAGAAAAAAGACGTACTGTGCTTAACACAAATAAATTGATATAAGAAAGGACAGAAGTATGAACTAAATATTGTAGTAACAACTACCGTACCTTATCTTCCTTTGCAGGTAATGCATAGTATCCTCAATGTCTTTGTACGCACATTGTGTTTCGTAGAAGTACTGCTACAAACTGCGGCACAACATCATGAGGTAAGGATGAAGGATAGTGGTTCTTTGTTCACAAAATTAAAGAAATATTAACTCTATCTTCTGCTGTCCTGGTAGTATGACCCTAATAAGATAAATTATAGTGAACCGCCCTGTTTTGCACAGGTGCGATCTGCTGATGTATATATATATAATATATATACTCTTAAATCTTCCGGAATTAATTTTCAAAATAATGGCAAACCATATCTAAATCTATTGTGTAGTTTACAAGATCTAAGTGCACACAGACAGACATGAACAGAGACATAGTTTTATACTATTTATTTATGTTTATGTTATGGACCAAGTGATTATTAGGGCATTATAAAAAATGCCCGGGTAGTTTGAAAAATGCCCAATATGAGAGGGCAGTATGATAACAACTATTGAAATAATCAAATCAACCGGGCATTTTTTATTATGCTAGTCACCTTTGGGGCAGCACATTTAAACCAGGTTTTATTACTATTATTTTGATTTCAAACGTAGAATCAATATTTAAAATCATATAAAATATTTCCATTCATAGACACTCTGCTGACCTATGATGACTTTACTATAATTTAAATACCTGTGTATTATTAGATTGCCCAAAGACCACACGGCAATATTTATAATGACGAGGCAATGTGATAAATAAGGAAGATCAAATTATAATTAATTATTTTGCCCTAAGTAGCTTGTCATTATTCATAATGCGCGGGCATTATGAAAAATGCCCGTATTTATTTCTTGGTCCATACCATATACAATAACATAATGAGCTACAGCATATTTGCCAATTTTCTCAGTATGGCGAACATATATATTTATTAATCCAATAATAGTGGAGACTCCACTCTAATGCACCTTTTTCTACACATATAAAATTACTTTTCAGCCTGTAAATTGGAAGATCACAAGTTTGACAATATTATGGCTAGCGAAGGACATGTTACTTGTTATTATTCAAAACGTGTATTCTGAGAAGTTCTACATCGCCATCGAGAATGCTGAGACGGCTTGTATACAGCAAATGAAGAAGAGAAACTATACAAGTGAGTTAACTGTAACAAGTATTAAATTCTGCAAGCATTACTATGAATGCAATTATCAACATGCGTATCAATTTACAAGACAATACGAGTAAATGTTAAAGAGTTATGTGTAGAGGTGGTCCAGCATCAGGTCATCTGGATGCTGCAGCCAGCGTCCTGTTTGTATATTTTTTTCTGTTTGTTATGCCAAGATCGGCCGATAAAATTTGAAGATCATCAGTCGATGTAGCGATGGTTGGCCTATGTTCAGCAGTATTGATAATACCCCAAGAGGAATTTGTCCGAAACTAGCTTGCAAGAATTTATTTATGCACACACAAAACACAAAAAAATACATAAAGATAGAACAGCAAAATGGTACTGCTTATATCATTAGAAATTTCTTCCAGCAGACCTGAGACACTAGAGTCACATGGATGGCGCAGTGTGTAAAAAGCCAATAAAGGAAAACTTATCATAACTAACTTATCATAATATGGATACTATTTATATATACTTTTACAGAGAATCAACAACGTCTGTGCAAGAACGTGATACTGTCAAACCGAACGTTCAGTAAGATGACCGCGTGTGGCATGTTCCCTATAGACGCTACACTAACGATATCTCTGCTGGGACTTGTAACCAATTATCTTGTTGTACTGTTACAGTTTGCTCTTCTGTAAATAAGTTATTATAAGATAATGACCATGTTTAATTACATATACACCACCTTGTATTCGTAATTAGACATGGACATTATCTTACATTTTCTCTCAGACTATACTACGACAACAAATGAAACTTTGTTATGACATTCCAAGTCTGCTAACAATGTCAAATTCTTGTTCTTACTCTTCTTATAGCTATTCAAAGATCGGCAAAACCCATAGTTGGCCGAAAATCTATTAAATTTGTTTGAAAAAATCACTCTTTTTATTTCGATGTTACAAAAGCAAAATATTTTATTTCACATAAACCTACATGGGCACTTATGAAACGTCAGAAGCTAGGTGCACGGTTCCAATTTTATTGATCGTTTCCTATGAAGAAGAGCCGGCAAGAAACTCCACGGTTACTCTTTTAAAAATAATTGGCTTTTACAATATTTTCGAATTACAGTGTTAATAGGTATGGGAGGACAGTGTAGGCCTTTCAAAAAGTACCAGGTAGGCACTTAACAAAATAGAAAATGTTCAACAAATCTACAGTCCATTAAGCCTACAACGTTCGACGTAACGGTTTTTTGATAGTTTAAAAAATACTCCTTTATTACTCCTTTAATACTCCTATATTAGTGTTTTAATTTACTGTCGTATTTTCGTCCCCATATTTTATATTTTTATATAAATATCTCCGTTTATTTTAAATTGTAGTGATATTTAGGTACTAATTTAGTCTTTATAATGAATTATGTATAATGTATCAATAACTACTCCGTGTACTTTTACTATTATCATTAGGTATTCGACTTCATTGGAATTCAGTTGTTTTAATTCATTGAAAACGGTCATTACATTGATTACAATAAATGCCCTACATATAAATGGTAGAGTATTTTCATTTCACCATTATTTATTGTTTTAATAAAGACAGCGGAAGTCGTGAATAGAAAAAAAATGATTTTAATAAATAATAAAATCAAACCAAAGAGTACAACGGTGCTTCCAGAAATATTACTTGATAATAGACTTGAAAAAGTCATTCAAAAAATGTTATATCCAGTGAATTTGGTGCTCTCACTCTTTCTATTATCAAAATACACTATAAAGGATGATTATATTACTCCCAAAGAGAAAAAGTTTCATATGCTGACATTCGTCTGTGTGGCCTGTGTATATGGATTAAGTATCAATCGTTTGTTTTTTGGAGAATTGGAAGACACAATGGGAACCAACAATTATGACATCGTCGCTATCATGTTTGCATTCTTCATGATTTTATTCAGTGCCGGGTATACCATTCTCTTCATTCTCAACATCATTCACAGTGACATCAACATCTCAATCATTTTATTGATTCAAAGAATTTACAAGGGATTAGACTTCAGTGAAAGCCTCAAGGAAGTCACTCGTTGGATCTGGATCTCCATTTTAGGTGTATTCGGCGTTAACATCTTTCTTCAGTTTTTGTATGCTGGAATTTATGATGAATTCTTTTTAAATGACATGATCTTAAATTATATGTTCATTAGCTTTGATATCAACTTAGCTTACGGTATTATGGTCATTGTATTGCTGAGAAAGTATCTCGAGAAATGGATCGCGGAAGTTCTCATAGATAACGATGGTAAAGAATTTGACGTCGATTTTTTTGGTGTCTATCGAAATATTTTGGAAGCTTATAATTTATATAAGAATATTTTTCAATTAATGGTAAGTAGCCGTCTGCTCGGAGGTGCTCCCTTTTCTATATATATATAATATTTATTTATGATTTTATTTATAGTTGGAATATTCATTGTTCATAATTATTGGTCCTTTTTCCTCCCACAGATATTATTCCATACCGTTGATACATTTTTCCGAAGTTTGTGCTATTTTAGTATTTTGCTGCATATCTTGACAATGTCAGCTGGTCATAATGAAGAAGTAAGTATTAAAATATACCAAACTAACTCTCATCCTCTTGCTGCCCTTAACCGTATTATTTGGTGGCCATGAAGTACCTACATCTTTCCGTAAACTATCTGACCTTTAGGGCTATTCAGTAAAAATCTCACCATGAATACATTAGATGATTCGTTATTGCATACTTTCGGCGCTGCGTTATTCGGCGTAGCATATTTCGAGGTCACGTAGCGGACTCTTGGTGAAGTGAGCTATCTGTCAAGTGTCAAGTGAATCCCTAGCATCAGGAAGAATGTCAACTCACTTCAAGCTCATTTCATCGATGTTTTCACAGAAGATATTTTAGCAGAACAGGTCTGCTGGACAATCCAGTTACTGGATAACACGATAGGTAGTCCTTCTAAAGATTGGTCGTCCGACTTGCGGGATGTCGATAAACCACTAATTAATCCTATATTTTATTTCGGTTTTATTTCTTCTTTTAAAACTTTCAGGAAGGGTTGCAGTTTTCACTGACCATCTTTTTAGCAGCCATATGGCTAGCAAAGGATATATTTCTAGTAATTATACAATGTGTGCATTGCGAGAAGTTCTATATAACTGTTGAGGAAGCTGAGATGGCGTGTATACAACGTTTGAAGAATAAACATTATCTAAGTGAGCGCAAGAGTCGATTGATAGATGTTAAAAAACTTTTTACAAAAAAAGAACAACCGATTTTTTGCCACCAACTTCCGATATTAAAGTTATTTTTCACTTTTTTGGGTTTTTTTTGGAAGTCGGTTGTTTTTATTTTGTAAAAACTTTTTGTTTTTAACTTTTTAATTTTTTTAAACGTTGCCCCACACTAGGAATTTCTTCCTGTATCGTGGGTGCGTTTACAAACATGGAAACTCACATACACTAACACCCAGACCTGGAACAACTACTTGCAGATCATACAAATATTTGTTCCGTGCGGGAATCGAACCCACGGCACGTTGCGCAGCAGTCCATCGCTCAGCCACTGCGCCAACCGTGTCGTCAATTGTGGACCTACACCTAAAAACCTACCCCACACAAATTCAAATACCACTGCCTGCTATGTAAATTACAGTGACGGACTCAAACAATATATCGTCTACATACACTAAGTGGGAAAAAATACGTAATATTGAAGCTAACTCAAAAACTACGCAAGTAAAGTTAATAAAATTTATATGGGACCACCTCTGAAACATGACCTACCAAACAAAAAAGAGTCATCGCAATCGATTCATAATTGGCGGAGCAATCGAGTAACATACATACAAAAAAAAAAAAACATATAGACGAATTGAGAACCTCCTCCTTTTTGAAGAAGTCGGTTAAAAAGTGCAATCAACGGTTGCATAATTCCCCTGCTGGGGTATAACTACCAGCTATTACAAACTATTATTGCAACACCAACGATCAACGATTTACTGTAAAAGAGTGCTCCTACTGTGTTGTAAGGCATCAGTCCATTGTATTTTAAAAAATGTTTGAAATAATCAGCTCTTATTTAATTGATTTCACGCTTTGAGCTGTTGTATGTTTTCTCGGCATGTCCTGAAACAAATAATTTTATTCGAAGATATTTGTGTTTACTAACCTACACTGGGCCGCGAAAACTCAAACTCAAACTCAAAGCATTTAAGGCGCGATACCATTAGGCAAGTTACTTGTATGCAAGTTGCAAATTGCATACAACTTGAATAAACCTGCATACAAGCTACAACTTGTGTGAGGTAGTTTGAACTTGTTAATTTTTTAATTCAAGTGACGTGCAAATTGAACGCGTAAACGTTAGTTGCACAGCATCATGTCTTATACCCATGATGTCCTTCTCAATTGTTGAACATCTCCACTTGTATGCAAGTAAAACCTGTATGCAATTTGCACTCTCAAAAACATGTTTCCAATGCACGCAACTTGTACGCAAATGTGACGTCATACTTGCATGCAAAACTTGCCTAATGGAATCGCGGCTTTATTTCAAATAAACCAATTACAGGCACTTTTGAATTGTCGAGGGTCAGTCAGAAAGATGAAGCTAGTTGCCCATTCCAAAGCGTAGTAGGTTCCTATGGAGAAGAACGGGCAAGAAACGGGCGTGTTGGGTTACGGCCCACTCCTTCTTATAGAGGGAGGTCTGTGTCCCCCAGTGGAAACATTATAATGCTGATTATGCTATGCTTATGCAGGGCTGATTTTGCTGCATCCATAATAGCATAGCTACTTGACGACTCACATCCTACATTTTTACAGATCACGAAGAAAATCTCTGCAGCCACGTGGTACAGATAAACCGAACTTCGTTCAGTAAGATGAGCGCGTGTGGCCTGTTCTACATCGATGCCTCACTACCGATACAAATGATGGGAATTCTTACTAACTACATTGTTATTATGCTGCAGTCCACTTTCCTGTAGATTTTGATATCATTGCAACCTAACTGTTCTCATATTCAAATAGTTTATTTTAGTGAGACCATAGGTATTATGTATCTGGATAATTTTGATATAAGTAGCTAGAAAGTAGATAACTTATATAAATAAGGAAGAAAAAATACTGCTCCGAACTCGAATTAATTAGAATAAGTACAGGAACATGATGATTATTATTTAGATACTTTTGATAATTAACAATTTATAAGGAAAATTGACGTTTCGAAAATTGTTTTCTCATAAAAAAGAGTGAGTATCTCGTTGCCGCCATCTGCACCCCAATCTCAAAAAAAAGATGAGTCTCGTTGACTCACTGGAGTACAATAGACGTAGATATATTTAGTAACCTATTCTGCTTGACTATTCTTCAAGATTCCTAAAAAACCCTGTAAGAAATCGACACGTGTTTCACCTCTCAACGAGGCATTCTCAGGATGACGATTGACCAATTGCAAACCAGAACGCGACGTGCTACCACACCGAGCGCTGGACGCAAAGTGAATCAAATCGCCCGTCATCCCCACTTATATAGGATTGCTGCTCGGACGTGACGGGCGATTTGGACTACTCACTGGAGTACCTACGTTGGTACTCCAGTGAGTAAGCCCAGTGGCCAGCTGTGGATCTCTTTCGGCTGACGATGATGATGACAATCAGTGCACAATAGGCAAGAAAGAAAGAAATCAATTACAAATTAAATTAAAATTTATTATTTACAGTTTTTTTGTGTTATTTACATTTATTTTTGTACTTTACGAAAATGATTCCTATAAAGAACACGAATTTAACAATGAATTGACTAAGTTTTAACTTAAAAATTATAATTTGTGACGCAAAATCTTATATTTATGAGAAATTGTGTGCCTTATTTCTAAACAATATCTTCTTCTTTTCCAATCAGACGTCTTCTGATGACGACGCTTCACTTTTTGTAAATTTTTGCCTTTCATTCGGCAACTTATCGAATGATCGATAACGAAATGAAATGAGCAGATGAAGGTTCATTCCCATTGAACACGGAATGAAACAAAAATGATCATTCACTCAATTGAAGCGTCTGATAATTATCAGCTTTACAATAACAGATTAATAATTTGTGACGCTAAATACTCTAAAGTTACAGGTAACACTGAATATTTACAGGGTTCAAACACACTTTCACATCAGTAAATTCACTTTTCACTTTGTCTCTCAACACAGCTTAATATTTTAAAGTCTCTGCCAAAGGTTTCCCCGTCACCCAGGGTCTGTGGTAGTGGCTGGTTCAGGGTTTCTGGTAGGAATAGTGAGGTGATCCCTCCCATTACACTGAGAACGCCCATTATAGTCAAAGGTAATGCTCTGGAGTAAACTGCCTGAAAAGGTAAAGGAGAGAAATAATATTAGGTCTTTACCTATGAAATTGCCGTTCTGCAGTACTGGCCATTTCAAATCAAAATAATTTTTGTTTGGCTAAGAATTCTAATTTCAAATTAATTTTATTTTAAAAACATGGATTTTTTTTTCCAAAAGTAGTCATTTCTTTATTGATTAGTGTTACATTTTCATCGCATTTCAATCTTTTTCCTCATCATGGATACGTTAAAAATTCGAGTAATTATGGAATATGAGTACCGTCGTGGCAGCAACGCGGCACAAGCGGCACGCAACATCAACGACGTTTACGGAGCTAACACTACAAACCAACGCACCACCTGTTATTGGTTTGCTCGCTTCCGTTCTGGAAATTTCGACCTGAAAAATTAACCTCGCGGTCGTCCGAAGACTTTGGTGGACAATGACGAATTAAAGGCGATTGTGGAAGCTGATGATACACAATCTACGGCTGAATTAGCAGCAGCTTTCGACGTTAGCGTCAAAACAATATTGGTCCATTTGCGTCAAATTGGCAAGGTAAAAAAGCTTGACAAATGGGTGCCCCACGAACTCAATGATCGCCAGCGCGAAGTACGCGTCGAGACGTGCCTTGCACTGCTCAACAGACACACAAATGAAGGAATTTTGAACCGCATTGTTACCTGCGATGAAAAATGGATTCTGTTTGATAACCGCAAGCGCTCAGCAAGTTGGTTGGATCCTGGTTCAGCACCTAAATAATGCCCTAAACGAAAACTTTCCCCTAGAAAAGTGATGGTCACTGTTTGGTGGTCTAGCGCCGGTGTGATTCATCACAGCTTCTTACCAAATGGGGTGAGCATTACTGCAGATGTGTACTGTGAAGAACTGAATACAATGATGGAGAAGCTGGCGCATCTCCAACCAGCATTGGTCAATCGCTCGTCTCCGCTGCTCCTGCATGACAACGCGCGACCTCATACTGCACAGCAGACGGTCTCCAAGTTGCAAGAACTGGGGTTGGAAGCTCTCCGTCATCCGCCCTACTCACCAGACCTTGCGCCTACAGACTACTACTTTTTCCAGAATTTGGATAACTTCTTGGCGGGAAAAAAATTCAATACCCGAGAGGCAGTACAAAATGCCTTTGAAGAATTTGTTGCCTCCCGTCCAGCTGATTTCTTTAAGAAGGGCATCAATAAACTGCCACTGCGATGGCAAAGATGCATTGATTGCATGGGTGATTACTTCGATTAATACAAATAAAAAATTCGTTTAAATTTTTTCATACAAAACGGTAATTTCATAGGTAAAGACCTATTATTATTATAATTAAAATATCTGTAAAGGGTGTTAGGGTAAACACCGTTATCCTTGAAACCAGTGGTTTGGTTTCATATATAGAACGTAAAATCAATGGAAAATTACAACTTTTTTTTTAAAGAAAATCTACCGTTTACCACAAGAGTATTTCACCCATACACTCTAGGGCGGGGCGCTAGGGCAACGAACTTGCGTCTCAACGCGTGTGGTTGGCGCGGGACGTGATCTGACCGGCCGCGAGCGCGACCCCCCTCACTCAGTCAGTCAGGTGTTTCGCTAGCGAGCACGGTGCCGGATAGAAACTTTAAAAAATCTTTTTTTTTATAAGTGAACTGTTATACATAAGTTCTTATGAGAAATAAATATCTTTAAACCTAAAAAATCTTTTAATGAAAATAACGTTTTTTCTATTTTTACTCGGTTAGTTATTTTTATATTTATGTCAACTACCCATGGTTTGAGTGACGACCGTGTTTACCCTTACACCCTGTATAAACATAAATTATTATGATGTAGGTGAAGTTTGTATACATGCAACAGCACACAACGTAACGTTACGTTGTGTAAAGACTCTACTAGGTACTATCTACCAGATCAGTTCACAACTAGGACTATGGACGGGAATTTGTATCAGATAACTTAATAAGGCCAATAATAATAAGCCCTATTGAAATAGGCCTTTTAGAATCGATGCAACTTCTTATATTATTATTACTTGGGCCCAGGAGATGGCCATTTTCATCGCCTTAAAAGTAATTATATCAATGCTGATCGACTTACCAGATGCACTATATACGGAACAGCCAGCAGCCCAAGTCCAGATATAAACGAGGCAGCTCCCATTGCCTGTGCTCTAAGTACAGTTGGTAACAATTCTCCAATCAGTACGTAGAAAACAGCAAACGATGAAGCAGCGAACAATCGGCCTAACATTGAGAGAGTTACTGTTATCCATGGCCATGCTGGAAAGAAATGTATTTATTTAAAATTTGATAGTGTTCAAGATTTACTTAAGAATTTATTAAAATATATTACAGAAATCATTGGATCGGCTGGCATTATGTTATAAACTAGCTTCTGCAGCTTCTGCCCGCGAATTCTATCAAACTCAAACTCAAAGCATTTATTTCAAATAAACCAATTACAGGTACTTTTGAGTTGTCAAGGGGTCGGTCAGTCAAAAAAATGAAGCTAGTTGCCCATTCCAAAGCGTCGTAGGTTCCTATGGAGAAGAACGGGCAAGAACCTCCGCGTGAAAGTTAACTAAACCATTTTTTATAGGAATTCTACAAGCTCATATTCTTGCAATACATAACTAGTGTCAGCCAAAACTATAAACAAATTTGCTCTACCGCTAAATAACAATTAGCTATCCAGACCGAGCATTCTTGGCCCAAGTCCTATTTAAGGCTTGAAATCCTCCTACGCTGACATCGGTTACGTACGCGAGCAACGTAATACACGCCGCGGATGTCAGCGTTATGGTGCTATATGTGCGCAGTATCGTGCTATATAGAACACGTTTTCCGAATAAAAAAAGTGGCATATATGCACACGACCGACTGAGTATTCGCGACGAATCGCATACCTATATAGAAAATTATGTTGTCATAGTTATCTTAAGCTTTACTTACATTCAGGAACAAGTATACAGCTGATGCAGGCTACTCCTCCGACACACATGAACACGCAGAGCACCCAGCGCCGACCGAACTGCTCCATACACCGCCATGCCATGAAGTACGATGGTATTTCTACGGCGCCACCTGAAATGATAGAACACTATTATGTAAAGTATTTTTTTCTAGTGTGCCTCATGGAAAGTAAAGGCTCTAACGGGCCTCTGCAAGTTGACTACGGCCTCTCGTAACCTTAAATAGATAAAGACTATATACGTAACAAATAAAATGTGTACATTAAAAAAAAAACTGTTAATAAATGAAGTCTACGTTTTTCTTACCATAAGCAAGGAACACGTTACAAAAAAAATAAAAACTAACATTAAATTAAAATATAGGACTATGTATGCATCATTACCTCACTAAATAGGTTCATTTCAGACAAACAGATGCTGTCTGACGGCGATTTTTAAAGGACTTTCAGTCCACCAATTAAAAATACATTTTAAATCAGAGCTCGGATGGAATGTCAGTGCTGTAAGAAACTTAAATATGACTCACCTATGAAAAACGCCAAGTAATCATTGACACCTAAATTAGGAGTATTATAACTCATACTGTTATACACAACTCCTAGAGCAACCCAATCGAACGTAAGAATAAAGAACTTTTTCCTTATATTTGGATATCTGAACACATCTAATGGAGAAGCTTTACAATCTCCTTCAGAATTCTGATCATCCATTCTCTTATTCTCCACAATATCTTCTTCGCCATCTTCTTGTATGAATATTTTACTAACTAACTGTAGAGACTTTCTTCTTAGAGTACTCCCTGGTGATTTGGTATACTCAGTCTGCGTTGCTTTCTGTTGATGTTCAGCATTTAGATTCGTTGCTTCTGTAATATTCTGTTCTTTTTCTTCCTCTTCTTTTTTCAGTCTAGTTTTTTTGTTTACGATTTCTGCTACTTCTAGTGCAATTATCTTTTCTAAACTTTTGTTAGATTCTTCTGTTTCAGATATTTTTGAGAGGTCTGGCTTGAATGTTAGCATGTTGCTTATTCTTCTGTCCAGATTTTCATCTTTTTCGGGTAGTTCTGTGTATCCTGAAACGTGGCCATTCATGGTTGACATCGTTGCTAATTCTTCTTGTGTGGTTTCTTCTTCTTCTTTTATTTTCTTCTGCAAAAGATAAATATAAACCTGAGGTATGTTTAAACTTCAGACAACTCTATATACATACATTAACTCATGCGTTTTTTATGAGGGTAGGTAGGAACAACAGAACGTTACCTGATCGATCCTTACATTCTACTTTTTTCATTCGTTTTATTCTTATTTGGTATTATATGATTTAAGCATTCAGAATGTGATCGTGGGTTAATTATTTTGAACTTACATGCAATTCCAATAAGAAGCCTCTTTCCAGGTGTATACCATTCTTTCTAGCGAGATTTCGGAGAACTTTTTCAGCTTCTGCTATTCGCCCTCTGCCAACTAACCACCTTGGAGATTCCGGTATGAGCCAGTAATATCTGAAAAGAAGTCTTAGTCTTAGGACTTATTGTTCAATAATACATCACTGACGAAGAATGGATGATATTCTTTCGCAACTTATGCCGCTTCTACTTCTGTCGTTCCGTGGCTGGAACTAAAAACCACTAGTAGGTATAAATTGAACCAAAGGACTCGTGTCCAGGTATCACAAGATACCATACTGTTTATTTGTATGAAATTAAAAGAAAAAAAGGGCGTGCGATTTGTGAATAGTCGAGATAAAATCAATATGAACCATATTGGCAAAAAAACTTTTCGTCATTAATTATGTACTTACTATGACCTTCTCTGAAGTAGTCCAAAGACCGAGTACTATACTAAACACGACTCTACTACAATCTTAGTAATTTTAAAACAAAAAACTGTTTACTCACCCATACAGCAGTATAAACGGGAATGTAGTGACCAAGGACAGGTGGTACCAGTCTTGTACAGCATACGCCAGCATAGATAACAGACACATGCCGCCAGCGAATAACATTCCGACGACAATACCTGAAATAATGAACAATCATGAATCAATTAAAGAAGATAAAAAAGAGTTTGAAGGAAATACAACGTTTGGTCGTCGAATCGCCTTGTTAGTTAAGTAGTAGCAACAGCAACTGAAGCGTCTAAGGTTCTGGTTTCGATTCCCGAGTAAGGCAAAATGTGGTTTATAATTTGGATTGTATTCTCGGTGGAAGTCTGGGGTCTAGATTTATACCAATAAGCTCACCATCATGAGGCAATATGTAAGTGCAATATTCATACAGATTATAAAACAAAGTCCTCCGCCGCGTTTGTCTATTCGTAATAAACTCAAAAACTACTGCACCGATTTTCATGCTATTTTCACCAATGGATAGGGTGGTTCTCGAGAAAGGTTTTAGTATATAATTTGTCAAGCGATCATTAGATGTTTTCTTAATCTTACCCGTATGGTTCCTCTGCCCCGGCGGCATTAGCTCCAGGGCCAATATAAACGGCAGCTGATACAATGCTGGGAAGAACAGTCCACCAGCTACTCGAAGGCCTACGTAAGTCCAGAAAGATGTGGCGAATGATGACGCTATAGCCAGGGGAACTTCGAGAAAGACCATCAGAAGAATGGTGGGACGACGGCCGTACCTGCAAAAAGTTTTTTTTTTTTTTACAGCACTTTTAAAATTGGAATTTTCATTTAAAATTAAGTATGTTATGTAGAGGAGCTCGTGGCTAAGTAATTACAGCCGCACTTAAGCCGCAATTAAGCCGTTGGTCCCGGCTGTCATTTGTGGATCTTTGACAGTCGTTACGGGTCGTCAGAAGCTCGAAAGTCTGACAACCAGTCTTACCAAGGGGTATCGTATTCCCCAGTTACTGGGTTGTGGAGGTCAGATAGGCAGTCGCTCCATGTAAAATACTGGTATTCTGCTGCATCCGATTAGACTGGAAGCTGACCCCAACATAGTTGGGAAAAGGCTAGGTAGATGATGATTTAAAATTAAGTATGTTCCGGTTTAAAAATAAATTAGTGCTCAATTATAGGGCCAAAAGGCAGTTCGAATTTTGATAAGAATGGTCACATAATATCAAAAGATTTACCTGTCAGACATCCATCCAAAGAAGAGATTGCCGAATATAGAGCCGACCCAGAAGAGAGTGTTACACATTCTGGGTAGCCAATCCATGTCGCAGACAAGAGAGAACTGGAAATTGAAAAGAGAACTAATTATTCGCTTATATCGGTAGAACAAGTAATACTGGACACGGAGGAATATACTCCTTTAGCTAAAGGCCGTAAAGGTGCTGAGCGTGTGGCACTGTGATCCAACTCAGAGTTGGACAAAGTGTTACTGGGTACACTACGAGAACTAGGAAACTCTTGGAAGCAGCCTGGAACTTTTTACATGAATCGAGGCGAGCCTATTACTATTTTCGGGGTGTTTCTCTGATATTAGTATTGACTCGCCTCGACTCCACTTAATTATAAAATTATATCTTTTTTTTTTTGTTTTTATGTTAGCCTACACTGTCCCACTGCTGAGCAAAAACCTCCCCCAAATTTTTCCAAACATTTTGTTATTGAGAACTTAAAAAAAAATGCTTGTAAACCTTATTTTAAAATAAAAATTGAAGGTCTGGAAGTGTACGTATACTGCTCCGGTAACGCACTAGTAGAAATTCAACCCTATAATGCTTGGCGAAACGTGTGTGGATTATTATGATACAACTCTGGCTACCTTTCGGGGAAAACGGTCGTGTTATGTGATGTTAGTTGACTTTCCAGTCTACAGACGAATGGTACTCACATCTGTAACTAGTGTATCCTGATACTGATCTGTACTGAACCGCCAGCCGTTGGCACATGGCGACGTGGTGTTCCTCCTCACTGACAGCACAGCATTCGTTATGTTTGATATCTGGAAATTGAGGATAAATAGTACAAAATTAAATTGTGATTTCGTCAAATAGACTCCGGCCAAGTGCGTGTCAAACCACGCACAATGAGGGGTTCCGAAGTTGGGATGAATTTACCCAAGAACAAACTTAACATTGTAGTTGAAAAACATGTTCTCACATAGATTCCAACTGCAAATGTAATTTAGCTGGCAAGGGAACACTTGACTCTCACTTTAAAGCTTAATATTTCGCAAACGGATCCATGAATCGAAAAATGGTTTTCACACACCCGCATAGCTTTGAACGGGCCTATCCAACGACAATCCATACCATGGGATGGTTGAGGAGAAAAAAAATATCCCTAATTTAGGAGTGGGGGACCTACCTTAAAAAAATAGTCATAATTTTATTTTACCACTTTGTCGGCGTGATCAATATGTACACCCATGCCAAATAACATCTTTTTAGTACTAGAAGTCTCTGAGCTAAGCCGCGGACAGACAGACGGACGGATATGGTGTAACTATAAGGGTTCCTTGTTGACTACGGAACCCTAAAAAGAGGTGAGCATTATTGCATAGTACATAAGTTCCGTCTCGCAGAGACTAAGAAGCATGGCACAAAATGGAGAGGAGGCTCAGTAGTGGGTGAGACAAGGCTGCCAATGAAGATGATGATGGCATAGGACTATAGTTCTGTATTACTCACCAAATCATTCTGCAGTTCATCGCTAACTGTTACCAGCTCAAATATTTTCACCGTATGAAACGTGTTGCCTTCTTTGATTGTCACTTTTCTGGGAACAAAGAGATAATAATAGTTATTAGAAAACAACAAAAAAACCTATAAAGGTTAGGATGGATTTAAATCCATCCTAACCTTTGAATCAATCAGTCCATGCGCATTCATTCGCCCCTCAATCCAGACAAAATCAAATCCCCCAATAATGTATGTATGCCTTTTACCAGGATGGCATACAGATTAAAGAGTTGAGTCTGTCATCTGCCTTTCGAAGACACCGAAATTGGTATACGGAATGAAGAGCTGGGAGTTGACACTGTCTTAAACAACGGCTTTATTGTATACTCCTCCATGTTGGTAAATTCTTTCTCCGCGGTAGCAGGTCGACATAAGGATTGAAGAGGATTGAAGTTAATTTCCGTAATGGATTCTGTTTCATTTGAAAACGAATATCAACAAAATGCAATATGCTAATGGCTCTTTATTCCTATTTCTTAATAGCCACGTTTGATGTACCTTGTAATTACTTAATTTTTACTACACCCGTGGGAAACTATCAACAGATCAGTCAACAGCCGTCCATTGTACAAAGTGACGACAAATGAACATTTAATTACGATGCCACTTCTATATTAATCTAGAGTGGTCTGTACTTTGTACTCACAAAAGCATCTAATTTTGAGTAATTGCCAAACATTCCTTCATATCAACAAACATGCTACATATAGCGTTGGTAGTAATCTATTTTTGCATCAAGTATATTGAAATTAATGCCTTTCGCAGATAGAGAGTTTTGTCGTCTATTGCTCGGTTCCTATAAAGTAAAACGAAGGGTTTTTGCCAATGGTAGCTTTTTTATTGCCAAACTGGGCATATACATAAATAGATTCGTAAACTAATATAACCTGAGATAGTTACTTTTTCTTATTATAACTCGATATGGGAGCGTCTTCTATACAGAGCTATGAGGTCTTTGCTTCATTATTGGTAAAGATACAAGAGTCCGATCCCTGTCCATTTATATCTAGGAAGGTACTCAGTGGCAGCCCTCAATAAAACTTTATCTCCGTCTAGGAGTGGTAACTTACTGAGTACCGATTTAGGGCTGATTTAAATATCTTTTGTTCGGGGAATAAAATTGACGTCTGACAATTTTTTGATAGAAAATCTGTCAAAAATTTAATATTTATTCGCATGATTAGACTTAAACTAGGAATAAAAGTTTGGTCGAATTCGCCGTAGAAAAACAAAAGTTTGAATGTAGAAGACAAACTTTGACTTGTTTATTAGCATCTTCCGTAATCAAAAATAGAAATATGAATTTAAATTTTATAAATGGCGCGTTAGCAAACAATTTATCATAATAATGATGCAGTATACAATCATATTTTTGCATGTATGTAGGTATGTTTGTATGGCATTACACCGGAACCGCTTGATGATGCTCGGCATTATCATCATGTATGGTAGTTTCCATAAAACTACAAACCTTCCATCAAAATACATCAAATCAGCTGTTATGACAATATAAATATTGTATTTTCATCATCAATAAACTCGTAATCGGGTCATAGCACAACTTATGCCAATTACAGGCGATTTTTTGCACAAAAATTAAATGAACATAAATTCATAAATGACAATGTCTGCCTCTTCAATTAAAAACCACGTGGTTGACGTTTTTTGTCAACATTTTGATGGATGACTTGTTAAACGGCTCGTTAAAGCGATAATATTATAATGATTAATATAAATGAGCGTGTAAATATAGTTAGAAATGATATATTTTAATTTAGTAGTGACAAGTTATAATGTTGATGTTTTGACGATGTTTAATTGTCTTTTTTTTAATAATAAGTAGGTAAGTACTTATCGGTATTATTAACAAAGATATTACATTGTCAAGTTTGACAAAAAATACATAAACATTTACGCTGGCCAGTCGCCATCATCGCCACGAGTGGACACGACAAGTTTTTTTGTAAGATTACTTGTAGGTACTGTGTTTCGCATATTTTTACCTTCTAGTACTTTTGTTAGCCCCCCCCCCCCCTATTAGGCCAATAGGTATGCGTGTGGTAGCAGGTATTAGGTTCCTGACAATTATAGTGCAATGGGCGGAGAACGAACTTTAAAGACAAACAAATTCTAGAATTTATGACTGTACCTAGGCACTGAATGATAAGAATTTTCTTACAATATTTGTGGTCCTCCGAATACGGTTTACACGTCCGATGTTAGGTATAATCCTACACGAATGTGCACGAGTATCAAGTACGCAGTCGACATTGGAGTTTCTACTTTCAAGTAGGCTTAAAACTTAAGTATAATTTACATACAACATGTTGACACGTTTTTGTTGCTCGTCAATCAATTGGTTGCTTTAATCCTATTAGAGGAGAACGAATCGTGATGGCCTGCAGGCCTGCTCAAACATGAAGCTGGGGGTTTAAACCTCCTTATTAGGTTTGACTTGTGACTTGTGACCAGTGTGACTTTCTCAATTTCTAGGTCAACTGTCAATCCAAGGATTGGCATTCGAGTTGTTTCTGGCTTCTTACTTGGGAAAGTGGGTTGACTTTATGTAAATACATAAGCATGTTCTTCATTGACTTATCTACCTATGGTATGATAAATAAGTTATTTGATAAGCAAGGCTGAGACACCTAGCATTTTCCTTGCTGTAGTGAGGTGAAAAGTTGTGTGTTTCACAGCAAAGCTATTCTGCGTCTCGTACCTTCGAAACCCTCGCAACGTTAGGATTCAATACAAGTACTCGCGCCAAAAATCAACTTTGCAGCCTTGCATAACAAATAACTATTTTACGTACCTAAGAGAGCGATTTTTACTAGTTTGGCAATTTGGGCACCTCTCATGGTAGAGAGTAGTAATCAATGCTCGTGCTCGCTCGCTTTTGACAAGCAGTGGGCATGATACATGCTGGGATTACAATGATCAAGGTGATTTTCGAGAAGATAACTACTAAAAAAGTATCGTAGGATAAATCCAGTCTTCACACACAATGTGTTGACAAATGAAAATATCGATTGTCTAAATTGAAAATAACTTATTATATTTCGGGCAGTGAAGAACTAAAATACTTGGCCCAAATTAAAATTCTAATTAACTATGGAATAGTTTGCCAACTGTCTGGAGCATTGCACTGCCGCTTCTAGTCATGTAAACACGCCCAAAAAACGAATGCTGACATTGATATCACAAGAATAGCCAAATAACCTCTACAAAAGCTCCTCTACTTGCTTTTTTGAAATAATGTGTCAAAAACACCGGCCAAGTGCGAGTTGGACTCGCGCACGAAAGGTTCCGTAACATAATCTATAAAAACGGCAATTCGCTTCGCTCATGGTTCAATCCTAGAATCCTTCGCTTGCTCAGGTTTCAATACAGGTACTCGCGCGAAAAAACAACTTTGCAGCCTTGCATAACAAATAACTATTGTTGTATATCTGTTTTGTGTATTTGTTGTTATATCGGCAACAGAAATACAACATCTGTGAAAATTTCAAGTGTCTAACTATCACGGTTCATGAGATACAGCCTGGTGACAGACGGACAGACAGACAGACAGACGGACGGACAGCGGAGTCTGAGTAATAGGGTCCCGTTTTACCCTTTGGGTACGAAACCCTAAAAAGCAAGTAGGTAGAGTCCGTTTTGGACCCCAACCATATAACCAGAACGAGTAAAACCACCAGGTTCACATAAAGTTACCTTTCTTCAATATAATCTCTCAGCGCCTCACGCAACTCCTTGGGGTCTATATCGTAAGCTTGACATGACTCGTACGATCCATGCTCTCCTGGTACTGTCAATGAACGGAGCAGGTCATCCGGAAGGCCTAGGTTATCTAGTTCAGGAGGCGGGGCGCACCAATGTTCTGGAGTTGCGTTGGTGAAGACCTGGAAAACAAAGAATACTTGTTAGAAAAAGAAAGATTCAAAAAGCTATAAAAATCTGCTTATACATTATAATTAGGTTTTGCATTCAACTAAACTATTGGCCTACGATTGGCCTATTGCCAAAATAAAACTCTCGGTTCCGATAGATTGATGGAGTTCAATTTTATTTCAATCAACCAATCGAAAGCAATTTGCTCTAAACGAAACAGATAAAACGCCTTTCAATTGGTTCACATCAATGTTTTTATCTCAATTCAATAACCTATATGCATTACTCTTGCTAAAAGGAATACAAGAATCTAAACATGTTAGTAAAAACGACTTGTGAAAAAGTAAAGTAGTTTCAACTATTACACATCAATAAAACAATAATAACACCTACAAGTACTTTAAAGTGTGTCATGTTTTCATACAGATTTACGACGAAGCGCCACTCATACAATATTCAAAGCATTACGTAAAATAATTTGTATGACAATAGTTAAAATCATGATCGTGTCAAACAATATTATAGTGAGACTAGTTTTACCTAGTAAAGTATAAAGGAATCGTGAGTATACTTGGTGAGGTAATCGAATACTCGAGACGTTGAGATGAAATTCTTGAGTGTGGTGCATGACTAAAGTGAATGGTGTGCTATGTAAGGTCTGTTCCAAAAGCGTCTGTTAAAATATAAACAGTAAAATTGGATCAGAAAATTTTCCTTCCTGTGCTGCCTTTGTAGATGCCTTCGTTGATGCCTTTGTAATAATAATCAAATCAAGACACTCAATTTGTAAGTAACTTTGAATACTTTTGTAATTTGCAATTTAATTTGACAATTGAGGTTAATGTTATAACCTCAATTTTCGTCGATGTATTTCAATTACCTACATTTTAATAAAGTTATGTAGGCAATAACTGTTGGAAAAACTGGTGATATATAGAGTTGAAACCTTTGAAATACAGATGGATCTATTACAAATTTTCTTTATTGAGTGACGCGTAAGAATGTAACCAGGGTTTGTTTACACTTTCATCAAATACTCTTGGAACAGACTGTAGTGCATTGAGTTAGGGTGTGGTTTTACCAACTCGATCGATGCTATAATAATGATTATGTAGATGCATTGTGAAAAATAATATGTGTGTTTGGAAAACGGCATATCCTAGAACGCAAAAATCGACAAAAAGTGACATCCACCAACCCGCTCTGGGCTCGCGTGGTGGATATATATAGGCCCATTCCCACTCACAGAGAGGAGAACAGAATCCCAGGATGAACCTAGGGTGATTACACTTATTGGGAAGTTGAAAAAAACGTTCGGCTTGGATGATAGTCGTGAAATCGGGAATTCTAATTTAAACGGTTATCCTGCATCGCCGATATTAAATTATATTAATAATAAAACATAAAACAATGACATCGTGCTACAAGAATTTCATTGGCTAAATAATAAAAATAAAATTACTTAACGTCAAAATAGCTCTTAAAAACCTACAGACATTAAAATATTATAATGTCTTTAATCTGCATATTAAAAAAGGAGTATCAATTCCACATTCCTATTCCTGTTCTTAAACACCATTCTAACTTTATCTTATACGTCACGAATCAATCTGCCTAGCCTTTTCCCAACTATGCACTATGTTGCGGTCGGCTTCCAGTCTAACTGGATGCAGCCGACTACCAGTATTTTACATGGAGCGACTGCCTATCTGACCTCCACAACCCAGTAACTGGGTAATACGATACCCCTTGGTTAGACTGGTTGTCAGACTTTCGGACTTCTGACGACTCGTAACGACTGTCAAACATCCACAAATGACAGCCGGGACCGACGGCTTAACGTGCTTTCCGAGGCACGAAGGAGTCTCTATATGTGACAATGGTCACCCACCCATCCACGGACCAACCCCGGCAATCTGATGAATCGACCCGAGCAGCTGTTATTACTTAGCCACGAGCTCCTCGTTAGGCATCTTATACCTCACGAATCTACTTATTAAATTAAAATCTTAAAATTGTTGTCACCTATCTCCTCCTAAACCGCTGGACCGATTTGGATGTTTGTGTGCGCTAGTTCTTTATAATAATTGTATCCTACCGGTATCGATGAGACTCGCACATACCAGGGAAGCATGGTTTAAAAGGGGGAAGACCTATACTTAGCAGTGGGTGGAACAAGGCTGCCAATGGAAAATCTGAATAAGTAATTTTTTATTTCTACTAAACGTACGTAACGAATTTTTCATTTTCACTGATTCAGTTTATTGATAACATTATCAATAGTGTATGATATTAGTTCTGTGATTTGTAATCATTATTGCTGATAAAGAGTATTGAATTTGATTGTGTAAGTATTATACATGACTAATTAGGTATCTGAATATTATTTTCACAAGGAACCGACATTTGGGTATATATGAAATGAAATGGTGATGAAATAAGGTACAATATTCCCGATTCTTGCACTTTACCAATATTTCGTAACGAATCTCTTCTGCTGTTTGTCTGACAAAACGAGACTGTCATAATTACAGAACAGCAGTGGTGGTCCAGTGGTAACGGCCACGACTTACGAGTTGTAGGTCGTAGGTTCGAACCCCGACAGGAGCTTTACTTTGTGTAAATTATTTCATCGCCACTGCTCTCAAAACGGTGAAGGAAAACATCGTGAGGAAACCGGCATGTCCTAGAACCAAAAATTCGAAGACATGTGACATCTACCAACCCGCACTGGGCCCGCGTGGTGGATTCCGGCCCGCTCCCTCTCACAGAGAGGAGTTCTGTGTCCTAGAAGTGGAAACATTATAGGCTGATTATGCTTATGCTATATTACAGAACGAGATGGAGAGAGATCGTGAGGTGAGCAACGACTACACCTTCCCTTGGACACAATTCATCGTGATCATGACCGTGTTCTGTCAAGAGCGAAGCGAAGAAAAGGAAGTAACAATATTTTTGATGTAAAAGAGTTCCCATGGAGTTTCTTGTCCATTCTTCTCTATAGGCACCTACTACGCTATGAAATGGGCAACCAGCCAAAGTAACAGTCAACTGTTCTTTTGTACTGTTGTATTTTCAATCCTCGGCGCTGAGGCGACGGTTGTAAATCCAACAGCGCGGAAGAACAGTTGACTGTTACTTTTGATGAAGCAACTGGCCGTAAAAATGCCAGGAAAAGTGCTGCATGACCAAACCCGAACGCTATACCAAAGAGGCAGTTACAATTGCGGATTGCAGCTTCACACGCACCGTACGTTTTGTATTCATACGGCGAAATCGTTGCGGTGCGGTGCCGCACCTCATTGTGTGAACCGGCCCTTATCTCCTACACATTCCTTTATTGATTTATAATGCGATGTTTACAAAATGTGTCAGTGTTACCGTCTAGGAGGCACCGCTTATCTTATCACGGTAAGCACCCACTTATTTTTGTGCTTGTATTTACTATATATCTCACTTGGTAGGATTTTGCGGTGTTTATAAGTCATTGGCTTTAATGGTTGTAAATTATGTGCAACAGTACAAGGATCTATTGGCGCGTGTCCAAAATCGTAACTAAAGACGCCATCTTGTTTTTTCAATTTCCGTAACAATTTCAATAGACAAGTGACAATCGCTTCGAAAGCAATTTTTACAACGACTTTCAAAAGGATTGAAAAAAAACTTTGCTTTTAGTTACTTTAAAAATAATAATATTGCATGCTTACTGCATGCAATATTATTATTTTTGAAATTTACTTTGTAACAATCAAAATCAATCTGCCTAGCCTTTTCCCAACTATGTTGGGGTCGGCTTCCAGTCTAACCGGATGCAGCTGAATACCAATATTTGGACCAATAAATTATTCTTTAGTAGTGAACTTTACACCCTGTTCATCATACCTCTAAAATCCTTCCACCTTTGTCTGCCCAGAGCTGCCAAGGATTAATATTTTTATAGGTGTCTAGCTCATTATAAACAAAAATAATTTATTGATGTCAGTTGGAAGTTGCCCCAACAATATACCGTCGATATCCAGTTTGTAAAAGGTTAAGATCATGATTGAGATGATGATTTATGAACAAGACTCTGCCCCCTGCTTTTGTTCACCGCGTATTCAATGTGACGTCTCCAATTTGTAATGGTTGCCACGGACACTCCTTGGTTCTACGTTCTACGTAACGACGAGCCGACGTAACGTTACTGTTATTGTAGCGAGTTTTTTGCTATCCTTTCCTCTATGTACATCTTTAAAATGCTTCATGTTTATGTTAAAAAATGGTGTCGGATTTTCTTGCAACATTATTTTTTTTCTAATTACTTTCGCCAAGTATTGGAAAATAAGTGTTATTTTATTTCGATTGATTCGTGCTAAAAGTTTAACTTACATCTCGACACTATGACTAAACTATAATGTCCATACAAAATTAGGTATAGACCGACCGACTGACCTCGAAATCGCTTGAACAATTGCCAGTAAATTGTAACTTCACTAAGGTTGACGTTTCCGAACTATCACTTAAACGGTTACATCTAACTAAATATATCTACAATATAAGCAAATTACTTCAAATAGATAAATAAATAGATTTTATGACATGCAACTGACATACAACTTATTTTTTTAACTAATTAAGACTAATTCCTTTCATTCTGACAGTTCAACAATATTCATTGCGTTATTTACGTTGTTGAGAAGTTTTTTTTAATGAACTTATAAAGCAATCATTTGTTTCAAAACGATTCCAATTCTGATTGATCGTGTATGGTTGTAACAAAATATCGAGGGTCGTGTTCGAAGTGCGGTTCGATAAAATTTAAAAACTTCGAATCTTCGATATTCTGTTACAAGTAATTGCTCTAGTGACAAAGTAATTACGAGATATAGATGGTGCTACTGCATTTTCAATAAATCATTGATGGTGACACGATAATCGGTGACTGTTGCGACGTGTAGTGATATTTATTATGCTTACTAGCTGTACTGGTAATCTTATCTTTTAGTTTTGAAGTGTCAGTATCTAACTCTTCAAAAAATCAGTTCATTCAACAATCAGTAGTCAGTTCTTGAGTGCAGATATTAACTACTTGTAATGTAATGTTTTAAGCTGGTTACAAAAATCAATTTTGTCCACAGTTTGATAACTAAGTACGACTTTTCATAAAAAAATTCTTGTTCAAAACAACAAATAAATAAATAATTATTGTTCAAAACAACAAATAAATAAATAATAATTGTTCAAAACAAGAAATAAATAAACAATTATTTTTCAAAACAACAAATAAATAAATAATAATTGTTCAAAACAACAAATAAATACATATCTAGTAAAGTTTACGTAGTTTCACAAAGTCATTTTCTTTTAATTGTCGCGTGTACGGTCACGTTGGGTCAATACAGGGTGTTAGGGTAGACACCGTTATCCTTGAAACTAGTGGTTTGGTGTCATCTATAATATAATTTTTCTATGGGACCAACTTTGAAATCGCAAAAAAAAATCAGCTGTTCCATACATTTTGTCGATTTAAGTGAACACATTTTTTTTTTTTTTTAAACATTGCCCCACACTAGGAATTTCTTCCTGTATCGTGGGTGCGTTTACAAACATAGAAACTCACATACACTAACACCCATACCCGGAACAACTACTTGCAGATCATACAAATATTTGTTCCGTGCGGGGATCGAACCCGCGACACGTTGCGCAGCCGTTCATCGCTCAGCCACTGCGCCAACCGTGTCGTCAAATGTATGGAACAGCTGATTTCTTTTTCGCGATTTCAAGTTTGGTCCCGTTGAAAAAGTATATTATAGATGACACCAAACCACTAGTTTCAAGGACAACGGTGTCTACCCTAACACCCTGTATATTAAAAAGTAATACTAAGAGCTGTCGTTAAATTGTTCATTCTCATAAAATGTAACCATACATCACAAAATGAGTTGAAAAGTTAAAAAAATACGATCGCCTTTTTTTTTCAGGATGGAAGAGGTTTTAAGAATCTAATCGATAGAGCGAAACATTTTCAGTGAAACTGATTTAACTCATTTTGGCGGTTACATTAAGATGGATGCGCTAAGGTTGCCGGCGAAATTCAAATTTTCTATTGCAATTTGCATGTCAGTATCAGGCTGTATGTTTATCTAAATATTATTTGCGACCGTAACAAATATGGATTTACAGAATTATAAACATTAAAATCAGCAATACAACTCTCTAAGTTCATGTAAGTGCATTGAATGATTATTTCCTGAAATCGTTGTCGAGGTCAGATAGGCAGTCGTTCCATGTAAAATACTGGTATTCAGTTGCATCTGGTTAGACTGGAAGCCGACCCCAACATAGTTGGGAAAAGGCTAGGCAGATGATGATGATTTGAAAGCCTATCTCAGTATGTATTTCTATTTGAAGGCGTCATTGCACGATTTATCTGATAAATAGACGCAACATGGGTACCTAATCCTTTCTCTAAATCACTTTCACAACTTTCGCGACGTGACAAGCAACTAATATGGTCTACATCTGTGACTAGTACCAGTATACAGATGTAAATGACTAGGCATTCATGATTTTAAAGAGCATGTAATGAGCCCATGATTTACGATACTTGAGAATGTCTAGTGTACCCTGGACAGTCAGTCTCTCTACCAACCTTGCAGACTAGAATGCTTATAATGTAATAAGATGGTGTTAGTAAGGAATAGAAAAAAACAAAGAAATACTTACTGACATTCCAATTTCATATTTCGGGAGAATTTATCAGTATTTATGACTACTAACTGCCCGACGAAGATTCCCACTGGTATGTTGCCACTGGGACACAGGCCTCCTCTCTGTGAGAGGGAGCGGGCCGTAATCCACCACGCGGGCCAGTGCGGGTTGGTAGATGTCACATGTCTTCGAATTTTTGGTTCTAGGACATGGTTCTTCACGATGTTTTCCTTCACCGTTTTGAGAGCAGTGGTGATGAAATTATTTACACAAAGTAAAGTGCCTGCCAGGGTTCGAACCTACCGCGAGAAATCGCGGCACAGCGGACAGAGCTCCGGCAGGATCTCATGGCGGCATGGAGAGTGCTATTGTCGCAACCCAGTGCTGGGCACGCCACAATTGCGGCGATAAGTCCCCTCTTTGAGGAGTGGCTGGAGAGGCGCCACGGCGTCCTCACCTTCCGCCTGACGCAGGTCCTCACCGGACATGGCAGCTTCGGGAGGTACCTGTGTAGGATTAGGCGGGAGGAAACGCCCAGGTGTCACCACTGTGCGGATCGTCTGGAGGACACGGTGGAGTATACGGTGGAGGTGTGCCCTGCTTGGGCGGAGCACCGCCGTGTCCTCGTGGAGGCGATTGGCGGCACTGACCTCTCGCGTCCGGCCCTGGTCCAGGCCATGGTACGGAGCGAGAGGGCATGGGAGGCGGTCACCTCCTGCGAAGCAGTGATGCTCGCGAAGGAGGAGGCGGAACGCGTGAGGGAGAGGCAAAGCTTGCGCCCTCACGCCGCTAACCGCTGGAGACACCCCGGGCGTCGGGAATCCCAGGCGGATTTCCGGCCACCATAGGCGCGGGCTTGCGGACGGCGAGCAATGGGTAGCTTGCCGTCCGATAAGGACCAGGCCCGGGTCGAAGGTGCGTCGTATTCCACGCGCGCCTCAATGAGATGTCAGCACACCTGACGGGGTCCGTTAGGACCGATGCCTGCCAGGGTTGCGGAATAGTCCGAGGAAGGGATACCGGGACCCTGGCAACAGGCAACTGAAGGAACACGGGTGGGTTTAAGTCAGTAAGAGTCTGACACGCCCTTCCGCTCCGCCCAGAGCGGAAGAAGTGACTTGATGATATCCCACACAAAAAAAAAAAAAAAAAGGGTTCGAACCTACGACGTACAACTCGTGTCGTCGTAAGTCGTGGCCGTTACCTCTGGACACCACTGCTCTATGATGCTGCTGATTCTATTCAATTCGACAATACAGGCCCGTCGGCTAGCCTAGCTCGGCACGTTTTTGTATGAACTTGAGTAGTGCGAAAACGCATTCAAAATTATATACAATTTGTAAAGTCTGTTTTTTAATCTCGTAGACTATTTGACAGGTGTAATTCAAACTCAAAAACGAAAAAACAAGCAATAACTAGAAATGTCAAATTAGTCTACGAGATTAAAAACAGACTTTTATTTGTATTTTGGACGCGTTCTCGCTCGTTTGGGTATTTAGTTTGAGAAATGCCTCGTATAAAGCTAATACAAAGATGTAGCCTTGAGGTACCTATCTATGAGAGGAAAATGGAAAACGTTGGGCAGATTGAACTATAGCCCCTTCATTTTCCATTACTCTCGAATTAGTACAATACCGATCAGTCAATATAACAACTACTACTATTATTGGAGATATCACTTAGTATAACATCGCTAATGAGCTAAGTCTATAGAAAAGTTATTTCAGGAACTAAAGTACCAAATAAATAAACGTATGGAATATGGTCAAAGTCACCGGCAGAGTCTAATGCGATTTTGAGTTTGATTCTCAGGTCGGGCAAAGTGGGATTGCCGTGGGTGCTGGCTGGCTGTGTGACGGGGGTTTGAAAGCTTGAGGAAGTAGTGGTGATGACGTCAGGCTGAGCTAGCTGCTCGAAGGCTTCGCCAATTTCAATTATGTCGGGGTCACCAGTGTAAAGGTATGATAAACATGGTGTAAAGTTCACTCATTCTCCATAGAAAAGGGAGGATCCTGAGACCAGACGGGTGTTGTGTTGTGTGGGCAACTGCCCGAAGATTGTTGTCGGGACGTTGTATATATTTGGCACGTGCCGTGGGTGCGATTCCCGCACGGAACAAATATTTGTATGATCTGCAAGTAGTTGTTCCGGGTCTGGGTGTTAGTGTATGTGAGTTTCTATGTTTGTAAACGCACCCACGATACAGGAAGAAATTCCTAGTGTGGGGCAACGTTTTTATAAAATAAAAAAAATAAAAATATATGCCCGTCGCGCGGTAAACTCTGCTTGCACGATGCTGCGTGCTGCGTGTGATGCGTAGATCGCATGTGGCGATATAGATATACGACCTAAACACCGGTAGCTTGGTCCCTGTTCCCGGTACCATTATCATCATCATTGGCAACCTTGTTCCACCCACTGCTGAGTATGCCTCCTCCCTTTTGTGCCATGCTTCCCTGGTCTGTGCGATTATCGTCGATACCGATAGGATGGCTTATTGGTGACTCGCACGAATTTACTCGCCAGACAAGGGGCGAATAAAAAAAAAACAATGTGCCTAGCCTTTCCCCAACTATATTGGGGTCGGCTTCCAGTCTAACCGGATGCAGCTTAATACCAGCATGGAGCGACTGCCTATCTGACCCCCACAACCCAGTAACTGGGTATCGTATTACCCAGTAGCTGGGTAATACGATATTTCTTGGTAAGACTGGTTGTCAGACTTTCGGGCTTCTGACGACCCGTAACGACTGTCAAAGATCTACGAATCACAGCTGGGACCAACGGCTTAACGTGCTTTCCGAGACACGGAGGAATCTCGGTATGAAAAGATGGTCACTCATCCACGGGCGAATCAACAGATAATAGGTACTTAATAATATTTTTTTCTTGAGGCATTTCTAGGCCATCGATTTTTGGTGTTGCCGATTTGCCTACAATAAATTAACTTCGTGCGAATCGCCTCAAGAAAAAAAAAAAAAATTTAGAAGCGTCGTTTGTGTGCATTTCATGACCCAGACGTCCCGGCTATGCGTTGTGTGTCAGTGACTGAATTTAAGGTTTTTATTAAGTAGAATGTAAATAAAATGTATGACAATAATAATCTCAAGAATGAAATAAACTTGACATCAAAACAACATGTTATTTGATGGAATTATGATAATGTCACTGAACCTTCTCTCTCTCAATATTTGTTGTGTTGTCTTCTAAAACCAAAATAAATATTATCATTTAACTGTTGTTTATTTTTACCCGACTTCTTCAAAAAGGAGGAGGTTCTCAATTCGTCTGTACTTATGTTTTTTTTGTGTTTGTTTGTTACGCGATTACTCCGCTAATTATGAATCGATTTTGATGATTCTTTTTTGTTTGGTAGGTCATGCTTCAGAGTTGGTCCCATATACCTAAATTGTGTTAACATTGCTTACGTAGTTTTTGAGTTAGCTTCAATATTACCTACGTATTTTTACCCGACTACGGCGAAGAAAAAAGGAGGGTTATGATTTTGACCGGTATGTATGTATGTATGTATGTATGTTCATCTGTTCCCTCATATTTTGTTCATGATTTTAAAGAGCATGTAATGAGCCCATGATTTACGATACTTGAGAATGTCTAGTGTACCCTGGACAGTCAGTCTCTCTACCAACCTTGCAGACTAGAATGCTTATAATGTAATAAGATGGTGTTAGTAAGGAATAGAAAAAAACAAAGAAATACTTACTGACATTCCAATTTCATATTTCGGGAGAATTTATCAGTATTTATGACTACTAACTGCCCGACGAAGATTCCCACTGGTATGTTGCCACTGGGACACAGGCCTCCTCTCTGTGAGAGGGAGCGGGCCGTAATCCACCACGCGGGCCAGTGCGGGTTGGTAGATGTCACATGTCTTCGAATTTTTGGTTCTAGGACATGGTTCTTCACGATGTTTTCCTTCACCGTTTTGAGAGCAGTGGTGATGAAATTATTTACACAAAGTAAAGTGCCTGCCAGGGTTCGAACCTACCGCGAGAAATCGCGGCACAGCGGACAGAGCTCCGGCAGGATCTCATGGCGGCATGGAGAGTGCTATTGTCGCAACCCAGTGCTGGGCACGCCACAATTGCGGCGATAAGTCCCCTCTTTGAGGAGTGGCTGGAGAGGCGCCACGGCGTCCTCACCTTCCGCCTGACGCAGGTCCTCACCGGACATGGCAGCTTCGGGAGGTACCTGTGTAGGATTAGGCGGGAGGAAACGCCCAGGTGTCACCACTGTGCGGATCGTCTGGAGGACACGGTGGAGTATACGGTGGAGGTGTGCCCTGCTTGGGCGGAGCACCGCCGTGTCCTCGTGGAGGCGATTGGCGGCACTGACCTCTCGCGTCCGGCCCTGGTCCAGGCCATGGTACGGAGCGAGAGGGCATGGGAGGCGGTCACCTCCTGCGAAGCAGTGATGCTCGCGAAGGAGGAGGCGGAACGCGTGAGGGAGAGGCAAAGCTTGCGCCCTCACGCCGCTAACCGCTGGAGACACCCCGGGCGTCGGGAATCCCAGGCGGATTTCCGGCCACCATAGGCGCGGGCTTGCGGACGGCGAGCAATGGGTAGCTTGCCGTCCGATAAGGACCAGGCCCGGGTCGAAGGTGCGTCGTATTCCACGCGCGCCTCAATGAGATGTCAGCACACCTGACGGGGTCCGTTAGGACCGATGCCTGCCAGGGTTGCGGAATAGTCCGAGGAAGGGATACCGGGACCCTGGCAACAGGCAACTGAAGGAACACGGGTGGGTTTAAGTCAGTAAGAGTCTGACACGCCCTTCCGCTCCGCCCAGAGCGGAAGAAGTGACTTGATGATATCCCACACAAAAAAAAAAAAAAAAGGGTTCGAACCTACGACGTACAACTCGTAAGTCGTGGCCGTTACCTCTGGACACCACTGCTCTATGATGCTGCTGATTCTATTCAATTCGACAATACAGGCCCGTCGGCTAGCCTAGCTCGGCACGTTTTTGTATGAACTTGAGTAGTGCGAAAACGCATTCAAAATTATATACAATTTGTAAAGTCTGTTTTTTAATCTCGTAGACTATTTGACAGGTGTAATTCAAACTCAAAAACGAAAAAACAAGCAATAACTAGAAATGTCAAATTAGTCTACGAGATTAAAAACAGACTTTTATTTGTATTTTGGACGCGTTCTCGCTCGTTTGGGTATTTAGTTTGAGAAATGCCTCGTATAAAGCTAATACAAAGATGTAGCCTTGAGGTACCTATCTATGAGAGGAAAATGGAAAACGTTGGGCAGATTGAACTATAGCCCCTTCATTTTCCATTACTCTCGAATTAGTACAATACCGATCAGTCAATATAACAACTACTACTATTATTGGAGATATCACTTTGTATAACATCGCTAATGAGCTAAGTCTATAGAAAAGTTATTTCAGGAACTAAAGTACCAAATAAATAAACGTGTGGAATATGGTCAAAGTCACCGGCAGAGTATAATGCGATTTTGAGTTTGATTCTCAGGTCGGGCAAAGTGGGATTGCCGTGGGTGCTGGCTGGCTGTGTGACGGGGGTTTGAAAGCTTGAGGAAGTAGTGGTGATGACGTCACGCTGAGCTAGCTGCTCGAAGGCTTCGCCAATTTCAATTATGTCGGGGTCACCAGTGTAAAGGTATGATAAACAGGGTGTAAAGTTCACTCATTCTCCATAGAAAAGGGAGGAGACCAGACGGGTGTTGTGTTGTGTGGGCAACTGCCCGAAGATTGTTGTCGGGACGTTGTATATATGCCCGTCGCGCGGTAAACTCTGCTTGCACGATGCTGCGTGACGTCAGTGTGATGCGTAGATCGCATGTGGCGATGTAGATATACGACCTAAACACCGGTAGCTTCCCGGCACCATCACCATCATCATTGGCAGCCTTGTTCCACCCACTGCTGAGTATGCCTCCTCCTTTTTGTGCCATGCTTCCCTGGTCTGTGCGATTATCGTCGATACCGATAGGATGGCTTATTGGTGACTCGCACGAATTTACTCGCCAGACAAGGGGCGAATAAAAAAAAAAACAATGTGCCTAGCCTTTCCCCAACTATATTGGGGTCGGCTTCCAGTCTAACCGAATGCAGCTTAATACCAGCATGGAGCGACTGCCTATCTGACCCCCACAACCCAGTAACTGGGTAATACGATATTTCTTGGTAAGACTGGTTGTCAGACTTTCGGGCTTCTGACGACCCGTAACGACTGTCAAAGATCTACGAATCACAGCTGGGACCAACGGCTTAACGTGCTTTCCGAGACACGGAGGAATCTCGGTATGTAAAGATGGTCACTCATCCACGGGCGAATCAACAGATAATAGGTACTTAATAATATTTTTTTCTTGAGGCGATTTATTTCTAGGCCATCGATTTTTGGAGTTGCCGATTTGCCTACAATAAATTAACTTCGTGCGAATCGCCTCAAGAAAAAAAAATTATTATTTAGAAGCGTCGTTTGTGTGCATTTCATGACCCAGACGTCCCGGCTATGCGTTGTGTGTCAGTGACTGAATTTAAGGTTTTTATTAAGTAGAATGTAAATAAAATGTATGACAATAATAATCTCAAGAATGAAATAAACTTGACATCAAAACAACATGTTATTTGATGGAATTATGATAATGTCACTGAACCTTCTCTCTCTCAATATTTGTTGTGTTGTCTTCTAAAACCAAAATAAATATTATCATTTAACTGTTGTTTATTTTTACCCGACTTCTTCAAAAAGGAGGAGGTTCTCAATTCGTCTGTACTTATGTTTTTTTTGTGTTTGTTTGTTACGCGATTACTCCGCTAATTATGAATCGATTTTGATGATTCTTTTTTGTTTGGTAGGTCATGCATCAGAGTTGGTCCCATATACCTAAATTGTGTTAACTTTGCTTGCGTAGTTTTTGAGTTAGCTTCAATGTTACCTACGTATTTACGAAAAAAGGAGGGTTATGATTTTGACCGGTATGTATGTATGTATGTATGTATGTATGTTCATCTGTTCCCTCATATTTTGTAAACGGCTCATCACAATTTGAAAAATGAGGTATCGTTGGAAGCGTCTTGATCGTCCGCTGGTTATAGGCTATGTGACGTCATATTAAATTAAAAATGGCGCCCTCTAGAGGACATAAAGTGAGGAACTAAAAAAAAAAAAAAAAATCGTACCATGTTGGGTATCAAATGAAAGGGCTTAATGAGCACATTTCTAAAATATATATATTATAACCCCAAAAGAATTTAAAAAAAATTAAAGTAATAAAAACTAAAACCCAACTACGACTAAAAAGGTATAAACAAGAGACCACAGACACACAAATTAAAAATCCGGAGTCACACGCAATCTGTTTGATTTATACCCTAACACGTGTGACTCCGATATCTAGACGATGTTTTAAGTTACTCCGTCACTGTTATTTACATAGCAGGTAGTGGTATTCGAATTTGTGTGGGGTAGATACCACAAACATAAAATGAAAAATAATAAAGTTTTTTACTTCAACTGGTTTCTGCTGTAGTGATGGTCCCGTGGTTTGTGAACCTAGTACTTAAGTACGAATATGCGGGTACACAACCTTGCACTGAATACTTCTCACGTATCGGCGCCGGCGCTATAAAGATAGGTCTTGTCAGGGTGAAAATATTAGCCAGTTAGCTAGGTGATAGTGGGGCCGACAGTCCATGATGCGCAGGAAAAATTAGGCTATGTAATGCATCCCAAACGGAATGTCATGGACCCAAAGATATTGAATGACAAATACTATGTGCCTTCGTCAATATTATCATGTAGCAGTAATTTACTTTCTAAGCGAATCTTGCAATTAACATTATGTGAAAACCTGAACTTAAAGCAGTCTGAAATAGTCAACACGCTATGAAAAATGCGTGATGAATTTCGTGATCAATAGTTAATGAAAGTGATGATCCATCCCGTCCCGTCTCTTTATGAGAAGATGATTTTGCCTTCCAATGGAAACATTACCTACTGACTGGCTGAAATTCGTCCTCGAAAGTTATAACGTAGGTGACTGCAAGTCGTCGCCGTCGAGTGAATAGATTACTTCAAGGCAGGCCTCCTTCAACCGCATGATCGCTTAACATCAGGTGTGACAATGGTTAACCACGAGATCCTATCCCATTAAAACAAATACATCACAGCCTTACCTGAGAAAATACCAGGAACGAAGTAGGTATAGCCGCTAGTCCACATAATAAATAGAACAACACTACATGCCAGTGGCCAGTCTTAGTGGCCAGGATTGCGGCCTCGTCCAACTCCTTGGTCCACGTCATTGTCACCTCACTATTTTTAACACTTTTTCAAAATTGGAACTGTTTCCGAGACCCCTCAAACTCGAACTCGACATTTTTTGCAAGGCAGTTATTTTTATTCGATATTTATGGAACCAGTTATTTTATTATTGAATATTTTTTGGATATTATTTCTTGGACCTGTTTTTTGTTATTTATGACACTTGCGATTTTTTATTTTTTATTGTTATGATTTATATTAGCACATTATTGAGTTTTTATAGTTCCTATTTTGTTATTATGTGATTTATTGTGAAAATATACAAATTATCCTCGAATTTCAATTATTAATATTAGCTATGTGTCTAAATTCATTTTATTTATGTAAGTAGGTAATAAATAAAGTTTTTAATAGTTTTTGTAAGTAAAATATTTATCTCAAAAAATATTTCTACAGAAAATCACTTCGAAAGTTAATTTCTTTTAACAAATAATTACGACAACTTTTAAATTAATTCCAGCCACTTCGATAACACGCGTCCATGTTTCAAACTGTTAGAATCATACTAAATGCGCTCAGTACGTTCGGACTGACCAGGGGAGTAGCCCGACCATGTCTGATAGCCCAGTGTTTGTAGAAGACAATTGCAATTGTAAGCGGTTTGTATTTAGCAGCGTTATATCGATAGAGTAGACTGAAGGATTACTATTTTGCATATTCTCATTTCATACTCACGTTTTTTCTACGATAGAGAAAGTACCTAAAATTAATTATCAATCCTAATTAATATTATAAATGCGAAAGTGAGTTTGTTTATTTGTTATGCTTTCACGCTAAAACGGTGAAACGGTTTTAGATGAAATTTGGCACATGGGTAGAGCATGACGTGGATTAGGACATATGATACTTTTTATCCCGATATTTATTCCCGATATTCACGGGATCGAGACTTACACGGGTGAAACCGCGAGGCGTAGTTAGTTTTCTATAATTTTATTGATCAATAAATGAATAATTTGGAATCTAACGTTTTTTTTTTAAATTTTACTGAAACGTTATCGTTTACTTGAAAAATTAGAAGCAAGGCTTACTATTCATGATGTTTGAACTATGGACATGACTATGTGACTAAGAGCGAATTTCACCGATATATCTGAACGCGATCAGCACATTTAAACCGAGTTCAAGAGCTGTCAGTGTCATTGGGAATATTGACACTGACAGCTCCAGCAATAAAATTCGCCCTAAGTATCGTCACTTACGGAGTAATTTTTTTCACAGTAAACCAAGTAGTAGTGTACTGAATAATTTTCTTTTTTTTTCTCCTCCTTCGCACCTTTTCTTCTAACATATCTGACATTGGCAGAATTGTCGACATCGGCACCATTGCCATATATAAAAATAGAATAGAATAGAATAGTCATTTTTGTGTGCCTACCCCCGAACTAGTAATTACATCAGACTTATAAATTGTTTGAATGATTGCTTTCAATGCGTTTGATGAAACTTATTAGTGAAAACGAAAACCAGTTGAGTTTTGATGGTAAAGTCTGTCATATCAGAAACAATCCGAGCAATCCTGTGAGGGTGTGGTGCGACTGATAGCGGGGGGATACTGCTTGGAAACTATTTTATTTCATTGGCCAAATCTTTTGACCAAGGACCAACTTATTTAGTTAAAAATGCAGACTGTAAACTATCGTATTTAAAACTTCGAATAATAAATAAATCTATAGTAGGTACGTAAAAAGATAAATGTGGTCGCCCATCTTTTTAATACCTTCAGGAAAATTGATATGAATTAATACCTTCAGGAAAATTGATATCAAAATTAAATACATAAATCATATTAAAACCGCGGGGAAACCCTAGTTATTATCAGCTGAGATATTATTCACCACAGACGCGCGACTTCGCGGTTAAGTGACGTAAACCACGCATGCGTCACTCGGCTCAAAGATGATTAGGAACAAAATATTGTAACATGAACGTGAATGATGATCGTACATTTCGGATGAATATAAATTAAATGTACCTATTAGATAATAACCGAATGACTTCATTGAAATGAATATGACAAGAATAGGTAGTATTAATACTAGATAGTAGTAGTAGCGTAGATATTAGTTGTTTTTTGACTAAAATCTATTCAGGTTTAAATAAGCTAAAAGTTATTTGATATTCTACCGAAAATGTACGTGGATTATTATTTCGATCGGGAATATGTATAACAATAGTCATACACGAGGGAAGCCACAGAGAAAACCTAGTTTTTTTTAAAATAAATAAATTCATCTCGCTCACAATGGGACCTAACCTCTACCAGTGGCGCTTTCAAATCAAGATTTAGACCTGTTTTTAAGTATATATCGTACTAATGTATTTATAGATTACAACTAGTTTAATGGCGCTGCTAAATATTATAGATAATTAATTATATGAATTATCTTTTTAATGTTATTTGCTTGTAGTTCGATTATTGTAATCTGTGCAATAATTTATTATAATTGACTTTTTATGACGTGATATTAATTTTAGGAGTTCCTCGTCAAATAGCGAAACGTCTTGCCGTTCAGCCGGTTAATTAGAGATAATGGAAATAAATAAGTCACTTTTCCCGACTACGACTACCTTTAGTGGTATGTTTTTATTGGCTTCCAGTATACCGTACCACTTTTTTTTACAAGCCTGCTTGCTGCCCAGCCTTTAGTAACTAATTGGTCACTGCGACGTCTCTAATATTGCAGATATTTGCAATATTAGAGGCATCGCAGTTACAATGCCATTCTAGAGACAAAAGTGTTGGTGGCAGAAATGGGTAGGTACCTATCGTATGTACATATATGACCTAGTAGGTATTTCATCTGACTAGTCCTTCACAAAGAGTTCTAGGTACTATTATATTGATTTTTCAGATTAATTCCTTACTTATAAGGGAGAATATCAACTAAGGAACTGAACGTACTCAGCACGTTTAAACCACGTTAAAGAGCCCTCATTGTCAAAATTGCGTTTAAACAATGATGGCACTGACAATTCTTGGTTCCAGTTTCATTGAAATTCCGTCGTTCTTTCTTTTTGGCCTTTTTAGGGTTCCGTACCCCAAATGGACAAAACGGAACCCTTCTAGGATCACTCGTGTGTCTGTTTAACCTAACTAATATTAAAATTGCGAAAGTGAATTTGTTTTTTTGTTACGATTTCACGCTTAAACGGCTATACGGATTTTGATGAAATTTGGCACAGGTAGACCATGAACTGGAATAGGAT
The DNA here is from genome assembly GCA_948473465.1 of Lithophane ornitopus. Taxonomy (NCBI): domain Eukaryota; kingdom Metazoa; phylum Arthropoda; class Insecta; order Lepidoptera; family Noctuidae; genus Lithophane; species Lithophane ornitopus. Next base: position 13,721,452 of record OX419635.1, on the reverse strand, counting down.
ACTTTTTATCCCGATATTCCCACGGGATCGAGACATACGCGGGTGAAACCGCGGGGCGCAGCTAGTAATAAATACTTTTAAAGATATTTAAGAAAATTTATGAAAATTGACCATTCCCCCTTATCTCCGAAACTACTGAGCCAAAAATTTTGAAAAATATACTGAAAATAGTTCTTTACTTAGATTACAGGAAAACCTATTAGAAGTCTATGGTCTTAAAATAACATGGTAAATCTCCCAATATTGTGCAGTTGGAATGTATGGGAGAACATGTTTTTTAACTACAATTTTAAGTTTGTCCTTGGAAAAAATTCATCCTAACTACGGAACCCTTCATTGTGCGTGGTCCGACACGCTGTTGGCCGGTTTTTTACCACAACACACTTTGAACTTTACTGAACAGAATATGTACGCATGCATACAAAAAATAATGAATAAGAAATAGTAGTATTTAAGCCTCAATAAAAATGTTTTTGTATGAAACAAACGTGTTTGCATTGGCGCATTATGGTATTTTACTTAAAGTAAAAACAAAAACACTGCAATAAATTAAATTGATTTTTATTTTGTCAACAAATAAATAAGTTTAGTATTTTATTGAACCCGTCTTGAATAAATGAAATCTATTTATAATTCCCTTGTTTCAACATTTTGTTTTCTTGCAATGATTAAAGGGCATTTTTTTTGTTTGCAGATAAACAATGTCAAGCGATTTGACTGGCTGTTGTTGATTTTACGTTCAAGCAAACACAGCAATTGTTATGAGATTTGACAGCAGACAAACTGATATGATCTTTTATCTATGTAAAATAACGCGCGGCTTGATTAATGTACTGTGAATAGTTTTTATTTTATTTATTCATTTAGTTCAGATACAGTGATCCATTTTTTTTTTTAAATGTACTTTTTTTTTAATAAAATCTAACACTAACATTATGTACAAAGGGAAAAATAAAATATAAAGGAAGAGCTCATAGGGCATCAAAAAATTCTTCCGCATCGCTGTCAGTGGTAAAAGTGCCCAAAAGGCTGGCAGCATTGCCATGATGGATGGCAATGCTTTTTTTTTTGTTTTCACATCCTTCAAGTAGCACCTTCCTGAAGATATCTCACAAACCAGAATCTTAAAAAAGTACCAGGACATCAGCGGCGTTAAGAGGCTCGCTGCATTCAGGTTAAAATCCCTGTAGTTTAGGCATTCTTTAGCGTTTTCTGTCAAGTTCCAGAAGTAACTAGTTCGAGGCAGAAAACCACTTTGATTACCAGGAGCTCATACGAAAATAGGAGTTTAGTAGTTCCCAGACATAACACAAACGAGTATCAGGTCATACGCCAGTTATATGAGCAAACAAAACAGCAATACGGATGTTTGAGCATAATTTAGTGGCTCGAAAGCAATTGCAGAGTTCCTACAGAGGGTCCATGTTCTTTGAATTGAATTATTTATGTCTTGTATGAGCCAAATACGAGTGCTGATTACTTTATGGTATATGCTGATGATTTTGGAATGTGGGAAAGATGGTGGTTTCCCATTTGTGGGAAATTGTGGAAAGTTATTTTCATTCTGGGAAATATATCGATTATGATGTATTTAAGATAACCTATATAATATTTTATGGTGTGGTGGAGGTGACTATTTTATTTTGCATTCTCGAATCGAGAACGTCCTACCTACTTTTTAGAGTCGGCAAAATATTCGAACCTTATCAAACTTACTAATTAATTAGCCTAACCTAATCACTAGACAAAACAGATTAAACAGGTAATAATATCGTACGACATGATAATACGAAGATATTTGTTTAATTCAGCGCAATATAGATTATCTTGTAAGATAAAGGCTCGTTTAGACGACGCAATAAACCTACACACATAAAAATTGAAATCACTACACACTTTAATCTTAAGTATATTTTATTTTAAGTTTGATTTTAATTTAATATTTGAATTTAGATTTTTGATTTTATTGTATCGAATTATTATGTTAGTATTTTATCATCATAACTTTTTTATTATTTGAATTCAACAAAATGTTAACATCTCTACTTGTCGGCTATTTTAAGTGTTTATTACTTAAGCAGTAGGTAGGTACTACTGTGTTCCAGATATCTGGACATGGATGCCGGGTGAAAAGTTCAAGAAAGTGAGTTGCAGTTCTGGATCAAGGAGAGTTGGCGCATACTAAACTTCAAAAGTAAACCTTTAAATTGGTTTAGAAATGTTATTTGGACCACCCATTTCGCACGAATCTGCCAAATGGAAAATCTCTCTGTACTAAAAAAACAATTGAAAACAAAATTCGGATAGTCTACCTCACAAACTAACTACTCAGACATAGGACGTTAAACAGATGTTGAAAATGAACCGCACATTTGAATTATTACGATATGATTTACAAGATTTTATTGCTATTGATTGCTTTGTTTATCAACTGGAGCTATTATTAGTCTATACATTATGTTTCATAGGTCCAGAGTTCCAGACCAGACGAATGGCGATGCGCCAGCGATATAGGTATGGTAGATACTGGATACTCACCAACCAGTGACTAGCTGCATTCGGTTAGACTGGAAGCCGACCCGAACATAGTTGGGAAAAGGGTAGACAGATCGAGATACCTACTGGATAATCCATCAACACATCTTTGTGCGTACTTCCAGGAGTGAAACTCGTTGCCGCACCTCGCGTAACACACTTTTAATCACAATCTGAATTATTTTGAAGGATACGGCTAAACCATTGCTTCATATGTTCGAAAAAATTGTCTGCTCAGCAACGTAATTATCGCAATGAATGTTGTTGATCTGTCAAAATGAAAGCCACAGTAGCTAGCCGTAGTTGCTACAGTTAGTATTTTATGCAAATATATCCCGCCAGATCTGAGGCCCTAGTCAAAGTGACATTCTATCAGCAATAACGATGATGAAAAAGACAAAAATGTATAGGACTGACATAAGCTATGGAAAAGCTTAAGTCAATCCTGTTGAAAGTCGTTGTAGAAATACGAAACGCTTTCGAAGCGATTGTCACTTGTCTAGGCTGTTTCCCTAATAGTTTTAACCAAGGAGTCTGCAAGTCGATAGTTTTTAGGTAAATTTTAGAGTGCTTCATCGTCGAGGGCATCATTGCTTACGACGAGCGTAGTTACCTCATTCTCTTTCTTTCGATACTTTATGTGCGAACACAGGCCTCCTCTCGGTGAGAGGGATTGGGCCGTTTTCCACGACGTGTGCCCAGTGCGGGTTGGTAGATGTCACATGTTTTCGAATTTTTGGTTTAAGGACATGCCAGTTTCCTCACATTTTCGTTCACCGTTTTGAGAGCAGTGGTGATAAAATAATTTACACAAAGTAAAGCGCCTGTCGGGGGGAATCCCCCTCTTGGCATATTTTTTTTGCCATATTATGGTTTGGCATAACGTTTTATCATAACTTTTTTTTGCATAATAATACTGTGGCATAATAATACTTTGGCATAATGCTAAGGTTAGCATAACTGTCATTTGGTCCAGTTTGTTTTAGCATAATTTGGAGTTGCTATAATTTTTTAAGGCATAATTTATTTATTCGTCGTTTAATCGTAAGCCATAAATATAAACATTATTTATTATAATTTGGGAATAACTCTATTGGATTAGGTTAAGGTGCGGCGGGGGCCTTGGGCCACCCCTGAGTCGCGATCATGTTTGTTTTTTAACCGCTGAATTAATAACCGCTTCAAAAAGAAGGAGGTTATTAATTCAAAGGTTTTTTTTTATGTTTGTTCGGGCATATGTCGTATATAAACGAATTTGAAAAAGTATATTTTTTATAATAACTCGTGCTGTTACTCTCAGAAAGCATCATTTGCTGAAGTGGAACTAATGATGAAGACCACAGAATGCCACTGGAACTACTCAATAATAAGTATTTCACGGGTTGCGATTCGATTACTTTATGGTTGCCAAGTAGTTTATGCTCGTCACGTGAAGTGAGAAGTGAAGTGGAGCTAATGGTGAAGTACTGGGAGAACTCCTCAACGATTAACCTCCCTGCATCGGAAAAAGCAATATTTTGTAATGGTGTTGAGCAGTTGACATTAAGCTATTGTAACTGAGATAAATTCAAACTGACCCACTAAAATACGAGAAATAAAACACTACATAGTATAAAATAACTTAAATTTCGAAAGTTGATGGCATAAACCAAAATACAAAACCAAAGGAGTGAGCTATATTTAGATTTATTATTTTTATTCCAAAGAACATTATTTATTGCGTTTATAACATTATGCTGCATTATTATTATGCCAACAGTATTTATGGCAATTAACATTATGTCAAAACATTTATGCCTAATAATATTATGCGTAATGATCATTATGCTGAATTTCGTTATGCCAATGACAATTTATTTTATGCTTAACATTAGTAAACCCCTGTTGGGGTTCGAAGCTACGAATTAAAACTCTTAAGTCGCGACCGTTACCACTTCGCCACCACTGCACTCTTTCGATATTAGTTTATTCGAACGCAGTATGATATTGGTGCGTTCACAACAAGACATCATAATTTTAACAAAAAAAAAAAAAAAATACGATGGTTTTCCCCATCTTTGATTAACGATCAATCATTTCAAGTGTGTCTACGCACATCCTTATCAGTCCAAACGGAAATATTTGAGCAATGTACCGTCATATGAGTGCTATCTCTTCTTTAGATAAATAGGTATCACATGAAGAACTTACGCATTTTCGTTCGCATTTTCCGACTCGCTCTTGTCTAGAAACAAAGGCTTGACTAGTTTCGGACTAGTTTTTATAGTCACGACTAGTTTCGGATTAAGCTCGACTAGCTTTGGACTTGAGTCCGACCGAATTTCGTTTTCGGTTTTCAGCCATTTTCGATGGCCATATACATGTCCAAGTCATTTTAACTGTAGGTAGAAAAAAAAATTGCAGCAGATCCAAAAAAAAAAGTTAATCTAATTTTTTCAGAGACATTCCATCTTTACAACAAATAAAAGCACAATAACTCTGAGAAAATGTTCTCATTTTCGATTTTCGGCTGAAAATGAAAATCATGCCGAAAAGAGTATAGTTTTCGCCGAAAATAATTATTCATTTTCGGTCGCACTCCACTTGGGACCAGCAAAGTAGGCTTTGTTTACATTATTTTTGTAAGATCATAACGATCAATAATTGTGTTATTATTGACTAGCTAAAATTATCATAATTATACCTATGTACAAAGAACTCCATTAAGTAAATATGTACAGAAGGAGCATGACATTACAAGTTTTATTAGGGTTCCGTAGTAAATTGAGCAAATAAAATACCGAATGTGAAACATCAGAAATATTTGTTATGCAAGCATATTACAAACTAGAGGATTATATCCAAGATAAGAATGCTTGGAAACATGCTGGTCTTGCTCCATAGGACAAATTAGAGTCTGACAAAATCAAACTTAGTGGTATATTTTGTAATATTTGTATGTCATAGATTTTTACACTCTGTGATTACTTAGACTCATGCACTGACCTATTAGTATTACTTGTTAATCAATGTTAGGAATATTGTAATATCGTTTACTTTTACAATGTTTGTAAATATGTGAGCACCATGTATCTATCACATAATTAATTTACTTGTCATTGCTCCATTTATAATTCTTTTTACCTTTTGTGGTACAGTAATCCAGTAGTAGGTGCATCGTCTTCACATATAATTATATAATTCATGTATACAAAATAATATTGTAAAACATTTTTAAAAGAGTAACGGTGGAGTTTCTTGCCCATTCTTTTCCATACGAAAACTACCTTTTGGAAGGGGCAACTGGAATCAGTTCTATTTCTCTGTTTTTGACGTTCAAAAGTGCCTTTTATGTGCCTATTTTAAATAAATGATTTGACTTTGACTTTGACTATGACAAGGACATTTGTGTCATCATCATCATTTCAGCCGAAAGTCGTCCACTGCTGGACTTAGGCCTCTTCGACTGGTTCTGTGTTTCTCACATCCACTGGATTCCTGCATCCTCCAGCGAAAAGAAATGGTAGTCAATGTTATCTAAAAATACTTACTACAGAACCCATGACAATACGTTTAACATCACCTTCAGTAAAAGGTTGAAGAAAAATCAATATAACAATATTTGTCTCGCTGATTAATTCAAGTATTGTATTTGTTTTAACAATATTAATTTTAAGTAAACAAAATAAAATCTGTTTCGTGTACCAAAGTATCAGACACGCCAAAAATAAATAAATATACTTAATTGTTAAATGAATAAAAATTAAATTAGAGCTGGATTCTGTCTCAACACTTTTGCTACTTTGGGCAATTCTTACGAATTACACTTTTGCTACTTTGGGCAATTCTTACGGATTACACTTTTGTTACTTTGGGCAATTCTTACGAATTACACTTTTGCTACTTTGGGCAATTCTTACGAATTACACTTTTGCTACTTTGGGCAATTCTTACGAATTACACTTTTGTTACTTTGGGCAATTCTTACGAACAACTCTGATTTTATATTCCATTTCATTGTGAACTGCAACAATAAAGGCTAAGTATTTAATATTCTTATCTTTGACAGTTTTTACGGGTCGTCAGAAGCCCGAAAGTCTGACAACTAGCCTTACTAAGTGGTATCGTATTACCCAGTTACTAGGTTGTGGGGGTCAGAGAGGCAGTTACTCCATGTAAAATACTGTTATTCTGCTGCATCCAGTTAGACTGGAAGCCGATCCCAACATAGTTCGGATAAGACTAGGTAGATTGATTGATTCAATATTTATATATTACTTACGGCATCCTAAGTAAATAGGTACAAATATGGTACAAATAGTTGCGCGACAGAGCGTGCAAGACCTTTGCCGTCGCCAATCATGCGTGCACCTGCGATCTATTGGTTGATATTACACACGAGTGAACGAAAATTACATACTTCTCTGCAATTCTAATAGCCTAGTATCAAAATGCTTTATTGTCTATCAGTGGTGGATCATAGGACAATGAGTACTATCCACTATTAGTGACAGTTTAAGTGGTGGTCAACGAGAATTCTCTACCAGAAGCGCATAGATCAAATGACAATTTTGATTGATTGCCACGATTGCTTTGACCCAATGGCCGGGCCGGGTACTTCAGCCTACCCATGGATGGCAAAAATGTAAAGATAAGAACCCCTTTCATATTGTACAGAATCCAAGACCACCCAGAATCAAAAAGTAGGGGGCACTATCTACCTTTTCTCTTCAAACCCTCATAGGTTCGGCCTGGATTATGCTAGAGAGCACAAATTCTCAAGATAAGATATACAGTATTTTAACTAACAAAGGGTGTTCCCGGTAACCCGCAATAGTATATATAGCGTCTATACATGCTAAAAAAATATTAGGTACCACTAAAAAAAAAAAACTTTAAAAAAAAAATCACAAAACTATTAAATTGATACGTAAAAGAAACATGCTGCACACGCACACTTGTATTTCAACGTAGAAAGACAAGTGTGGGTGTACAGAGTGTTTCTTTTCTTAGGGGCTTCTTGGCCCTGCCAGGGTTGCGGGAATGTCCGAAAGGCATACCGGGACCCTGGCAACAGGCAACTGAAGGAACACGGGTGGGTTTTAGTCAGTAAAAGTCTGACACGCCCTTCCGCTCCGCCCAGAGCGGAAGAAGTCATTTGATGATTTCCCACCATTAAAAAAAAAAGGGGCTTCTTGGCTCTTCCATTCATCTGATAACTTTTTAATAGTAAAAGCTTTACGTCTGGCAACCCATTTACATTAAATGTTTTTAGTGGGATAATATTTACCAGGAACCCTTAAATTAGCAGGTTGTATTTTATTGTTTCCCTGCCAACTATCCAGGAAGGCCCAGACTCGAAGATTCAAACCCCTTTAATCCAGTACACGTTTAACTCGGGGGAGTCCGGATCGCCCCAACGCAAATCTATGCGTAGTTTCGTGGTGGGGCGACCCGGTCTGTCAGGCACTTCTTCTCATGCAACCGAGCGGGTGGGCAGGTTGCGGATAGCCCAACTCCTGACTGCGGGACCGACCACCAGCGGTTACAATGGCCGCTGGTGGGCGACCCCGTGTCAGGAGCATCTTCTAAAGATCCCGGACAAGAGAAGTTCCCAAAAGTCAAATCCCAAGCCTATACCCCCTTCTCCATACTCCCCTACACGCGGCTTGCGCATCGGGCTGCGGGCTCCTGGCTGGGCTGCCCTCGCCTTGCACGGAACCCCTGTGGAAGGCGAGATCGGCTATGTGCTGGGAGCACGCGGTCCGGTGGAAAGTCGTGTGTACCAAATCCCAAACTCTACCATCCCCCCCTTTCCATACTCATCCTGTCGATCCTAAAATCCCTAGGCCAACTCCCAGACCTAGGGTGTCCCCCACAACCCAAACCTCTTATCCACCCAAAGCCTTCCCTCCTATCCCCTTATCCCGTCGGTCCCAGAGGAGGGGTAACCTCGATTCCAAAAAAGCCCACCCAAACCCCCAAAATGAAGCAGCATAGTTTAAAACCTACCCAGGTGGGTCCCGGCCAAGCCGGGGAATCCCACACCGCTACGGCGGTTAGCCCCCATCGTATTATGGGAGGGGGCACTACCTGCGACATTGACAACCTAATGCCGCGCTTTTTAGCGCGGCCGGCAGCTGACCAAGCGCCCAACACAAAGGCTGCGACTAACGCGCCCACACCCACTACCTCGGCTGCGAATAACGCGCCCTCCAACACGACATCGGCTGCGATCCACGCGCCAGTACCGACCACACAGAGCATGCCTCCCACGAGCCTCTGGCAACAGAGCATCGTGCGGAGTAGCATCAACTACCCAGACAGCGACCAGGACGAGCACAGACCGACAGAGACGGGGAAGGCTGACAGACCTGGTGGCTCTACCACTCTCCCGGTTGAAGTTGGCAAAGTACGCCCGCTGAAGAAGCGCGGAAAAGTCTTGGCCCGGGAGAGGAAAGTAGGCGACCGAAAGTGCGACACCCGCGAAGGCACTAGCCAGCGCGAAGCGCGATCGGACGCCGAAGAGATGGTACGCGACCAGCTGCGAGTACGCGCAGGGGCAACCCAGCGCGCAAAGCAGTCGGACGCGGATCCACGTGACCGACCGCCAGTCCGCGCAGGGGAAACCCAGCGCGAAAAACGGCCGGACGCGGACCCAAGCGGGCAGGGGCAGATACGCGAAGGGGCAACCCAACGCGAAGCGCCCCCGCCCGTGACAGGGGCTGCCGGGGCCGCCAGTCGACCCCGACACACTGACACCGACATGACCACAGACCGGCCTCGACCTAGACACTCTAGGGGCAAGCGCGCCAAAACCTCGCGCAAAGCGTTGCCGGCAAAATACACCCAGCCAGGCACCTCCGAGTCGCAGCCTGGACCAAGCGGTACAGGGCCGACGAAGAGGGAGCGCCCTGACGACACGGCCTCGCCGAGCACGTCGCAGGGGGACGCCAAGCGAATGAGGGTTGACCCTGCTCAGGGGGAACAGAGGACCTACGCGCGGGCCACGAAGGATATTCCTGCGCGGCTTGCCGTAGCAGTCTGCTTTCCCCACCCAAGTAGGGACCTGACTAAGGCCGAGGCCGAACACATAAAGACCGAGCTGGAGAACGCACTAATGGACACTGACCCGTCCACACCACTCCCGGCCTTCCGCGGATACCCTCGGGTAGCGGAAGGCACTGTGCAGATGTGGTGTGAGGATGACTCTGCCCTGACTTGGCTGACCCAGAATGTGCCCAAAATCCAACTTCCAGACACTGACCTGAGACTTACAGTGATGAAGCAGACTGACGTGCCCACCCGTGTCCGAGCCTCGCTTTTCGTCCCTCGCTACAGAGGTGACGTGGCCAGGCTCCATAGTATTCTGACTCGTCAGAATACTTGGTATGACATTGGCAGGTGGTCATTATACAGGGCGACTACCGTCGGTGGCGACAACAGCGGGACTTACCTCACGCTAGGGTTGCCACCGGAGGAAGCTGAAAAGGTCCTGGGACGGGAGCGACGTATATCGTACCTCTTAGGGTCGATATACGTGCGCTTCTGGCCCACGACCCGACCCTCTGACACCCAGACCGACGACACTGACGGAAAGACGACCTTACCGACCACGGCACAAACGACTGACACCGACATCGACCAACTCGAGGAGGACATGGCCCGAGCGGCAATGGCCGATGTCGACATCGAGACAGCACCGCCCCAATCACCTGCCTGGAGCGAGCGCTTACTAGCCTCACCACCGGGTGGGAGACAAGAGGGGACGTACCGAGAGGAGGTAGCGGAGGGGCTGTCCGATGGATCCATCTCCGACTAACACCCCTCCACCACCATCGCCCCTAAACATCATACAGACCAACCTCCAGCATAGCCAGACTGCCACGGCCAGCTTGCGCAGGGCGCTGGAGGTAAAACCCCGAACCATAGCACTGATCCAAGAGCCGTGGATCAGAAACAATAGAATATGCGGACTAAGTAATATCGGAGGTAAGCTTGTCCTCGACACACACGGCTCAGACAAGCCACGAACCTGCGTCTACATACCCAAAGACATTCCCATCACACCACTCACCCAATTCTGTTCCAGAGACCTGACAGCTGTCAGGCTCCAAACCGAAGGAAGTGATCCAGATGTTGTACTGGCCTCGGTATACATGCCAGGCGAGGGCGTGGACTGCCCGCCTAAAGAAATGGCCGACCTGGTACAACACTGTGAGCGCGCCAAGCTAGACCTGATCATCGGCACCGATTCGAACGCCCACCACCCGCTCTGGGGCAGCGAGGCACCAAACTCCAGAGGAGAGGTACTATCCACCTATTTATTCTCCACTAACCTTAACATCATAAACCGCGGCTCTGAACCCACTTGGGTTACAGTCCGAGGACAAACGATTATTGACCTAACACTTGCTACTGAAAATGTGACAAATTACATAACTAACTGGCACGTATCGGACGAACCTTCTTGCTCAGATCACAGAAGAATCCGTTTTACACTGACCTCCAACACAAGGAAACCAGCACCAAAACGGAACCCTAAGCGCACTGACGTCCCAGGGTATAAACGTCTGCTGGCCTCCCTGTTAGCGAGGCACCTATCAAGCGTAACCATAAGAGACCAAACACAATTGGAATACACAGTAACAAAACTATCAGAGTACCTTACCGAAGCATACCATGCATGCTGTAAACTAAGAGCGTCAAGAGCCAAGGGGGAGAAAAACCCCTGGTGGAACGCAGAACTCAGTAAGCTAAGAGACCTACTACGGAAGAACTTCAACAGAGCCAAAAACACCAGACTCCCGAACGACTGGGAGGTATACAAAGAAACCCAATATACATACAAGAAACAAATCAGAACCGCCAGGAAAACAGCATGGCGGAAATTCTGTGAATCCATCGAAACAAACAACGAAGCCGCAAGGGTAAGGAAAATCCTATCAACAGATCAGGACCGAACCCTTGGTGCGCTGAAAAAAACCGACAACTCCTACACGCTTAGCGATCAGGAAACCAGTAGGGTCCTTCTTGAGACCCACTTCCCAGGATGTAAACTCCTAGAGGATAGGACGTGGGACGTGGATCCAGAATGGGCCCCAACGGATCAAGACTGGTCTAGAGCCCTCGACATAGTAACAGAAGACCGAATAAAGTGGGCTATCAACTCCTTCCAGCCATACAAATCTGCAGGTTTAGATGGCATCTTTCCAGCCCTACTGCAGTGGGGGGTAGACCATCTGGCACCATGCCTGGTGGAGATATATCGAGCCTGTATAGCACTAAGATACATTCCTCTTGCATGGCGAGAAGTGAAAGTCATCTTCATACCCAAACCTGGTAAAACAGATTATACACTACCCAAGGCTTACAGACCCATAAGCCTCACATCCTTCCTACTCAAAACCCTCGAGAGACTCTGCGACAGACACATCCGGGACGGACCCCTCCTGGCAAAACCACTTCACAAACAACAGCATGCGTACTCCACTGGCCGATCAACAGAATCCGCGCTGCACAGCGTGATCTCCAAGATTGAATGTGCAGTGGACCACAAATGCTCAGCACTGGCCGTCTTCATTGACATTGAGGGTGCCTTTGATAAAACTAGCTTCAAAAGCATCACCACGGCCCTCAACAGACACAGCATAGACTCGACCCTGAGCGGTTGGATCACCAACATGCTCAGACTGAGAGCTGTACAGGTGACCGTGAATGACACCACTAGGGCCATCGTGGCGAAGGGCTGCCCCCAAGGGGGAGTCCTCTCGCCGCTCCTATGGAACCTGGTAGTAGACAGCCTCATCAGGGCACTTAACGACAAAGGTTACTTCACCGTAGGCTATGCGGATGATATAACCATAATAATCAACGGCACACATGAAAACACTATATGCAACCTCATGCACCAAGCCCTGAAAATAGTAGAGGACTGGTGTAATAAACACCAACTAACGGTGAACCCTACAAAAACTGAGCTGATCCTATTCACAAAAAAGAGGAAACTACCAATGCTACAACTACCCCGCTTCTTCGGGACAACCCTAAGCCTATCGACTGAAACCAAGTACCTGGGCATCTTCTTGGACAAACAGCTGAACTGGGCGAAACATATTAACTATACCGTAACAAAAGCCACCGTATCCCTCTGGCAGTGCAAACGACTGCTTGGAAGGAACTGGGGAATTAGCCCCAGGGTCACCTACTGGCTATACACCACTGTCATCCGACCGATTATCACATATGGCTCACTGGTCTGGTGGCCCAGGACAGACCTGAGCACAGCCCAAAAAGACCTCGAAAAACTGCAGCGATCTGCATGCGTTGCAATCACCAGCAGTATGAGAACCACACCTACTGCCGCCTTACAGGCGATGCTCGGACTACCGCCTCTGCACCTCATTGTACGAGAGGAAGCGGCCCTGGCCGCCTTTAGGCTCCACCTATCAGGAACCCTGACAAATGACTCCAGAGTTAAGCACACACGCATAAAGGATGATGCGGTCAAACGACAGCCAATGATGTCAGCACCCTGCGACAAAGCCCCGAAGACACACCACTTTCACAGACACTACAGCATAGCACTCACAGAGGAACAGAATGACTACTCAGGACCGAAAGAGATGAGAGTATACACTGACGGATCGAAGACCCACTCCGGCACCGGAGTCGGAGTCTTCTCACGCGACCTCAACATTAATATATCCAGCCCGCTAGGAATGTTCAACACCGTCTATCAGGCGGAGTGTGTGGGCATCATACAGGCGGCCTATGCCATAGAAGCCAGGAGAGTTACGGCTACCAACATACGCATACTCTCCGACAGTGCCTCAGTTCTCCAATCCTTACAGAAAAAATACATCACTTCGAAGCTTACACTAGAATGTCACAATGCACTAGAACGTGTAACGGTTGCAACAGGGTGACACTACAATGGATTAAAGGACACAGTGGATCGCTGGGCAACGACGCAGCAGACGAGCTTGCTAGAAGAGCATCTAGCACTTCAGTTTGTGGGCCCGAGCCCATCGTTCCCATCCCCTTTAACCAAATACGCAGGTGGCTCCAGGAATTCACCCATACCCAAGCGGCGAACTGGTGGTCCTCGGCACCGGGCTGCAGGCAGTCCAAGGAAGCTATTCCATTTCTGGACAGCAGGCTTACCAGGCGTTTGTTACGCCTGGACAGGAATGGCCTGCGTCTGGTGGCGGGGACCATCACAGGCCACTGCTCGCTGAACAAACACTTCCACACAATAGGCATAACGGACAGTCCTCTGTGCAGAGCGTGCATGGAGGCCGAGGAAACCGTCGCGCACGTGCTCTTTGAATGCACGGGCGTCGCCCAGATTAGAACTGAAACCCTAGGGTCACCCAGATCTTACACGGAGGTTCTGTGCAAACCAGTAGAGTTGGTAAACTTCTGGAGGGAGGTGGGCTGGATGGAATAACCCCCAACGGCCGCCATGGCCCACGCACAATGGTCCATCTTAGGGACTAAGTGCGGAAACCAAACCCGTAACATAGAACATAGAACATCCAGTACACGTGACCAGAATTACCAGGAGAACATGCGTCAGCTGGCAGTGAATAGTTCCGCACACATCGATTAGTTAATAGACAGTAAATTGTTTCTAATTGGGACGTAGGTCGTAGTTGTCCTATTGCGCTGGACTATTGTGTACACAGGTATACGAGGAAAAAGGTTGATTGTACAATTATACTTAGGTTTAGTTAGCTTATGAATGGAGTACACAAACCCACGTTCGGTCTGCGTGGTGAATTAAACGGCCCACTCCCTCACAGAGAGAAAACCCGAGTTTCAGCTTTAGAAAATTAAAAGCTTGTGTTCTTAAAGGCGACACCTAAATATGATGCACTGTTGTACTTCCAACGCTCTGCGCGCGCTGAGCGAGCGGTAAAATACCAATAGTGCACTTTAATTTGATCATTAATTATAGTGAAATCGGGCATATTATAATAATTCTAACCGAATTCGTACCCCGATCCCCAAGTGTACATACTAGGCAATAGTTATTTGTTATGCAAGGCTGCAAAGTTGTTTTTTTGGGCGAGTACCTGCTATGTCTATTCTTCGTAGAGATAGAAACCGTCATGAGCAAGCGAAGGATTCTAGGATTGAACCATGAGCGAAGCGAATCGTGATCCCAACTTTTGTTTTTGAACCTGCTTAGTGTATTACCTGGACAATAAACTATTTTCCATTCTATTTATATTTTTATACAGTATGAATAGCAAAGGGAAGAGAATCACAATTACTAGTCGGAAAAAAAAACCGGCCAACTGCGAGTGGGACTCGCGCACGAAGGGTTCCGTACCTATAAAAACGGCAAAAAAAAACACGTTTGTTGTATGGGAGCCCCCTTAAATATTTATTTTATTCTGTATTTTAGTATTTGTTCTTATAGCGGCAACAGATATACATCATCTGTGAAAATTTCAACTGTCTAGCTATCACGGTTCATGAAATACAGCCTGGTGACAGAAGGACAGACAGACAGACAGCGGAGCCTTAGTAATAGGGTCCTGTTTTACCCTTTGGGTACGGAACCCTAAAAACAGTTTTGCAAAATTAATAATTCTGCCCAATCCGCATTCTGCACAATCATGTTGATTTGAATTCCAAATACGTAAGCTCGGGTTATACAACGTAATACGATACCACGATTTAAAAAAACCGGTACATAAACCAGAATCGGTATTCTATTGACGAACATCGATGGAATCTATCCATCAAGCTGTCAACTTGACACAGTGACCGGTATCGGAAGATCTACAGACGGTTTTAATCGCAAGGAAAATATAAATGACGAAGGTCTCGAGTAGGTACAGTACCCTAATTGTATAACACACTTTCAATCATGATCTGAGGGGTTTGAAGGATAAAACTAACCCATTGCTACATAGATTTGAAAAATTCGTCTGTTAAACAACGTAAATAACGCAATGAATGTGTCGGAACTGTCAAAATGAAAGACATTGCGATCAATATTGTCATTTTACGTGTGTTACGCAATCAACCCGTAGATCTAACACCATGTAGTTCCTAAAATAAGGTTTTTCAGGTGTGTTGAGACCAAAAGCAAAATAAAATGCTTGTTTATCAGTCTGAAAAGTGCATGTCAGTGAAAGAATAGTTCGATCATACTTTATTTCAATCTGCCTAGCCATTTCCCAACTATGTTGGGGTCAACTTCCAGTCTAACCGGATGCAGCTGAATACCAGTATTTTACATGGAGCGACTGCCTATCTGACCTCCACAATCCAGTAACTGGGAAATACGATACCCCTTGGTTAGACTGGTTGTCAGACTTTCGGGCTTCTGACGACTCGTAACGACTGCCAAAGATCCACAAATGACAGCCGGGACCAACAGCTTAACGTCCTTTCCGAGGCACGGAGGCGTCTCGATATGTGAAAATGGTCACCCATCCACGGACGAACCCCGGCAAGCGTAGCTTAACCTGATGGATCTTATATGAATGAATGATGAAACTTTAACCTTACTAAAACGTTTTATGAAAAAGTGTCACAAAAAATGTTTGTAAGTACCTACACTTAATGAAAATTATATAGAGGAGTTGAAAGAGCATCGACTTCCTCGAACAACTATTCAATAATTCACTTTATAATTTAAATATCTCTGCAGCAGCCTCTCCAGCCTTAACTCTTGGAGTCAGTATGGCATTACTAACTGCTTGTTCAAGATGAAAAAGAAAAGTGAAAAATACCGAAAGAACAACTTCAATACCTACTCCTCAATTTGACACTGACAAATGACGGCTGACAGCGGTGCGTGATCGTGCGTCGACACCAATCGACACCTTGACGATTGCTGGCGTCATTAGTGACGCACGCGCAGACTGGGTATTGAGACAAATAGAAAAAATCTGATGAGTGAGTTGATAGATAGAGTACATTCTGTGTACTTACCCGTTCTTAGCCAGGTACAATAAAATTGAGGATTCTAGAGGTGCCAATAGGTACCTCAAGATCGTAAAAAGAGAGAGAGAATCCTCTGAGTTCTTAATGTTCAAATATTCTGCGCACATGTCCAGGTAGCGACTGTTTTAGTGAGAGTGGTGCATCCGTCGTACAGTCGCCCGCCCGACAGTTGTAACACTTAGACGCTGGCTTAGCACAATACAGAGTTTCAATAGAATTAGAGGCCAGCCTATAGTAATGGGAAATACAGTCACTTTATACTGGGCCCATAACCTAATGGGAAATAGAGGCACTTTATACTGGGCCCATAACCTAATGGAAAATAGAGGCAATAATAAGCAGTGGTCTGATAATTACTAAGTATATTTCGTGGTCAATATTTTTAACAAGTCAAGTGACACAGTGCAATAACATAATATGCCTTAACTATAATAATTTGAATTGGTGACAGGCCAGTGCGAAATATATGCGACCTCTTCCAATAACTTGATTGACTTGATTGTAGGAGTCACAAACCGCTGGGGAACTCATTTTTCATCACGGCATGACCTATTGACGTGTTAACTTTCCTTACATTCCTTACTGACATTCGAAACTTACCCATTAAACGATTTAAAAGCTGCATTAAAACCAAACTTTGTAGAAAAGGGTACTATAAATTTCAGAGTATTTAGAAGACAAAAAAGCATGGGATTGAGCTGCTCGCTCTGCTAAGCATTGTAACATTTTGAATAATATGGAAAATCATCAAAGTATATCAACCAGTTTTATTTACAAATTGACATTATTGAATATTCTATACAAAATGATATGATTACTTTGTAAAGTATTTTATTATTGTGAATGTGAGGACTATGTGAATTTTTATTTTTATTCGTTCTCAGTTAATTTTATCGATGGTCTGGCAATTTGAGAATTTTATGCGGCCTACCCAAATGTCCTTTCTTTGGTATTGTTCGTCGAGTCGTTGAGCTCCTTAAGTTCTGAGTTGAGCTCCGCCATTACTGACAAATGCTTGCACTGACTGGACAGGTCCACTCAAATTGCCAGGCCTCATGGCTCGTGGTTCTTTCCTCAAAATACCATTTCAGACTCGAATTTACATGGTCCTCATATGGCTTAACCAAGATTATGTCTGGACTTTAAAAGAGACTGTGACCTCTGAGTTTGTTTCAGCCTTTCTTCTCAGAGTAGTCAGATGGGAAACGCCGACCTCATCTAGCTTATTTTTAATATTTTTTTATATGACGTGTAAAAGTGATTCCAATATCCTATTTACAGAATAAACAATTTCATTTAATTTCATTTCTTATGACTATAATAAGTTTACGATACTTGTCCAGCTAGCTCACGAGCGCCAGGCGTCCGCCGCCGAATCCCTACTAGATGCCATAAGTGGATATGTCATGTTTGCATTAGTGGATTTAATAATATTCAGGATTATGGTCAGAAACATGAAAATGAACATGAACATTGTATGAAACATATCCTTTTCTTCAAGTCGTTTTTCAGAGGGGTCACGTCACTCACGTTTATTAAAAATCAACTTGACAACGAACTCGGAGGAGCTCGTGGCTAAGTAATATCAGCCGCTCGGTTCGATCCATGAGGTTAAGCTACACTTGCCGGGGTTGGTTCGTGGATGGGTGACCATTTTCACATATCGAGACTTCTCCGTGCGTTGGTCCCGGCTGTCATTTGTAGATCTTTGACAGTCGTTACGAGTAATCAGAAGCCCGAAAGTCTAACAACCAGTCTAACCAAGTATTGCCCAGTTACTGGGTTGTTGAGGTCAGATAGTCAGTCGCTTCAAGTAAAATACTGGTATTCAGCTGCATCCGGTTAAACTGGAAGCCGACCCCAACATAGTTAGGAAAACGCTAGGTAGATTGAACTTGACAACGAACGTTTCGTTCACAAAGAAACCTCAACAATACTACGGAGAAAGTGATTCACAGATAAACCTACAGTCGACCGTCCACACTGCTATTGTAAACGGAAAGGTTTGCCAGTGTTCATTATTTTGTTTGCCAGCATTTGTTTCACGTGTAGCGTGGCCGTGTGGGTCGGAAGCTACAACTGATTTTAGTTGCTTCTCTATGTACACGTCTCCGTAGCTTAGCTGTGGGCTTCTGTGGAGCGGCGCCTGACTTGTCGCGGTGTCGTCGTGGGCGTATTGAATGCCTATAATATTATTCATTGATGAATGATGGCCTCAATAATGCGTGATTTTGCGTCAATACCTTTACGATTGTTGACGACATGAGTGACGCACGTGTCATGATAGAAGAGAGTTACTCGAGATACTACATACATTATAAAGGCATTGAATAAGGTCATGCTAAGAAATAGAAGGACAGGTACTTAGATATGGTTGAGGAGCTCGTAGCTAAGTAATAACAGCCGCTCGGGTCGATCCATCAGGTTAAGCTACGCTTGCCGGGGTTGGTCCGTGGATGGGTGACCATTTTCACATATCGAGACTCCTCCATGCCTCGGAAAGCACGTTAAGCTGTTGGTCCCGGCTGTCATTTGTGGATCTTTGACAGTCGTTACGAGTCGTAAGAAGCCCGAAAGTCAGACAACCGGTCTAACCAAGGGGTATCGTATTACCCAGTTGCTGGGTCAGATAGGCAGTCGCATCTGACCTCCTGTATTCAGCTGCATCCGGTTAGACTGGAAGCGTCGGCTTCCAGTCTACTATGTTGCAACTATGTTGGGGTCGCCCAACATGGTTGGGAAAAGGCAAGGCAGATTGTTTGAGGTACTTAGGTATGGTTCACTGTGTGTTGCCATTTGACAAAATATTGTTTGTACTGCCTCGTTGGACTGTGGCTAGTGGTCACACGCTGCTGAGCGTGATGTCTTGAGTTTGATTCCCAAGACAGTCAAAGTGTTAGGGTTTTTCCATTAGGAATGACATAGGAATTAATAGCAGCCGGGAGTCGGATTTGTGCCCGTTTTATGATGTTTAACGCAATAACAATAGGGTCGTCCCTGTGGGTAGGTACCTATACACCAGTGTTCTTTCGAACCCTTCGAGAGCAGGTGTGATGTCATGGTTTGATGAGTTGTTAGTAGTAAAAAGTGTTAGTCAAGGTTATAAGAAATTATAACATTGAAGAGATCTTTGGAACGTAACTTTGAACAGTATTGTTTTAAATACCTCGACCGCGTACCGGAAGAT
The DNA here is from genome assembly GCA_948473465.1 of Lithophane ornitopus. NCBI lineage: Eukaryota > Metazoa > Arthropoda > Insecta > Lepidoptera > Noctuidae > Lithophane > Lithophane ornitopus. Next base: position 13,701,783 of record OX419635.1, on the reverse strand, counting down.
GTAGCGTTGGAAGGCCTCCCTCACACAAGGTGGACCCATAACCTGGTGAAGGTCGCAGGAATCCGCTGGATGCGAGAAGTACAGAACCGGTCGAAGTGGCGGTGCTTGGGGGAGGCATTTGTCCAGCAGTGGACATCTTTCGGCTGAAATGATGATGATGAAGCTTTCATGCTTATAATAGACCCAGCGGCTGGCTGTGGATTGTCTGTCAGTGAATCGAAGATTATTATATTTATTATTAAGTAGGTAATTAAGACAGCGATCTCATCAATTAGACTGCGCGCAAAATAAGTATGCGCGCGGTTGACATCGGAACTAATAGTATGCCGCCGTCTTCTTGTCATTTATGTAAGGTCAAAATATATATAATTCATTAGATAGTTAGTTAATATTACCTAATATAAGATTGATAATAATTTAGATTAAATTATTAATATAGATTTAATATTATTCAATTATACAGCATAAAATTAAGCACACCAGCGCTACCAGTCGCGTGAAGACGTATCTTGCGAGCACTCTACTAATGTCCTGAGCATTTTTCGTCAAAGTCAAAGAAAAGAAATACCCCCAATTTTATTATTGTTGACTTCATGCAAAATAATATTTCCACCGACCAATGTGTGGAGAAGCTACAAATATTATTTATGTTGATTATTATGGTTTGAAGCTGTTAGGTAATTTGTCCGTACTACTCATCGGTTTCCGTGGTGTAGCGGTTATCACATCTGCCTAACACGCAGAAGGCCCCCGGTTCGATCCCGGGCGGAAACATAGCTTTTTGTTTTCTTTTTATATATTTTTTATTGGTCATGACTGTACTTTTTTGTTGTTTAATTTTTTTGACATGATTATTTAGAGATAAATAATGGATATGCATTTAAATCAAATGCATTTACGAACTTTCTCTTCGTGTTTTACAAGTGTTTGCTGAAAGACTCATAAAAAATATCTGCATTTTGTACCTAATTGTTGGATGTTATTTAAGGTTTTTTTATTTGATTATTTGATTATGTACCAAAACATTACTTTGTCATAGTTTGTAATTTATAGATGAAGAAATTCAGTAAGCGCCATCTATTAGCAAATGGACGTAGTCGAATTTCAAGAAACGGTCTTAAAAGTTATGCTACTTGCCACTAGATGTCGCAAGCAGTTTGAAATGTCAAAACAAAAATATTCTTCCCTTGATCTTTTCGATTACTAACATCTTGTGGAATACTGGGTAATTAGCTCTACCATAATAAGTATAACATGATAATTATTTGTCTCAAATTTCCGTTCCGGGCAAGATATTTTGAACAAGTTGTAATTGTAAGAATTGGTGCACATGAACACATCCCGACATTTAGTACTTACTTTAGTACAAACACCAATAACAAAGGTACGAATTAATTTTCATATAAAAATATAAATAATTACTATCATTTAGTTGGTAAGTACACCAAGATGCAATAACTTATTTAGGACTTACGAAGTTACGAACAACGCAACAACGCTCTAAAGCGCCTAAACAGAATGACTAGCAATTTGGTAAAGAAGTAACATTCTTCTAATCTAATTATTATCCAACGGATTTTTTTTTTCGTATAATCACTTTTTATCTTATGTCATTACATTTTTTAAATACTTCTTTGAAAAAAAAACATTGTTGCATAATTTTCAGTTCTACTCGCATCAGTCATTTCTAAAAAAGTTATTTTTGTTGTCAGCAATCGCAAGGACACTACTGAAACTTTTTAAACATCCCAGAAAAGAACCAAAATTGCAAGATAAAAGGCTAATCACGAATATTTTTGAATACCAATGTATTCGCATCTATATAATCGAACATATTGTTATTTTCTTAGCTGTCCATTGACCCTAGTCTGTGAGTATTGTTTGTTTAACCAAGCAAACATTAGTTATCAAAGCAAATGCGTTTTCAGGAAAAAAACTGCGCACCTAGATCGTTGCACGATAAAAAAGCTGGCCACGTGCAAAAAAGTCGGAATCGCACACGAAGGGTTCCGTACCATCATACAATATTTAACAAACAACGCCGAAAAAACACTTTTCTTGTATGGGGACCCCCTCTTTAATATTTAACTTTATTAAATTTTTATTATTTGTTGTTATGTGAGGAGTTCGTTGCTAATTAATAACAGCCGCACGGGTTGATCCAACAGGTTAAGCTACGCTTGCCGGGGTTGGTCCGTGGATGGGTGACCATCTTTACATTCCGAGACTCCTCCGTGCCTCGGAAAGCACGATAAGCCGTTGGACCCGGCTGTCATTCGTCGATCTTTAACAGTTGTTACGGGTCGTCAGTAGCCCGAAAGTCTGACAACCAGTCTTACCAAGGGGTATCGTATTACCCAGTTACTGGGTTGTGGAGGTCAGATAGGCAGTCGCTCCATGTAAAGTACTGGTATTCAGCTGCATCCGATTAGACTGATTGTGTAGGTAATAGAAATAAACAATCTGTGGAAATTTCAACTGTCTACCTACTACGGTTCATGAGATACAGCTCGCTGACAGATAGACGGATGGACGGACAGCGGAGGCTTAGTAATAGGGTGCCGTCTGGAACCCTCAGGGTAAGGAACCCTAAAAATGCAATGTCTGATAAAAACTGCAACGAGTTATCTTTGCAAAGGGTTAACGGCCTCAGGTGAGAGGTATAGTATATGCTTATTTTTCTATTTTATTTTCATGCCTACTTTATTGAACTAATAAAATTATTGAGACGCTCCATGTTGCTTGACTAAGAAATAAGTTTAGTACCTCCTAATGCTCGGTTCCTGTAAACATAAACGAATCGCTTTGATTACCAATGGTAACATTTTTTAATGCCAAACTGGGCATAGATTTGTAAGCTAATTTTACCTGTGATAGCTAACTTCCATAAGGGAAGGTCTAGTATACAAAGCTATGAGGTCTATGCTTAATTATTACGGTCCGTAAATTATAGGAATTGGCCATAAATCAACGTTGATTCAAATGTCAAGTTTTATTGAATTAAATTACTACTCTATGGGAGCAGAAATAAAAAAAAAAATTGGATCTTTACAATAATTAACATGAGCTTTATAGGCTTGGGCTTGTGGCCAAATAACAGCCGCACGGGTCGATCGATCAGTTATAAGCTACGCTTGCCGCGGTTGGTCCATTGATGGGTGACCATCTTTACATATCAAGTGCCTCGGAAAACACGTTAAGCCGTTGATCCCGGATGTCATTTGTAAATCTTTGACAGTAGTTACGGATCGTCAGAAGCCCGAAAGTCTGACAATCAGTCTTACCAAGGGGTATCGTGTTACCCAGTAACGGGTTGTGGACGTCAGATAGGCAGTCACACCATGTAAAATAATGGTATTCAGTTGCATCTGGTTAGACTGGAAGCCGACCCCAACATAGTTGGGAAAAGGCTAGGCAGATGATGGTGACTGCCTTTTAACATGAAAAGCCGTGTGCCCGTAATATAACATAAATACTAAATTTAATCACATTGTTGCATTTTATGAAGCAAGCCACCAGGAGATAACAAACAGGTCTCTCATAATGGACTTCAGACGTCTAACGGAACACATAATATAAAAAATTTACCTTAAATAAAATTTGTATTATGTTTCCTATGACGTCTGAAGTCCAAGTAATTTCTTCCTGGTTCATCAATAACATTATGAGCCGAACAATGACATAAGGTATGGCGGCTTGCTCTGTGGTGCAGTTAGTTCCAGGTTAGGCTATAGGTGGCGTTGGGGCCACTTCACGTGACGGAAGCGACATCATCTAACGGAAGGCGTGTGAAAAGGACGATGTACTCCCGATAGGATTTCCTATCGACAAACATGACGGTCTTCCATACAAAATTTCATCTCCTATACCCCTTCCTGGTAAGAATTTTCAAAAATCCTTCCTTAGCTCTCTTTCGCTACAAAAGGAACGCTTGCGCAAAATTTCATTAAGCTGTGGGTTGCCTGTCAGTGAACATAAGATTTTAATTAAGTAGATAGGTCAAGCCAAGAGAAACGATGTGGTCCATACCCATTTAGTAATTATTTATTAACTACCATTAATTTTAATCAATCATGATTTCGCAAATCATTAATTTGTCACTCAGATTGACTTTCGCGAAAAATTCTCGACTCCTACGCATAATGACTAGGTGGCTCGCGAGTGGGCCGCTCGGAATTGATTTCGCCTTTACACTATATTATTTGCGTGAAACATGTTGTCAGTTATGTGGTCCTAGTACTTGGATGAATATGACGAGGCTTACGCCGCTATGAGTAGGACAGTATCTCAAGTATTCTTCAAGCCAAAATAAGCTATTGGTATTTATATTTAACTGGAAATGAGACCACTTTTCATTTTCACTCAAACGGCACATATAATGTTTGACACGGTTTTTTTGCGTCATTCTAGCGTAGAGCTACAAGAGCAGAGCTTGGTATATATTTCAACTAGCCAGGCATCACCGCAAGCAGGATTTCATAGGCTTACTGCCCATCTTCCTTGGCTATAGGCTATATAACCTTATGTGGCCCTAGTCTTTAGGAATCGTGTCAGCTTTCATACCTAGGCAGACGCAGAGAAGCAGTAGATTAGGCTTCATCGGCATCGTTCGCGTCGCGACCACCTTGCTGAATGTTTCATATTTTTACCACGGGTATATACTACCTTAATAGATTTAGGTACTGTGTATGACAATAGAAGACCAAACCAATTCAGGCTTACACTTGTTTAACGTTTTACGAAGTATAACCAAAGATTAAAATCATTAGATTCGCCCTACCTCGTCGAAAGATGGTCGCGTTTCGTTTTGACATCTCTGACACACATAATGTCGCAGTCGCCATGAAAACGTCATATAGGTACGGAATGTGAGAGCTCACTCTTCTCAGTGCTTCTCAGTGTGGTCCTTTTTTCACGACATATTATTATATGTACGGTGAGAGCAAATCTAATGATTACAATCTTTAGGTTAGAACTCCATTTAAATATTAGGCTTGTTCGAGGAAGCATAGATTCCATATTCTTCAAGACAATATAAAGCGTAACTGTGTAATATTTCTGATGATCTCACTTACCTACATACAATAATAATTATATACTTACCATATTCTATGAATCCTTATCATCGTAATATTATAATCCTGTAAACAGTGCGTTCAATCGATATTATTATTCACAGGTCATTTGCTTGAAGGTGATTTGATGTTCAGCTATAGAACGCATTAACTTTTATACCTACTAACAACATATTATGAGTAACTTTAGTCTGGCTAAGGGCTGATTTAACCAACGCCAGATATCTTTTATTCTGGGAATAAAATTGACGTGTGACAGTTTTTGTATAGAAAATCTGTCAAAAATTGAATATTTACTCGCTGGATAAGACTTATACTAGGGATAAAAGTTTGGTCGAATTCGCTCTTGGTCCGGTAAGATATAACAGAGACTAAGCTACTTACAATTGTGCTGTACTGTTATACTGGACACTATAACACGGCATTTTTTTAAACCATCGCGTTTTGGTTAGCGTATGTTCAAACTATAAACGTAGATATATTTAGTAACCTATTCCGCTGAACTATTCTTCAAGAGTCATAAAAATCCCTGTAAGCAATCGACACGTGTTTCACCTCTCTACGAGGCATCCGCAGGATGACGATTGACCAGTCACAAACCAGAACACGACGTGTTGCCCCACCGAGCGCTGAACGCAGAGAAGACTAAACGAAACTAACGAACGAAACTATAATGTTCCCGCTGCTGGAACACAGGCCTCTCTGTGACGAAAGCAGATGCGAGCCCAGTGCGGGTTGGTGGATCGAATTTTTGGTCTAGGACATTTCGATTTATCACGATGTTTTCCTCCAAAAACCGACACTTTTGCTCTGGCGGGGAAAGGTGGAAATTCAAAGTAACGTCAGACTACTCTAATAACACCATATTGTGGCCATCCTAAGCATTCGAAGGACATTTCAGAAAATATAAACTTTAAAAAAAAGTGTTTATTCACAGACATAATAATTTTACAATACATAAGGAGTTTGTTGACAAACCTAGCTGCTTTTTTAGGACACATCCTAATCGTAACTTCCTAACTATAAAAGCGAAAGTGAGTTTGTTTGTTCCGCTTTCACGCTAAAACGGCTGAACGGATAAGTATGAAATTTGGCACAGGGCCAGACTATGACCTGGAATAGGAAATAGGATACTTTTTTCCCGATATTCCCACGGGACCGAGACTTACGCTGGTGAAACCACGGCGCGCAGGTAGTAATTTGTAATAACACTTTTTCATTTATTGCTTTGCAAAATTTTTGGTTAATTGGCTGCTTCCATTATCCGTTTTGACATCAATCAACGATTAGGAAAGGGATACGTCTATATATCAACGAGTGGAGATATTGAACTCACGACCTCTCACTCTCCGTACCTCACCTTACCCACTGAGCTACAGCCTCCCCACAAACCACCAATTCGCGGTCTTGAGCACAATTTTCTAAACTGATGATATATTTTTATAATAAAACTGGGTTAGTATGACATAATACTAGGAAGCGATCACAATAGTCGGTTCTTCTCATTTTGCACGCCGTTGCGTCAATCTCGGTGCAACTCTGAGAGTTTGTGTAAAGGCTGATGTTTTTACGGGAAATGTAGGTTTTTGGGTTTAAGTTGCGTTTTTTTAAATTAAAATGATTTGGTTTACGTCATTTTATTTATGAATAAACACTCTATTTTGTTACCTTTATTACTTAAGCAATAATAGCTTGTGATGTATCGTAACTTTGTAATTTCTTAGAAAAGTAGGTATAAAAACTTAAAATGTGGAACTTTAGCGTTTAGATATACAGAACTTTTTAAATATCAACAAAAATAGAGGCAAAAAAAATATGTCTTAATTTTTTACGCACCGTGGGAAAACTTTTAAACAAAATATTATGTACAATTTCTGTATAAAAATGATCATTCTGTATAATACACCGTTCCGGTCTACTTGCCCAGTTGTCGGCAAGTTGCCGTGTTATGTAACACCCTGTAGCAACCGCCAGACACTTTTATTGGTACAACGCCATCTACAACTAATTCGCTCTGTGGTCTATTGGAACCACCTTGGGTTTATAAAGCCCTAGTACCTAGCAGACATAATAATCAGCTGTTTCTTTGTAAGCTGTCAATATTTCGCAAGCCAATAAATAGAGAAGAGGGAGGATGATCATTAGGCGGTACTGGGATAATGAAAGCACCTCAAGCTTATGCTGCCTTGGTACTCTGCAGACATTATGATCAGCTGTTTCTTGTAGGTCAAAGTCGAAAATCACCGTGAGTCGTGTTATGAGGAGGCCTTTCTCAATAGGCACCACGGGCCTATTTGAAACACCTTACGCTCATGTCATCCTGGTACCTCGAAGAAATAGTCATCAGCTGTTTCTTGTGCAATAAGGCCGATTTTATCAGTCATTGATACCTCTCTCAGTTAATGCTTGCTTATAATTTAGCCTAAATAAAACTATCCTGTTATTTAATATCCCATTACAGTGCGAAGGCGTTTTTTCACAAGGAAGGAACGAGGATGGAAGGCTTTCAAAGTCTATTAATTAATTTCCTTACAATTTCTCCGAAAGTCAGTGATGTCAAAAAAATTCGAGCAATTCATTTTCCTAAAGATCTACCCCATCGATATCCGTGATCTACCCCCACTACCTCGTATTCCCGAAGTGACTCTCATAAATAATCATTTTCATAGCTAGGTATTACCCGGGGTGCAGGCAAAGTTGTCACATGTCAGCACAATCATGTCGGCAGTGTTGTCTATGACCAACATCCAGGCACAAATCCAGATTTCGAGCTGTTATTGAAAATGGCCACTAACTCTACCCGATCTGGGAATTGAACCCAGGACCCCAAGCTAAACAGTGGCGCTTACAACCGCTAGCTAGATCAACGAGACAATATTGCACCATAATAAAAAATAAAAAAAAGTTACAAGAAAAAACAAGTATTTTTATTTTTCACTTTTTAGTTGTGGTACCTACCCTACACAAATTCGAATACCACTTTAACTGCTATATGAGTAGCTCGTGGCTAAGTAATAACAGCCGCTCGGGTCGATCCATCAGGTTATGGTCCATCAGCCCTGGCGGCTGGGAATGTCATGCTCACTCAAATGTCTCGCTGGTGGTGGCGTATGTGTTGGATCATTTAGCTCCCTTCAAAATGGTTGAGCTGAATGGTGCTGATCCATGCGTCATGTTCGTGAACGGGCGCCGTCAGTTGTGACTGGTCATTTCTTAGCTGCCATGGCTTATTTTAATTTTTGAATTGTGCTTATTTTGTAATTGCGGACGCTTTTAACGTGCTTTCTACATTGTTCTCACATGTATAATTTCAACATGAATAATGTAACCATTATATTGTAACAATATTTTGATTTAAAAGAGTGTCCATGGAGTTTCTTGCCCGTTCTTCTCCATAGGTACCTACTACGCTTTGGAATGGGCAACTAGCTTCATATTTCTGACTGACTGACTCCTTGACAATTCAAAAGTGCCTGTAAATGGTTTAATTGAAATAAATGCTTTGAGTTTGAGTTTGAGTTTGAGTTAAGCTACGCTTGCCGGGGTTGGTCCGTGGATGGGTGGGTGACCACTTTCACATACCGAGACTCCTCCGTGCCTCGGAAAGCACGTTAAGCCGTTGGTCCCGGCTGTCATTTGTGTATCTTTGACAGTCGTTACCATAGATATCCGTGGTCGTTACGAATCGTCAGAAGCTGGAAAGTCTGACAACCAGTCTAACCAAGGGGTATCGTATTACCCAGTTACTGGGTTGTGGAGGTCAGATAGGCAGTCGCTCCATGTAAAATACTGGTATTCAGCTGCATCCGGTTAACTGGAAGCCGACCCCAACAAAGTTGGGAAAAGGCTAGGCAGATTGATTTATACCTGCTATGTAAATAACAGTGACGGAGTCACATAGAACATCGTCTATATAAACTAAGTGGACAAAATGCATAATATTGAAGCTAACTCAAAAACAACGCAAGTAAAGTAAATAAAATTTATATGGGACCACCTCTGAAGCATGACCTACCAAACAAAAAAAGAATCATCAAAATGGATTCATATTTGGCGGAGTAATCGCGTAATAAACACACAAAATCCTCCTTTTTGAAGAAGTCGGTTAACAATATCATCAAAAGATACATAACACAGTTTTGAATTACAATGAATGAACGACTCACGTATCAACGAAATCGCTGAACGAACAGAATGTAACATCGACCACCTTGCTGACAAAATACTAACGATTGTTGTATTCTCAGTAAGCAAAGATTCTAATTAAAGTCATTATTCGTTTGTTTTTCTTTATAAATTAGTCACCAGTCACCTGGTGCATTTAGCATGAAGCTTGGGGTGGAATTTCATGGTGGTCTTGCAAATTGACAACATGGGAATTATGCCACATTTTTTTTTTGCCTGTGTCATCATCTGCCCAGCCTTTTCACAACTACGTTGGGGTCAGCTTCCAGTCTTACCAGATGCAGCTGAATACATGGACCGACTGGCTATCTGACCTCCACAACCCTTACTGGGTAACACGATACCCAGATAAGACTGGGGCCGGAGAAGATCGTTTCCTGTCTAGGAGTACATAACTCCATAATTAGTCAGTAAAACTTTCTGTAACTTTATTTATAAGTTATGACGAAGTTTTTCTGAATTGTGATTTTAACAGATTGACCTTTCAGGAATAGAAATCCGCGACCCGTATAGTATAGCTTCCGTGCCGTCCATCAGAGGCGGTTAAAAGTTCCCCTTTCTAGCGCCACGCGGGTTTTCCTCGGGAGCGTATCGGAGGCTGCGCGGGAGTGGGTCGGCGACCCGCCGCGCGGCGGCCTTGCACGTGCGACTGTACAGACAAGCGTCAGAGTGGATCGTGGCGACCGGGCGACAGAGTGTTGTCTCCTTAGTTACTGCTGTATAAACATAAATGGATCTATTCTTGTAGATTATGACAAAAATAATAGCTTGTTCGTGGGTCAAGATATTTATTAGTATACTAGTTAGTGGCACAATAAACAATTTTTTATCTTAAACAAATTAAGCATTGAGGGCAAATTTTTTCAACGTCAGATATCTTATAAAACGTGAAATAAATATAATTGACGTCTGACAGTTTTTGAGCGGAAAAACTGTCAGAAGTCAATTTTATGTATTTTTATTTAAAAATTCAAAATGTCCAGCTGGAAAAATCAGGTTAAAGTTTTATAAAATGCAGAAAGTAAATATAAATACTTATTAAAAATGCACGCAGCAACTATGTCGCTCGGCTGTACCCGGCGCGTACAACGACCGGAGCGTTGACACTAGTCTATGCAGTTTTGGTAACAACACACCGCGTGCACTTTAACTTCCCTTAACTCCTATAAACTGATGGTATCCTGGTCCTCCTGGTAAGGAAATATACCAGAGGAAAAAGGGGGTTATTGGGGAGAGTGATAGATTGACTGAATTACCTATTCATAAATAAGTATACAATTATAAATTAATCAGTTTTCGTGTTTCTGTATATATGTCCGCGTTGTTCTTGTAAACCACGCAACAGATTTTGATGGGGTTTTCACCATCGTTTAGAGAATTTATTCCGGAAAGTTTAAAGTATAATACGTTACTATTAAAATTACATATAACTAAGAAATCTCGAGGTTTTGTCAAATCGTAAAAAACCTGCGAAGGTCGCTAGTATTAAATAAGACCAAGGCTAGGAGAAGTTATATGAAAGAAGTCTATGAAATGTAAAAAGGGTTAAACTTATTCATGCAGCGGAACAAGAAGTAAACTCATTATTGCTACTTATTAGTGAAAATCTGGAAAAAACGTAGACTAAGCAATTAAGGTTTACGAAGCGGTGCAAGCGTTTCTTTCTGAACAGATAATTTACAGAAGAGTCGGGATTTGCAGCGTATTGTTAGCTGTTTGCAAAGCGGAATTCGGTTGTCATGGTATGAACCACGCGCGCGTCAAAGAGGTGTCAGCACAATTGGCGGGTTCCGCTAGGACCCATGCCTGCCAGGGTTACGGGAAATACAGTTCGAAAGGGATACCAGGACCTTAGCAACAGGCAACTGAAGGATCACGGGTGGGTTTTAGTCAGTAAGAGGAAAGTTTTGGGTATGCATGTCGATGGCTATAAGAGTAGGTTAAAGAAACGATGGATGGACTGTGTGAAAGATGATATGGCTAGAGAGGGGTGACTACCGAGATGACGGCTAATAGAGATGTATGGAAGAAAGGGACATGTTGCACCGACCCCAAAAAGCCAGGAGAATGATGATGTTAACTGTAGAACGGACAATAGTGAAAATGGGTCGAGAAAAATAGCTCTATTTCACGGCTTATCTCCTAGTACCCAGGAGCGTAAGAATAAAAGGCATTATTTTATTGGCTTATCTTTCTCCTCAAATAGACACATAAGAAAAGTAGGTCATAATGTGCGTAGACGGACTAACAAACTCATTTACTATACGGTTATTTAGTTATTTAATTAGTCATACTAATTATCACATTTTATTCTAGAGAAAAGTTACTTCTTGCGACTTCGGCGTTTGAATATGATTGATTACTGCATTTCTAAACCAATAGAATTGAAAGAAAATGCCGGAAAAAATCAAAGGTCAATCGATATCTATGAATTTTCCCGTCACAATAAACATCAGAAGGTAAAATGAAAATATTCTAAGACTGAGGTCTTAGAATATTTTCATTTTACCCTCAGATGTTTGCAAACTAATGCGAGGAGCTCGTGGCCAAGTAATAACAGCCGCACGGGTCGATCCATCAGGTTAAGCTACACTTGCCGGGTATGGTCCGTTGGGTGACCATCTTTACATACCGAGACTCTTCCGTGCCTCGGAAAGCACGTTAAGCCGTTGGTCCCGGCTGTCACTTGAGGATCTTTTACAGTCGTTACGGGTCGTCAGAAACCCGAAAGTCTGACAACCAGTGTTACCAAGGTGTATCGTATTAAGGCTCGTGCAAACAGAAGTGATTTCGCGGGCGCGACAGGCAGCGGTACCTTTGTCAACAAAGGTATCGCTGCCTGTCGCGCCCGTGATATCGCGTCTGTTTGCACGAGCCTTTACTCAGTTACTGGGTTGTGGAGGTCAGATAGGCAGTCGCTCCATGTAAAATACTGGTTTCAGCTGCATCCGGTTAGACTAGAAGCCGACCCCAACATAGTTGGGATAAGGCTAGGCAGATTGATTGATGTTTGCCAACTAATTTCATAAAGTCAATTTAGTACCTTTTTTTTTTTTTTTTTTCTTTTCTTTTTTTTTTTCATTCAATTCAAGTACTAGAGCATTTACCCTGCATCGTTTTAGCATGCAACCTCCGCAAGGCCGATATAAGTTGATGGCATAATTTCGAGACAAACAATATTTATATTTAGAATGAAAGAAAAAAAACAGTGGGGTTGACAGAAGAGCTGACTTGTTGCTTTATTTTTTATTTCATTCTAATAATACCATTTAAAAAAAATACCATTGGGCACTCAAACCAAATAAATTATTATTGGGCAGGATAAAATTAAATATTTGCACACCATAATGGTTGAATGTAAATTATAGATTTAAGATCATTCATTGTAAACCTATATTCTGGCAAATAAATGAATTTGATTTGTCTTTCGTTTAGGTTTAGGTGGTTCTAAATAATAAAGAGTATTCTATTCTATTCTTTAGGCGTAAAAAGGCAAAGTCTACAGACAGAGTTACTTTTGCATCTATAATATTAGCACGTATAAATCGTATAAGATAATTAAAATTAGGCATTTTATGCACCCTTTTTCCAACACTTCCTATGTCAATAAAATTCACACTACAAAAGTACCTTCCTTCGGCGCTAGTACCAAAAAGGCTTGTTTTTTTTTAGCTGCAGATAAGTGCATCGGCCTAAGGGCCAAGGGCCTCAGCACAGGCCCTTAACCTCGGTGAAAGTACGACTTTAGACCATCTCGCTTATTTAGTTCATTCACTCTGGAAGGGACAAGGTAGTGGAGTCGCTAGGCTAACTTATTTTGATATTTTGATTACACAAAAGTCTATTGTTTTTTTTTTAATACGCATAATAATCGTTGTCAATGTTTTTTAGTTTTTCCTAAAGCGATAGAACGAAAAACGGGTTTCCGTGAGTTCTGCGGTATGGTGGTATTTATATTATTATTATTACGTAAAAAAAAAACAATTAAAGCATGAAAAAACAATTTTTGCTTGTATTTTCAATTTATTTATGTGTAATAAAATTACCTTTTAGAATTTATTTATTCACAAGATCCACAGCTCTTTAAAATGCTAACTTAAATTAAATAAACTAGTCTTACAGCCAATTACGGATTTACAATTTAATAACAATACATGCAGCAGAAACAAACTTATTATACAGAATTAAAACCAACTTCCAAAAACAGAAACTAAAAGTTACAAATTGTGGACTTTAAAATAATTTAAATTCCTTGTTACATTTAGTTAATAAAATAGAAAACAAATAATTTATTTTATGATAACTTAGTTATACAAATAAGATGGATTTTTTTATTAGTATCCATACGCAATTAATCCAGAAACATAAATTACAAAAAAAATACACCACTAAGTCTCCACCGCCGCCCCTGCGCCAAATTTTCAAGGCTGATGGAGGCGGAAGAAAGCTTGGAAAGCGACAGTGGAATGCTCTGCGGTGCTTACGCATCCCCCCCTCCCTCGCCCCTACATGCCAAGAGGGGGGGAGTGCAACGCCTTGAGGGCATTTCTTTTGGAAGAAAAGAAGTCATAAAAACTGTACTACAATAGTCGCTTTGTGGACTGATATTCTTATGGATTGAAATAGGGAAAAACTTCGTATGGTTGTTAGATATTAGGGGGTTTATTTATAAACGTTGCTTAAAGTTAAGTACCTAATGATTAGCAACAGTTTTATTACCATACATTTTTGACGTTTGAACGTCAATTAACTTTAGCAACGTATTTATATAAAAGATGCATAGTTACGTATGTAGGTTTTTATCGTTCGTAGTTCGTTAATCTTGGACACACAAGTTTTAAAAAAGCAATGAAAACTAAACTACCCCCAAGCACTACTGCTGAGCCTTTTTTTTTTTTTTTTGGGTGGGAAATCATCAAATGACTTCTCCCGCTCTGGGCGGAGCGGAAGGGCGTGTCAGACTCTTACTGACTAAAACCCACCCGTGTTCCTTCAGTTGCCTGTTGCCAGGGTCCCGGTATCCCTTTCGGACTATTCCGCAACCCTGGCAGGACTACTGCTGAGCCTGAGGTCGTGAGTTCGATTCCCGGGTCGGGCAAAATGCTGAGCCCGGTTGATGGCAATAGATTATATAGATAGGTGATGTGATGTTATGGTATAAGAAAATAAACTAAAATCTAAAATAAATACCTACTTTACCGACATCCTAACTTTTTTAATGGCTTAGCTATGGCATAACTCTCTGGGGAAATAGTACAGATGCACCGACACTATTTACCCTACAAAAGAAATTACTTAGAATCTTGGTAAACATTGATCAAACTGACAGCTGCAAACCCTATTTTCTAAAATATAATATTCTAACCCTCCCCTGTATCTACATTCTAGAAATATGTAAATTTGTCCGTAAGCATCAAGATTTCTACACAAAACGCGAAGACATCCAATCACAGTATACACTTAGGCACCGATCTAGACTAAACATACCAACATCCAAATTAAAAATGCATTCTACAAGTCCCTACGTAATGTCTATAAAAATATATAACAAACTACCTGACATATTAAAAAAAGAAGAAAAGTTGAATATATTTATTAATAAACTTAAAAAATTACTGATAAACAAATGCTATTACTCCTTAGATGAATATTTAAATGATACACAAAATATGAAAAAATAATAATAATTATATATTAATGATACGGAAAAATAATAATTAAATAAATTAGCAATTATAATAAATTAAACAATATAGCAATAATAATTATTCGAAGATAAACAATTTATATAAATTAATAAACAGAATTATAATAGATATGTACGTACATATCGAAATAATCTAAAATATTTAAGTACACTTTTACAGATAAAACAATACATAAACAATAGATAAACGAAATGATAGATCCTATTTGCGATCTCCTGCCTTTGAATAAATGTAAGTTAAAACTTGCATGATCTCCTTAAACAGGGCTTCCTCTCTCCTACCCTTTTGCTGTGCCCTACAGGGTCCATAATGATCTAAATATATAGTTACCACCTAAGTACACATTATGGTAAAGCAATAAAGATATTGAGTATTGAGTATTGAGTATTTTTTATATGTACTATAAATGCGAAAGGGAGTTTGTTTATGACGCTGTCACGCTAAGACTAATTTACACAAAACCTAATGAAATACACCTAGACCTTTCTCATGAATTAGAATGTCTATTGGTGAAAACCGCATGAACATCAGTTCGGTACTTTTTGAGTTCATTGCGTTCAGACAGACAGACGCGGCGGGGGAACTTTGTTTTCATATTATGTTTTGAGGTTAGTCTTTAGCCTGAGGACACACCGCATCTAAGCTAACTTATTTTAGCTTAGCTGATCTTTCGATTTACACCGCGGACTACAGAGCTACTATGAAAGGACTCCGTAGAACCATGAGCTAAGCTAAGCTAACTTATAGCTTAGCTCGAACTGTCACTTGCGCTTAAAACAAACTCAAACTAGATTTACGTCGATCTAGATTGTCTAGATCTGAATCCAGAACCTTTCAATCTGTTGTCACCAGTCGTTGAGTCATTGACACTTGTATAGGAATTAAGTTATTCAAGATCAAAGGCTTTGATACTTGTCTAACTTAAGTCTGGTTTTAGCTTTAAATTAATGTCTAAAGCCTTATGCAAGCCTACGTAAGTATGATCATAGTAAACTAGCGAGCCGGCCCTGCTTCGCACGGGTGTAATGGTGACATATATCAACTTTATCTAAGTTAAATATATATAAAATAAAATATAATAAAATATAAGTTAAATATATATTCGATATAATTATGTATACAGGGTGTTAGGATAGACACCGTTATCCTTGAAACTAGTGGTTTGGTGTCATCTATAATATACTTCTTCTATGGGACCAAACTTGAAATCGCGAAAAAAAAATCAGCTGTTCCATACATTTTGTCGATTTAAGTGAACACAAATGTATGGAACAGCTGATTTTTTTTTCGCGATTTCAAGTTTGGTCCCATAGAAGAAGTATATTATAGATGACACCAAACCACTAGTTTCAAGGGTAACGGTGTCTACCCTAACACCCAGTATATTACTTGCTTCCACCCGCGGCTTAACCCGCGTGGTATGTCGATAAAAAGTAGCCTATGTCCTTCCCCAGGATGCCACCTATCTCCTAGCCAAATTTTGTCGAAATCTGTTCAGTAGTTTAGGCGTGAAAAGGTAACATACTGACAGAAAGAGTTACTTTCGAATTTATAATAATAGGTCTTTACCTATGAAATTGCCGTTTTGTATGAAAAAATGTAAACGAATTTTTTTCATGAATTTTTTATTTGTATTAATCGAAGTAATCACCCATGCAATCAATGCATCTTTGCCATCGCAGTGGCAGTTTATTGATGCCCTTCTTAAAGAAATCAGCTGGACGGGAGGCAACAAATTCTTCAAAGGCATTTTGTACTGCCTCTCGGGTATTGATTTTTTTTCCCGCCAAGAAGTTATCCAAATTCTGGAAAAAGTAGTAGTCTGTAGGCGCAAGGTCTGGTGAGTAGGGCGGATGACGGAGAGCTTCCAACCCCAGTTCTTGCAACTTGGAGACCGTCTGCTGTGCAGTATGAGGTCGCGCGTTGTCGTGCAGGAGCAGCGGAGACGAGCGATTGACCAATGCTGGTTGGAGATGCGCCAGCTTCTCCATCATTGTGTTCAGTTCTTCACAGTACACATCTGCAGTAATGCTCACCCCGTTTGGTAAGAAGCTGTGATGAATCACACCGGCGCTAAACCACCAAACAGTGACCATCACTTTTCTAGGGGTAAGTTTTCGTTTAGGGCATTGTTTAGGTGCTGAACCAGGATCCAACCAACTTGCTGAGCGCTTGCGGTTATCAAACAGAATCCATTTTTCATCGCAGGTAACAATGCGGTTCAAAATTCCTTCATTTGTGTGTCTGTTGAGCAGTGCAAGGCACGTCTCGACGCGTACTTCGCGCTGGCGATCATTGAGTTCGTGGGGCACCCATTTGTCAAGCTTTTTTACCTTGCCAATTTGACGCAAATGGACCAATATTGTTTTGACGCTAACGTCGAAAGCTGCTGCTAATTCAGCCGTAGATTGTGTATCATCAGCTTCCACAATCGCCTTTAATTCGTCATTGTCGACCAAAGTCTTCGGACGACCGCGAGGTTCATTTTTCAGGTCGAAATTTCCAGAACGGAAGCGAGCAAACCAATAACAGGTGGTGCGTTGGTTGGTAGTGTTAGCTCCGTAAACGTCGTTGATGTTGCGTGCCGCTTGTGCCGCGTTGCTGCCACGACGGTACTCATATTCCATAATTACTCGAATTTTTAACGTATCCATGATGACGAAAAAGATTGAAATGCGATGAAAATGTAACACTAATCAATAAAGAAATGACTACTTTTGGAAAAAAAAATCCATGTTTTTAAAATAAAATTAATTTGAAATTAGAATTCTTAGCCAAACAAAAATTATTTTGATTTGAAATGGCCAGTACTGCAGAACGGCAATTTCATAGGTAAAGACCTAATATTATTTGCTGCGCCCCGCGGTTTCACCCGCGTTAGTCTCGATTCGCGGTAATATCGGGATAAAGGGTATCCTATGTCCTATTCCAGGTCATAGTCAAGTAAAATTTTGCACAGGGGTTGCAAAATTTGATCCAAATCCGTTCAGCCATTTTAGCGTGAAAGCGTAACAAACAAACAAACAAACTCACTTTCGCATTTATAATATTAGTTAGGAAGTTAGAAAGGATTATGGAATAGGGATACACATAGGGGAAAGCACAGAACCGTTCATAGTGGCGATGCTTGGGGGAGGCTTTTGTCCAGCAGTGGACGTCTTTTGGCTGAAACTAAAGAAGGGAGGAATGTTTGTGTGGAAGTTTGTCATTTTAAGGCACACGGTTTGTTAATAATAATAATGTTCGTGCTACAGACACGGTTCCAAAGGACTCGGAAAATCTACTATTTCCCTTTCCTACAACAATATGCAAAGAACACGGAAAAATTATGAAACAAACGACATCATGATGACCACAATTTCATCACGTTTTCGAGCGTGATAGGCTACCAAGGATCCAGATGATTTCAGAGATAATTCTAATTATGTCACTAATTGATGGATTATTGTAGATGAGAATAAAAATGTTTTTACATCGGGTTCTGCATGAGGATACCGACAACTTACCCTTTAAACACATTTATTATACAATTGATGTATATAAAATATTGTAAAACATTTTTAAAAGAGTAACGGTGGAGTTTCTTGCCCATTCTTCTCCATATGAAAACTATCTTTTGGAAGGGGCAACTAGAATCAGCTCTATTTCTTTATTTTTGTCGTTCAAAAGTGCCTTTTATGTGCCTAATCGAAATAAATAATTTGACTTTGACTTTGAAACCAGAACACAGCAAGAAAGAAAGAAAGAAAATACGTTTATTTGCGGTAAACATGACGTAAAAAAAAAAGATAACACAAAGAAAAAAATTTAAGAAAAGGTTGGGGGAAACATGCGTCACATCCACGCAAAACGGCTATCGCTCAGCATTATGCTGCGACCCTATGCAAGACAGAGCCCCAGCAGCACTGCTTGACGATAGAATGACGTATGGTGGTAGTACTTCTCCGGACGAGCTCCTTCACCAAGACCTGAAAATCATAATCAGCCTATAATGTTCCCACTGCTGGGGCGCAGGCTTCGAGAACCAGAAATTCCGAAGACATGTGACATCTGTCACATGTCTTCGAATTTTTGGTTCTAGGATATGCTGGTTTCCACTCAATGTTTTCTTTCACCGTTTTGAGAGCACTGGTGATGACATTATTTACACAATGTAAAGCGCCTGTCTGGGTTCGAACCTACGACGACCTACAACTCTTTAGTCAGAGCCGATGTATACCACTTGGCCACCACTGCTCCTCTTAGACCTGAATGAAACTGCTAATTATGGAAGGAAGTCATTTGTTTAGTATAAGGTTACGAGACGATTCATCTTGAGTGCTATTGGCATTCAGTCCATTCTCCCAAACTACGGATTATTGTTGAAAACTTTAACAATTCACCCGACGTCAACAAAATTACATAATTTTTATAAGGAAAAGAAATCAACAACCACTTTTGTGTTTTATAGTCCATTGAGGGTTGAACGTGGATTAAAAATATTTAAAATTAAAAGTCCGTGTTCAACCCCAACCCCCCAGGGGTGACAGTATTTAGGGGTTCAACACGGTCGGGGGTAAAGATTGTAGGGGTTGAACATGGACTAAACTTCCGTTCAGCCCTTTTTGTTGTTTAGGTACCGCTCACGAACAGACAGATGACTTCTAACTTTACTTTATACAATGTAGAGATGAACCTAGAACAATTTTCTTAAGGAATCCTAATTGTCTAATTACAAACAATGTTCTTCCTTGCTCGGTGACGCATCAGATTTAATTAGTGCATTGTTTTATGTAGTTATCACGTAACCTTATTTACTTACTACTGGTTGACTATTAACGGATATCTACAGAATAGTGTGTTTCAGTACAAAATGTATGCATATTTTGTTTGGACTCAATTCCTGAGTGACAATTTTTTTTGGAGAATTACTCTCTACAGTCTTTGACCTATCCTTCACAAGCGATCCAATTCCATAAAAATGAGACAAAAATCTTTCTTAAGCAATTATTGTCCTTAACTTGAGTAGTTAAGGTTCATTTTGATGTTGAATTTCTGTCTGTATTGCCCCATACTATCGCCTCTACGCCGATCTCGTGGGATAGTTCCCAGAAGATAATTGTAATAGAATTTTATACTAGTTAGTTCTATTCGATTATGTTCGCCTAGTACTCGCGGTTTGCTACAAACTTATGTGCAAAAGTCGCCCTTATGATTCTGGTAAATAAACATATGGCTTATTGGCTACAAAATTACTAATGGAAATTGATGGAAAAATTGAGCTGTTTTGATGGATATAATGACTAAATCGATGGATTATAATGTATTCCAAAATATGGGCCAAGTGAATGAAAGAACGACATTTAAAAATTCTCTGTCACAATCTCATAAATTCAGATTATCCGATCATTTTTGTTCGTAACATACTTTTTGAACAATAAATCTTGCGCATTGCGAAAACGACGATAGTTACCTAGCTATTACACAAATCTGTACTGGAAATATACCTAAGCAAAAAAGTACAGACAAGACAGACAGATTGCTGCATTTCACACTACTTATGCACTAAGATCGATCGATAGATAGGGTGTTTAGATTTTAAACATTTCATGCACCTTAACTTTCATGTTGTGGAGTTAACGAATTCAGTCTTAAATTATGTTAAAAGGAAAATCAGATCGGGACTAACAAGTGGGCTAGTTCAGTTCCATTTTGGTATTTCCCTAAAGGCCAAGCCCCCTGAAAGCCATTAGATAACTAAAATCGCCTACGTATCGAATCTGTGATACACGAGCTCTTCGGTCATTATGTAGCCCTGGTACCAGTGATTGACTTTATTGATATTATTAAGCGGATCAGTGATTGATGATCAATTATCATCATCACTTTTTATGGATAACTTGATTGATACTTGTAGAATTTCCATTTTCAGTACTTTGTGATTTTTAAGCAACTTTTAATGAACGTGAAGGAGGAGTTTCTTATAATTCAGAATGTTAAGTTTTATTTTATAATAATATGATGAAATATGAAGTAAAATTGATTATTTTTTTAAACTGGCAAAGTAAAGAAAAGACTTTGTTACATTTTTGTAACATCAAAAAAAATTATAGCTAAGTTACTTATTGCTCAGTTAATATATTCATGTTACTTATTTTATCAACGTTCTAAAAATACCATCGAGAGGGCAATCGATGAAAATAAGGATCGAGAGGAATCGCTAACACCTAGTGAGCTCAGTCACCAAACTTCGTTCCTTCTTAATAAGAGAAGAGGCGTTTACCCTGGACAAGCAAGTTTTTTTTAATTTTTTTTTATTATTCATTTATTTCTATGCGGTTTCTATGAGTAGCTCGAGGCTCGAGGCTACGTAATAACAGCCGCACAGGTCGATCCATCAGCTTAAGCTACGTTTCCCGGGGTTGGTCCGTGGTGGTTTACGTACCGAGATTCGTCCGTGCCTCGGACAGCACGTGTCGTTGGTCCCGGCTGTCAAACGTGGATCTTTGACAGTCGTTACGGGTCGTCAGAAGCCCGAAAGTCTGACAACCAGTCTTATCAAGGGGTATCGTATTACCCTGTTACTGGGTTGTGGAGGTCAGATAGGCAGTCGCTCCATGTAAAATACTGGTATTCAGCTGCATCCGGTTAGACAGGAAGCCGACCCCAACATCGTTGGGAAAAGGCTAGGCAGTTGATGATTATTCATTTACATTAATAAGTGTAGCTATATTATACTCGCATCTATATTCAGCTTTACCAAGTTTAATGTCCTTGTCCATTGCCTGTTGCTATCGAAGTACAGATACCTGGAGTATCAAGGTTCTATAAAAAATTCAGGTAAGGTTACATGTAACTTGATGATCACCAACCCTCTTCTTTTACTCGTAAGGCCGTAACTTTAATTCATTTTTTTTTTATGGGGAAAATCTAAGCAATAACTCCAGTCGCTTATTCGTGCCATATTAGTTAGGTACCTTTCCTACACTGTCGTAAGTGAAATGTGGGTGCGGGTTCGATACCTCACTTGATTTTTTTGGGGAGTACCTAAAGGCCAAAGACCTTTTCTCCTACAGAGAACAAAAAACAGGTTTCACTTCTGGGAAAAAAAATCCTATAAAAAATAACTTAATTCTATGTGAGCGACGTCATGAATATGACTCCAAAGTAATCTTGATACTTTCATCTGAGTGTCCAAAAATAGTACATAAATATGAGTGGCTTCACTACGTGCGGTGCTTCATCAAACGCCTAAATCCGCATTTACATGCGACGCGTGCGCTCCCTCCCCACTACTGTGCGCTTGCGCGGACAAACTTTCACTTTCATTTGTAGGGCAAACGTTTTACTTTGACAAAGTGGTCGGGGTCCCCTTCATGTTGATATAAAGTCAACTTTGATGACTTGGAATAGAGTTGGATTTCATTTGAGTCTGGATTAGTTTATGGAACTCTGTTACGACTGGGAATTCAAATGACAAAAGTCGAAAGTGATGATTCGAATTTCAACGGAATTGTAATTCTTGTCCCGTTACCTTTAGGTCGCTTTTCGGATGATGAGGCGAAGTTTTTAAGATGTTTTGCTAAAAAGATGCGCGAGTTCCGATATTCAGAGCCTTTGACGGATCCACGTTTTGTGTTATGAAATAGAATTGACACGAACTTTTGTATTATTTTTCTCTTAAATCATTTTTTTACAATTACGGTCTTGCACCATTTACAGTCTTGAATGGCCTTAATAAAAAGAAAATGACGGTATTCCGATTTCTTCCTTTAAAAAATATAAAAGGCCATTATTTCATGACACGTGTTTGAGAAGAACCAGGGCTTCAAATTAATGAATCTATCCAAAGGGTATTCTGCTATGTTTCTGAGTAAATCTAACTTTTAAAATATCTTTTGGAATTAAATGCAGGAATCTAAGTGTTTAGACATGTATATGGTATACGTACTAGGTTTATTAAGAAAATTTTAATTAAAAAATAATTTCTAATTACAAAGTCACATTGTATTTATTTTATTATTTATGTACACACAGTAAAACAAATAGAGATACGATATAATTATAACATGAGTACAAAGGTACTGCTTATTTCTTAAGAAATTTCTTCCAGCAGACCTGCGAAAGGAGAAATGATTTTCACCAAGTTTACATCCAAAGAAATAGAATTTAACTATTAATATACTAACACCAAATTCGACACTATAGTTTTTGAAAACTGCAAAAATTGAGTACCTACAAAAAACCCCCTACTTTTAAACGACTTCAAAAAGGAGGAGGTTCTCAATTCGTCTGTATGTTTTAATTTCTTTCAGTACCGATCTAACGGCATAAATAAAAAAAAAGGTTCCAGGATCTTCAAAGGAAAAATATTTATCAAAATGGTGTCACTCAGATATGCATTAAAAGTTAATTTTAAAACGGAAACCGAAGATGTCCTACTTACGGCTTGAGGGTGAGTCAGAAAAAAACCCGTTATAACTTAGACGCCTATCAAACCGATGTGTAACACCAAATATGTATAACAAACTTAAAATCAACATACTGCTCGCATTGCCGAAGGGGTTAGCAAAAGTTTAAATTATAAATAAATAAATAAATAAACAAATAAATAAATAAATAAATAAATAAATAAATAAATAAATAAATAAATAAATAAATAAATAAATAAATAAATAAATAAATAAATAAACAAATAAATAAATAAATAAACAAATAAATAAACATCACGCCTGTAATCCCTGAAGGGTTCGGCAGAGGTGTCCCTACAGTACACACAAATTTCGCCAGTTATGTTTAAGTCCCATGTAATAAGCGAGCCTATGGCCATCCGGGCACAACTCCAGGCTCCAGGCTGCTACTCAGAAATTCCAGAAGAGAAAACAATAACACATTAGGATTTTAGGATCTTAACCTCATTAAAACACTGTGGAAAAGTGATCTATCAGGTTTGCTGATTTATGCGACCTACCCAAATGTCCTTTCTTTGGTATTGTTCGTCGAGTCGTTGAGCTCCTTAAGTTCTGAGTTGAGCTCCGCCATTACTGACAAATGCTTGCACTGACTGGACAGGTCCACTCAAATCTGTGTGGTTCTTTCCTCAAAAGACCATTTTAGACTCGAATTTACATGGTCCTCATATGGCTTGACCAAGATTATGTCTGGACTTTAAAAGAGACTGCGACCCCTGAGTTTGTTTCGGCCTTTCTTCTCAGAGTAGTCAGATAGGAAACGCCGACCTCATCTAGCTTATTTTTAATATTTTTTAATATGACGTGTAAAAGTGATTCCAATATCCTATTTACAGAATAAGCAATTTCATTTCATTTCATGCACATTGATGAGGAAGATAACAAATAACCGTAGAGAAGTCTGCTTTTCATCGAGTCAAAGCAATTAAGAGATTGTTACAAAGGAATTGGCAAAAAGTGTCTCGTGCTTATCATATTTCGGGGCTTATAGTGTACGGGGATTTAATATGATGGTGATGACGTGACGATAACTCTCAAAACTAAGAATTCGCTAGACTTTCGACTCCAGTGTCCAGAGGGACAATCAAGTGACAATCGCTTCGAAAGCGTTTCGTATTTCTACAACGACTTTCAACAGGATTGACAAGCTATTCGATAGCTTATGTCAGTCCTATACATTTTTGCCTTTTCTCGTTATCCTCGTTATCGCTGACAAATGTCACTTTTTCTGGGGTCTCAGTTAAATATGATCCACAGAAAAGTGCCCTTAGAGATACACGATACACCCAAAGCGATGCGTAGTCTATATGCCATGACATGTCTATATGTATACCGCGTCGGTGTGACACACGGCCGTTATGCGTACGCGCCGCCGCCGTTTCGCGGATGTATCATGGCGGATTCAGGATCTCACACTCTTGCTTTCATTTGAATGTTCATACTTTTACCTTGACACGCATTGTGTGATAGTAGCGGTATATTGGTTTTGTTATTAGACTTCATCTCTTGTATTGGCAGGAACTGGACTAAGAATATAATAACTCATATCACTACATCTTATAAAACAAAGTCCTCCGCCGCGTCTGTCTGTCTGTTCGCGATAAACTCAAAAACACCGATTTTCATGCTGTTTTCACCAATGAATAGAGTGGTTCTAAGGTTTTAGTATATAATTTGTCAAACGGGCGTAGCTGCGGGCTTCAACTAGTTTTATATGAAATATGAGCTGACTGAACAGACGTCCTGCTTCCTAGAACTCGAAAATAGCGCCACCTACCGGGTCCTACACACAAAAAAAAACATCAAAATCGATCCAGCTGTTTAGGAGGAGTTCAGTGACATACACACGTCCAGAAGAATTATTTATATGAAAAGATTAGCCATTCAAGTGGCGCGTGTCTGACAGTCACTGCACTGCACGGAAAGTAAGAAAATTGTTTGTTTTGTTGGTTTTCACAGCACTCTTCGCATCGCCACTAATATAGGCTATTGTAATACATCCATGACGTGACTCGAAGCAGACTGTTTTTTCCGGTTAATATTTCGTCAATCATCAAAGTCAACTTTCTCCATCCCACGACTGAGACCAGCTGGTCTATCATGTAAAAATAATACCGTGAAAACTTGGTGAAGTGAGCTTGAAGAGACCTGTCATTCCTCCTGCCGTGCCGGTCTATTCTAAACTCTTCACTATGAAAACTTAGTGCTGCAGTGCCTCAAGCATGTTTGTCGAAGCGAGGGTCCCGGACTTTTGAGGGTTGTTTCGTGCAACCTAGCAAGCCCAATATTTGTGCACTGGATTCTTTTTCACCTAAGCGAGAACAAAAAATGACGAAGGACTAATTATTCTTTGAAGGTTATGGGTACCTCCATGTATTAATTTTCATGTTTTTGCTGTTTTTACTATTTTTTCTATTTCTATTTCTATTTTTGTGTATGGGTATTTTGCCTGCAATAAAAGACTATTTATTTATTTATTTTTACCCGACTACGGCGAAGCAAAAAGGAGGGTTATGATTTTGACCGGTATATATGTATGTATGTATGTTCATCTGTTCCGTCATATCGTCTAAACGACTCATCACAATTTGACAAATGAGATATCGTTGGAAGCGTCTTGATCGCCCACTGGTTATAGGCTATGTGACGTCACATTAAATTAAAAATGGCGCCCTCTAATTGATTAAAATAATGAACTAAAAAAAAAATTGATTAATCGTACCATGTTGGGTATCAAATGAAAGGGCTTAATGAACACATTTCAAAAATATAAATATTATAACCCCAAAAGAATTTAAAAAAAAATTAAAGTAATAAAAACTAAAACCCAACTACGACTAAAAAGGTATAAACAAGACACCACAGACAGACAAATAAAAAATCCGGAGTCACACGTAATCTGTTCGATTTATGCCCTAACACGTGTGACTCCGGATTTTTAATTTGTCTGTCTGTGGTGTCTTGTTTATACCTTTTTAGTCGTAGTTGGGTTTTAGTTTTTATTACTTTAATTTTTATTTATTTAAATTTTACGTGAAAAGATCGGCAATAGATCTGGTCCATCTCCTTGGTGCCTGCTATCCAATTTACGTCGCATCCAGTCATGCCATTCTGTAACTATCTCACTGTGAAAACTTAGGTGAATTGTGCGTGGAGTTAATTGTCATTGTCATCAATACCTACTGTTGCTAAGGCAATGACAGTTCACTTCAAGCTCTCTTCACCTTAGTTTTCACGGTGAGATTTTTACAGAATAGCACAACAGGTCACATCACGATTCAGTTCATCAACTCACGATGAGTTTGCCAACACCTAGAACAATTCAAGGAAATCGGTCACTTTTTTACTGTCACCGGATACGGTAGATAAAACTGACAAGTAAAAATTGTACTTTTGTGCTGTTAGTAAGTATCTCTCTAGCTTATTAAGTCTGAGAGACAGACACGAGATGATGACGAGTGAGAGAAGAGAGTTATTAACTCTTTTATTTTTAGCTTATTAAGCAAAATACTCATGATTGTATTGTTTTCATGATTTTGTTAGTTTTAATGTTCTTTGTTTTTACAGATGCCTTGTTTTTGTCGGTGGTTTTTAATTTTTTAAATTTAATTTAACTTGTTATTGTTGTATTTCCTGTTCGTGTCCCAAATAAAATAATTTTCTTTCTTTCTTTCTTATATAAGTACTGCATAATTCCACAAATCTACTGACACCTTTAAAATTATCTTCCGGTGTTGGCTTTATTAGTGCCTAGATTTAAGTTCACTATAAAGTATGTATTCCGTCAATTTTATATATAACACATACAATATAATACATTTAAAAAAAAAACCATTCGACAGTTTTTCACAGAACTTTAAATGACTTCCTTCCACCAAAGGGGTGGCATAAAAAGACAATTGTGTTACATAACCTCTCGCAAATCGTTGAATGTCGGTCAGTCGGTTGTGCAATTGTGAAAGGTTGCATAAGCCAGCTTAGGCGAGATGAAGCTCTTGCGCCAGACCCGCGGCGCGGTGTAGACGCGACAAGGTTTTGATAGGGGCAATTGGCATCAATAATCTCTGGCAGGCCCCAAAATTAGCATTGAAGTCCAAAATTCGTGGAAAATCCCATAATACAAGGACGTAATTTTTTAATACCTAATAAAATTATTAGGTAGCCAATTTAAGAGCATTTTCCACGAATATATTTTAAAATAAATCAAATTAGGCTGAGAATCAACACTTTTTCAAAATCAAAACTCAAACTCAAAGCATTTATTTCAATTAAACTATTTACAGGCACTTTTGAATTGTCAAAGAGTCGATCAGTCAGAAATATGAAGCTATACTCCATTTGAAATAAGATTAGAAATCGGTTGAACGACTGTAAAAGGGTTTGTTTTAATGTCTAATCTTATTTCAAATGGGGTATAGTTGCCCATTCCAAAGTGTAGTAGGTACTTATGGAGAAGAACGGGCAAGAAACTCCGCGGACACTGTTTTAAATCAAAATATTGTTACAATCAGCGTTAAGTTGAATAGAGATAGAAAAAAAAACTTCTAATGTAAATTAGGTTCAGCCAAATTACAACAAATAAAGTGAATAGAAAAAACCAAATAATAAAAATATGCGAATGATTCCAAAAATCGGGTCCTATCTATCTATACTTTGGTTAATGACACGTATTTTGTAGAACATTGCGCAGTGATAAGCACTGTTCGTGCAGTATCTGTCTTATGCAACTAATTATTATCTGTAACTAATTACGTAGTTAAAGAAATTATTGATAAATCATGACAATTACGTGGTGGAAATTGTTAAAGAACTATTAGGAAATTCGAGCTATAAAATGTTTTAAGTAATGAGAAGAGCTTCTAGGGATTTTGAGAATAGCTTGTTCGTAGGTTCTTATGAAAACATCAGATTTTATGAAAATTATCATTTTCTTCATGCAAAAAGAGAACAATATTATTTTTCGTTCATTTGACTCCGACATTGACCATTTTGTTAGTACGGCAACAATGTCCATATTGTTGCGTCATGAAAAGTACTAGGACAACATAATAATGGAAGAGCCACACCGTTAGCGAATTCAACCTGGTACCCGTTACATTGTAATAATTTTGTGTATCATACCAGGACTACATAACATTACAGAATTAGTTATTTCAATCCATACTGAGACAGAGATATTCTAC
Source organism: Lithophane ornitopus (assembly GCA_948473465.1). Lineage (NCBI taxonomy): Eukaryota > Metazoa > Arthropoda > Insecta > Lepidoptera > Noctuidae > Lithophane > Lithophane ornitopus. Next base: position 13,673,182 of record OX419635.1, on the reverse strand, counting down.
CGACTTTCGCTTCTGCGATCCTCGGACAATCTTGAGATCGAAAGGGGGGATGTATGTAGGTTGCGCCAAAGTCTTTGTTCCCCTCCTATTTGCGGCAATTTCAAGCTAAATCGTGATGCTGTGCACTCATTTATTCGCAAAATTCGTTAAAAGGTAGTTTAATTATTGTAATTTCATGCATAATACTGGGGGTATTAAGCATAAAATTGGAATTTATAAGCAGGAGATCGTTGATGTAACAGAGAGAGGATTTTAAGTCGAAATTAAGATTAAAATCCGATTAATCTATTTTGCTAATTTATGCCTATTTTAATAACTTTATTTTAATTTTTTTACATAATTTATTGCTGCTTTAGTTCCTGATATAAATATTCGTTTACACGATTACACACTTCATAGTTTCTTTCATACGTATGAAGTTGACAGAAACAGACAAAATTTATGAAAACCGCGTTTTTTAGCCTGTTCAATCAAAAAGTTGGGTGTTCAATCAAAAATTACTAGTACCTAACTTTCTGGAAGTATTTTTCATATTATTTTCGTGTTCAATAGGAAAGAACACAAAAATCTGTCATTGTTTTTTTTAATCCAAAAACGAAAAAAAAATACCAGAGCGATTATTTTTCTTCGATGAAAATTTTAGCTAGCTAACTATTAGGGTTCTAAAGATACAGCCCTGTGACATACATACCAAGATACAAATACGGCGCGGGCGGCGCACGGTGGGCTGAACATCGGCTTTCATAGACTTAGGGATTTCAATTTGCAAAAGTTTTTCTGGTGGTTGGATTTCTGCCACCTCTGTAAAGCAGCTCGCGCGAATCTCGAACAAAATTCTCCGAGAGTTGCTCGATCTTCGGCAGAAAGCCAATCGCCTATGCGGGATATAACTGCACCAAACAATAATTCATGATTAAATGAAGCATTCTCAGTTTGTAGAAGGACAAACAAGTCTAAATTGGTGATTAAACTTTCCATTCTAAGATCATAAAGTCGCAGAGCAAAGATTTAGTTTAGTTAACTACCCTCATTAGAGTTTTAAAAGATGACTGTGTTTATGAAAATTTATAATAGTCAAAAACATTTCTTATAACTCATAGCACAACTAATCAACAAATTAACTTACTTATCAGGCAAAGAAAAGGTGAAATTAGTCTATAGTTGGCATTGTTGCGCGATATTACAAATCATTTAATCATCTATTCAGACTTATTAGAAGACTAAATCATTGTAATTACTTAATCACTTGTTTTCAGACTCATTAGAAGCGGTTTTTATATTTTGTATTTTGATTTTAGGTATGCAAAGTTTTAAAACTCATTTTGTGTTGATAAATATCGATCTCAAACATATTTGTCAAAGTGTGGGTGTACTATAAACCTCTGCCTACTCCTTCGGGGATGTTAAAAGTCTGTGTTCCTCAACTTAAACACTAAAAGGAACCGTTTCATATGTAAAAATAAATAAATATCTTCTGATGATTTTTAAAAAAAAAACGGCATCGATAAAATTTACGTGGAGTATGCCAAAAAATCATAAAGAATTAGTACTGTAACCACCTGTAAGGATATTACGGTTTTCCTTGCCGTTTCAGAGATAATTCGATTTTTCATACTGGCTTCATACAATTTTTTCGTAAAAAAATTATAATTCCTTCGTTTTTGTGCAGAATTCTCGGGTGTCATTTTTGTTTATAGTAATAACTAATAGAAGAAATCCGGCACTTGCAAATTGAAATCCCTAAGTCTATGAAAGCCGATTTTCAGCCTACCGTGCGGCGTAAGCATAGATCTTGGGTACCGTTGACAGTCGTTGGGTAGGCCCAAGTTCCTATCCTAATCCTAATAATATAACTATGTAAGTAGAGCGAACAGGGATAATCGTCTATCAAACTCAAATACAAACTCAAACTCAAAGCATTTATTTCAATGAAACCATTTACAGGCACTTTTGAATTGTCAAGGAGTCAGTCAGTCAGAAATATGAAGCTAGTTGCCCATTCCAAAGCGTAGTAGGTGCCTATGGAGAAGAACGGGCAAGAAACTCCATGGACACTCTTTTAAATCAAAATATTGTTACAATATAATGGTTACATCATTCATGTTGAAATTATACATGTGAGAACAATGTAGAAAGCACGTTAAAAGCGTCCGCAATTATAAAATAAGAACAATTCAAAAATTAAAATAAGCCATGGCAGCTAAGAGATGACCAGTCACAACTGACGGCGCCCGTTCACGAACATGACGCATGGATCAGCACCATTCAGCTCAACCATTTTGAAGGGAGATAAATGATCCAACACATACGCCACCATCAACGAGACATTTGAGTGAGCATGACATTCCCAGCCGCCAGGGCACATTCAAGTCAATGAAAGACAAAATACCAGGTAAATGGTAGCTCTATAGTACATAGTACTCACACCTGTGCAATTATATAATACAAAGGAGAGATTGAGTTTATACAATGCAAAGATAGTCTTACAATCTTCAGCAGCTCCAACAGCATTTTCGAATGTTAATTAGTTAGTTGTGGTTGTGGAGCAGGACCAGCATTAAGCCAAGCATTTTTATCAGAGATGTAATCCTCCAACTTATAATATGCATGCCTACATAGTGTAGCGTACTGTTGGTGCCTCATAGAATTAAAAACTTCTAAAGTCCTCTGCGAGTTGGATTCGGCACCTCGTCCGCCTTCTATAGGTCAGGGATCCCAGGGTCCCGAGATATGTCAAAGACATTAAAAAAAAAAAAAAAAACGAAATAAGTGCATTTCTGGAGCTCATTGCATCAAACTCAAAAATTAAGTTCAAGAACTAGTTTCTAGTTACATGACTCAAGCCTAGTCTTAAACAATTAAAATTAAAACGTTCCAAAAGCCATTGAACTAAAATCCGAAGTTATTATTTTCGTGAGAACAACGAAAAAAAAATTACATAAAATATAAAATGGTAGTTCCATGTGTTATATAAGTTCTTAAGATCAATGATACGGGGGAAGTGATACAAGCTTGTGTGTTAGTAGGTGAGAGAGTTGCGCAATTGCTGATACAGTTTTTTAATAACCCTCTCTGTTACGTGATAAACACTGGCGTTTTTTTGTTTTTTTTTGTGCGAGATAGAAAGTGTAGATGTCATGGTTTGTGGGTAGTGTGATTAAGGTTAAAATTACTTACGAATATTAAAAGAAAAAGAAATAATATTAAGTAATAATAACGTAACATAATCACGGATCCGTAACTTAAATTCCAGAGTCATATAGCTACCCTTAAGGGTTGGGAAACAATTTTTTTTAAATTATTATTTATTTTTTGGGTCGCCTTCTCTAAATTAATAATAAAGTGACTAGTAACAGTATTTTTAAATGAGTAATAGCAGAAATTGGTATTAATTTAATATTAAAAAGGTAAAAAAACAAACGAGCAAACGTTACTTTTTTTCTTTCCAAAAAAATCGGTAAAATAAACCGTTTCGAATATTATCAGAGATTTTCATGATAACAAAATAACAATTAATATTAATGTTTAACTACTGTGTCAGTGGGTGAGCGATGTTGCACAATAGTTGTGCTATAATATAATAATGTTATGCGCGTGCGCGTCTGATACACATTTTTTTAATTACCGTTTTGTTACGTGATAAACACAGTATTTATTTCGTTCTATCATTTTGATAACTTCGTTTAACTTTTTTTTCCAATTTATTTTAATGTATGTTTTGAAGAAAATGAGTCTCTCCGATGAACCTATTTCTTTTTTATACTCTTTTATTTATTTTTAAAAGTATAAAAGCATTTCGTTTTCATTAAGTATATTATTCTGTTTAAGTTAATTTTTATTAAAAATTAAATTAAAGTAAGTAGGTAGGTACTTAATTGCTTCAAGTTCTTTTACTACAAGCTTAAATGGCTAAAAAAAATAAAGTCAGTATGACAATGTCACTGGGTGAGGTAACAATCATGTTGCGCAATACCTACCGTTTATATTTTTATTGTTTTAATGTGCATGCAACCTGATACACTTTAAATCTTAGGTTCCGTTTGTTACGTAACAAATGCAATTTTGTATTCTACTTTTCGTGTTTTTTTTTTTGCTAGAAAAATATAGGTCAAAACTTCTTAAAAAAATCAATGCTTACCTTAACTTAAAAATAAAATAATTCTTTACTTTAGTTTAAGTTGTGTACAAGTTTATAGTTAGTAGATAATGTTTGATTATATTGTGTTTTTACAAATAAATAGGTACTTGCGTGAAATAACCAACTTAAGTAGGTTACACGGAAAAAGAGTTACTTACCTACACCCTTTTTCGTTTTTCCTCTTTAATCGATCAGTTAAAACGGACGTGTGCGGCGACGTACTATAAACAAAAATGAATTTAGCTCCGTTTCATCAATCCATAAGTTTAGAAATCATATAATAATTTCATTAAGTTCTGTAAATAAAGAAAATCTTATTAAAAGCAACCCACCAGTTTTCGAGATTACATTGTCTAAACAAACAAAATCACTTAGAACCATAAATATTAATCAGCCGTAAGATGTGGTCCGACAGTTAAAATTTTACTGCAAGTCAACCAAAACGTCACTAGGAGTCAAGAAGTTCGACAGAGGGCGTTGTCCGCAGTGAAATTCGGCGTTATGCCGTACCCGGCGGCCTTCACGCCGCTTTCCATTGTACAGTACCTTCGTTTTCTGTTCGCCTAGTACTCTGTTTCACTTAGTATGCACAAAAAAATGTGGCTCGCCGGTTTGTTTACATAAAAAAACGGTAATTTAATTTATATGGGGACGAGAAAAAATATAATGTTTCTTGTGGTTTGTTATGAGAATTTTAATTTTTATATTATGTTTGGGTGTTTCTAGGTGCCTTTATAACGGTGCATTTATGGTGTCCGTAGCTACATTTGTAAACAGGCAATAGAGCATAGATAGGATCGCAAAATGCATAAATTAGTAGATAGATACCTTGTTGCTAGCTGCACTATGATTCATAAAGGCTACCTTATTTCCGTCCGCGCGCTAGCTAAACAGTTACTGTAATAATACATGTTACGTGAACTATGCTATGACTATGATAAAGGTTCACACTTTGAATTTCGATCTTCTTCAGCCAGGCAGCAAGGTTAGCGTAGCTTACTGCTCAAAGAGTGTCGGAAACGATTGACAATTTTATTTTCAGAATTGAATCTCATGCAGACCTAGTATCTCAACATCCTTTAGTGTTTTCGATATCCTATTTAATTTCCAATTTTATCAAGCTCTTCTAAAAGGTTTATACACAATGCACGTATTCTACACTCTGCATAGAGCTTGTTACGTTGGTTCCCATACATATAAACAATCGTAGGACGATATTGCCATAAAGCAACTTGGGCTAGTAGGTTGATTCAGAATGACATCATCAATGCATAGGTCAATGCTAGCCCATGTTTTGGTTACTCCTGCTGCAGAGTTCACGAAAGGAGAGAGTGGGTTATTTAACCGCCTGACGACTTCCCGCTGATGATTTTTTACCTTGTGAATGAGAGAATCCATTGAAAGAGATACAAAAAGGATTCTCTGTGACAAATGTGGTTCTTTCTTCTATATTTTCAGACAAAGGTGACATTTTCCGCTATCTTTATTACATTTGACTTTATTACATTTTCAAAGCAGATTTTTAATTTATTGCTTTCAGTCAGAAAATAATAATGTACTAGGATGTCTTCGGGACACCTGTTGATTCTAGCCGGTAAGATAAATAGTAATTACAACAAAAAAAATAAACAGTAATTCTGGATTCTTACCTCAAATAACAATAATCGTGTTAGCATTTACCAATGATTTCCTATACCACCGATTTTAAAGCCCTCTTCCTGGCTAAATCCAAATTATAATTGTATTCCTATGAGAAAACCCAATTTTCCGGCGGCAGTGCGGGGCGAGGCAGCGGCGGGTGAACGCTCTCCATTCGACGCTATCATCCGCGGTGCGCGCGCGCAACGGCCTTTATTAGTGTGCACGAAGGGCGTGTGATGTGCATATTTTTTATGTTACAAACTTGCAGCGATATGTTTAAGTTTATTATAGTAATGTTTGATATACATAAATAAACATTGCGGAATAAATGAATCTAAATGATGGTGAAAACTACGTCAAAATCCGTAATTCCGTATTCTCGTTTAAAAGAACAACGCGGTCATACAGATACACATGAAAATATAGACGATGGTTGATTTTTAACGCATGGTTATACATGGTTAACGTGAATTAAATTAAAACTAATGCTGCAGGAAACGCATGTAACTAGATAAAGTAATTGCTTCAGAAATAGGACTATATAGGAAATGCTTACGTAGAAAAAAATAGGTAAGTATATTAATTATAGACCATAAACGATGGAAAAAAATACTGACTATTGTTGCTAATTGTTGAAGGAAAAATAAGAATACATTGAAGGAGGATAATGGTAAGTGCCTGTACCTATAGTTAAATTATTTTTGCCCGACAGTTGAATGTCAGTAACCATTATTTATTCTTGATTTTTAATATCAAGAATAAATAACGGTAAGTCACATAAACAACGAAAAATTTCAAATTTATTTTGTAAAAACTAAAAAGCTACACTAATAAAGGTCCGGCCCTCCAACACGTGTCCCTTCTATCTCTGTGACCCACTTACGCACACATTCACACTTTCTTCCATGTGCGTGTGCGTGGGCTGAGAGCTTTATACCCGTAATGCATTAGTCTGCATTCAGGCGTGTCTGTGTGTGCGTCAAATTTGGAGTAAACAGTTTGTATGTGTGCGTTTATTTAGGATTACTGTGTACGTACTGTGGGTTCGGCTGTATTTTTTTAATTTAAGCATGTTTCTTATTGTTGAAAAAAAACTGCAAAACTGACTTTTTAAATTGTTTTACTCAAAAATACTTTTAAAAAACATTTGAGTTTACTTGAATCAAAAGTAGAACTGAAAAACATGAAGTTGTCAAAAAATTATTATACCATATGTAATTCGCTGAAAGTCACTTATCTTAAGGTAAATAATTATCATCAAAACCCACAGTAGGTGATAAAATCTAATTTGAATTATCTCAGAAGGGCAATAATGCGTCATGTAACCGAGAATCGCACTTTAGTTGAAAACACATTAAACAATACATATTTAAATAATATTAGTTCTCCTACTTTGTGGACCAAAGACCAAATAAAATAATAATTTTGATCGATAATCTGAAAAAGACATGATGTGTTTGCAAGTAGTATCGTATTATAGTTTGAGCGAGACCACTGTACCGCGCCTTAGGTATGTGCGGGGCGAGACGGGGGGGCGGGGCAGAGCTGTGGGCTTAAAACAGTCACTTTGGCAGAATCTTAATATGAATATAATATGAATAATCGTAAAAGTCACAAACTGTCAATTCATAATATGATCTGCGTGGGATTCTTATTACGAAATAATTCATCTGTTTGACAATGGTCCACACATTATGAATTGCTTTTGTGTCAAATTAGAGGAATTGCTAATGACAGCTGGAAATTCAGGAAACGAATAAGGAACGGCCACATTAGCAATTCCTCTAATTGCTAATGTGGCCGTTTTAGGTCCCTAGGCCGCTCATTCGTCAACGCTTACGTCGTCCCGCCGCTCATTCGTCAACGCTGCCCTCCGCCTCGCCGCGCATTCCTAAGGTGCGGTACAGAACGTTCTCAGTCCAACTATACCCAGCAATTGTGTTGTAGAGTTCAGATAGACAGTCCATGTAAAATACTCTACACCTACATCTGGTTGCACTGGACGCCGACCCCCACCCCCACATCGTTTGGTAAAGACTACGATGAAGATCTGGTTGCTGGTGCACCGCCAACAGACGTAGCAGCAGCTTCGTTACTCAGCTCGATCCTCGACCAGTCTCTTCCACCCATTGCCATGAATTGGTAGTCATTACCTAATGAAAAATCTAGAAAAGTGCCTCCTACTGAAAACGAAATCTGTACAAACTCTTAAGCATTATTTTTCTATGTATACAACGTGCTGCTACAATGGCGACATTAATTTAACACACGTATACGATTTCGTGTATTAGTTTTATGAAATTATTTGAATTTCATTAAACGTTATTGTTTATTGATTTATTTACAATTTTCTAAATTACCATCCTGGAGCAACCTGTACTTAAAGAACTGTAGCGAAGAGGTCATTTGCCGGTGTCACGGATCATATGTAAGCGAATAGAAAGAAAGTCGCGCAATTTCTTAGAAATTATGCCGACAAAGGATCTTGACCGATAGAACGTAAGCCAGCTGGTAAGTAGCTTTATAAATGAATCTTTCACACAGAGTGATCTCAATTTTGGTTATGTTTTTATTATTTAGTTTGTTTGAAAATTTAAATTTTTCGTTTTACAAATTACGTTATTTTATTATAATGTTTATGTTTACTGGCCACTAGCCCTACTCGTGTGTTAAATTAATGTCGCCATTGTAGCGGCACGTTGTATACGTGGAATCATTCGCGACTAGGATGTGGTCAATGCCGTGGAAGCATGTGTATGTATGTATTGATGGATGTTTACACGACTATCCATTTGTTTGATAGTTTTCTTTCATATGAGTATCAAATTGTATGAATTTACTTTTATTGTGTTTCCGGTATAAACGAAAAGAAAAAACATATCGTCGACCAGTTGAACATATTGCTGTCTCGAAGCCATAGGGTCGAATTATAGTCCTAGTCTACTGAATTTCAGCCAGATGGAGTTAGCCATCTGAAAATTTGCCTAGCCCTTTCCCAACTATTTTGGGTTCGGCTTCCAGTCTAACCGGATGCAGCTGAATACCAGTATTTTTTTATATTTCTTTCACACACATAAAGGCTATAAACCGGTCAGCTTTCATTCATGTTAATTAGTAAAACCTATATTAAGTTCTGCCCACATAACAAAACGGTTTTAGATATTATACAGATAGAGAGATATTTCCTCTAACTTCTAAAGTAGTTTTTACATAACATGCTATGCGTAGGCAGTTGCTTGATTTGCTTTTAAATAACGCGACTTTTAAAAGTTATATAAACGCAGATGAAATTAAATTATGATGTCAAGTTACCCATACATAATGTACCATAACATAATCAGCCTATAATGTCCTTAAGGCCGTTCCTTACCTCAGATTTTATCTCCCTCGCACCATACAACTCGCGGCCTGAGTGAGAGCGTGAAGGAGAGGGGTGCTGGCGGCTCTCAAGCCTCGAAAAGTCTAGGAAATTGATTTTTACGGTGAAAATAATGGTAATTAAAAAAAGCTGCTTTATAGTTAGTTCAGTTAAGCAAAGATTCATGATCTAATTTGAAGTATTTTTTTAATACCAGCGGTTTACAGTTCAGTTTAGAGGTAACTTTGGTTTTCGTTTCTATCGAGAGTAATCGTGTTTTCACCAAACATAGGACCATCCTCAACTTTACATATATTTATTTCAAAATTAATGCTGCAGTATTTTCGGCATAACGGAGGATCATGCTAAGCAATTTGAGGTAGGGTAGGGCTTGAAGACTCATGAATCCTCTCTGTGAAAGGTGAACCGCACCTATATCCACCACGCGGGCTTTTAGCGGGTAAGATGGCGTTGTAGAACATACAGTACAGTACAGTTTTCTCACAATGTTTTCCTTCACAGTTTTTTATGTATCACTAAAGTCGGTCAGTCTTGCAGTAACTTGCAGATATTTGCATTGGAAGCGTAATATCCTTTGGAAAGGAACAGGCAAAAATCTCCATAGTTATTCTTTTACCATTAGTGGGTACATCCCGGTTTCAAAATACCTACCTAGAAGGTCTGAAATCTTCAGGTATAACCACGCTATCATTACTTATATGCAGCGATAACGTAAATTGGTTCACAGGCAGTTCATACGCAGCCCGCAAAATAAACCGGTATAGATTAAATTTTATTTTTATTGCGAATTGTTTTATTGGCTTGCATCTCATTACTGTGCTAGCTACTTGTCAAAATTTTATGGTGATCGATCTAGATATTCTATCGGGAAAATTCAGTAGGAAATACTCGGTGAAATATTGAAAATAGAGTCAACGGTTTCGTCCTATTTTTTTTTTAAATTATTATTTGCCTCGAAAAACAGGCTCGTGGGGACTTAGACATAACTAGCGAAATGTAGTAACTACAACTTATACCAGGAGAGTATAAACGTAATGTTATGCTACGACCGGATGGAAAGACAGAAATTAAAAAAAATTCCCGCTCGGAAACATATATGACTTTATTTTATGGGTGCCTAATGGTAAAATATCTTACGCCATTTAACTGAGGCTTTATTATCTCTGAGAGCTCCATATTTAGCAACAAACGAGTTGGCAGGTTAAAATATCTGGGTAAAACTGAAAGTGATGCAGACGGGTTAGTTTCCGTCTAACCGCACGTTGTCGTTTAACTGGGCCAGTTAAAAATAACGGCTAACATTCCCGTCTCAGTTAGCGCTCCGCTTTTGCCAAATGTTTAACCCTGATCGGTTCAGGGTGTAGAATGTGGGCATCGTTTAGACCTCATTGTGAGGGCAACTTTACCTTCAAACTTGTTGATAGATCTTCGCTCCTGGTATCTTTGTGATCGTATATTCCCGATACGAAATGGGCATACACATTAGGTATTGGCTAAAAGTTAATCGGCCTTATTGGATTTTGTGTGTAGAGGCAGGGAGTCCTAGCTTTTTGAGGGAGAAATAAGTTTTTTTAATCCGTGATTAGTTTTGTTTTACCAGTCTTTCAAATTCGGATTACGGCCCACTCCCTCTAACAGAGAGGAGCCCTGTGTATCAGCAGTGGGAACATTATAGGCTGATTATGCCATTTTCTCTGTCTGTTTGGTCTTGTCTATCTTACTTACTTGTTCGTTCAGGGATCCTACATGTCTTCGTCACATTAATATACGAGATTATGTTAGTTCGATCTTTGGAGTTTTATCACTAATCTCTGGCTGAAAACTCTCGGTGAATAATAAAATAAAAAAATGATCAAATCGCCTAATAATGTCAATAAATATAATGGAGCTGTTATAAGCATTACGATCGGCACGGTTACCGCACGCGTAACGTCCGGCCTGCTGGCTTGTAGGGCTGGCGCTCGGTGAAATGTGGTCTATGGTCGGGACTAAAAAATATTTTCACATCACCTACTCGATAATGTCATGCAAACCTAACCTTATGTAAGTCATTATAGCCCTAGGGTCTAACCGGGCAATAACATTGTACCGAATTACATTATAAACCGCTGTTCAATAATTTGATTTTAAAACCATAAAAACTTATCCGAAATTCGAATTGCTTTTTATTACTTCAGGGATAAAGGTGTCCTCGTCTTGGGGGAGCTTGAATCCCTCACTGCACTCAGGATACTGGTCTTACCACTGTTCTAAAGTGCTCTCAAATCCGCCATGAAGTGCAATTTGAGCACTTCCGGGTAGACAAAATAGTCGGTTAACTTTCTGTTATTACTTACCTACATAAAAACATGGAGTTGCGATTTAATGGAAAGAGCCTTTAATCAAACTATAGTTTTAGGCCTGAACATTAGACGAGTTTGTCACTTTAAATTAATCAATCTGAAAACGTCTTCTGCTCAAGATGAGCGATCGCTGTGGCCAAATTGTAACTTTATTATTAAATAATGTAGCCTACACATAGTCGTAATTTATCACCACATCATTAGTACATTTTGCTAGTATGTCAACGTACTATAAATCAACTTTGGTATATTTATTTCACTCTATAATTTATACAAAACTCTGACAGCCCTGCCTGACGCGACGGTGCAAGTGCAGTGCGTATTTATATCGGCCCAAATTCTAAAGTGGGATGCGTTTGTGGGCCAGCCCTGCGTATCCCTCACGCTTATACATCTCGCCGTTTATGTGCTCCTAGTACCTGTCGACGATTTATCGATAGATTGCGACGATTAAAGTCGTATCTATCGATTGAGATGGATAGATCATTATTTTACATTAAGTTTTTTTATTTACCGGTTCGTGCCGACAAATAGGAATAATAATACAGTTTTCTACTTCGTTTTCTTCTTTACAGCATATAATTTAGTTTCACACGATGCAAACTCGTTGTTTGTGTCTATTTGTTAGTTCCTACTGTTTTTATTATTTAAAAAAATCTTAGGTAGGTACTTTACTTCTTTCAAAAATGTTTTTTACCCTATTTACATTACTTGACTAGCGAGTTAAGTCCCTTGATGCGTTCTTCTTGACGTGATACTTCACAACGAAAACTAGGACTGACGTTTGGACACATAACTTGCTATTTTAATTAATGCAAATGTAAATCAGTACACGGCCGATATAACTTGGCAGGTCTGAACATAGGCGCATATAACTTTCGCGCATGTTCTCTCACTCACACTCACCTCATGTCACCATTTGGTTTCTAAAAAATGTAACTGCGCAGCTTTCTGCGCGAAGTTCGGAACTGCCAAGTTATATCGGCCGTATCTTCTTTGCCATTTGCATCACAAGTCGTTTGGTTGATAAAGATGTGTCATCCGTTCGCAATCCTAACGCCCTAATACCAGTACCTCACGAAACAGGAAGCAGAAGACCGATCATAGCACCCGGAAGCCTGGATAACCTCGGTTATTCATTAATATAATAACGCCCTATAAATTATTGAATGCTGCTAAAACAATGGAAACTCGAGTTTTTTTCCTTTGCCTCGTCACGCGATTCTAATGTCGTTGGAAGGTTGTGGAAGTACATAGAAAAATATGAAATAATTATAATGTCAGTTTCAGTATTGCAGGGCAAAGCCCTCTTCTTGTTGAGCTCGTTGAGCTCCTTAAGTTCTGAGTTGAGCTCCACTATTACTGACAAATGCTTGAACTGACTGGACAGGTCCACTCAAATCTGTGTGGTTCTTTCCTCAAAAGAACATTTCAGACTCTACATGGTCCTCATATGGCCAGACCAAGATTATGTCTGGACTTTAAAAAAGACTGTGACCTCTGAGTTTGTTTCGGCCTTTCTTCTCAGAGTAGTCAGCTATGAAACGCCGACCTCATCTAGCTTATTTTTAATATGACGTGTAAAAGTGATTCCGATATCCTATTTACAGAATAAACAATTTCATTTCATTTCATTTGTAACGAAAATTAACAAGCATGGAGCACCATCTGTTAGTCTGTGCTAAATAAATGTAATTTGTCGCTGTCTTTTCTTGCTGGCAGGATGCATATCTGGTATGGCTCATAAATCCTTCCATATCCTGACGAGCACGGTCTTCCATCACCGCGCCCCCCGGTCTACTCCTTGATATGCAATGGCCTCTGTAGCCCCATGAACCATGAGGCTCCAGGGGCTAGTGCAAATCCTGGGGTTCATTCGATTTATCGAGTCTGGTTAAACCACGCTGGGGTCGGTGCATTTCATTCATTCATTCATTGTCTCTTTCTTTACTTGCTGCGTGTTTCCGATTTTTAGACATTTCCAATTTCGTTTCGAATAATGTTCAGTTATATTTTGAAAATAAACGCAATCCGCAGTCTGAGTCCTGCTCATCTCCCGACAGTTAAGTTAGTATGCATGTGAGCTAAGAATGGGCTTACTCGAAATCATGACCAATAGCTTCCCAGTTCGCGCCTAAGCCGATTGTGGTATTGGCTGATTTACGTAGATTACTGGAAGTTATAAAATTTCCTAGGGGTATCGTATTACCCGTTAGTTAGTTAGTTACTGAGTTGTGGAGGTCGGATAGGCAGTCGGTCCATGTAAAATACTGGTATTCAGCTGCATACGGTTAGACTGGAAGCCAACTCCAACATAGTTGGGAAAATTGCCTTTTCCAGACTGACTGGGAGCTGTATTTTTAATATTAATTCCACGATATTATTTTTCTGCTGACTCTTAATTCACCATTTCAAGCGTATTTTGCATGTTAGTGCATTGTATATCACGAGATAGTAATTAAACGCAGTCTATCAAATTAACAATTCCTATATATTCATACTACAATCTTCATGCATTCAATCGATCATAATGTTCGTGACGTAGCTCCGCAGGTGTAAGCACTATAAAATCGTCGATGTAGGTAATTCGAAGAAATCGCCGGTTTTGTACATAATTTGATACGAAGTGTTAGTGTCAGCTTACATTATACAATGTTGTTGTCCAAATTGGAATTTATTTATTTCGGTGATTTAACATAACGCCCGTATTTTCCAAAGGGGAAAGCAGAGGTGCTTCGTACACCAACATCATGCCAGCTATTTTGCATTTCCACTATTGCCATTAAACGCAGGAACTCCAGACCCAGGGCTGCTACTATCATTTACCGGATGAAAAATCCTAGTAATACATTACCCGACTCCCTGAGTATGGAATCTGCTTCAAAAAAGGTTTTTTTACCTCGTGGATTTGGTAAGAAGATGGGTTGATTGCGGGACGGGCCACCCATATACTGGTGAGATTTGTGGTTAGATATGCAGTAGCTCCATAAAAAATGCTTGTAATCAGCTGCATCCGTTTAAACTAGAAGCCAACCCAACCCCCTATAATGTTCCCACAGATGAACAGAGGGTTGGTAGATGCCGAATCGATGTCTTCGAATTTTTGGTTCTAGAACATGCCGGTTTCCTCACGATGTTTTCATTCACCGTATTGAAAGCCACTAATGAAATAATCTACACAAAGTAAAGCGCCTGGCAGGGTTCGAACCTACGACCTGTAACTCGTAAGTTGCGGCCGTTAGCACTGGGCCACCACTGCTCGCCTTGTTCCACCCACTGCTGATTATTAGTAAGATTCCTCCCTTTTGTGTCATGCTTCCCTGGTCTGTGCGAGGGTGCGACGTACTCAAACAAAATTAAATGCGCATATAAACAGTACCTAGATAAAATAGTACATGACTAAGCATTATAGAAGAAAGTATCACTCGTCTATAATTACATCTGAATCCAATTGACAGTATAAATATAATGTCTGTCAAGGTGATCAGGGATACAATGCTGGTATTTTAGTAGCTGTCTACTGCCAACAGTTGGCGCCAGGTGTGTGGCCAATCTTTGGTCTAACGTTGCATAAGAATGATGACTCGGTTACACGCCCACCTGACCTGGATGACTGAGAAATAAACTCAGATTGAAGACTTCTTAAATAAAACGTAATCTGAAATCAGAGTAGATCTGAAATGAATGTGTTTTCTCATTTGTAATTGGGAGTGCTTCCGGTGCCGGCGCCGGCTCCCAAAAATAACGCCATTGGCAGTGACATTACTGCCGGCAGCCGATGTTTTTAATCTCGGCTGCCGGCAGTAATGTCACAGCCGCCGCCGGCTCCCATAATGGACACCGGCGGCCTGGCGTTTATGGAAACTCTTCCAGTATGCAGAACTCCAACTAACTAACCCTAACTATTTTTTTTTTCTGTACATTCTAGTCGTTTTTGGCTAGGGGTTCACAGTTCTAACCTAACCTAACCTTTTTTTGTGATTACAATTATTTGACTAGTTCGGTTCCGGGTAGTATATACTTTATTACTCGAATAGGGACATTATTGATTATGGCAAAAAATATTACATGATTTTTAAGTATGCCGCCAAATTGACAACCAACGTCAGCGGAGGCACTTCCTTTGTAATTTCTCAGTTTCCCGGAGTCTGGATTCGTGGCCAGTTCATGCCAAGCTCGCCCCCCTCTGGTTAACCCTTCAGGGAATACTGGCCTGACGTTAATTATGTTTTATGGAATGAAATTATCAGAAAAGAATTAAAGTTACCGACATAACTCGACTGTTCAGATAAATCGCACAAATAAAACTGAAGGTGTGTAGCGCGCATTAGCAAGTTGAAGAGGCATCAGGCAATGGGTCGGTCATGTTTGTTGAAGAAGCGATGGTTGATCAATCAAAGTGCAGTGTGTGAATCTAGCTCTAAGCAGGGTGCGCCGGATTTGAGCATCAACATATCTACGTCTTCTAAGATATGTTTTCATCTTGTCCTATCTTCAGATGATATTTATCATACTGCCACACCGTTATTTACAAATGTAGATAAGAAATCTATCCTCCAACATTTGGGCCAATGTTGGCCTGATGGTATGTTGGGTAAACATGCGATTGGCACCGGATATGCCAAGTATTCGACATATCCAGACATGTCTTATTCATTGCTGAGGTATGCAGGTATTGAAGACTTAGAACAGCCATTATGAATTAACTTCCAATTTTTTTAATAACCGTCTGTACCTGTTAACTTAAAGGCATTTCCCTAACTCGATCATTTTCGGTAGGACAAGGGTATTTCCTATTCTCCAATCGAAAAATAAGAAGGATGGTTAAGAAGAACGAAAGAAAAAATATTTATTGCATTAGTAAAACAATTTTTGCAACCAAAAATAGAATTCTCTGACTCCTACGCAAGGTTTAACCGTGTTGCAGGATCGTCAAATCGCTTTGACCACTCTAAGCCATCGAGTCCAGCACCCGTATTCTGTTAAAATGTCACCGTGAAAACTTATGTAAAGCGAGCTGTCATTACTCATGCTAGGGATTGTCACTATTGACAGCTCACTTCACCTAAGTTTTCACGGTGAGATTTTAACAGAATAGATCGGCAGATTTCTTCACATTTCTTTGTTGACATATTTTTGACAGGTATTGAACCCATCCAAAGGTCTTGAAAACACCCACAGCTCTAGCATTTAGTGCATAAACGAGCATTTCTGGTATCAATTACCTACGTCAGCTTTTACATGTAGACCACAGACTGGCTTGGCTTGTGGATTTTGCACAGAGCTTGGAATCACCGAGCCGCGCCGGCAGCCTCTACAGACTAATAAAATTCGTGCAGCCGAAAGTGATTTGAGCGCCCAACTTCTGTATCGTACCAGCTTCAAAACCGTCAGTTTCTTTATACGGTGCATTAACAGTAATCCTGTTATCTAATTGCGTAGGTAACTTATTTTCGTAACCGATTAAGACTAATCTGTTTCATTTTGACAGTTCAACAACATTCATTGCGTTATTTACGTTTTTGAGCAGCATTTTTCGAACTTATGACGCAATGGATTAGCAATTTGTTTCAAGCTGATTCAGGTTCTGATTGATCGTGTATTACGCAATAAGGGTGCTGGCTCGAATGACTTATATAACTCCACCCCGCTGCCCCGCAAGGCGACGGCCGGGCGCCGCGCGGGTAGCAGGGGGAGTGTCTAGTTCCGAGACAGGTGTCATTTCTGTCTATACTCCATTTGAAATAAGATTAGACATTTAAACAAACCTTTTTACAGACCGCTCAACCGATTTTGACTTCTATACCGTAGGCATAAGGATGGAATTAAAAGCAAAAAAGTTTACACAATACCAACCGACTACTGCAGCTGCCATTTGTCATGCCACTAACGCAATAGAAGTCAAAATCGGTTGAACGGACTGTAAAAAAGGTTTATTTAAATGTCTAATCTTATTTCAAATGGAGAATAGTGCGTAAACGGTGACTCGCTTAGTTTGTATGGAAAGTGATGACAGTGCCACCTATTGCGGCGGCCGCCAAGACGTCTCCGTGCTCTGTGGACTTTCATAAAATAGAAGTACACCTACCCAACCCATCGGGGAAACAAGGCGTTATGTTAGAAGTATAATAGGCTGGTCAAAAGAAAACAAAAGGTATATTTTTCTATTAAATAGGTATATATTAAATTTAATTGCACCTATAACATCGAAGTTACGTGGTTTTGTAACCACTAGCATTATTGTCAGAGAAAATTAGCAAGGCCTCATTCGTTCCTACCAAATAGGACTTTTAAAGCGACATATACAATGTAGGACCGAAATATTATATATACTTATATATATATTTGATAACAACGTCATTCCCAAAAAGCAAAAAAAAGTATTGTAATATTGCCAGACAAAAAAAACGTATTTTTTCGATATGTAGTACTTATTTTGTGCAAAATTGCTTGCATTGGTTTTTCTTTTTTTTGTCTATCAATATTTTAATCAATATTTTCGCACATAATAACAAAATGTTAAGGAAAAAAATAATAGTCTTTGGCTCAGAAGTATAGAAAGATTTGATCTTGTAGCACCATCTGGACGACATAGAAAAAAAAACTTTAAAAATAAATCAACATTTTTTTTTTACATCAAAGCATAAGAAAACAAGTCAAATAAAAGGCCCTTGATACGCAAAACGCGGGAAAAACAATCTGCCATTTGCATTTTTTTGCAAATTGCAATACTTATTCGCCTATTTAGTACTTATAAATTGAAGCCAAATCAATTTTTTCTTTAGTTTTTTACATTTAACTTTCTTAATATATTTTTATAGAAGTAGTTGAAAAATATTTCATGTGCTTAGGCTTATTTTATATTATATTTTTAAATAAAAGCAGGTAAAAACGGGACGGAGTATAGTGTATATTATGACGTCTACACACAAGTTATCTATAGGTATTTTTTTAATAAATAAAGTAATTTATGTTACAGTTTTTGTGAACAATATAGGCTTGTGTAAAAAATAAATATACTTAGAAATTAATGTTAATAAAATATAAAACAGCTGTTTTTAATTGTATGCAATATTTTTTACAAATTCCTTAAAAAGTTTTATTATAAAAATACACATTATGTATGTAAATAGTGATTATTTTGTAATACAATTTCATATAAAATACAAGATATGTAAAAGATTTTCGTTTATTCTATTAGTGTGTAGATGCCATTTCTCTTATATTTATTATTACATTGTAGGATTCAATCTGGTAACTATCTGTTTCGAGACCCGTTTTACAATGACTGCCATCCCTAATTTTAGCAAAAAAACTACATTCAAAAATATTATTTTTATTTTTAACAACACTGCCACCAGGGCTGGCATTCAAAGTTAATAATTGCATTTTGTTTTTTTATTAAAATAATATACATCTGTTTTAAGCAGCCTAAAACCCGTGCTTGTAGCTACCGTAAAACAAAATTAAGTAGCGCATAACATTTACATCAATAAGTATTTTTAACATAAATAACTCCTTGTACTTGCCATCTGGCGACGCCATAATAGATCATGATTTTATCATTTAAAACATCACTTAATCTTAAAGTAGACAAGAAAAATATCTAACAAAAAAGAAGTTAAAGGTACTTTAATAGGAATAAAAATTTTAGACTCAACAAAATAATATTAACCCATAGAAACATTAAACCTATACGCTTAGCGCTACGCCTTAAGTAAAATTATGTACACATTAAATATTTTAAAAAGAAAAAAATAGTTGTTTTTCTCAACAATCAATAAAATTTCTTACCTTAGAACGGGCAATTACAAACAAACATTTTTAATTTTTAAAGATTATTTAAGCTACCACAAAGTATTTACCTTTTCTGTCCTCTTACGTTTAAGGAGTTACGGAAAACAATTAGGTACAATTAATTCTAAACATTTGATTACTGATTCAAAATTATATACAACCAATTTACATTAAAATAACTATACTATTCTATATATTACAGTAAACTATCATAATTGTTAACGAAAAGTAAGAAAAACATCAATTATTTACTGTCTTCGTGGTATAAAATCTGATCAGTCATATTTTCATGATTTTATTATTAATGCTACGTGAAACCAGATGTCGTTTTCATGATTTATACAATTTTGTATAATTCGCCGAAAAGGTTTATTTTGCTAAACAGTGTTTACGGAAGAGAAAACTTAAAGAAAATCTTAGACTAAAATCAAAACGATCGTAATTAAAATTCATGCATAAAATATAAGCAATAACAATTATTATTTACAATAGTTTTCATTTTAACAAGTAATCCCTTACGTTTTTCAACAATTTGGGAACGACATCAATTAATGGAGTGTCATATTAACAAAATCGATGACAAATGATGGAATATTATGACAATGAAGTGACGTAGAATTATGATGCAGCCTTTATGTAAACTTAGACTTTATTGTTATGATTTTAGAGTACATTTTCGAGACAACAATGGCAGTGATCATGTTTGCTGCGCGGGTCCCTGCCTACGTTTGAGATCACTTCTTTACGGCTGGGACACACCAGTAACATCAGATGATAGGTATTACACGTAAGAGTATAAAAACACGTAATAACATAGATTTATTTTATCTTGAATAAATAATAGAAGTTTTTAAATTATACATGCAATTTATCAAACTGACAGGTGACAACCCTATCCCAATAGCGGTAGTGTTGTGACGCATCTGCAAAAACGACGTGATTTTTTTACTTTAAGAACATTGTCATCATGATTGAAAAAAATAGTATTTATTTAAAACTTTTCACGATAGCGTTGGTCTGAATGACATCGCAACGCAACCGAAAAACGAGAACTGGTTCAATCGTATGCATCTATGCTGTTACGTATTCTCCTAATCTTACGTTATTAGCTTAAAATCTAAACTATCCGTGTATATTTATAAAAAAAGTAATGTAAAAATCACATAGTAATTCCGCTAACTAAACTTACTAAATAGAGGCGTCACGTTTTTTTGTTAAGTTTAGTTAATGCACAGTATCACACGGGCTTCCGGTATGCCGATTTTTACTCGATCTGTAACAAAAAGAAAAAAGAACATTAATATTAAGAGAAAAAAAAAACAGGAAACAAAATAACACTAAGAAAATATTAAGTAAGTACAGTGTTTCTCAAAGCCTGTCCTAAAAATTATAGAGAAAAAAGAAAAGTAAAAAAAAAAAACCATCAGCCGAACTGAACTACCGACTCCTAACCTAAAAACGACTTTCAAACTCCACATGACCGCAACCAAATCGTTTAAAAACGGTTTCATGGTCCACACAAGTATGCCAGCACTTGAGAACCATTACATCACTACGGAAGCTTGCCGACCGACTTTCACAGATTATGCAACGCCAAATTCAACTTACATAAGACCCCAAGACCCAATGTCCCAGTAATATTGTTACGTCACGGTAATTTTTGAAGTTGAATGTTAGTAGAAAGTAGGACGTGCGAAATGTCAACACTAATTTGTCTATTCACATTGGCACGGATATTTTTAGTTCATCATGTTTCGGGTTATTTTTTTTTAGATTATTTTAAATGCATCTTTGACATTGTGACATCAGTATTGAGTAGAATTTGACCCGATGGGTTTCCTTCCTGTTCTATAACTATTGGTGTAAGCAACTTGAACACTGCTTCGAGTGCTCTCAAAGTATCGATGTAGGATAGAAGGACCATTACGACGCACGACATTCTGGTCCTAAGGACCAGGGGGCCAAGTCTACTAATTTACAAACGTGTCAGTGGTCTCACAATGATCAGTTTCTGACAGATATGCCATACAAAATCTGTCAAAAACTCATCATTGTGAGACCACTGACACGTTTATAAATTAGTAGACTTGTCCCCCAGTTCAAGATAAATATATAATTGAAGACTGTTTAAATCGTACCAACCCTACCTTCTCTTAAATACAGGTAAACTTGGACAGAAAACTTCTTTTTATTGGTTCCGTATTACTATCAATTATTATATCTGGGCTGTTTTTTTAATTAATTAATATATTTTTTAATTTATGTACAAAACTACGCTACTCTCTCATAGTAACACCATTGTACGTAGTAATTTTAGCTTAGACTGATTCATCTACAAGTTCTCTAGGTGTATGGTGGGACGAGATGCTTTTAAACTTGTCCAAATTTTACACAAAATATAAAATACTGGTCATCGCCTCTCTGGTCGCAAGCGCTACTGCTAAGCTAGAGGTCCTGGATTCGATTCCCAGGTCAGGCAAATTGAGTTTTCCATTAGGAATTTCTCAGTAGCAGCCCGGAGTCTGGCTGTGTGCCCAGCTGATAGCAATAGGCTCGCCCCCTATTACATGGGACTTAACTACTGTTAAATAAAATACTGCAGATTTTGTTACTTTCTAAGAGCGTTTATATCACAAAAGGCTGACTAAGAGCTGCACCACACAGGTTTTAGAACATCTGTTGTCCTAGGAGTGGCATCAGATAAAATATGTCAGTTGCATAATCGTCTCAAATAGGCAACGGAAGACGATAAACTTTGCATTGAGGAAAGTTTATGTCATAGGAAAAGGCTATACACTGCCATGTATAAATGTGACAAATAAGATGGCAGCAGTGTAGAATAAAAATGTAATAGATGGTACAAAAGTGACGTTTTGACAAACAGGAAGGAAATCTGAACTTCAGAATTGTGTACTACTACGTTAAAAGGAGAAGTCTCAAAGAAACTATGGACGGGTTGTGTGAAAGACGATATGTCAAAAAAGGGGTGAATACTGAGATGGTGGCTAAGAGAGGCTATGGAAGATGAACACACGCTGCCTATCTGACCACAACTGAATAATTGAAATATAGAGGAGAGGCTAAATGTGATGATTCATCTGGTTAGTCCCAGATAAATCGACATAAATTGATAAAGAATATTGGACATATAGCATTCTTCATCGGTGATAGCAAATCAACAACGATTGCTGAAATCTAAGGTATGTATGAGTATCCAAAATAAACACACGATATTATTTTCTAACTTACGTATAAACTCAGCCAGTTCCATTACATGGTGTTTTATGTTAAAATCAAGAAAGGTAGAAAAGCAGACTGATACATAATACTGCTATCGAATTTCTATATACTAAGGTTTGATTCATCACGAGATTCTAGTAAAGTGAGCATCGTCTTCGCCCGTAGGGAAATCAGATTAATTATCGACGTTTGTTATTCGTGGAGCCCACGCTGGTCATTTACCTTAGTACCTACATGAGATAACCTCTAATAAATTAATAAAAGAAAGTAAGCTTTCAAAACTGATTAATAAATTAACCCAAAATTAGTTTTTGATTCGCATAAAACGTGGGAGATAAGCAAAAAGCTTAATTTATTAACATCTTTTAGTATTTTATATTGAGAATTAGTCAAAGAAACCATCTTCTTCTTCCAAACGAAGTACCAGGCACACAGAGATCCTAACAGTTCAATTCGATCATAAAAAGATTAAAGCAATCAAAAGTCAAAGTACCAAGTACTATCGTGGTATCCCGCGTCGGCGTATGAGTGCATTACCCGATGCGTTTCGGCGGCGGGTCATTGACCTTACTGTGTGATTTTTTTATGATACTAGCTTGGGACTCGTTCGTATGTGACCTCGGAAATAGATTGTGAGTTTTTTTTTTGTGTTCGGTGAAATAGCTCGATGTGTGTGTGCAGTGACATAATATACGCACACAGGGATACAATTAGGTCGTCATTAGTTAAACGTATCTGGTTAGAGGGACATTTCTAGGGAAACGGTTTCTTTTTACAAAATCTATTATAATATCTTGTTTTACAGTTGATACTTACAGAAAATTATGCGGTGTGTTCGTTGTACAGGAAAAATAAAGTAAGTCTAGGCGGGCCTGGTTAGTTAACAGTTAAAACAAAACTCGCATTTGAATTCCTATCTGTCATTCGTGATTGTATGAATTAAAAAAAATCATGAAAGCCATTAACAGACATTTAAGTGGTGGTTGCAATAGTAACAGGGACTCATAAGTGCCAAAGAGAGTACCTAGTTAGGCGTATGATTATGGTACCAGCACCCAAAGTGGCATGTGGTACAATACTGGAGAAACATTAGGAGTGCATAGAAACCAAGATTCAGATGTCGCTACTGAAACCTACCTAATACCTTAAATAAGACGTACCAGGAGCACATAAGTAAGAAAGGACCGGGAATTGATACCAATCTATCGCATGCATCATAGTCATACATTTCCGCCATTCTACTCCCACAACCCGAGTAGAATAGTAAGCAATTGATAGCATCTGTTTTGCTTTCGTTTCACGAATACACTATAAAATATAATATGGATCGCACCTAAATACACCTAAATATATAAGCACCTAAATACATTTTTTTTTTTTTTTCAATACAATTAAAGTAGTCATAAAACGTAACACAAATAGATTTTCGTATGTAAAATTTAAAACGTATGCAAAGTGAGCCAGCATTATTTTTGTGTCAATGCAATCAACTCTATAACGCACAATAAGGTAAACTTCATTAGAAATGGAGTCAGTAATGTGCCCTGCGGTATCTCAACTGCGAATGGAATGAAATGAATGGAACAAAATGGATGGATGATTTATTTACCTGAAATTATATCAGAAAACGAGGAAGATAGGATATAAGATAGGACAGGTAGCGTCAGGCACGTGTTTGGATAGTATTTTGTTCTATAATCACCAACCCGAAACCAGGAAGGAAAATTAATAGTCTTTAGCACCGAAGGACTCAGTCAAAATTGAAGGTCAATAGAAGTTCAACGGAATTAGCCGCTCGTAAATAGAGAAATGCAGTGGAAGTAAATAATGAATAAACAAGAAAGTATATTTGGAGGACAAATGCAATTCCACTAGGAGACTATGAAAGAAAAGATGCAGATTATAATGCAATTCTTAAAAAAACACAAACACACCGCAGACCACGTTACAATTCTTACAAAACATTACGTTACTTATACAATAATGACATTGGCTGCACGCGCATTCGCGTGACGCTTCCTACATCCAGTTCGATGCAAGTGCGATGCACGCTGACGTAACAGAATCCCAAATGTGGGCCAAATTAATAAAAAAACATGGCCACGCCCACTACGGTAGCTCACGCACACGAGCTCGCAGTGAAAGTGCGTTGGACCGGCGCTTGCGCCGCTCAAAGCGAGCCGATTGTCATTTTAAATGCGGCCGTCGAAGCGGACACACGGCTGATAATTACGTTATGATTTGAGAGGTCAATGTTTTGGGGGAATAGAAGTATGCTGCTCAAATTATGTAATGGCTGTTTAATAAGTTACCTAACAAACTTGAATTTATAAGTAGTACGCTTAACACATTTATTTTTATATTCGTGCTAATCACGAAACAATTTATAAATGCATTTCGGTTAAGAACCGATAACAGTGACTATCGATTTTAAAAATATCGGGTAATCCCAATCACAACAAACTAATTTTATATGACACACAAAAGACTACTACAAAAATACTACGTTACAAATACTATGATTCACTAAGAAATTATTTCATACGTGATTGATCTACTATCCAATGACAAATTCCATAAAAATTCATTGATAAGATATCAATGAATGAGACAAAAACAAAGCATATCAAAACAACTGCATATAGTCGGTCGCAATGCTTCCTATACAATATACAACATCCACTGATATATTTTTCAGTACCATATGGACCTTTTAAGTATGAGAGCTAGAGATATTAAATTGTATTCAACTATTGCAAAGCTTAAAGATTCTGAATTTGAAGACAAATAGAGAAAATTGCTTGACGACACAGATTTGTTTAAAGATGAACTAAAAAGCATACATAGAGTAGTCTTCAAATAAGCCTAGGAAGACTTAGATATCAAAAATGAAAAAGATATTAGCAAAGTAATCGGAAAATTAATAAGAAAATTACGAACATCATGATACCAAATAGATTCTTTCCAGTATTGTTTACAGAGCACTTGTAAGCAGAATCGTACCAGTTTTCAGTTAAAGAAATCTGAAAGATAAGTACCAAATATAAATGGATGGAAGTATAGAATATACAATCAATGAGTAATATTTTTTCTCATGGAATGCGTTTGATAAACGAGACAATTGATTGTCAATAATGTCAACAGATTACGTGGCAGGTTTAATATTATTTTCATTCTAAAGAAGGTGCCGCCCATACTATTTATGAAGCTTATTAGAAAAGTAGGTATTAATAAACTACCATAACACTAGGGTATCATAGCAAAGATGAAACTAATTCATTGAAGAATAGTCAAACGTGTGTAGTAAAAAGCCTACTTTTTTAACATTACTACTATGAAGCTATATGCTCCTAGTACATGACATTCGCCAAGAGCAAGCGCTTTTTTTTCTATAGCGGCGGTTAACGTGTTGTTTTCTGCCTATCGTCAAATTCGATTTTATTAATTATTTCGAGTTTTTTTCCAACGAAAACCTGAAACCTCACCATTAATCCAAAATCCACGTTTTGCAAAATATTCTTTGTAACTCCTGCTCAAATAATAAAGTCATATCAGTAATATTCTTTAACTTTCATTTATTTTACTATTTCTTTTTGGTCCTTCCATACGCAATCTCCTTTTACTTGCTGAACCCAAAATATATCTATCGGCGATCTATCAGATATGTTTGTTTGTTTGTTTAGCGATTTGATAACGAATGTATGTCATTATTATCACTGCGTGCCCTAAATACTCAACGAGCTATGAATGAGTGTGTACTTAGAGTTGGAGTAAAGTTTTTCAATTTGTTTTCGAAGTAAATAACGCTGAAGAGGCTTGGTTTAAAGATAGTAAGACGATACATTCGCTTAGAAGAAATCTGTTACTACTAAGAAATCTGGAATATAGATAAATATTCGATGTTTTGATTCTAGGAAATTCAGTAAAAATGTCAGCCTACTCACGAGCGTCAGTCATGCAAGAATTTCTACACTTCACTTACAAAACAAATGAACCATCCAATGAAGAAGATTTAAGTAATATCTATTCAATTGGTGGTTCACACCAATCATTAAAATATTAGGAATTTAAAAAAGAAAAATTATCAAATCCTAGCTACAAGAAACTCTTCTTCTAGATGACATAATAAAAAAACAAAAGATTTTTTTGGAAGTTTCTAATAATAAAAGAAGGAAAAAATAATTCGAAAAAAAAAATGTATTTCATGAATTACCTCATATGAATTATCTAATGACGTTATAATAATTATGAACACCTGCTTGGTCAAAATTTCCTCAACCTGGCATTAATTGTTTCCCTAAACTTGGAACGAATTGAAAAGATTCTATTGTTTCCAAAATTTTCTTAAACGTGAACCGCCCATATTGCGTCCACAGCGAAAAACATGTGACCTGCTATGGAAGCGTGGTCCTCGGCGTCAAACAAAGCCTCGTGACTTTCAAAGTGCAAAAAAATGTGGCTAAAAGGGAAACACACTTTCTGGGAACAAAACGAAACCCACCAAAAAGTTTGGAAGTAAAAATTGCGAAACATTTGGTATAGGACTAGGTACTGCTGAAAGTCTTTCGTTTTAAATTGTTCGAGAAGGGTTTTTGGAGCAACTGTTCATGTTATGATGTTTTCTCTTGATTTAATCTTGGTTTTGGTAATTAATTCTTTATTTCGTCGATTACGACATCTTTGGTAATTTCTATTTCTTGGTAAAATCCTTCTATTGTCAAAATATCAGTACTGAAAATCTTCAAATTAATATGTTGTATGATATTTGTAAAATTGAATTAAATAGAAAAAATATATTAATCCCATAAAGACAAACCAAAAATTACATAAAATATAATAAAAAAATTGAATTCGAGAAAGAAGAAACATACAAGAAACATTGCGTTGAGCATGCATATGATACCGAAAGGGTAACTAACTATAATGTTTAAAAAAGACCTATGATTCTTGGCCGGAAAACTACCAAGAATCCAAGCAAAGAGCTGGAGAGACTATTACACAACCACTTTTTATTCCAGAAAAGGAACAATAGCACTTAGGGGAAGAAATTTGATCACGTGACAAACTTTGCGATCAACTTTAAAACAGGTGTTTTGAAACAGGTGGGCGGCAGTTGTGACGTTTTGGATATTAAGCAGGTGACAGGTGGCTGGTTTGTGGAAAAAGGAACGAGAAAAGAAGTAAAAATAGCAAATTCATTCGTTTTGAGCAATAATTCTAGGAACCGCTTTTTTTCGGGAACAGTTACTCGAGAATGAACCTTATGAAGTAGTAAAGAAGAATTATGAAGAGGATTTAAGGAGTTTAACTAAAGAGTATCACCCTTTTTGACTATCAGGTAAGCAGGTAAAGATATTGAAGATGATGTTAAATGTGGTGAGTGTATGGGTGAGCTACAAACATTCAAACTTATTAAAAGCTTAAAGAATTAAGATGAAAGGCACACATATCAAGTCAGAAGACGTGACTCAAGAGATAACGCATATGACAGTTTTTATACGGCATCATAAAGCACTTCTGAGGACGCGCATATTACCGTGGACAAAAACTAGCCAGTGAAAATATAGAATTTCGAAACAGAATCAATAATATTTTGCAATACGTTCATAACTTAGCTTTAACCGCTAGAGTTCCGCTATGTACCAGCGAGACGTCAACGTGATTTCTTCCAAACTTAAACTTTGTAAGGTTTTTCTTCACCAAGATTTTAGGGCGTATTTTATTATAATTATCCATTTGAATATAATATTTTTGGGGGAAATTCGATCGATGGTAGCTTACAAAGTTTCGCGTAACCTTTTCATAACTTATACAATCATTAATTACACATGTGATCGTGGAGTTCTTCCTATGCAAATTAAAGAGAATATAGAGATTAGAAAGAAAAGGAATAAGTTAGATTAGAAGACAAGAGTAAGTATACTTCTAGAAATGCCTGATCAAGAATCAGATATCATAACTTAACAAATACTAAATGAAATAAAAGAAAAAACGAAGGCTAAAAATATTCTAGAACCAACAAATGATAAAAAACACCCTACTGCACATGATGATCACAATAATAAAGGCATGTAACCTGCTGGGAAGTGACCAGTTGATAGTATATCGCATTCAATCTCATGACCTATTTTTGTATATTAAGTGGCCTTGAAAGGGCTCGGAGTCAATTGTGTTAGCACTACGAACTCTCTTCGAGCTACCATGGAATAAGGAAATACATAACGTGGTATATAATAAAAGGCCTGTCTAGGAACAGAGTCGTATTTACAAACGGGTTGGTTTATAATTATGTAAAATCATGAAGTATTTTGAAAAAATGCTTTTGTGGCTTGTTTTTCAGTGTTAGTGTTTTTTTTGTATTTGCTAAAGATTGCACAATACGTCTTAACCAACATTTTGTATTTTATGTAGATATCAGAATTTCGATTGTTTATTTTTCTGAAAAGACAGAATCATTTAGTTCAACTGTAATTTTTCGTGTTGTAAACCATTTGTCAGATCATTTCTATATTCAAGATAATATTAACATTATTTTAAAGTCTCATTGAAATTCGCGTGTGACGGAATTATTTTATACTACTGTACTATCGGTTCTTCCTGTATGTTATCAGTTATCAAATGGTCATTCAAGCGACAAACGTATAATTAGTTCTGAATCATCTGATTTTAACATTGTAATATATTAAGCTAATGATGTTAGCTGAATAGGCTTCCCCATTATCACTGTCACAAGATTTTTTACTGTTAATATTTATTTATGAATGTATTCCAACAAGTCTATGGCAGTTCTCTGAGGTTTTAGAGAATCTGAGACAGTGTTGTTTCATTCTACCGCTTCGTGGACAGATAATCATCTCACACTATCTTATACTTTCATATCACTAATTCACGATTGACAGGAACTGCTTTCCAACTATCTTTCCTCTCTAATCAATAGATGGTTTTTAGCATCTTGAGCAAAAGGATGAGGATCATCTATTTTAGGGTTCAGAACACACTTAGTATCACCTTTAAAAAAATCATCATCTTCATAATCTTCGATAACATCGATTTCTACCTACCCCGCAGAATAAAGGCGTATACAAATATAATCGTGTATGCCGCGTCACAGATTTCCCCGGACATTGCCGAAAACTTTCCAACATGGCCGCCGCTCCTGCGCCTAAGCAGCGACTTATGCAATAACTGAACCATGATATTTTTTAGTCTAGTTTGGGCAATTTTTTTTCTTAGATTCTTTTTTAATATAAAATTACTGAATTACTTTGGTCCTTGTGCTGCAGAATTTGGTCCTTGTAAGCCAGATTAATTAAAACAGTTAATTAGCTATTCGAATTATATTGTACCGATAATTTTTAACCATTCCAATCGCCTTTTGTATAGACAATGTAAGGACAGTGAATTGGACACTATTCTTGTTAGACGTCAAAGTAAATTTAATTTGAATTCGAATAAGATATTACTCAGCACTCGTAAGTCGTAGGCGCTTGCTTGTACACCAATGGCTGTACAAGCCGGATAGACTTTATACATTGGATAACCTTTAGATTTCAAAAACAAAGATAGAAATAAGAGTTTTATTTATTTATGTCAGTGAATCTCCAAGGCAAGTAAAATTTTACTACTTTTAGGAAGAAAAAATATTAAAAATAATGAAAAATAATAGTAAAACAATCAAAACAAATAAAGGCAACATTCTCTTGCATGACATAAGTCGTTCGTCGATCGTTTGACACACATACTGCTGGGTTGCGCAAAGCGGCGCGCGCGCCGCTTGGCACCGGCCCTCTGTTCTGCTTAGCGCATTTTGTAAGTTGGAAACGGATGTCTGGTGGATTCTAGAATCTAAATTGGCTATAAAAAAATAATAACTCATTTTTATAGTAAGCAAAAAGTGAAGTTAGTGACCTAATTTTTTTGTGGGAAGTAATTAGGTTCGGAAGTATTTGTTGATAAAGATGGTTGTTAACTACACCGTAAGAATAATTATGCCTGAAAGGTTATCTCTTATCACTTTATCGTTGAGCTAAATAATTAAATTGCATTACGTAAATAACAAAAATCACGAAAGAACAAGCCCAGCACAACTTACCATTCAACCCATAATCGCACGGTAAAATAAAAAAAACTCCGAACATTATGATTTCATACAACATAACATCGTCCAAAAACACAAAAGGCATATTAACGAAAAAAAGTGAAAGTGAACCACGCACACACGCACACTCGCACGAAACGCGCCCACTACCGTGCGTTTACGCACGTAGTGTTAATCTCTAAGTTGATTCATCGAAGTGTAGGTAGACTATTTATTATGTCCACAATGATATGTTAATACGTACATTTGAATTTGAATAGCTAATGAACAAGGATTATGTGAGAAATCGATCACAGCGCAAACATAATCCGAAAATATCTTTGTGATCCTATGTCCTTTTGGGTTTTTTTTTTTGTTTGAATAATTAGCATTTTAAATGTAGTTCCCTTGGTTTATTTTAGTGCTATCAGCGCTCGAACGATACATAGATTAATTACAGAATGATTAGACAAGTGGGACATACCGACTGAATTTGTAAAAAAAAAAGTATTTAAAATACAAGCAGTTGTTGAGGCAGCCCTGTTTCCCAGCTCATATAAATTACGCCCGATGATAACCGTCTTATTTCATTCAGTCCAACATGATATAAAAGCTATACAGAAAAAACGATTAGCAGAAAGCGAAACCTCTAATAAATAGTCGCGAAAGTAGAACCCGTTATTATTTTGTCTGCCCACGCATTATTTTGCTAATCTTTTCAATTCATAGATACTTCAACAATCTTTTGCAGCTATATAATTTTTTTTTTGGCTTTTCTGACCTACCACAACAGTTTTCTTCTTAATATTGCTTGTCATGCACTATATATAAACCCTAATTTTTTATTATTTGATACAAATGTTGTAACTATTAAATTGTTAAAGAATGTCATAAATACTGGAAATTGATCAAACACGTCTATGAATAAAAAAAGTATGCGTTTACACAACTCATATCCTACTATACGCAGATATGGAAGAAAGTGAAAATAAAGAAGGTAAAAAAACTATGGAAGGTCACAGATATTAAAAGTACTAGGAATGCATAGGCGAAGACAAGTTAGAAGAAAGTTTGACTTCATAGAGCCTGTCAAAGCATCCGTCTCTTTAAAACCTTTGACCAAAACAAAAACAGATTAATTTATTCCCGAAAAGAAAACCTGATTTATATGGGACATGCATGCTCATGAAAAATGTAATAGCCATGCATGCATGTTTTATAGCCATGAACACTTTCAGAAGGTTCAATTTCAGTTAAAAAAAAAACCTGAAATCGACAAATAGAGAACCTCTGAGCTTTACTTACCATCATCCATTGACCTATCAAAGATCAAAGACCGAACGGGGAAGGCTTCGTAGGATAGCAAGCCATGTACTAGGAGCGCAAAACTCCAACAGAGTTTCGCCGACACCGAATGGAAACCGGTTTGCCAAATTTTTTTCGCAGAATGAAGTTTCAAGTTGATGCTACGCAATTAGCATCCACACCTGAATTTAGCTACTAGTGTTCAGTTTCTAAATTTCAAATACATTCAAAACCTCGCGAACTATTGTTCCATAAGCGTGCAAACATAAAATAGTTAAAATCAACAAGTCAAACCGACGGAAGCCATTAAGTAGGGCACGAGAGGCGAAAATTTCAACTTTGACAGTCGAAATAGTGACTTAATTTGTCGGCTATAAGGTCCAGTTTTGCGGTGATGACGCAGCGGTGAAAACGAAAGTCGCCGTCAGACAACGTTTTGCACAAACGAATTTGAATACTAAATATTTCGATCATTAAAGAGTTATGCTCCTTTTCCAAGAGGCCTGGCATATTTTTCCGTATTCCGAACACAGTTGACATATCCAGAAATATGACCCATCTGGTATGATCCCTGTAGATATGTATGTAGGCTTCTTACTTCCGAAACTAATTTTATAAACCACAAGGAAATTATAAAGATAGGAAAAACTATCAAAGAAAATGCAACATTACAGAGCCAGAATCTGATCTCTTTGTGAGACTTAAATCACAACATGAATGCCTTGAGAGAGAGACATAATGAATTGCAAAACTATAAAAGAAAGAGTCGGTCCTAATCACACTAATGAAACTACAAATAGATCATTTAACTTAAGTGAAACTAAACGACAGCTAAATCAAAAAAGAAACGGTGAGAACAATAACAAAACAAATGTATTTTGTAACCTAGATACTTTCTTAGCAACAGAATTTATTAGCTTCAAAGTTAGACGAAAGAGCCACACCACTATTGTCCGTTTTAAATAAATAAAAAAACCGTTTAGCTACTTTGACATTTATGACCAAAATATTCCTGTTGTAACGCTGTATGTAATGTATGCCTATATAGCCTTCTCCCAACTATGTTGGGGTTGGCTTCCAATCAAATCGGATGCAGTGACACAGTACCCCTTGGTAAGACTGATTCGTAACTACTGACGTAGTACGTAAGTGAGATATCACAATCAATGATGATAGAACTTCACCCGACAACTACATAATTATCTCAATTTTAACCAATAATCATCGGATAAATGAACCGTGTCATATAGGTACGTAATTAAAATAAAATAGATCGTAATTAAGCTTATTTAACACAATACATAATCAGCACACATTTGACGTCATTATAGTTTACAAGTCGGTCAATATTAGAAAAATGTGAAATAAGCATACCTTTATTACATTCGTGTCAAGTGAGTAGTTTTAATTACAGTAATATAATAATCTAAAATCATCCTTAAGTTTGAATACCTTAAACCTGCCGCATAAACAGTAAATATTTTAACTTCAACCATAGATAAAATTGACTCCAACACACTTGAAATACTAAGTTTATACCTAGGTGTTCAAACGAATCACTTTCAATCAAAGGACAGACAGAATAGATAATAATGCATAAAATTTCCTTTTATGTATCATGTTTTTAACGAGATGGTCTCAACTTTTCAAATCGTAAATACAGGGGGCCTAGAATAGGACCTTGCGGGATCCCTATAGGTAAGTGTTACAGACCCGTAGATTTTCCGTACCGACCCGTATATTCAAGGCCAATCTACTTATAGAGTTTGGGCCACCTTGTAGCAAAAAGATCAAAACCAGTCAAGCGGAAAATTTATTTTCAGCCAGAAAATTCACATTAGTCTAGCTAGGGTACAAATATAAAGACTATGTACCAGGATATTATAGGTAGTAAAGAACTGAAATTAGAATTCAAATTGACCAAAACCGGAATATTAAAATGCGTATAAATTGCAATGTTAATGATTGAAGGCGTTGTCCAGAGTTTTTGATTCATTTACAGTTATCAGTATTGTTTTCAGTGTCACCTGCTTATTTTTAGGAAGTTAAAATAAAAAATTGCGTCTCTAAACACTTTACTTCCGGGATTTTCCGGAATTTAGAATGCGGATGAATGTTTATTTGATAACACTAGAAAGTAAAGTGTTTGGGAGTTACATATTGTAAGTTCGATTCTCAATTTGTCATACAATTTGCAGAAGCGTACGTAAAAGACTAATAAAAAGATTGTTTGTCGTTTGAATATGCTATTTTTACCTTATCTTACAGCAAATATACATACCAAACTTTCCTTCGTATTAGTAACATTTTCAGCGCGTATTATCTGAAATCCTTCGGCCATTGCCATTTCAGTGCAGATAATCTTTTTTGCAAATATTCGCGTTATCATTTATGTAATACCGCAAAACTTATCTATGTAGGGTTAAGGCCATATTTAAAGGAAGTGCGATTATTTTAGTATCAAAACTAGATAAGTAATTTTTTATTTATGTATGTTGTCATAATGATGACTTTGATTTTGATATACGCTGGTTCGAAGACTTTAATTAGTCACTAGTATTTTGAAACTATCATTTTTAATAACAGCAATGTTTTTGTTAATACTCGACAATGACCTTTCTTTGCATCCTACCAGGCATAAAGAAGTCAAAGCGGGTACCATGTGTCTTTTCAGTTGAATTCCTACCTATAGTAGTATACAAGCTATACAATACGTCTCACGTTGATAATAATCTAATATGCGTGTATCGTAACCTAATCACATACACTAACATATGGCCGCTTCGAAAGTGACAGTAACTTCATTTGGTTCGCAAAGTGCGTACTAAACTCGCGATTCGAGTTAGTATTCAACCTTAATCCATGATAATAAGAACCAAAATAAATAATTGAAGGAATGCGTGATTTTCATCACATTGTAAATTGAAAAAATAAACAAATGAAGTGGGACGCGTGGTCCTTTCACTTAATTGAAACTGTTCCTTCTCTCGCACAATTTAGTTAGACAAAAATGACTTTTTTTGGAAGGACTTAAATTGGACTTTTAACGTAAAATAAACTTTTTTATGACAATATTGATCTATTCTTGAAAACGAATTACCAGGACTCCATGAATCGTAGCTGGCAGCAGTAACGTAAGCAGACTACCGTTAGTAAATATACCGGGCTGTCATAAATCCTACAGAGATTAAAATCCAGTACCGTACTGCCAAAACCAGAGATCGTAAACCGTACTAAAGTTCAAAGACAACTTCCAAGAACTGTTGAGACCCTAGTATTACATCGCACGAATATTATGCAAGCGAAAAAGCTGATAGGCAAGGTACAGTTAATATAAAATAAATATCCATCAAACGGGACTTCAATGAGTATTAGCAAAACACATAACTTTCACAATGATTCAGATTAAACGTGGCCGTATTATTGAAAATCACGTGCATTTCAACGTAACCATTGTAAACGAACTATTATAAATTGAGTTTTGAAAAAACAATTATGATTGAGAACACGTGAGCAGAAAATCTTAGTAATATGTTAATTGTAGTGTACTTGTTCTTAACCATAACATGCTGACTCAAAGGACCTATTTTATGATTGTTGACGAAGTATTTCCTGAACAAATATAAATTCTAATGTAATGTAATCTTTGACTAGAAGAAATCAATATCATTGATAGCTTCTGTCCACATTTGACACACTTTAATATTGAGACTGTCAGAGTAATCAATCAATCGATTTCAAAGTAAAACCAATGTACCTACGTCGTTTGCAGAAGCCAGCGCTAGTTATCGGTCAACTGTAGGAAAAAAGTTACCCGAGAGATGATTAGCAATCTATCACTGAAGGCTTGCACCACATGGGACATTATTGCAACATGCAGTTGCAGTAAGCTATCAGAGATCTACTCATATCGAACAAAATAATACTCAAAGGACCAGAAAAAGTTATCATAGCTATAAAACATATATCAGTAGAAAATTAAATTGGAAAACAGAATGATATCGAAAAATTAACATGTAAAATAACTATAAACATTCTGTGATAAGGTGACAGCCTATATGATACACTCCCTAAATATTTAGTTCTTCCCAATAACGAGATAAAAAATGGTATATGTGATATAAAACGCAGTGTGAATTTATAGACATTTCTTTACAAAAAAGCATAAAAACTATGAACCTGTAATACTACTATTACGACTACTAGATAATAATGATGCTAAATTATAATTAGGTTAAAATGAAGATGCTTTTAAAAGCTTAAACTGTCACAGAAGTGATTTGTTAATGATGTAATTTAAAATGCAATTGGATCACGAAGTAAAATTATGTTTTCGCAGAAATCTAGTCATGATATTATAATGGTTAAAGGAAGAGAGTATTATGAACCAAAAATTGAATATAATTTAGAATTAGGATGTCAGGAAAAGGTTAAAACTGAATGAACCGAAACCCAAATAAAATTCTTCCTCACTTGAACATATTAAATAACGGAAAACCGAACATAAAAAACTAATAAACACCGCACGCATTTCCAGTCACATTCACAGCAATGCCCCAAATTCAGTCGCTTTACAATCAAAGAAACACTCATACAAACTGAACGACACTTCAGAACTACTACAATAAACAAATTGCGTAACGCTCTCATAAAATACAAAAAACCTTTTTCTTTACACCATGTGATTTACGACTTTCCATGCTCCGCACGAAAATAATCACACACACAATTTTTGTATCGCACACAACACAGGCACGAATGCAGTTGGAACACATGTGTGTGAATACTCACCTATAATGGTCAAAGTGAGTGATCCGGCGCTTGCGGCGCTCCTAGCTGCAGCATCGATCGGCACAGCTCGGTGATCTCCGGGTGGTTCAGGTTGATCAGATGTACGTACATCTGTTTGTGCAGACTCAGTTCCCCTGACACCGCCTCCAACCTCTTTAGTAACACATCTTTCTCCCTGAGGAGTGTCTTCACTTTTTCCTCCACTTCCCGGGAACGCACTTTTGCCTTTTCGCGAGACTTCCTCACTGCTATGTTGTTCCGCTCGCGTCGTCTTCTGTACTCATCTGTACCTTTGTCTAGAACTTTTCCTGACGACGAACGTCGCGGAGGAGCAGTCTTGTGTTTCAGTAGCGGAGGGAGAAGAGGTGCTCCTAGGGGCGGTAACGGTGTGAATCCTCCACCGTATGGTCCACTGACTCCAACAGTCGGCTGAGGATTATATTGGCCAGTATATTGCGCACATGAAACCGATCTTCGATAATCGTGGGGTTCGGGAGGCTCTTCCTTTATGGGAGGTGCCTGCTCGTGCCCCTGGTTCGTCTGAACGGGAGCGTAAGACGCCCCTGAGTGAACCGGCTGTGGCATGTACGCCAATGTAGTCCGATTGTACCTTGGCTGAGGAGATTTGCCACCAGGAAGAATTTCCTGGAATAAGGCCATACTCTCCTCACTTCGGAACTGGTCCTCAATGAGGTGTTGTAAATCCAAACTAATTTCTTGTCCATTGAGCTCGTCTAAGTCCGGAGGCGGGAAGGTCTGTCGTTTATCCTCTACTGTCTTCTTGAGGTCTGGTTGTGGTGGTGGTGGTGGCGCTGCGGCCTGGTCGTACATCTGCGGGGACTCCATACCGCCGCCCGGGCCAATCACGGGCCCAGCGGCGCCGGTAGCCCGTGGCTCCACTTCAAAGCACTGAGAAGCCGTCACTAAAGCACATGCACCGTCAAGTTAAATCCTTTGCGTATTGCGTTCGCGTTGATCACGTGTAGGTGCGGAGCGGTAGTGGCGCGCGTGCGGGCGCGTCGGCGGTCGGGCGCTAACTGCGGCGCCGCGCCGCCCGCGCAATGCACGCAAGGTTGCCCGGAAGGAAGCGCTGAAGTTGCCGCTGAAAGTTCGCGAGTAAAAGTTTGTGCGGCCGCCTGGTTATTTGGGTGTTTACCCTAATGATTTTTGTGTGCTAATAATATTTTTTTTTGATGATATTTTCGATCTTTTGAAGCAGGTATATATAAGATGATAGTTGAATATACTTTTTATGCTACTTTGTATGTCTGAAAAATAGTAACAAATATTTTTATATTTACTTTTTTACATGATTGCTGCCAGCCTTTGACTTTTAGACACTTTTCCTGTTGACAGCAATGCGGGCGAATTTTTCACATTATTTCCCCTCCCTTTTTTACATCGAAATTGAAAAAAAAACAACGCCTAGATGTATCAAAAATTACTTTTAAGTTTTAACTTAGATTTATTTAAGCTCGTACTACAAAATGTTTGAACTAATCTATCGTAATAGCTTAAGTAGTTAGCAAGACTCATTAATTAGGATAAGTTAAAACGATTGCACTTAATAGCTAGAAGAGCGATTGTATAATTACTGTTGCACTTTTAAGATAACTTTATTAATAGATAGATAATAATTTGTGTTATGTTAAATTATGTAAGTAGGTAGTTAATATTTTCTTTCTAAGTTAGACAAGAATTACTACTTATTTTGTTTCATTTATTTGTGTTTAGCCTGTTTTGTCCCACTTCAGGGCAAAAGCCTCCCTTTTTTAACCGACTTCTAAAAGGAGGACGTTCTCTTAGGTGGTCCCATACAAATTTTTATTAACTTTGCTTGCGTAGTTTTGGAGTTAGCTTCAATAATACGTATTTTGTCCACCATATTATTATATGGACGATGTTTTAAGTTACTCCGTCCCTGTTTTTACATATCAGGTGATAGTAGTCCAATTTGTGTGGGGTAGGAACATCAACTAAAAAGTTAATGATAAAACCGTTTTTTTTTTTTTTGTAACAAGTTTTTTCTTCTTTTCACTCCTCTCTGTCTTGTGCTCGTGTGAACCAATTGTTTTACATCTAGCATTCTTAACTTGCGTAGTTACGTGTACTTAATTATTTTTATATATATTTATTAAATAGTTATAGCAACTTTCTGGTCCTTTAATAAGTTTTCTTGGGACGAAAGGACCAACATTTTCATTTAAGGTGGATGCGCTAGGGTAGCCCGCG
This sequence comes from Lithophane ornitopus, assembly GCA_948473465.1. NCBI lineage: Eukaryota > Metazoa > Arthropoda > Insecta > Lepidoptera > Noctuidae > Lithophane > Lithophane ornitopus. The sequence continues at coordinate 13,634,240 of OX419635.1, read as the reverse complement.
AAATTCAATTTTTCTTACGTTTTTTGCAATTGGCAGGGCAGTATCAGGTTGTATGTTGATCTAAATATTATTTGCGGCCGCAACAAATATGGATTTACAGAATTATAAACATTAGAATCAGCACGCCGACAGCAATCAGACGATTTCATGAAATTTTCCTTATATGCACTTACATGAACATAGAGTTGAGAGTTGTATTGCTGATTCAAAAAACGTAAGAAAATTTGAATTTCACGGGCTTAAGTAGTGAATACTTTTTTATTTAAATTTTACTTTGGTTTTTCAGGTTGTTCCGTCAAATTCCGTTTGATAAGATAAGTTTTCATTGTTTATAACTGAGTTAAGTTCATTTAAGGACAATGTTTTTAATTTTGTAATGCAAACTTTGTTTATAAAAAGTTCTCAAGTTTTCCGTAAGTCTTGGAAGTTTTGAACCAAGTTTTTTGCACACGTGTTGTACCTATTTATAAAACGTATTTTAAACTTTGTGGATGAGGTAAATTAATTTATAACTATTTGTCTAAAATGCCTAAATGAAGGTTGTTTTCTAAAGTTCTTTTTTTTTGCAGTTTTTCTTAATTGCTATTCCCGCTTTGAATATTATCATGACCGATACAGATTTATAATATCTGTCTTTCAGGTATGAATATTGCGACTGTCAACATAAAAATGTTTTACATAGCAAACGTAAAAAACGTAGATTTGTGTGAAAAACATAGTTTTGAGGTACTGAGAAACCATGAAGTGTCATTCGAGTCTTCGACGAGAAACAACAATGTATTTTCAGTTAGCTAAGAAAAAAAATACCTTTCGATTCTAGGGACCACACAACTATCTTACACGCCCCTGCTATCCCAATCTTGGGCCAAAATCACCCAACAATCGATTGACCACGTTCCACCGATTGTCACATCTCGATGATATTAATCGATTGCGTAGATACCAATCGATATCGATGTTCGTGCCGATAGCTGCGTTCTGCTGGTAGCGTCATCACGTGTCTAAAGTCACATGTGTAACGATTCACGAGAATCTGTTTTTAATTGATAAAAGAATTACGAAATTCCCGAGAAAAAAAAAAAAACTATCTGTTCTACGCGGCATCTTGTGTTTCATCTCTCTTTATGAAGGAACTCGTCCGGAGAAATACACGTACACATACATACACTCAACTCACGCCTTTTTCCCCATGGGGGGTAGGAACAACAGCCACATATGTACTTAGAGCCTTACATACTTCTTTTGCTTCGATTACGTTCATAATCTGGTCATACACGCACGCCGAAGACATACTACGAGAGTTTATTTTGCATAAATAAGACGGAAATTAAATATAAAATACCAAAAGCCGCGTATTCGACAAATAAAAATAATAAAAACAAAAAAATTATGGATAGTTTTACAGTATAAGTATTAATATTTGACATTTCTCGAGACCCTGGGGTCCTGGACCTTTATACGGCGTACGAGGGGCCGAAGTCAACTCGCAGAGGCCCTTTAGACGTTTTTAATGAAATGAGGCACCAGCAGACGATTATCGCTGTATGCAAGTGCATCCAAGGACAACCCCCGTTTGGTGCAGGACTATTGCAGAGCATGGAAATAAAACGTATTGGGCTATGGGTTTGGGTGACTATAGTAGATTGTTTACCTTGAACTATAACGGGTCTAAAACGAAGCCGAAAGTAACTTGTTATTCCCGTCATTTTGATAATTTTGTTCTGGACCATACCTGGGAACCTTCTGTTTACGGAGATATTGAAGGTCAAAGTTCCAACTTTTCAGACGTTTTTTAAAGAAAGCAAGTTTTGAATGTTATAACTTAATTTTAATTACCCCCACGAATCCTGAACCGTTGCATGCACCCATAAATACAATGTTTTGCGTGCGTCACGTTGCGCACTACCGTAAACAGCGATTTTTCACACCAAAAATAAAAGTCGTTTCCCAGCAATTATTTTTGTGCAATGTACTTAATTTGATGGCTGTCTTTTTACACCCTGTATTATTAGTTTTTCTGTTGCTTGATGTACCTATCTAATCCTGTCGCCAAATGCCTTTGGTGTGTTCTTGTTTAGAGGTTATGGTTGCCAGTGTGGTACAGGCACATGAGATATTTCAACTTAAAATGTCTACAAAATACCTACGATTCCTCTGGTAATGCCATCTGCTTGTTTTTATCATCTCTTGCTCTTATCCCAATTTATTTAGGGTCAGCGCAGCATGTTTTCTTCTTCCATACTTCTCTATTAGTCGAATCTCAGGAGTCATCCCATTCTAGCCATATCATCTTTCACACAGTCCATTTTCTTTGGCATTTCCCATTTTCATTACAAAAAAATATTAAAAGATGTTGATCGCAAATGATTATTTCTTTTTTAAGTATAATGTTTATACCACATGACTGTAATGCTTGACCTAGTACTTATCTGCTTATTTTAGCACATATTTACTTTTTGTAAACGGTGCAGAATATGATATTTATTCGCGAAAATATAATGAAGCTCTTAGTTGTTAATGAGCAGTTAGTTACTCAAATTACGAACATACGGGGCGGGGCTATATTTTTACTTCAGCATGAATGAAGTAATATAATGTTTTGAATAGTGGTGGTCCAGTGGTAACGGCCGCGTCTTACGAGTTGCAAGTCGTAAGTTCGAACCCAGACAGGCGCTTTACTTTGTGTGAATAATTTCAAACAATTTGCTCTTAAAACGGTGAAGGAAAACATCATGAGTAAAGCGGCATGTCCTAGAACCAAAAATTCGAAGACATGTGACATCTACTAACCTCTAGGCCCGCCCACTCTTCTCGAAGAGAGGAATAAGCCTGTGTCCCAGCAGTGGGAACATTATAGGCTGAGTATGCTTAGTATGCAGTCAATACATTCTGTCTCTAAAGAAAACTGATTGTGTTAGTTAGGAGACAATGGCCTAGTGACTAGTTTTTACTTTCTGCTGTGTTGCATTTGCGCAGTCTGTGTGAACGGCAATGACACGTTAAGTCATATATCACGTTTATCACGATCGGGTTAGCTAATAGAATCTATAGTTATTTTTTAAGAAATTAATTTAGGCCCAGTGCGGATTAGAAAATATCAGACGTCATCGAATTTTTGGATATGCCGGTTTCTTCACGATGTTTTCCTTCACCGTTTTGAGAGCAGTGATGATGAAATAATTTTCACAAAGTAATGCGCCTCTCAGGGTTTGAACCTACGACCTACAAAGAGTGAGTCGCGGCCACCACTGGGCGGGTACCACGGGGCCACCACTGCCGCTATATTGGCTGAAAATTGTTAATTCACTAAACTTACCTACAGATATAAGGCAAGTCCTTGAATGGAGACTGGGAATCACTAAACGTAGTGTTTAATGCCCTCGAGCTGGGTGTCCCCGTGACCTTCAAAAGGCGACCGGGACAGACTAGATGCAGTTGAATGCTTATGAGCAGACTTCAGTTTTCTTGGCCTCAAAATAGGCCGAGAAAAGGATGAAGGTGACATTATCGCCACTCCATACGGACAGAGATCGCAGATTGTTTATAAGCAAACAAGAGGACGCTGCTTGTTGCTCTCTTATGCTTAGCAATCAGCCATTTTCCAACTATTAATTGAGACTCGGCTCAGGTCCTAGGTCCCCAGATCATCAACGGATCAAACGCAGCAAGCGTATTTTTTTTAAATAATTATAATAATATATACAGGTTGTTAGGGTAGACACCGTTATCCTTGAAACTAGTGGTTTGGTGTCATCTATAATATACTTTTTCTATGAGACCAACTTTGAAATTACAAGAAAAATATCAGCTGTTCCATACATTTTGTCGATTTAAGTGAACACAAATGTATGGAACAGCTCATTTTTTTTTCGCGATTGTAAGGTTAGTCCCATAGAAAAAGTATATTATAGATGACACCAAAACACTAGTTTCAAGGATAACGGTGTCTACCCTAACACCCAGGATATTCATAGTTTATAATAGTTACTAGACTTAGGGGATTTAGGAGTCAGCTCCTCAAAGTATCAGGGGTTCCTATTATATAGGACCGCTTTTCTATTGAATCCTAAGTTGCCCTCTACAAGTAAAACTGGCGTCTACAGACACAAATCAGCATTACAGACAACTTACAACCATTGAACGACTCATAATCAATAAAGGAACCCAGTTCACAGGATAAGCGACTCTCGATTATGGCATTACACATTATTTTATAATACGCCTAGACTGTTATTTTCCTTGGTACAGCTAGTGCATACTAAAGCCCTAGTAACAGTCCCCCCCTCCACTAGGGTGGGGGTGGAGGGGGGTGTGGTGAGCGGCCCGACTGCTGTGACGCAACCCTGCGCCCGCGCAATGTACTGCGTTCGTGGTGGATTGGCGTACGATCGGAAGTGGAACACGTCTTGAAGATTTGTAGAAGATTTTTTCAGCTGCAAAGAACATCAGCTTACTTGTAAATAATTGAAGAAAGTTATGTTTTTTTTTTGCAGAACAAACAAGGAAGATGCGTTTGGAGAGTTAAGGTGGTTCCGTAACTATAAATCAAGCTGATAAACATGTAAACTAGGAGATATGCTCTTAATAGTCTTAATCATTACCCTCAGCCTAGTTCTTCAATTTTCTAGACATTGCAAGCAGAATCAACGTCATAATTGATATTGTGTTAATTAATAAAATATGTATGTAGGAAAAGAAGGGAAAGATGTCCTAGATATGGATCATAGTGATGTCATGTTCGTGAACGGGCGCCGTCAGTTGAGACTGGTCACCTCTTATTTGCCAGAGCTTATTTTTAATCTTATATTGCTTTTGATTCTTTTTTGTTTTACATTGTTCTCACATATAGAAGCAACATGAATATTGTACCCAGGATTATAGGATATTTGTAATATCTATATCCATTTTTTAAAGAGTATCCTTGGAGTTTCTTGCCCATTCTTCTCCATAGAGATCTACGTTTTGGAATGGGCAACTAGCTTCAACTCTCTGACTAACTGACCGACTCTTTGACAATTCAAAAGTGCCTGTAAATGGTTTAATTGAAATAAATGCTTTGAGTTTGAGTTTGATGGTCAGCTTTTGACTGGACGTTGGCGTAATATTAAAAATGTATGTGGCAATCTGAAGCAACGTTTTCGCAGCGAATACTTGGCTCTACTTTCTCAGAAATCAACGGCAACAAATATTAATTCGAATTCATTATTAAATTACTCTAATATACTAACAACGGTTGGAAAAGATATAAATAATCACACATGAGATAGAATTTTCATATTATATTTTTCTTGAGCGACAGTTGTCAAAAAAATAATATCCCTTTCCTTTTAAAAATGGAATCAAAGACAATTTCACAACAATTGACGAGCAAGGCATGCAACTTTATGGTTGAACTAAGACATCATTCAATATTATTTATTGCTTCTCGACGTAAAGCCAGAAATTATAAAAATTAATATATTCTCTGAAAGATACAACAAATTATTAAAACCGACATAGTAATATTTGATAAATATAAAAAGTAAAAGATATAATAAGGATAAAATATCACACAATTAAAATTCACCATCATCATTTCAGCCGATAGACGTCTACTACTAGGGGCCTAAAACGGCGGTAATTCCTCCAAAAACAATTCATTTCCTGAATTGCCAACTGTCATAAGCAATTCCTCTAATTTGACGCAAAAGCAATTCATAATTTGTGGACCATTTTACGAATCCCCACAGAAAACTATCGAACAGATAAATTATTTCGTAATATGAATTGCACGCAGATCGTATTATGAATTGTCAGTTTGTGACATTTTACGATGATTCATAATATTTTCCCATGATTCTGCCAAAGTGGCAATTTTAAGCCCCCTGGACATAATAGGCATTCCTCAAGCGTCGCCAAATAATATTCGTGCCTAGCAAAAATCTTACAATGGCCAATACTAGCCACACGAACGTCTCAGTGAATGGATAAGTAGGCGAGCGACAGCAGAAAGTGGTTGCAGTGACGCAACCGCGCCGGTAACCCAGTCACCGTGCCTTACCAGACGATGGTGCCCACCATCACGACGCGCCAGAGGAGGTGGTAATGCCATCCGTAGCTAATATTCCTAAGGACCGCTAAGATGAGTCTTCGACCGTATAAGTACAGAAACGTTCTTCCTTGAGAAGATCCCACTTTTGGAGTGTGTCTATTGAAATTGGGGAAGTTCTAATAGTCTTATGTCACTGCAATCAGTAACTTGTTTATTACGCATGATACGCTACAGGAAATTCTACAGAATCTTTCTAAAATGGCGAAGAGGTGGTAATACCATTTGTAGCAAATGTGGTCCTAAAGACCGCAAAGATGAGACTGCGTACGAGAAAGAGGTACGGATTTGGGCCGTTCGAAAAGTCTTACTTTATATCGATCACTAACTTTTTTTCAGAAATAAAAGCTTAGGGTATTTGACATTGTTCCAGCGTCAAAAATCTGTTTTTCCGCAGCAAAATTGAACTCGATTATTTAATTTTTAACATCTCATTTATCATCTTTCTTTTGCCATTCATGTATTTGTAATTTATCTGTACAACGCTTTGAGGGTTGTACAAATTGTCAGTTTCTCTGTTTCCCACCAAAAGTCAGATGTGAAAGTGTACTTTTATAAATAGCATCTATAAGAAGATTATATTACTTCTGTGAAAGTGTGTGACTCAAGGGCATGACTTGAATATGGAAGAGATGACGAAGATGTTCTAAATTGTTGTCTTTAGCTGTCTGATCGTAATTATCGTGATGACGTCATGGTAGATATTTGTCTTGCAAGATGTTCATCTGTGTGAAATGTTGGACAGTAGCAATATTTTTCGGTCAAATTGCTACCATATCGCTCCATCTCGATTCCTCTCTTCGTCAAATAATATGTCTGTCATCATATTCACATTCGATGCCTACGTGCCCTATGACATATACACGATATAGCTCTTCTAAATCATGTCTTAGTTCAAGTGTTTCTTCACTTTCTTCTATAACAAAAAAGTAATCATGCTATAGCTAATAATAATTAAGCAACTATGTTTTTTGTTCCATAAACTGAAAGTTCACATTAGCACCAAACATCATAAAAGGACTTTGAAACCACAAATCTTTTCTGAGTATCGTAGTCTCGGTGAAGTTTTCTAAAACTTCTAAAAGGATAACTAAAATAAAATAAAAGGTCCTTCTGAACTAAAAATCAAGTATTCTCAGCTCACTAAAAATATTGACTTTACAAGATATTTATAATTTTTTCCAAAAAATACTGAAAAGATTTCCCGCAGTAGTTTGATAGAGGCTAACTTTCATTCCATTACGCTATTTCTAACGTTCAGCTAAAATAATAAAAGCTTGATTGGAATCAAACTTGATAGGATTTTTTCCTCATTTCTTAAAAACAGCGTTGTCCTTTATGAGTTTCAGCAAATCCTGAATGAATCATTATTAACTAGTTAAATTAAGACGGATCTTAACAGTTTTGGCTCTTCGATGATTCGTCTTGGCCCTGACCGGATACCATCACACGTCAGCAAGTTGCGTAATCGCCAAAAAAAAAATAGAAAGTGGTCTTTTGGGTTTTACCATACCTAGGTACCTTTTTTGGGACTTGACACATAAATATTTACTTATGGAAGGCTTTAGAAAGGAATTTTAACAATGCATATTTGGCTTCGTCACGCAAGAAAGATCGCGATCCAAAACGGCAGAATAAATAAAAGTGCAGCAAATAAGATTCACTTTTGATTTTAAGAACTAGGAAAAAATTCAAGAGAAGAAAGAATATCGAGATACACAAGAAATGGCGAAACTAAAGAATTGTTCCAATTTACATAAGAAGAATAACAAGAAAATTCTAAAATTGTTCTTTTTATCTGAAAATTACCACAAAAGTTAACCTAACAATTCAGATAAAAAATCAATCAGACTAAAAACTTAAGTAAGACATCGAAATAGTTTTAGACAAAAAGAACTTGAATGTAGGTAACCACGCCGAGTACTAGGGCGTCATGAGTCGAACAGCGTTACGCAACCGGCCCACTCTCACTTTCGCGAGCTGAGGCCGCGCCGAGCTTTGTGCCGCCTCGCCGGTCCTAATATCATCAAGAACCTACTGCTGTGATCTGATCGCCTGGTATTTTACTTACCTCGCAATAATAATAAAAAAAAAATTGTTAGCGGTTTCATCTCAACAGTTAACTCACCGATAACTGTTGGATAATATCGGAACAATTGGCCGACATTCAGAATCAGTCATTGATTTTATTCAATTTATCGTTTCTATCATGGTCTGAATAAAATAAAATAATTATATGGTGCTGTATTCATCACCAAATTTTAAAGAATTTTCCAATTGCCTTCATAGTTAAATTAATGCCAATTAATAACTGGCTCTATTAGCTTGTCTGTATGTATTTATTAGTCATTAATAGTAAACCTCTCGTCATTTAGTTTTAATGCAAATAAATTGATATATTTTATAATTTGACAACTTCAAACTGATTATCTTAAATCAATATGCCAGCTTTAATAACTTTACCTTTAAGTACTGCGGAGCTTGACAAGTTTTCCATACTTAAATTAATTTGGATCGCATCTATGTTATTAATTTTCAATGTAATGTCAGCTTTGTAATGTACACCTCCAAATAACGGTTTCTTAATTCATTATGAAACACCCAAACCAATTTCCTAAATTATTTTTATATCTTCAACCCCGGTTATCTTTCAATCTAACTATTTTGAATCTTACTATTATGTTGTCTTTTTTTTATTGTATCCTTTTTCGTGAAATTCTTTCGTAAACAGCGACTTGCTTGGTCTTTTTTGTCATTATGATGTCAGAATGGTCCTTGTGTTATTTCATTCTCATCTAGCATTACGGGAAACACTGACTACTGACAAGAGAAAATCTACTCAAATCTTCCAAAAATAAATAGATACAACTTAATTTCAATTCTCAAGTCACATCTGAACAATACAACCAATATAGGAGGTATACCAACATTCAAATTTTATGATAGTACACAGCAACATGATTCGTTTGAAGCGAAAGTGTGTCATACCTCATACCCACGCTGCGCAGGAGTAGGGATGTGGTATTTCCCACTACCTTAATATTATGAGACAGACTTATAGGTATTAAATAATGGACTTTGACTTGCCTTTTCTGGTTTTGGTGATGCTGTGCAAGAAAATTTTGCGATATTGGAGATATTAACCCATAGAAGAAGAGGAAAACCAAAGAAAATATGCATGGATTGTGGGGGAAATATATGAAAGAAAAAAGTAGTGAATGATAGAGTGACGGTAGACGGAGGAGAATGGAAGAAAAGAACGTGTTGCGTCGACCTTCAGACGTTAGTAAAGGGCAAAAAGACGATGAAAGCATCACAAAGTCTGTTGGAAATAAAGATTTCCGGAAGGCGGATGGAAGAGCATGGACTACATTTTACTCGAGAAGCCTTTGAGGTATACTTTTCCAGCTTGCTGTTGAATGTATTTGATTTGAAATTAGTTCAGTTGCGTTACTTGCATTTAACGAATCAGGGACCAGTTCAGACCATAACTTTAAATGTAAGGGAGCTGGCTCTAAATCTACCAACCTACGTCCAATTAGATGACAGTTCTGCTTCTGGGAGAATTATTGGCTACCAGGTTAAGAGTAGGCTGTCGATATACTCAATCACCAAAGTGTAGACAGATAATGTTGATTGGGCGTTAACGTAGACGTTCACGATCACGTAGAATCAACGAACAAGTCATAAAGAGAAAATTTCGAAAATAAATGACGTTTCTGAATCACCTTATAGAGGACAAGTTCTGACTTGTCCAAATGGAAAGTGAAACTTGCATAATATTGAGAAATCTATTTCCATTCATAAACCTTATCTGGTGAGTGATGAAAAATGTACTGCTCATTGATTATTATTGCGTTCTATATTTTGTTCGTTTACAAAATATAGAACGCAATAATAATCAAGCTTCTAGATTCAAAGCTCTTAAGAGTCATAAAGAAATGGGATTTCACATTCTCCCGTTGCAGTTTCAAGCTACGTTTTTTCAAATTCGCCTGAAAGGACCATTTTGTTAGTCTTCTGATATCTTTAAGAATTATATTTTTAATAGTTCGATTTTTTTTCTAAAATATATTTGTTGTATGATGTACTTACCAACATAACATTACGCCTGTATTCCCCGAAAAGCATAAGCATAATCAGCCTATAATTGTTCCCAAGCTGGGACACAGGCCTCCTCTCAGTGAGAGGCAGCGGGCCGTAATCCACCACGCGGGCCCAGTGCGGGTTAGTAGATGTCACATGTCTTCGAATTTTTGGTTCTAGGAGATGCCGGTTTCCTCACGATGTTTTCTTTCACCGTTTTGAGAGCAGTGGTGATTAAAAAATTTACACAAAGTAAAGCGCCTGTCGGGGTTTGAACCTACGAAAAGAAGAAGTTTAAATTCATGAGCTTTTCAACGGTATACATGTAATTCTCATGTAGTAAACATCCAGCCTATTGCCATCAACCCAGCCACCAGTGTGACTTAATGTTTTTCTGACATTACTCAAAGGGAGGGTCCACCAACCAGGAATATTGTTTGCATATATATATTTTATAAATAGAAGACTGACATTGTAATTGTTTCCATCACGGTAGACCCTGGAGGACGAGCTCGCACAGGACGACTGGCACGTGGCGATTGGCGCTAGTAAAGATAGTCCTATTTCCAGCAGAGGATCAAGCCGGGCTGTGGATGATAACGATAATGACAGTCTAATGTATCCACCGTTAACATTCTATGAGAGGACCTCTCATTCCTCTTCTACGAAAAGAGAAAGACACTTCATGCAAACAATGAGGCGAATTTGAATGAACCTAATGTCATTAGGTAGCAATGAATGAAGCTAAGCGTGTGGGTAAGACTGTGGGTGTTCTGAGTTAATTGAGTAGGTTGACGAGACAGTTTGATAGGTGAATTAAATGATGTCACGAGATATTCTGTCAGGTAACAAAAAGAACCTCCGCTACCTACCTGATACCCTATGCTGATTTTGCTTCAGAGTGCAATGAAGTTGCGGTATCATCTAAAATATGAAGGCACCATCATCTGCCAACTATGTTGGGGCCGGCCTCCGGTCTAGCTGGATGCAGCTTGATACCAGTATTTTACATGGAGTCACTGCCCACTGCTGTCACTGTGTCTGACCTGCATAACCCAGTCACTGGGTAAGTCTGGTTGTCAAACTTTCTGGCTAAAAACAATATAGTATATGTTATAAGATTTGAATACACTAATTTAATATTATTGTTAAATTAATTTTCTTCGCAAAAAATACCAAAATCTGTTGCAAATCGGGGATGAGCTGTAAATGGCGATATCTACACGTTTTCATGGCGTGCAAACAATCAAGTTCGGAACAAACTTGTTCCATTAAATATAATTTACAAACGATTTTTATATCTGTACTAGTTTGTCAAACGCTTATCATCCTGCAAGTAGTTATAAATGAGGGAAGTGGGTTACCATGCATGACAACTTTAGTACTGTTCTGTTGACTTTGATTTGTATAGTCACAGAGGAGACAGACGATAGAAAAGATTTAGAGGATTCAGATGGAAGAAAAGAAAGCACGAACTTAAGCTTTTGAAGAACCTTTGGTATAAAACTAATTCAGTGCGAGTGTAGCTTCAGCCAACGATGCCGCCCTGAACAAACCACTGACAAGCCCAACTAAAAATACAAAATTAAATCAAAATCGAACTAAGTCATTAGAGTTCAACCAGGCAGACAGTGGCATTAGCATACAATATATTTTTATGTGACGGATAATTAGTTGGTCAACACTGAACATACTGACCCGCCGTCTCCATTGTCAGCGACCTTGGTACTATTCAGATGGGCTATATGTGTTAAGACGTAGTAAGGGTCTGGAGCAATGACATCGCTGTTGAGTTTTGACAACTTAGTAGCTGAAAGAAAATTATTTTTATTTGATGCGTCATCTTCAATGTCGATGATGAGGTTCTACACAATGAATGTTCTTCTATTTGGAGAAGACGAAGGGTCTGGCAAGTAGTGTGCTGACCTCTGTGTTTTACCTCTGTGGACTTCTTCGTCCCTAGTACCTGAAAGAAAATGGTTTTCATTTGACCGATTGTCTATATTGTTAAAAAATTTATAGTGGTCTTCTGGAGTAGACGTCGATGTAGGAGCGACTATGACTCGTTTGACATCGCTTTTGGCTTTTGCGGTCCTGGTATTTGAAAGAAAATGGTTTTCTTTAGCAACATCAATGTCATCTTAATCATCTTCTGCTTTGTAGTGGATCTTCATGTCATTCCATTTATGGGTTTTATTTTCTACCTTTCTATTTTCTATCTATAAACTCAAATCACACACCATCATCCGCTAGTAGCAGTATTCTCTGGGTATAGGCTAGTCATAATTTTATAAGGCGCCATTACCATCAATCATCTACCTTTCTGCGTTCATTTCAAATCCTCGAAGTATTTCCCCATGATTTCCCAGCTCTCGACACAGTCTACTCACTCATGCGTTCCTAGTATCTGGCCAAACATAAAACCATATTTACTCTACCAACAAAAAAATCATAACAACAACAAGAAAATCTATTCTGATACAAATAAACGTTGGACTAACACAAGAAATTCGCTGCGTCCGTGTTCCACACAATGTTATCAAACACACACATACACACCAAAGGGTATGTGACCTAAAAAATGTAACGAAAAGATGCAAACAATCTTTTTAAGTTTTTATAACAGGGCCGGATTTGGACGTATAAAGAAGGAGACAGGTGCATTAGATAACAACACTGTAACTCAGGAGCCTGTTTAATAAAAGAGTCCGGAAAAGAGCTATGTAAAAGATAAAAAAG